>OX104063.1:248397120-248657181 GCA_944474145.2 Dicrocoelium dendriticum | reverse complement strand
AAAGACGACAAAAAGTCAGTGCTTGTAATTTCCAATTCCGTGTCACACACAAGTGGCAAATGTCGACGAGAAATGTGACCCTCGACCGGTGGTCACGATGGCGGACAGCCATACTGAGCTACCCAGCGCTCCAAGAAAGCTTCCGCTACCATTTCCGAGTAGCAATTTGGGATAGGGACGGCCTCAGACCCTCCAGTAAATCGATCGATACAGGTCAGTAAATAAACACAGCCTTGGGAAGGCGCAGCAAACCTACGAGGTCAACGTGCATGTGATGGAAAGGTGCGCCTGGCATCGGAAACGCGCCAGGTTGTGCAGCTTCGTGCGTTCACGTGAAAGGCAAGCATCTGCTCAAGTACGGGCGTCCAGATTAACATTGCGCCAAAAGATTCGTGCGGTTACTAGTTTAACAGATGCACGAATGCCTGGCCGAGACCATCCGTGCAACGTGTCTAAAACAGTCCGTTGAAACGCGCCTGGGAAGACTGGGCGCGGCGTACCCTGAGATAAACCTCAAAGTATAGTGCCGTCTGATGATGTCAGCGGAACGTGCCGTATGTCCAATGAGGGAGAGCTGCATAGTAGAGCAACCTCAGTGTCGTTGGGTTATGCTGTAGCCATGGCTGCCAAGCCGATATCAGTGTCGGCGTCAGTGGAGGTAGCTTGGATGCAAGTAAGTGCATCGGCAACGGGGTTGTTCACACCTGAAACATGCCATATAATGGTCGTAAACTAAGCGACAGAGTCAAGGTGGCGCGACACCCTAGGAGAGTATCGGTCGGTAATCGAGTTGAGCACGTAAGGCAGGGGTTTTTGGTCGGTGGAGACGGCAAAGCAGCGGCCTTCTAAGACTTTTCGAATTTGACGTATCGCTAGATATACGGCTGGTGGTTCTCTACCGAACGTCCTGTAGTGAGGTTCGTTAGGCTGTATGGGTTCGGAGAAAACGTTAAGGGCTGCAACGTACCGGCTACGCGTTGCTTCAAAACAGCGCCGACTGCCACGACTGTGGCCTCAGTACTGAGGGACAGTGGAGCGGCCGGACGGTAATGCGCTATAAAAGCTATGTCAATGATAGCCCCTTTCAGAGACTTAAAAGCAGCACGTTCAGCGGCAGGAAATTCGAAGTTCTTGAGTTCCCTCGAAGAAGGTCCGTAAGGGGTTACATCCGCGAGGCGCAGTTGGGCATAAACCGTTGGTAAAAGTTGACAAATCTATCAAAACGCCTGAGCTGGTTAAAAGAATGAGGCTCAGGGTAGTCAATGATATCTTGAATTTTATCCTCAGTGGCACAACGCTTGCAGAGAAGATACGATGGCCGAGGAAGTTTACTAATTCGACACCAAACGTCACCCCGTGTTGAAATAAACGATCAAAAACTGTTCGTACACGGCGCATGTGCTCTTCTCGTGAAGAGATCGCGATTAAAATGTCGTCGAAATAAGCGTAAGTGACGTACAGGCCGCGACAATCTTGGTCGATAAAACGCTGAAACGTTCGCGCGGCATCCTTTAAACCAAATGTCAAGCGCAAAACGAGCAAACCAAATAGAGTCGTCACAGCAGTTTTAACGATGACCGCTTCGACTGCCGGAATTTGGTTGTATGCAGGTGCCAAGTCGCTTCAGCTAAAGATATTTGTACCAGCCAGACTGGCGGTCTGATCCACTATGTGCGGGATCGGGTGGCAATAAGGCATTGTAACCGTATTCAAGGTTCGATGGTCGCCGCAAGGACGCCAGTCCCCCAAGACCTTCTTCGAGACCATGTGCACAGTTGACGCCCATAGGCTGTAGGACGGTCTGAGGATACTGCTCTGAAGCATATGGTCGCATTCAGTTCTTGCTGCACGTAAGTTGTCAAGAGCAAGCCCACTTGATCGTGCGCTAACTGGCTGACCACGCGTGACTATGTGATGAGTGACCTCTGTCGTGACTGGCGGATGCTCCGCAGATGGTCGTACCGGTCGCGCGTTTTCAGACAGTAGCTTCACATAATTTGATGGTACATCGGCGATTCGAGTAACGGGACTGTTTATCGGGGCGTCCGTAATAACGCCTTCGACCCCTAGTTTAGTACGGTCGGCTAAGAGTTTGTGGCGACCGGCATCATCAAGCAACCTAAAATGACGGAGGAAGTTGATACCGATAATTGGAAAGGGTACAGGCGCAACCATAAAGACCCACTGAAAACCTCGGGGAAGATTGAGGTCCAGGTTCATTATAAGCTAACCGAATCCATGTTGCGGAGAATAGCATTTTTACCTGTTATGGACCTATTCAGCCACAAGAAACAACCCCACCTACCGACCCCATGACAAGTCCAGCGTGAATAGCTGGACACGGTTCGCGAGCCGAACAAGAATATAATAGCAAAGGCGGCCTCTATTAACAATGTGTTTACTCACCTGCATCATTATCATTCGACTCTTCGAATCTTGCATCATTGACCGGCTTCAACGACTGCTGAGGTATCAGTAGTAAGCCATTCGGCCAACCAACGAAGAATTTTGGCTGTCAGCCGACTGCGAATAATAGAGTGCAAAATCGGTCTATAGGATGCATAGCCGACTTGCGCTACTGCTCAATGGAAGCTACGACAGTGTTCCAGGAAGTGGTGGGCTCTTGCCTGGCAAGCGTTCACCCTATAAAATGCCACAAATGTCCGCCTAACAACACTGCAACGTGGCGGATGTGACTCGCCACAAAATAAAATCACAGCTAAGAGGTTCACACTGACGCAGTCCTCAGCCTTCTACATCCAACATTTGCAACCAATCCTACTATGAAGAATGCTTTGTTGGAGCACTGATCATCCCTATATCGTAATGGTTGTTGGTTGCATCAAAACCTTGCTTGGGCTCCCATGCTCACGGATCACCACCTGGCGAAATTACCCCCAAATTGTGTTTTGACGGATTTTTGCGCGCCACAGCGCCATAATGTTCCTTGCTCTGACCATTACTTGACAGTATGCTCACTCATATGGACTACATCTTTTCTTTTATACCTTTTATTAAAACGAAATGTTTTAGCATTCCAAAGAAATCATGCATGTGTGCATAATTGATCACGCCTTTACAGGTGTGTCTCGTTTTACCGAGCATATAACATTTATTTATTTATCGGAAACCGATGGCCGCACGCAAATTTTACGTAGGATCTGAGTGCTTGTCGGCAATCGTCTCTGGAACGACGTGGATTTCCTCTCCCTTTTCGATGAGGAACATGATGGAAGAACGTCGATCCTTAACTTAAAGCGCGATTTGTTTGGTTATTGTCTGATACTCTGTCGTGCTGATATGCGGGCTATTCGCCTTCCCTGAAGCAGCTGGGTCGTTCTAATGCCTGCCAACGTCTAGCTCTTCCAACGTTTGGCGGTGCTACCAAGGTACTTCTTCGACGAGTTTGTTATTATCTGACTGAGAACATGAAGGAAAAATGTTGCGCTTTCTAGCCGAACGAGAGTACTCGGTGCAGGCACAGACGAGCCACGATGAACGGTAAACAAAACGTAGGCCGCAGTTGCCCGCCGCACACGCCGCTTCGAAGCTTTCATTGCCGCTACCGTGCTACGAAGTAGCGCAATTTCCTCGTCTTCAGGGTCAGATCGTCCAGACGACTGGCAGCAAACATGCGACTCGGCTTTAATTGGTAAGCATACACCGCCGGTGCTGCTGGTCTTCTGTTGTGGGAAACATTCGACCTCAGCGTCTGCTTAGGTTGCTAATTCTTTCAGGAGTGTAGCTAAAATCATGGTCAGTATTACCGACAATGGCTCTGGGAGACGTGCAAACCACAGCTCCTTTATCCCTGCTTCGCTCAAGCGTAAGGGACCAGCGATGCTCTAAAATTCAGGGATCAACGCCGACGGCTTGTGATCTCCAAGCTTGAGACCACTGAGCAGTTCAACTCGAGCTCGTGCGCTAGGTCGTAGCTCTTTTAAAATCACTTGTTTTATCGTTTTATACCTTGCCTCATTCGCAGGGCAGAGTAGGATGTCTTCAAACAGCGTCACAACCGACGAAGGAAGGCAGGGACGAGCTGATTATGCATCGGACTGTCCGCCATAGGGCCCTTATTTTCCAACTGGATATCAAATATCGTAAACCGAACACATAGGCGGAGTTCCATGCAACTTGGAACAGACAAAGTAAGCAAGCTTACGATGTGAAACGACTCGGGGGTCACTCTCGCAATGTGCGTCGCAGACAAAGGAGGAAGAAAAACACGATAAAAGTACTAAAATTGCGCAAGAAACAAACGAACACACGTATAAACTTTAAACCTTTAAAAAAGGAAAAAATGAAAAAATGAAAATGAGCAAAAACGTTGAATTCCCGCGAGCGAATCGGGGCCACAAATTTGTAGAACTAGTTCATACTAGTTCGACACGGTCCCCGAAATTAAACGCGGATATCAGAAGGCCGTTGGCGTCGGACACAGCTGTATTCGATGGGCCACAAGAAGACGCAGACGGAGGAAGCGAGATAAGAGCGAACTGCAGTTTGCAATAATCCAGGGGGCACGAAAGAACGTCAATGGCTAAACAACGCAGGGAAGAACTGATTCCGTCGGCAGCACGCGTTACAGTGGTCACAGTACACAAAGAAAGTCAGGGCAAAATGCAATGTGCGCACCACAGCGTGTACTTGGCAAAAGTCCAAACTGCAGGTTATGCAAACAAAAGGGGTCAACTGTACACAACCCGGAACAGGAAGTACAAAAATAATAATTATCATTGTTCTTTAAGGGCAGTGTCATCTTCGGATAAACATCCTAAATATTTGATTAATTGTCAGGCCGCCGATCTGAAATAAAAAGAGAGAAGGTCAAATGTGTTAAGTCATCTGCACTACGGAACACGTGAGCGCGGGAACTTACAAGGCGGTCGAGTTTCGACCCGGTTGCAAGGAAGGTTAAAACAAGAAGGGATAATATACCACCAGTCAAAAATTAAATTGTACATGAAAGATAGCAGTTATCGTTTTGAGCGCTACAAATCTGGTTTTCGTGGTGCCTGTCTACTAATGTTGCCAGTAGCGATAGTCATATATATACTAGAAAAGGCTAAGTATATGGGACCAAGAGAGGATAAGTGGAGAACAAGCCCTTTGATTCTGGGGCCTATAACTTAGCGTACTCTGTTTGTCGGCGAGATGAGATATATATTAGTTTGCGGTTTAAATATTGATGGTAGTTAGAACCGGCGGAGTAAAGTAGCTAGCGCTCAGGCTTAATGAAAACGCATCAATTAAGGTCAGCTAGCAACCAACACCTATGAAGACGACTGAATCACGGGAAATGCTGCTCCTCAGCAATCCAAAAATTTCCATTTATTAGAATGAATGAAGACAAATAAAGGTTCATCTAAAGGCTTTATTTCGACGGCTTTGGACAATTCTACTGCTAATCTTAGGTGTAGCAGCAGCAACAATCGCTTTCAACGTCTTATGCAAGGCTTAGATCTGCTATGGTGCCTTTAATGGCGTACCACATAAGCCTAATATTTTTTCCGCGGACCCTATGGTCTAAGAAGTTTGAAAGTGATAAATGTAATGCTAAAGACTAGGAACGAAGATGTAGCTAAGATGTAAGGATTGAAGTACGCCTGCTCGGATGGCTTCATCATTGCCCTGCAACAGCCTATATCAGGAATAATTACGGTTTTGCGAACCTGCCAGTCAGTGGGCTAGGTGGTACGGTTTGTTGAAGTTTATAAACATTGACGAAGTGACCATTGAAAAAGAGAACCCGGAGCGTTGTGGATACCACTTGGTCCATTCTGCCTTTGGATCAACGTGGCAGTGTGGACACCGAAGCGCGGCAGTAATCGCTAAATACCTTGTGCTTTCAGAATTCTTAGGTTAGCATCTGCACGATGCTTGCTACTGATCTGACTGAGATCTCTTGGGTCTTGTGATTGTGGTAATGGATCAGTTAAAAACAAGCGGTAATTGATAGAGATAATCCATGGGGGTTGTCCCTTATTATCAACCAGAGGGTGCTGTTGTCGTGGAGTCTACCCTTTCCATAGTGCAAGCATAAGGAGGAATTGTCCATAAGAGAACTAACGTAGGTCAAGAAGAGACCGTTGAAGACTAACGTCACCTTGTACTCGGTTTACTTTTCTTAAAACCTAGAACATAAGTGCGACGGATACCGTTCAATTTTCCTAGGTGATACGACGGTAACGACAATGCATGTGGATGAGTTGTGAGCTCAAGTTGCCTAGATGTCATGCAGTACGTCGTGGGCATCCTGAAGATACCTCAGGGCCAGTTTCGAAGAAGTGGTCTCGCGAATCGCAAATGCGGAAGATGTCTTCTATATTGTTAAAACATAGGAAGCTTTGTATCTCCTTCCTGAATGCCTGCCAGTTTTGGATTTCTCTTATTCTGGAAGGCAACCTGTTCCACTTTTCCACCTACACAACTAAGAAGAAACGAGATCGCAGTCTCCTCTGCCCTTATCGGGGTAATGGATCGACCCTAGTTTCGGATTTTAGATTCAGATGCGCTCCTTAGTTTAAGACGAGTGATATTACTGTGCAGCTTCCTATGAAGTAGCTTATGTAAGAAGCACGGGTTAAGGACAATGCGCCGTTGCCATAGGGGCTGAATTTTAAGGTGTTCGCAGTTTTATCGATAGCTCAGCGCTTGCTGGAACGGAGTCGCCATCTTCGTAAAGCGCTACTGAGCATTTTCAAGCAGAACACTGCCCGACTTCCGCAGGTTGCTGCATATGAAAGAGCAATATTCCAGCTGTGGCCGGACGTGGCTCGTATAAAGTTCCAGTCTTGCATCTGCGGCTTTTACGTAACGGCATATGTGGAAAGCTAATCCATTTACTCTTGCCACTTGATAATGAACTTGCTCTGCAAACTTATGGTTCATGGAGCGGCGCAAGCGCAGATCTGTTTTCATGGCATTCTGTTTGCTAGTGAGGCCGTTTATTGTTAGGGACACAGCGGGTATAGAATATTTGTGGGTCTTGACATTAGGCTTTTGAGCGGAGAACTTCATTTTCCAGTGTTCGCACCACTTTTCAAGTGCTTTAAAATCCTCACAGAGGCTACTAATTGCGGATAATTCATTACCAGGGGCAAAACGTAGACAACTTTTACTTCGTTAGCGAAGGTAAAGGAGCGCCCGTGCTTCAAACGCCTGCGAAGGTCATTGATTCAAATCAGAAATAGGGTAAGAGCATGAACGTTCCTCTGCTCCACTCCACTGGGGACGGTGGTCGGGGTGGATACCGTTTGCCCAAGCTTAACAGGCTGCATACGTCCTATTAGATAGAAACCCAGCCAGTCTAATATGGGACTGTCTATCCCGTAAGCCTTTACCTTATGCATCAGACGCATGTGTGGTACCCTGTCAGCCTCCTTTTTACATATCAGTGTACAGAATGACAACAGAAAGATTAGAGTCAATGGCCTTGGTGACTAAATTAAGGAAGTCCAGCTGACAGGTTGCATAAGACCGAGCATTTAGTACTACACCCTGAAATTCCTTTATGTGTTCGCCTGCATAAAGGCAAGTCAGGGGGCTTATCTAATCAACTTCTCCATCACTCGTGTGGTTAATAGGGTGATAGTTACCAACCTTTGTAGGCTTCCCCTTTAGGCCTTGGCATAAGGATGGAATGATTCCAAGCCTTCGGGCATTGACCTTCCTACGTTGATAAAGTACAGTTTCAAACGGAGAATAGGGATATCTGCACCACCATGATTAATTAGACTGAGCGGCCTTCCGGTTGGACCATAGTTCCAGGATGACTCGGTAGTTGAAATCGCAGAACGGACACGATTTGTGTCAAACAGTACGGGGAATAGGAACTGGCGGCCGGGTATTTGCAGGGCCCGAAGTTTGAACCCATTTCTAAACACTGAGATTATTTAAACTGTGAGCTGAAGACTGCAACTAACTTCTTGCGTCACTAGAATTGTCGTTGGGATTAAGCTTTAGGGTAGAAATCTGACGTCCATAGTTAGAGGTCCGAGAGCGCAGCAGCCAGCTGAGGTTTTTAGCTTTGTTCGTACTATTTAGTGTGACTATTTCTTACTTGATTTGCTGTTTAGATCTAGCAGGAAGCTGATGTGCTACCTCATTCGCTCATTATGTTGTCAAAATTGAAGCCTTTGTTATTGGATGGCCCAAGCTTACGCATTCTGTTATGCTTGCTGTTTGAATCACACTTTTAGGTGATTGCCATATTAAATTTGTCATGGCAGTTAGAGAGTCGAGACAGTAAGGTAGTTTCTCATAAAGCCCTTCAGCCATACGATCCACAGACTCAGACAAAGAATGCATCACACTTTCTTGCTGGAACGAGTACAGCAAATGTTGTCCCCGTTAACGAGTTGCATCGGGCGGTATACTACGGCTGCATCTCTGTTGGGTAGGCATTATGTTACTTTAAATAAAACTAGATATTTAGTAATCTGTGCTCACGACCTGGAAACTCCCGGCCGACTGACACTCGCGCTGATAGGATGCCGAGAGCAAATATTAGGTCAAGAATATGTTTCGCCTCGGTTGGAAGAGATAAACGTCCCGTCCAGCCGCCTAAATTGACGCATGCTAATAGGCCTGCATACTGCTTTGTTGTAGCAGGTGGAATCCAGGTTAATTAAGGCAGGTTGAAATCTCCTGAAGCCAGATTGTATTCGCAGGAAATGTTAGAGGTTTGCGCAGAAGTAACCATAAGTGCGTTGTCATGCTTAACGGAGGTACCCGGTGGTCTATACACACCCGCAACTAATACCGTGGATCCCAGGACATCAGCAGTTATCCATACTGAATCCATCACCTCAGTCTTATTTGACCAGTATGAGTTTCTTGATCTTCTTCCAATCTACCGAGATATACACAGTCTACGCGCTGTAGACTCAGAGCTAAATCGCCCACAATTTGACAGCCTGCTGGACTCTTTCCCTCTATAGTAATATAGACACTTCCATCTTTAACCTGTCAACCACTTGACCCACTCCATCCGTCCTCCAAAATTAGCTGTATAACTCAATATCATTGTGTCGACTAATCCAGTCTCGTCTGCTCGGTTATTGCTCACCGAATTTTCTCATCCTCTGTGACAGTACCGGCCATTGTTCGGATGACAGAAAGCTCGATATTCGTTCACACGAAAGCCTCGTTGGCTTCTCCACACCGTAGCGGTAAACCTTTTCTATCCCGATCCTGGCGTTTCCTTGCCGCGGTCTCTGTTTTCGTCCCCTCCTCAAGCTGACAGCCGAAGCTCACCGACCTTCCCCTGCTTAATCTCTTCCGAACAGTCTGCTTCTGCGACTTATTCCAGAACACCCGGATGGTAGCGGTAGAAGCTCTGTTGATTCAACGCAATGTCTCCAGCATCTTGACAGCATGCTGAACTTGTTCAACTTATGCTAATATAGCCACTTCTGTCTCTGACCTATCCAATCCAACAACCTACATTTAACTTCCCTAATTAACTGTACGACTCAATTTAAATTCGCCGACTAATCTAGTCTCTTCTGCTAGGTCTCCTTTTCTTCGAGTTTGTGACGTTGCCGGCCATGGTCCGGAAGACTAAATGCTCTGTCACCATTACCTCGTGAGCCACGTTAACTGTCGCATTTCTAAGCTGTAAACGTTTACTCTTGCCTCTGTCCTCTCCTTATCGCGCTGTCTTGATTTCTTCTTCAACCGGATAGCAGCTCTCAGCGCCCTGCCCTAGTATGCCCTTTAGCTGCACTCTGCCTATCGAAATGTAGTTTTAGGCTCTGCCTAAGCAACACACAGCTTCTCTAACATTGCGAGCCTGCCTGACTTACATTCCCTATGTTCATGTAGCCGCGTCCATCCCAAACATATCCACCTCTGCTGACTCTTCACTTGTCTTCCCGCTACTTATTTTCAATGTGCCGGCTAATCCAGTCTCGTCTGATGTGTCCCCTTCCCTCTGAGTTCTCTCAGACTGCTGTGATGTTACCGGCATTTGTTCGGAAGACCGACGGCTCTGTCCCCATTACCTAGTGAGCCTCAACGCCAGTTCCACACTTTATAAGTAAACCTCTTTCTATCCGGACCCTCTCCCTCCTTATGTCGCTCCCAACTTTCATTTCTTTTTTAATCGGAGTGTCAACCCTCAGTGCTGTGCAATAACCTAGTCTCATTTGACCGGTCTGCTTCTTAGACCTTTACTAGACCAGCAAGATTTAAACGGCCTAGGCTTTGTAGACTCAAAGCTAGGTATCCCTTACGTTTACAGACTGCTAGCCTTGTTCGCCATTTATTAATATAGGCACCTCCATCTCTAACCTGTCGACCTCTTGATCTACTCCACTTCTCCCCCAAAATTAGCTGCATTACTCCATATCACTGCTTCGACTAATCCATTCTTGTCTGATCGGTTGCTGCGCACCGAATTTTCTCAGATTCTCTGACACTACCGGCCATTGTTCGGAAGACTGAACGATTGATCATGCCTTTTAGAGGTGTGTCTCGCTTTACAGAGAATATACTATTTATTTATTTATTTATTTATTCGTACCAGAGAACCGTTGGCTTCTCCATACTTTAACAGTAAACCTTTTCCATCCTGAGTGTCATCTCCTTGCTTCGCTCTTTGTTTTCAATTCTTCAAATGGGCAGCTAAACCTCACTGCTCTACCTTAACCTAGCCTCATTTATCTGGTCTGTTGCTCCGTGACCTCTTCTAGACCACCGAAATGTTAACGGTCTAGACTGCAGTCTCAATGCTGTTTTTATTACCTCAAGAATCTGCTGCGCCTGCTCAACCAACGTCATAACATCCTCTTCCCTCTCGTTCCTACCCTTTATTGCTGATCCTCTCTATCTTTTTTCCATTTTATCTGGGCGACTCAAGCTGAATGCACCGCTTAATCAAGTGGCGTCTGATCGGTTTCCCTCACTTCGAGAGGCTTGCCGGACCTCATCACCCAGTATAATGTAGCCGCTTTGATATTTAACTTGTCTATTTCCGCTGACCCTCCCCATAGTTGTTCTCACCACAGTTGTACTACCCAATCTCAGTGCGCCGACTAATCTATTCCTATCTGAACGTTCTTCTGCCCTCCCATTACGCTTACATGTCCGTGCTATTTCAGACCATGGCCGGGCAGCGACTTCGCTCTCTTCCACTTGCGTCTAGACCCCTGTTGCTTATAGTTTCCGCTTATCCATGGCCTTCTCTGTTATTGCGTTTACATTCAGTGCGCCGAAGCACGTTATCCTCGTGCGTATGGTTTCCTCCGCTTCGACCTTGCTCCTGATTACCGGGGGCACTCGCACAATTGCTAAGTGTTTTTGACTAGTACTTCCATAAGTATGCTCAACTTACCACTCTTCAGATGCCTCTGCTCTTTACCTTATGTTCGCATTTGCCTATTAGCGCGACCGCGCGTGGCATAACGACTCACAAGGTACTGCACTTTTGGCCCTCTGTAACGTTTCTCTAGATTCTGACGACTTTTGGACTGTGGAATCATGAGCGCTTTAGCGTAATTACTCTCACGAATTACTCTTCGCACTTCCATCGGCATTCCTCTGCTCCTCGCCGATTCTTTGAACTTACTTTTCCTCTTGGTACATTGCTTTACGTACTGTTGCTCCCGCATTTGGTCTCAACCTGGTTCGCCCTTGTTTCACCTAAGGTGCCTTTCGCATTCGGACTGCTGTCATTATCATGGGTCTACCTGTTCCTCTCCAACGATCGTATTATTCGCTCAATTTTGGAAACACGCTTTGGTATATCGGTCTCTTGAACCTGCGCTTGCAGAACCTTCTTCCTACGTGGTAGTGGTAGTCTGAGCCACACTAACGACGTGATGTATAGAACGCTCTTGCGGATCATAGGTACTAAGCATAGTTACATAGGTTTTATTGTATCATAGGCACCGTTGCGCGCCACCAGGCTTTCATAGTGCTTCTTGATTCACTGCTGCCTGTCTGTTTGGATGCCGCTTGTCCGGTGCCCGTTTTCTCCCGAGCTTTTTAGTTATATCGGCCAAAACAAGAAGGGTTATCCAATGGGACTGGCGGACTCATTATCAATAGCCACCTGGTTTAAACACTTGATCCCTTCTCAGGGAGATAATGAACCCACTCATCGTTCCACAAGGAGCTCTTTCCGCCATTATAGGGACGCCAATTTCACGGGGTCTAGACAAATGGGTCTAGCTCGCAACGTACTCACAGTATCACAATTCACTCACCTGGAATATCTACCTGGATCCCTGTTCCACAACAAAGAAAACAACGCTAGCGTGATTAGCTCGGTTAGCTTTGCTCATTCTCACCGGCATTCAAAACGTTGGTTTCGGTGCCATACATTTCCGAAAGAACACTCAGCTTCTCCATTCACATGGAGTTTTTCCGATGTCATTCCACGGACAGTTTTATTCCCGTATAAATGGCTTTCCGAGGGCCTTGCATGGAGTTTTCACTTGACCATAGAAAGAATTACACTCACTTATATTCGAAGGAATTCCGATTCCATTTTGCTGAGGTAGCAAATCCGTAACGATCCCGCACTTGACTGCGCAATGGCATTTTCGCCTGTTATGGACGTATTTAGCCACAAGGAACAACTGCGCTTACTATTCCCATGACAAGTCCAGCGTGGATAGCTGGACAGGGTTTACGATCCAGACAAGTATGCAACGAAAAAAGCCAGCCTCTATTAACAATTTTTACTAACATGCACCCTTTATCATACGACTCTGCGACTCTATAGCTTCATTGACCGGGTTCAGCGACTACTGCCAGTACACCACCAAGCCAATCGGTCAATCGAAGAAGAATTTTTGCTGCCAACTGACTGCGAATAATAGAGTGCAACATCGGTGTTTACGATGTATGGCCGGTTAGCACTACTGTTCAAAGGAAGCTACGACAGTGTTCCAGGATGTGGGGGTTTTCTCCTGGTAAGCGTTCTTCTTACAAAAAGCCACAACTGTCCGCTTAACCACACTGCATCGTGGCGGATATGACTCGCCACTGAATAAAGTCACAGCTGAGCATTTCACACTGACACAGTCCTTACTTCTACACACAACCTGTGCAACTGATTTTACTAATAAAATTGCTTTGATGGAGCACAGGACCTTCCGATTTCTTAATGCCCATTGATTGCACCAAAACCTTGTTTGGGCTCCTGTGCTCGTGAGTTATTACGTAGCGTAAACACGCCCAACTTTTAGTTTGACACAACGGTTGTGACTGATGTTTACGCGCCCATGCGCTATCATGTTTCTGTGTCTGACCATTACCAGAAAAAATCTCGCTCGTATGGACTACATCTTTGCAGTTATCTTTCATTAAAACAAATGTTTTACTATACCAAAGAAGCTATGCTTGTATGCATGTTTGATCGCGCATTTACAGTTGTGCCTCGTTTTACCGAGAATATACCATTTATTTATTTATTTATTCACATGATTTCGGAGGTTTTTGCTGGGTAAGTATTTTCAACGTACATGGCTCACCCGCCCCCTCGTTTACGCACACGAAGTTGCATAAACTGCTGACAGTCCGGAAGGGGGTGCTCCTCTTCTGAAGCATTAGGGGAAACCAGGTTTCCGTGACAAATATTGCATCATGGTCAGCGAGGACAGACAGAGGAAGCAGGACATGCGTTTTATTGTTTAGGGACGTCGCACTTATAAGTAAGAGTGAGAAAACACACTTTGGGTCTACTAGTCTTACGGATGACAAGATGAAGCGGTTGGTATTTACTTTGCTACCTGCTTAATTGTAGGAAGTGAGTGAGAAGACATTGAAGTTGATAGTTGAGAGACTAGGTGTTTGGTGCCGGGATGAAACTGTCGCGGCTCATCCGCACCTGGTCTAAGAAATGCGCAGGTTGCGGGGTAGAAAGCAGTGGACTATTAGGCCTATGTATCCCGATCGGCGGCATAAGTCTGGGGGACGTAGCAGGTGCACAACAACCTAGATAAGAATGAAGTTGAGCGGAGCTGTGTAGGTTGCCAAAGGCAGTGCTCGCAGCAAGTGAATGGGCTGCGGTGGTGGTACGCGGTGCCGTCTCACAAGTAGCCGCTGTATAATTCGTTAGAGTCCGCCTTGGTGGGCCGAAATACAGTTGTCTTAACTTGGTATAATTGCAGAGTTGTTCACACTTCAATATTATAGCATCATGATTGTATTATCGCCTGTTCTCGGTTTGACTGGGGCTGGGAATTTGCTGCTCATTTTGGCCATCCTCTCAACGTGTACCGACTTTTCCGCAATGCCGTTAAGTTTGACATTTGTGCTTATAAAGTGGCCCGTCGATATGCCATCCGGAACACTAAATGCAAGTACGCTGAACTTCACATTGTCCCAAGCAGGCTGCGGCGACTGCTTGTCTACGGACCTTGATATATTTAAGGCATGCGTAGGTGACCTAACCACCGTAGGTGAGTGCTTGGTGTTTTCCATCCGCAAGCCTGTTTGGCACTAGGAGCCTTCGAAATTTTAGGCACAACACTGTCTAAGCGGTCAGATGGCGCTTGTCGTTTCTTGCCGGATACGATGGACTATCTTCGACCAAAGCCTGGTGTGATGTTAGGATTCGTCATAGCCCAAACTGTGCCTCTTTTCAGCGGCTCGAGCGTAAGCTGGCTTAGCAACGTTGCACTGCGAAGTTATTCGCGGTTAGCTATGAGAGTACGTAATACTTCCTCATCCTTTGTGTTCTGTCTGATGGGAGTCGCAAATTTGGTTACACGCTTAGTCAGTCTTTGAACCTGCAGTGCTTTCTCCGCAATGCCAGTAACAACAATAATTGCACGCCTAAATGCGTCCACCGATATATCGCTTGGTACCTTGACACTAATGGACTACACAATCCTTTCCGGCACGTAGCGTTATACGGTCCTAGGATCCGCTTTGCTTATTTTCAAATGTGGCGTCGTTGAGCCCAGCGGCGCAGGTGAACTCAGTGGTGTGCTCCATACACGGGGTCTTTTGGCTCAAGGAGTCGGCGGCTCTTTTCTCTGAGTGTAACTTATGCTGAGCTCGCTTTAATCGTCGTAGATTTCCCCTAACATGTTGATTTAACTGAGCTGTTTAAAATTTATCGAGTTTCCACAGTCATTGACCCTTCCGGTATAGCTGATCCAGTTTTATCAGTAACTGAGCACTTAGTATTAACTGAGGGTTTCCTGTATTGTTCTCGGGTTGGCTGATTTATGCTGTGTAGGTTGTAGCTTTACTTCTAGTACTGGTCACAAGGTTTGCAGTTTCTTCCAGGGAATCAAGCCATCCAGTATCCATGTCAGAGGAAACGTCAAGATCCAGAGTATGTGAGCCACTTAGGTTCACAGGCGCCGGACAGTTGTCACAATTCGCCTGAACACCTCTGCTCTTTGCGGAACTCTCTCTTAGACTACTGTAACGGCGTTGCAAATGCGTCCCTGCTGGTACTAACTTTAAGTCAATGACCGTCGTGCGGGTTCTAAATTCCCTTTAATAGGAGAGCAACTTGAGAGCCGAGCTCTCATTATAGAACTTGACTAAGTGGGGATATTGGTTTTTATAACCTTTTCTCGCAGCCTTTTACATCTCAGAAGCTTGTTTACCGAGAAATAATTTCATCAGGAGGTTACTAATGGTATATAGTTTCAGGCGGTCTGGAACGTTATAAACCACTACCTAATTAGGACATTTAAGCCGGTCCCTCCCTTTGGATCAAATCGTGTTAAGGAACGTTTCAGCCAACTTCGCTTGCTTAACTTCCATACAATCCTTGGGGTGCATCATAGCCGCTATGGCTGCTAGTCTAACAGCAAAAGGTTCTGTTGTGTTGAGGACCATTTTGAGCTTCACCACATCGTTTTGAAGCTTGGCCATTTGGAAACTCAGAGAAAAGAATTCGGTTAACAATGCATGGTATAATTGTGCCAGATAACTTTCTGCTGGTAGTTTTAGATTCGGTCGGAGTGCGCCCTACTGGTCTCACATACTTGATAGAGACGTTAAGTTGCCGTTCACTGATCATGTCCAAATAAAGAGGGGGTAGCAAAGAAAAGCTAACGGCAGAAAAACTGTGTTTAACTAGAAAGTACACGTAAAAATGTTGCTAAAATATACTATAGAGAAACCAAACGCCTTTAAAAGCGTGAACCAGTTGAGAGTGCAACAAACGGACCGCCTTCCCAGGTAGAGCAACGGACACTGTCTGTATCCACAAAACATATAAAGACCTAATAAATAAACTAATACTTGTTCATCTAGCGTACTGTACTCCAAGTTAGATTTAAGGACAGGATGAATGCTTCCTG
The DNA here is from genome assembly GCA_944474145.2 of Dicrocoelium dendriticum. Taxonomy (NCBI): domain Eukaryota; kingdom Metazoa; phylum Platyhelminthes; class Trematoda; order Plagiorchiida; family Dicrocoeliidae; genus Dicrocoelium; species Dicrocoelium dendriticum. The sequence goes on along the minus strand of OX104063.1, from coordinate 248,640,898 downwards.
CATCTTTGCATGTATGCCGAGACTGCTATTAACCCATCCTCAATCCTTCCATAACATGCGCGTGCGGCAAGCATGCGTCATATACCTTTGGTTTGTTGAAATAGTTGGTGACACTGTGGGTATCAATTTTTGACTAGAAGATTAACCCACTTGGCAGTTCTGACCACTGTTACTCTCTTTACTAGAGCCAGTAGCTTGCGCTCCTCTTACGTTCTGTACCGCTGTTTAGCCACGTCAAAACTGCATAGGCTCCCCGCCACTCAGCATATACCCAGGCCCACTAGGATGCTCTCGTTTTCACTTCACATTTTATGTTTTAAACAGTTTGAATCAAGCAACTCCCCTGGTTGTTGACCTATTCTATTACACCGTAAGACGCGACAAGTGAGTAGAAGACTTAATAAATTTGGCCTTACTGGCTACGGTTACATACACCACTAAGGCCAAGAGCTTTAGCTTATCTTATGTTCTTTAGCTTTTGGTAGCTAAAACGGAACGACGTAGGCTCCTCGTCTCATTGCATATATTCAGGGCCTGCTAGGGGCATTAAATTTCACACCACCCCATTTTGCTTTAGACCGACTGCATCACTTACTTTCGCCAATTTTTGGCTGATTCTGTGACACCGAAGGCATGCACTAATGGCTAGAAGATCGGTTAGATGATGCGCTGTTGGTCTCCGTTACTATGCTGGCGCCATTGTCCCGCCTTTTGCTTGACTTCTGTTTTGTCACCTACATGCAACGATGTCAGTTAGACATCTGCAAATCTGCATGTATCTACTTAACTATGTATATACCTGTTTCCTTTTCTCTCTGCTTGAGTTCTTAGTGGGTATGCATTTCCTGACGGTGATGCCCTTGCGCTTTCAGATTGCAAGATCCATATTCTACTTTTTATACTTATGTCATTCATCTCTATGTTTAGCTTCTAATCTCCTCACTTTTAGACCAGTCCATATTATCGGCTACATCTTTGCTCCGGTACAAGCCCCCTTGGCTATTCAACTTTTAGTTGTTTCGCTGCCATCTTCAAAATTTCAACCACTATTACACAATTTTGTATACTATGTTAAGGTGCTTTATATTAGCGGCACATTGTCTCCGCCCATCCATACTGAGACCTGCCTCCTCCGATCGTTGCAATACACCAACCGTATGTCATAGTAAATTGGTTCCAAATAATTATGTGGGTAAACGGTGTACATGTCAGACAAAATTCGTATGACCGGTTTAGTTTCAATATGGTACTAGCACTTTAGCCTGCTTCTGTTGAGAATTAATGCTAAAAATAATAATGTGTCAGCTGAACGCCGTAACGGTGCTTCGCTACCGCGCGACCAAGACCAGTCGCGCGCGGGCTGAGTATACCGCGAGGACGCCCATCCCTACCCGGATTCGAATCACTGACCTTATGGTTGCAAAGCAAACGTGCAGACCACGCGGCCACCGACCTCCCTTCTGCAATTCGTCCTCTACCTCCCTTCCCTAGACCTGCAAAGAAGAGCTGAATGAACAGGCCTACTCGGTATCAGCCAGCAGAACGTTCCAACAACCGGCCTTCGCAAAAACATAATTCCTCCACGTGCCCTACCTGGACAGAAGCATCGTTTGGCTAGTTGACTTCTAGCAACAATTTTGTTGGTTCGAACGTTTGTTTGAACGACACCGTCAGTCAATAAATTTTCTACACGCTTCGGATTCCAAATTCGACCGGCTTCGATGACCACTGGCAGACACGGACTAAGCAGCTATTTGATCAAGCTTAGTGCTTTATAATGCCTGAGGTTTTAATATGCCTGATTTGGTGTGCCTCGGCGAAACAGAGGATAAATCCTTTATTCAGTCAGCCAAGGAAAATGTTTGTGTTTAATCCGACTGCAGATAACGGAATGCATGGTCGGTCAGTGTGAAGTACCGTCAGCTCTATAATATGGAAAGAAGCGTTCCCGTATGCTGTGGGTTTTCACCTGACGGCGGCTCTCCCTATAAATGGCCACAAATGTTCGCTAAAAGCACCGCAATGTTAAGGATGTGACTCGTCACCGAAGGAATTCACAGCTCACTAATTCACACTGTAGAGTTGATCATTGCCCCCTTTTCCTATTTTCTTGCGCATATTACACAGCTAATTCCAGATCCACACCCACCCACACCATATCCACTCCTTTATGGCTGATCGCGCTATTACATTCACTTGACCCCAGAATGGTTTCACATTATTATTGAGGTTCCGCAACAGCGCTTCCAGGTTTCCTTCTACTGCAACTTATAGGGTGTCCTGCCGTGTATGGTATTGCATGGATAACAGTACCTGCACGGAACTCCTCTGAGGACGTACCTGCTACTCTCACCTGGACACGGAATCAACACAGAACAAAGAAAGCACCCGCACTTCGCAAGCCTGACACACTAACTGAACCCAGAAAACTAATCAAACCAAAAGAAGTCACCAGAGTCGTCCGACATCAACAGCTCTAACCACTTGCGGTCCACTCCGAAGGAGACTACATAACCACAAGGAGCAAACTGGCGAAACCTGACTGCGAATATTCGGGATGGTAATCGGTCAGATGCAATATTTTCAATGTCTTATCACCAGTTGGCAGTGCTCCAGGACATGGTGGGTTTTCGTCTGGCAAGCGTTTTCTCCCCAGAAAGCCACAAATGCCTGGTTAGCAACACTGGGACGTGGCGGATGTGACTCGCTACTCAATAAAGTCACCGCCCCACTCACACATCGGCAAACTGACCGATACCATATTTACAAATTCGGTGCATATATCCGCTCCCGTACAAACACGCCTACATATTTGATCAGTTACATGCCACTATTCTTAAATAATTTTGCAGCTTTTCCTTCTGCTTCACTCCTCTGACCCTTAATGTGTACACAACCTCATCGGACAAGTTCCTTATCAACATACTCCACAGTAGTACTCTGCTTCTTATTTCTACTTCTCGCATTCTGTGGACGAACTTCGTACAACCTTTGGGCCATATGAGTATACACTACTGACTCCAACTTTACTAATCCCGCACTTGGTGCTGCAAACCATGCTGTCATGTACAATATTGCATAATGCTGACCACGCCTAAAAGGCGTGCCATGGTTTGTCGAGAACAAAATATTTATTTATTTATTTGTTTCATGCAACTCTACTTGCCTGCTGTGAAGCATCGTCCTGCAAAAGGTTTAAGCCTGCTTGACACGGGTGCTTCGGAGCTCTTAAGAAAATTATTTATTTGTTTATTCTAGCTCTACATGGAATAGCATGGGCATTTTGTACATATTGATCTGTTTCCTTGAGGGAAAGACATTCAGCAACAATCTAGAAATATCCCATTATCTATATGTTTATATGATTTAAGCTATGCTGTCTGTCAACGCGCAGGTGTCAGCTGTTAATTTTAAGTAACCGTTCAAGCAAATTAAACCCAGGATAACTGAAGGTTGGTCAGTACCTTGTCAAATGCTTGTGACCTGCCACTTGTCGTGTAACATTAATGACCCTATTTGGTATGGCTGTCATAATGCATCGGAACGAGCTTAGGATAAAAAACCAAAGAAAGAGATGGAGGCCACGATTAAAGATAAAGCTGCGGCTAGGTTTGGCGTGGTCTCGATATGGCCTTTCGAGCAGGATAGCAAATAACAAAAATAAAAGCAAAAATTCGACTTGCGTACAGGTAGCTGCACACAACCATTGATTCGACCATCTCACGGTCTACTTAATTTCACTAGGCAACAATTCCATCTTTTTGAAAAGTAACGGATGGACGTAAATTGAAGCATAGAAGAAAGGGGAATGGTTGAGCCTTTTACTCAAAGTAACCTCAATAAAAGCAACTGGGAATCATGGGTGGCGCACTTGGTTAAAGCGGGAGTAAATAGTGCTTCCGGAAGACGATACGAGTTCCAGGGAGTTATTAGTTTCTATAACAAAGAGTTTAATCCTTGTCGAACTCCACAAACGACGCCGCTCATACTGCTAACTAAGGAAATGGAAGTGGGAATTAAACAGTGCCGTAGTGCGTCGCGAAGCGTGCCAAGCGATCGCATACCAACATTTCGGGGCTTGACTCAGCAACCTGAGCCTTATCTGCACACCAACAATCCACACAGTTCAACGAAGTGTGCCACGATACTATAATATTTGGTAGTCTCTTACAGTCAAACCGGAGAATTATGCTTAGAACTACAGATAACCTATACGTGCTAGTTCATCGGATCCGCCAAGCAGTTTGCCAATGATGTAGTCACGTTATATTATCCACCTATTTGAGCAGCAACATGAGCCGGTTTATGATGCTATGCGTCGAAGTGAAGCTATGTGTTGGCATGTACATACTGCGGATTTAACAGTTCTCACACTGTAGCCTCTGGCACAAAGGTTATGCGAGACAAATAGTTGCACTGCAAAAGGAATTAGAGAAGGTGCGGTTCACTTTGCCCATGGATTTTAATTCGTAGCACTTGTTCGCTGTGTATACTTGATTCAGACGAGATCATTTATGGAGAAAGAAGAAAATTCGGTGAACTGGGATGACGCAAGTGCTTAAGGTTTTAACTGCGCAGCTTTATAGGCTATACAGGTGATTATGATGAATAAAGATGAACCCTGGCGTTGTTCTCGAATCACATAGAACGGTCTCTGAAAATGGTCTACCTAACCAGCGATGTTAATGAGGCGATTATTTTAACTAGGTGCGGGAAGCGTTGGCACGCTTGCTTGAATGACTGCGGATTCTCGGTTTATAATCTTGATGATGCTTTGTTCCAAATAGTTAAGTACGCAACTAAAACGAATCCAGAACGTGATTGCTGCATCACTGTGAGCCGAATAATTGTGCAGCACTTGTTTGAGAGTTCAAGCCCTGGCCTGATTTTGGATTGGAACTGGAAATATCAGTAGGCAACATTTTATGTTATAACTAATTGTATAAGCGTAGGTTTAGAGTAATGCGTCGCTGCCATATAGAATGAAGCTTGAGATGAGTGGACAAATGTCTATACCTAAACGAATGCTTTTGTGAGGGCAACCCCAATGGGTGCATTTGATTAGGATATGCCACGACTTCCGCACGTTGCTGTATAGTAAATTGCAGTGTAGTGGGTTTTCCACTACCAGTGGGATAAGTTGTCCGCAGCAGATTTTCTGATAGACCAGGGCAAGAGCAGTGGAGTTCTGAAGAAAAAATGGGTCCACTTATAATTACTATCGTTAAACTTTGCCGCGGGATGGACTACAACAAAGTGCCAGCGTGTATGGTTATTTATGACATGTTTTAAAATGTCGTTCTTATGTGCAGTAAAGGGTTACTACCCCCAATTTCATCATATCGTTGTTCCTCGTTGACGTGTTCTGTCAAAAAACAATATACCTTTATCTTAAAAAGTTGGATAAGAAGTTGAATTCTACTAGATATACAAAGCGAATCGCGCTGAGAACCTGCAAATTATAGGTAGCTTGTTTGGATATACTAAATCTTTGCAGTTAAATGCGCCACGCGATAACCAATTTTCTGGGGCATATAAACGGGGTTGTTTGAGGTCAGTTGCATAATTTTTCTAAGGTCACCAAACGTATTGTGATTGCAGAAGGAATTTTGAACTTTTAACTTGTCACAGGTTGTAGGATACCACATGCAAAATCATTTGCTTCAACAGCTTCTAACAAAGTGTCGTTAACTTGATGTAACAATGATTTTACCAAAAGTTAGCAAAGCATTATCATTTTGTTCCTCCATTTGCCGTTGTGATAACTTCCTTCGAAGAATACTGAAATTTGCTGGTTTTGTATGCAGGCTTTCGTTCCCTGGCAACTTGTTACGACCACCACATTTAAAATAACGCACGAAGTTGTGAATTATTCAGCTTTGTGTATCAACATCTGGGTATTTTTCATTGTGTTTAATTGAAAATATCTTGTGTGACTGCAGTTCAAATTGCAGATACGTCGCATGTTTGTAGTTTTTTAATTATATTTTCATGATATGCTTCCTGTCCTTCTTGGTTTTAAGCAGTATGTTTCAATATGAGCCATGACGAGTTAAACTTCCTTGGTCTGTTTTAAATTAATATTAGCAAAACTATGTGTCTCAGAGACTGTTCGAGATAATTAAATAGACTAGTTATCTGAGAATGATGTTAATCTGTTGGTTCCAAAGATATTGTAAGTTGTCAGGATGCCATTTTATCATTATTAAACGCTAATTTCATAAGATTTTGAATTAGTAATTGGCTTTTTGTTTGCACCAGGTAATCAATAAGTTCACTTTAGCTTCAAATTTGTGGTCTTTACTCGTTCTCAACGAAAACATCCGCATAAAAGTGGTTGATTTTTGTGCACTGGCATAGTTATAAAAGCGATCTGAGTTGTTGCTTTTGTGATCTTAACAGTCTCAGTGAGACAACATTAATCAGAAAACTTGTTACATTGTAACCCTAACATAGGCTGAGAGTGCAGCTTTTCTCGCTGATACCGTCTACACTGAAATGAAATCCATCAAAAACTCGTCATTACATAGTAATAAATATTTAGCGTCACACTGAAAAGCTTTTCGTGTGATCGGGATTCGCCCAAAATTGTTTTTGCTGAGACGGCCAAGGTAGCAAAAGCGGTGATCTAGCAGCTTCCTATCCATCACTTGCGCTACATGCATGTAGGATTTTACTAAAAACAGCTGGTAGTGGAGAACCGTTGGTTTCAACTAAACATTATGTTGAAAAATACAATACTTAAATGTAATATGTCATATTCTTCTTCACTTTCAATTTTTATCTGCAACGCTACAATGGATTGCTTATTCACTAGCAGTGCCAATAAGCCATTTTGACTTTTAGTTTGGCACCTGATTAGAATCCCGTCTCGAGAATTGTTTGTTTTACTTGCAATGTTATTTTTGCACCGAATAGTTGCCGACTCAGTTCGGAGGTAAAAATTTACAAACTAATGATTGGTTCAAAAATATGGATAAATGTTTTGGATGGTTCATTACCACACTAACAATCTGACTCTGCTTACCAAGGCCAATATATGCATTTTTATAAACCTTAAAAGGATTTAAGGACTGGACTACATACAGTATTTCTGTGTTATTAGTAAGCTAGCACATGCAAATTACCCCTTGGGCGTAAGTTGCTTTTCATACACTTCATATCGATGCATTTTGGAGCATGTGAATAAATACACAAAAAATATATATGAAAATATCTTAATTGGCATAAAGATGACGCACTGAAATGCATCATAAACGCCATCAACTAAAATATACAACTCCTTTGTTAATATATCTTATGTTCAGTCAGAAATAGCTAGAGGTTTAGTGTTACAGTGTGTTCGGCTTCGTACTCGCTGCCTTCTAATTGATAGTTAATGTGTGGCTCAAAATAGGTCAACAGAACAATTCGTTTGTTGCTTTTATATCCAATCTGCTTTATGAGTCGCTAATATTCGACCTAATTCTATCAAGAACAGTAGTTTTGTCTAGCAAATACGTTTATTGCATTCTTTGGGTTGCGCTAGAGCCAGTTGACGTTTAATAACCGGACACAATTCTAAAGTTGTTTCATCTGGACAGTCATGGACACAACAGTTACTCAAGCGGCAGCACTCTATTGGACTTTTGTGTACACTTATCGATCACGTATGGTGTTTGGATACGGTAACATAGCAGTGCCTTATACATAGTTGCCACCTCCCCATGGTAAGCCATGAAGAATCATCCGTTATTAATTCAACCCGCGAACTAAGTGCTAATGTTTTCTAAATGAGGTGGCAACTTACACTCCGGAGGTATTTCGGTGCTTAATATCGTCATTTGTATTATTCGTAGCTGCTATGTTTAATCATAAGTTACGCCAGTCTTGTAAGGAGCTAAATACTAAATACTGTGGACATAAAATGAGCGGAATTAACCGCAATCGCTTCGTTACATTTGTATTAGAGTAATCATTAAACAATCTTAATAATTTTCGCGACCTTTAACTTACTTCTGCAGCATTTTAAACATGCAATCTGTGAGGTGGATAACTAGGGAAGTATTGTACTCCGAAGCGGGATCCGTCTCCACTGTGTTCCTTTGTTATGCCCTTCCACTATGTCATCACTTGATGCGCAAAACGTCAAAGATGAGCTACTCGTTTAAGAATAGGGAACATTTGGTGCGAGCATGTAAAGCAGCCGTTCTGTGCTAAAGAATACCTTAAATTTAATACACAGGTTGTCACTGTAACCTCAAAACAGGATAGACGATACGCAAAGTGCACAGCTATAATTTTTTGCATTGGGTTTCGTAGCACATACATTGTAAACTGACGATAAGTCTGGCATTCCTATTCTGAACGCGTTCAAGCTTTGAATTCCTTCACGGGTGATGGGAGAGTAGCCAGGTAAGCCGTACTCTAGCATTGATCCTATGATGGAAGAAAATGAATATAGCAGCAATCACCTCAGGGAAATTGAAAAAAGTTACGTCTGAGCATCCAAAGTCTGCGCAAACTGTTTTGGCAAAGCCTGCTTATGTTGTTGAATAACAACAAAAGCACTATGACTGCACGCCTATGTAATTCATGGTGGGTGTTCGATGGAGTGGCTAGCCAGCCGTGGTAAACATGCGTTTATTATTACCACACGCTTGCTTCTAATTACTAACTTCACTGGGTTGACATGCAAATCAACTTAAGCAACTCAAATGAACAGGCTGCCTAGGTCATGATGAGTTACGACACCATTGCCGAGAGCAATAATTACCTTCCAGCTCTTTACCCGTTTGCGAACATGATACAACGCGACTGAAAATGCTGAGGCGTTTCGTTGACGTAACTAGGGAACAACGTAAACGCAAGTGCTGTGTTTTGGGCTATAAAGCTAAACAAAGATGTCAATCGGTCAATGTGCATCTGTGTACACTTCTCAATTGTGTCCAAAACAATTGCTTGTTCACTAGCGCTGTGGACCACCAACACAACAGATCCTTAGTAAGCGCGTGACCATTTTAGGCTTTTCCTTTTTGAGCGCTCTACTAAAGTCAATGTAAAGCACGTCAGCTGACGTTCAGTCGCATAATGCCTTAAGCCATTCACGCATTTCTGTTAGCAGGTTAGTAAGGTTTTATAACTCAAACATTGACTTTATCCCGGAATTTCTGTCAACATAGACTCTTAGCTTTTTCTTGGACATAATTGCATAACCTTTCTTATAGAAAATGGCACGCATATTGAACAAATTTAGCAACGGGAATCTTTTACGTTATTTTCCTTTAAAGGAAGGATTTTAGCTTTGCTAGATCGAATTGAATACGTTTTATTTTTAAATGTCATCGGAAAGTGCCCTACTTAAAAAACATCACAAGCGTGCGCTTTTTGCACCTAGCTAATCTTTGCGCAAACAATAGAATAAAATGGGTAAATGGTTTTTTCTTTTTAGTAAACCTATCCCAATGTAAATCCACTTCTCTTTTAAACTACCCGATATATATACGATAGAAATAAAATTGGTATTGTTTGTATCTCTCCGCTTTCGAGTTATTTTTACAATATCACCTAACTAATTTAGCTGAGAATATTTGTATGAACTTTATTTTGCATCTAACTATTATTTAAATAGGGTTTTACCTTAAGGAAAGTACACTGAATTGCTACGACACGTAAAACAGAAACCTAAATCAGCCAAATAATGCAAATATAAGTGGGCAAAATCATTTTTTAATCACAACTATTACATGCCATAGTAGTCAACGACCTTACACATTACACCCTAGCTCTAACCCTAACGTTCCATCGGAGAATAAAACGATAGGGCCTAACATAGAGTGCACATTCATTTAGCAAAATACTTTTATTTGCGTACATATATCTTACCAAAGTTGCTTATAAATACAACTATTTAACAGAATCATCTGGAGAGCTATCTTGTGGCTTAAATGTTTTATTCTTTAAAGTGGCCTCATCTTACAGAGAAACTGGCTTACTGCTAGGTTTATTGAAATTAAAGCCTAGATACAACAATTTCAGTTTGGTACAGTTTCCTGATTGTCGTAGGTACTTACAGTATGTGCATCCTTGACCTCTCCATGAACAGCAATTGAATTCTAAGCTGCAGGTGTTGGTTTCTTCCATCAGCTCAATAGCACATTCATTGTACCATGCTGCGTTTAATTAGGTAAACAGTGGTTACTTTACTACTAGTAAAAGAAGGTAACATGCAAGGCGCGCGTCCGATCCGAAGTAACTTAGTCATTATGGTTTGCTCATCTAAGCTATTGGAAAGATAATTTTCGACTGGGTTTTACTCAAACACTTTAGTTATGCAAAACAGTAAATATTACACAGTGACTGACTGGCCGATGTTCCATTATCTTAACACGGTGGATGACTAACTTTACTTATTTCGTTGACCAGCTTTAGACTTCTTGACAAGAACTGTCTGATTATGGTATTCATGTTGTACCCTAGCTCACAGTTCATTAGTTTGCTTATTGCTCACTTCATGCCTCATGCTAGTTGAAGAAAGCAAACATTGCTTGCACTTGCTACTGTGTTGCTGTTTATATGTCGGATAATAATAAAGATTGTATCAAATAAGTAAAGCCAGCTTTCTCCGTCACAGAAGGAAACTGCCACTGCTGAATCCCTGTATACACGGTCTCCAAAACAGTGCATTAAGGTTGCTTACACGTGTCAAATATGTTACTGATACAATGATGCAATTAAAGTATGCATAAAATAGGCGAGATTTGGGAAGTAGCATAGAGCTTAATTAAGAAAACGGTCTTGTAATCTTAATTCCTAATCTTAACTACTCAACACAAATGATATGTTAAACAAGCACAAAGGACAAAAGGAAAACAAGTTTTCGATTAATCATTGTCGAACCGTGCAATCATACGAGCAAAATTACAATAAGCGTAAAAGTGGATTCAATATGTTCAGATGTGATTCGATCACGCGGCGACCAGGGGCATAAACCACCTACAAACAGTAACCTAGGACAAAGATGTATCTGAACGTTTCCTTACAAACTCCATAAAAGAAATGAGTTCTAATGAAAGCTAGATTGTTATTTTTGTGCGTTGTGGTTTCATTATAAACTTTATTTTAAACTCATTTTTATGAATGTAAGCAAACCTCTAATGCGAGGTGTTCAAATAGTAGCATCTAAACATGTTCTCAAGTTAACTAAAATTACATTACAGGAGCCAAGCTAAGTTGGCTTATCTCCTTTACTTTTGCTTGCTAGTGCAACACAAGCACTTTACTCTTGGAAGTACTGTGGCATGAAACCGACTGGTAGCTTAACGCTAGAAAACCGATCTGAGGTTGTTCGATGTAACAGTGTTGACCAACTAGCTACTTACGAACTGCAATGCATTAGTTGGTGGCCCTCATTGTAATTTATCAGCTAAATCCCGTAAATGAAGTTAATCGCTAGGCAGTACACATGCAATACTTAATAAACTGATCAATCTGCAGAGGTGCTACAGTTTTTGCCTCTATCACTATAAATTTAATATTACGTATTAGTCATTATAACATAAACTTGAGGCGACTTTGGGGTCAACGCATATTTATTCAAAAACATCCCTTTGTATTGCGTTTAGTCATACAAATGTTTTGCTTAATAAACACAGCTTTTGTCTTTACGAAGGCCACTTAGTCCATTATCTTTCAGTGCCTGTTAGTCGTGAGTTGTTGATGGCACAATAACTTTTTATGGATAGGTAGATTCCACAACATTTCGCTGTATGAATATGCATTGGCATCTATAGTTTGGAGCCACTGCGTTCTACTGTAGAAAGTTTGGCGCGTTTTCCGCTGTATATAATTAGTAGCAGGTTGACCTGGCTGTTTAGTAGAGGTCATTAAATTCTTGACATCAGCCCACCTAGGCACCTGCCTAGATAATTTAACTTAATCCAATATCCGTCCAGACAAAACGGACAGTTTTAGACTATGGAGCATCATTGGTATAACAGTGAATCACGCTCTAAAGAACAGGCAAAATTTCCTGCTGGGTGTTGCAAAATCTGATATCAAATATGTCAAGAAGAAAGGCCAGAGAAACAGTCAGGTAAGAAAAATGACGGCAACGATTTAGGGTCGACTGTGCGTGAGTTTGTTTTTCTGTTGTAAAGTTGATTGAAAAAGTTAAGTTACTCTTCTGCACAATTTGTTTAACCTACTTGGTTTCAAATTTTCCAAATTTAACAGGGCTTAAAGTTTTAAATCTCAATAACCCAGCTTGCAATGAGTTGTGTATGAAAAATGCATTCTGACAAATTCCTAGTGAATAGTTTCTGTTCACCTCTTAACGTTACATGAAATAAAGGGTGTCGCAAAACATCCTTTAAAATGATCCGTTACATATTATATGAATCACTTACACGGATAAAATTCTGTGTGTCACCATACCACTCGAGTAATGGTCAAGAATAACGACCTAATTTTGTGGTAGTAGCAGTAGTAATTTCAGTAGTCTAGCAACTAGACACGGCTCCAACAGAAAACCATGGAGACCAGCGGATAAAAGACAGTCATCGCGTCATAATTATCGTAGCATACTAATTGATGGTGAGCAACACACTTCAGCAAATATGTCGCAGGAAGAAAGGAACATTTTGACCTAAAGTAGAACAAAACATTTTTAGTTTGTTTTTCACACGTCGATTCTTTTCTTTTTGTCCATTTCAATGTTTGAAGTATTAAGCAGATTAATCCGTACACTGGTGTACACAATTCTCCCACTGATTCCGGTTGCGGGCTATGTCTTCAAGAGTGTTAAGCCATTGGCACTCCTCATCTTTGGGTCCCCATCCTGGATGCCGTACAGATCCAACAGCGGATAGACACGACGTCAGCGATTTCAGGTGCTGCCGTCATGTAGAAGGCTGACCGACACGCGGTCACCTCCGGCCAGCTGCTTGACGAGAGAATAGAGCGCGACGCGGTAGACGCTCAGGTGCCATGCGTAGGACGTGACCGAGCCATCTTAACTGGCGTAACCAAACCAGTTGGTTGAAGCAAATACTCGCATCCCCCAAGATGCGATGTTGAACCTCATTACTATTAACTCGATGTTGCCACCATACACGAGCAATCCTCTTTAAGCAACCATTACTGAAGGCAGAAAGATAACGCATGTCTTCCACGCGAATGGGCCAGGACTCGCTCCCCTACAACAATACTGAGCGAACTGATACGCTGTAAACGCGGTCCTTTTGAGAGAACTAGACGTCGCGATGATGCCACAATTGCCTCAGGTTGACAAATGATGATCGAGCTTCAGCGATGCGAATAGAAACTTTTTTGTTGACCGTGCCGTCAACAAAAACATAGATCCTTAGGTAGTCAAAACTATCTACCTGTTCAAGTTGTGCACCTCAGAGAGTGAGTACGGGAGCAGGTGAACGCCAATCCTTGAGCAGTACTTTACACTTAGATGGGGCGAAGCTCACGCCATACTTAGGTGCTTCCATCGCCAAATGATCCAGAATGAGTCGCCTACCCTGAGGATCGTCATTAAGTAAGGCGATATCATTAGCATAATCTAAGCCAACAGCGCGTTCACCCGGTAGAAGCTGTAGGCCAAAACGTTGCAAACCTTCAAGAGCGTTTGACAGAACGTCTTTGATTGCGAAGTTGAAGAGGAATGGGAACATAAGGCAGCCCTGTCGCACACCGCTATTGACAGCGAATTGCGAGGAAAGTTTGCCATAGACCCTCACTCTGCCGGATGTATGAAGGGAAAGTGCTCATAAGCTGGCGGTATATTTCTCTAGCACCCCGTTCTTTAGCAAACAACGCCATAAAGCAGGTTGACCAACGGAGTCAAAAGCGGCACGTATGTCTAGGAATACAACGATAGTGGGCCTGTGATAAATGTGGCGATGTTCGAAGCGCTGGCGGAGCGTGAAGATTTGATCCACGTATCCGACGCCGGGACGAAAACCAGCTTTTTCTTCACAGTAGTATGATTTACTTACCGGAGCTAGTCTAAGAAGCAGAATGGATACCAATAGTTTGGTGGTAACCGAAATAAGACTGATCCCGCGATGATTTATACATGAACTGCGAGCGCTTTTCTTGAAAATCGGGACAATAACTGATTCACCCCAAGAGGAAGGCACTTTCTCTTCATGCCAGAGTTTTGCGAACAGGGCGGTCAGGTGGTTAAGGACCGCTGCACCAAAGTACTTGGACAGCTCCGGAGGAAGTCCGTCTGAGCCGGCAGCCTTGAGTCGCTTTAAAGGTCGAAACTTGAGGCAGACTTTTGCTTCTCTGGGTGGATTCAGTGGGACCAGCCTGGGTGGACAACAACATTTATTGCATGTACTGACATATGGTGGAGGTCAGTTGAAGTGCGAGTGAAAGTGCTCGGGCCAGGAGTCCATAAGCCTCTGTTGGTTGGTGACCCGCGACTCATCCATCTCGCAAATATCATCACTAGTACCAAGCTTCCTGAGGCCAGTGGACCGAATGAGTTGGAAATGCCTGCGAGTGTTACCTGAGAAGGCAGCGGTCTCCATCTCTAAAGCACGCTCAGACCACAATGTCTCGCGATACTTGCGTAGGCTTTGCTTTAGCATCCAGTCGACAGAACGGCGCCGCTCGTTGCAATCTGATTCCGTCGGGATATCTTTGCGGCGTTCGAACAGCTCCAGAGAACGAGCAGAGATAATAAAAAAACTTTAGAGGTCGTCGAGTTAGGCCGCAGCTTGACTGTTCGGAAATGGTCATCAACTTCCGTATACACATCCAGTGTTGCTCCACTTCTTGCGGTGGAATGCAACTGAGGGCATATGCCAGTGAAGACTGGTAGCTCGCCTGGACAATGGAATCAGTTAATCAGCTCACATCAATCTTGCGGTACTTCTGTGTTTCGGGATCCTCCAAAACACATACAGATTTTTGCGCATCCGAGTGCATGATCTGAGTCAACGAAGGTGAAACAAAAGGACCTGCATCATTAGCATCATCATTATACACGTCAGCTAGAGGTGGGAAACACCTCAGCTACTGTGCCGCAATACATAAAAGAAAAGGAAAATAAATACAATAGTTGCATGCCAGCTGAGCTACCAGCAATGGATAGACATCTTTCCGGTAAGCTACCAGCCGGCTACTAGAAAAAAAGAAAAATTATTATGTTTTACACTATGAAATGAGATTGTAAGTGGAGGGGCGGCTAAAAAAATGGGGAGGGACAAAGAAACTCACAGCAGGAACGACACTGAGGTCGGCTGCTTGCCATGACAGCACGTGTATCCAGCCAAGCGAGTTCACCGTCTTTAGGAACCCCAAACAGGGAGCCGTGACGCTCCAACCGAGGCCAGCTCAGAAGTGAGGACCTTCATTCCTCTGAACCAAGTCACCGCTTGGCCGCCCCTCCTCTTCTTCCATTAACATTCCCGGTGAGCAAATAACGTACGTCGTGGCAGTTGGTGGGCTGGCATGCGCAACACGTCGCTCAGGCATCGGAGCCTGGTGCTTAAAAAATGACGGTGCTGAGCAGTTCAGTTCCTTTTTCTGTACCGTAAACAAGGCGTCGAACACGCTCGTTACTCTTGCGCTGTACCCACCAGATGTGAGCCAAACTGCGAAGAAACCGATGGTCAAACATAACTAACCTCTTCATGTCTGTTGATCTTAGGGGCCAAGTTTCGTAACCGTACAGTAGGGTCGAACGTACCGCTGCATTGTACACTCTACCCTTCAGGGCGAGAATAATGTCGCTCCGCCGCCGCCGTGGCAAAGGTTAGCAAAAGCACTTCGAGCTTTTGCTATACGGTTCGCGATCTCGTCTTCGATCCCAAGGGCACTGATACAACTTGCCAGGTAGGTGAATTTCCGAACGACTTCCAGCTGATCCCCACCAAGCGTCAGCGCAGGAGGCGATCCCTGCCAATCTTGGAGGAACGCTTTGCATTTCGATAGTGCAAAGCAAAGCCCGAAGTGGCTCGCGGCCAGTGGCAATCTGTCCAGCGCGGCTTGGCACGTCTGGGAGCTGTTACAGTTGAAAGCAAATTTCGTCGGCATACTCCAAGTCTAGAAGTCGTTCTCCTGGGAGTGGCTCTACACATTCTAAGCCATGTCCTGTAAATGCAACCTTCAGTACTTCATCAATAGCGAACTTGAAGAAGAAAGGGGACTGCGGGCTTCCTTGTCCCACACCGCTGGAGATATTGAAGAGTGGCGACATCCTGTCGTAAACCCTTTACTGTGCCCGTACTACGCACGTATAATGCTAGGATAATATTTACATATTTCTCGGGCACACTTTTCCTGAGTAGACAATTCCAAAGGGCACATCGATCAACCGAATCGCAGGCACCTTTGATGTCGAGGAACACGACTACGGTGGGCCGCCAATATGTGTGACGGCGCTCCAACAACTGACGCAAGGTGAAGATGTGGTTGATGCAGCTACAACCCTGACGAAACCCGGCTTGCTCCTCAAGAATCTGGCTTTTACGAGCGCCAGTCAGTCTGTAAAGAATTATGGAGGCGAGTAATTTGGAGGCGATGGAGACCAGACTGACTCCTCTATGGTTGCTAAAAGGACCTGCAGTCCAGTACGCTGCCGCGCCGTCTGAGGCTAATTGCAAGGTGATCATTTTGAGACCACGGATGTGTTGGCGAAGGGGACATCACGTTGCGGAACGCTCCTTCGTACGCCTGAAGTTAGTGCCCGGGAGAAGCGGATGTCCGTTTTCGCACAATATGAGAAGCCATTCTCCTTTATTAGATCGGTTCTTATCGAGCGCGTGATGATCACCAAAGTGGCGTTCGTATGGTAACAGACGGCCAACCCGTGCATTAAAATCCCCAGCAAGGTTAACGCCATCCGTCTTTTTAGCTTTAGTCAAGAGCTGATATAAATCCACGTATAATTCGTCCTTGACCGAGTTGCCACTGCAGTCTTTTGGAGCGTACAAGGAGATCCCAAACAAGTTTGACCTTTCTTCGCCGTGCTTGTTGATTCCACATGAACCCCGAAGCCGAACCACACAAAGTCGGCTGTTAACCGATAACCAGTGCAGTAGTGCTGCCTCGGTCTTGCCACTTAGGGCTATACCTATACCAGCCAAACCCGCTGAGGCTGCTTCTGGACCTCCAGAAAGACGCAGGTGATATCTGGCTTCATGGTCAGTGGGGGATATCAATGTAGGCACAGTGCTGGATCTTGCAACCGAGTTTCTGAAAGGCAGCAGACATCAATGTCTAGGGACTCTAGGGTGCGCGCTAGACCGGCTTACTGTCCAGTCTGCATGAGTGTCCGAATGTTGAAGCACACCAGACGGAACGCTGATCAGGGACGAAGGAGAGCCATAGGTTAAACTCCTTGGTTCGCTGCGCAACCAAAATCGCAGCCAGATTGTTAAATACATGAATCGGGTAACAGAAAGTGAATATTGTTAGCAAAAGAACAATTGGCGTGTGATGAAGTCTCGTGAATGGGAGAAGCAGAAACAGTAGCTGATGAGCACATTGTAGTACAGTCCATGGTCCAGTCCAGTCCAATGGATTGCCCAAACCGAAGTAGGGAGTTGACTTAAGGGACTCCACCCCGCGCCTTTGGCTAAATAACCTGCATGAAAGGCAGCGGGATGAATTTAGGAAATCGCGCCCACTGTGAGGCGCTGACTGAATGTTCAGTTCACGCGTTTTTGTTTGGTAAATCACCAAACAGGGGCCCAATACTCTATGAAAGCAGAACAATTGCTGGACTAAAAGGCCCCACCGAGGTGGAACATTGTCACCGAACACTCTGCTGCACCGAGGTACACCCGAACCACCCAGCTGGCAATTTTGTAGACTCTGGTTGTGGTTCCACAAAGGATAACCACTACAAACTAGTGTAACAGTATTATTCATCGAGCTTAATACATAGTTTCATTTTGCTTTTCAACTGATTATGTTGGTAGCCCTGCTATATATAACCCTAAAGTTTTACCACAGCCAGCTGACTGTCGAGGCTGATGTTTAGCACACTTTTATACAGGTACCTTATGTACTAATACACACCCCAACTAATGAGAAGTAATTTAGTAAAATAGTTGCATATCACCAGCTGCGCGTAAGTTCATCATCGCTTGAATGAAGCCCCTGCCTAATTATTGAGAAAATACTAAGCAAATTGCCGACGTCAAATTGGACCATATATTATATTTGGATTGAAAAATTTACCTTGGCGGAGATTTCTATACTAGATTTTCGGGCTTGTGGGGAGAAAAATTAATGACTGTTGGAGTACTGTTGTGAATGCACTGTCAACTCATTCTCATTTAAAAAGTAGAATGAAGTTATAAGAACAAATCCATCACATTAAGACTGGAGCTGGCAGCCGTCACACGCTCGGAAGACACTGCATGGCTGTTTCTTGCTTTAAGGAATCGTCAGCAGTGAGCATTTCATCTGTCCCCTGTGGGGCTTGAACTCGAATCTCCACTGTTGCCAGTTTGTGATTGAGACCATTGCGCTAGGAAGGAAGACAACGACCGTTGTGACCAAGTAACTGAATGTGATATTGCGCCGCTCAAGTATGGTAAGCTCGGCGCCTGGTGAGGAGATGCCCTGTCCTATGCACGACATTAAACTGCCAGTCAGTGAATAGTGAGCGGGCTATATCACATCTTGTAATTTAGTTACGACGGTCTTTGCCGTCCCTCGTAGACCAGGGGTTTTAACCACACACGTAACCGTCCAGTTGTGGGTTCGGGTCCCAAGAAGGTCAGATAAAATGCGGACTGCTAACCATTCAGGAAACAATGAAACCACCGTGCAGGACATTTTCTGACATGTGTCAGCTGTTTGACCGAGTCTAGAGGCAATGAATTTCTCTCTATACCACTCAACTTTCACTATTACTTCTTTACAGGATAAAATTATTGGAAATATTCAAAATCAGTGGACGTATTTTGGGTTTGTATGCTTTCATCTTTTAAGTCTGTGTTTGTACAGTAGTTAGGGAGAAAGCTGGGTGCCACTGTATCTATTTTAGCTAGCACCTTAAAGCTGAATGTTTAGACAGACAGTTCTTTGCTGACAGTTTTTAATAAATGTTTCAAGTTTGTTACAAAGACCCCATACAAGCTGTATATCGACTCATGAAATTGTCGATGTAGAACCGCTAAAGTATTCTACGCGTAAATGGTAGTTAATTAAAAGACATCCGTCACATGTATTTTGTAAGCTGGGTTTAGGCAACCAAGCAACAAACAGTACCAGAGTAGTTATACTGTTTTTAAATGAATTTGATGGATTTATTGAGCACAACCACTTTGCTCCCTTGCACCGCTGCCTAACCGTCAAGGTTGGTATTGTATTGCGTACACGCTTAGATAGTATACATGCCAAGTAAACTAAGGCTTCCTGTTTTTGCATGGAGTAGGTAGGTCTGTCGAAGGATATATTCCATCCACGCAGACCGAATTACAGGGCAGGTTTACATTGACGACCAACCGTACTGTACTGCAGCTACCATTTGAATTGGCATGAAGTACTCATTCTACCATCACTTCCTGGCCACGTAAAACTGGATCCCTGTGTTCCAACTATTAGTCGTTCCTGTGCGATCAATACCATTCTGAACTTCAAACGCAATTGGTGACATGCCTTATTCGATATGCAGCTGCATCTTCAGGATGGCGCTCGCAAAGTGTAGACCAAGCAGATTTTCAAGTTTAAGATTCCAGCGTGGGAACGTCGTATAAAACAAGTAACTCAACGGATCGAATGCAAAACAACGTTCTGTTTTAAAGGGCTTATTAAATTGCTCAACCATTTTTGATGACAGTTTACAGCAATGCTACATCGGAAGTTCGAAAGTCTACCACCGTTACCTCAGTTTACTGGTAAATTGTTATGTTGTGCTTTCCTGGATTATTTGTCACTTTAGATACTGCAAGGCGTTCCGCTCTATAAAGTCGGTTTACTCTCGCCATACATGATTAACAACTAAACACTCCTCCTTTTATCTAGATACAAACGAGAAAATGTGCAAAAATATGGCTTTGATCAGAAAGTTAATAATGATAGTTGTGTTCTGCCACCACACCGAAATCGTTTCCGAAAATAGTTCGAGTCTTGCAGTTATCGTGTTTTAGGAACTCGGAAATGATGTTGCCCATAGTAGCTTTTAACCTATGTAAACAACGTAATCGCTAGGTAGTGCTGATGGTTGGCTTCCTTTATACTTCAGCTGCATCAATTAGACTAGTTCGTGCAGTTTAAACAGCAGACCGATTTGTTCACACAGGTTGCAAACGTTTGTAATTGATATTCGAAACTAGTCTGGTATTTTACATTGTAAGCTTTATAAGATTTTCATCCCAGTAGTTCACAAGCTACATACCCCAGCCTAGCTCGGAAAAGCACCAGACGCCTTTCGCCCTATTAGGGTCGTCAGTAGTGCGCATTCCCTCGGTTCCCTACTGGCGAACGAACCCATGACGGCTAGCGGCAGATGCCAACTAGCTAGCAGCTTAAGCCACCCAGCCATTGTGTTTTTTTATTGAGATGACTGGCTCCTAAGGCCGTACGAAATGAAAAAAGTTATTTTGGGTATTTTGATGTCGGTTGCTCGCAACTAACACGTACAAAAGAATGAGCTTTACTTAATCAACCTTTGATTAAAAAGCGAACATGTCGTACAGAACGGAAAACATTTGTGCTGAATTTCGACTTTAGACAACATTACCATTCTCAAGGCCTAATGATATTTTCTTATTTGCTGTGATAGCATCTGTATTTTGGCGTGCCAAAGAGCTGACTGCCAACGTGATATGGACTATACATCCCACTTATCTGGGCTGCTGATATGTGGTCGATAATAATAATAATAGAATAATATTATGACAGTATGGACACACGTTAATTATCAGTGCTTAACCTTGAGATTTTGCGCAATCCCAAACGATGTTAATAATTCTTGTCGTTCATCTGTTAAGATAGGTAACAGCAATATCTTCAAGCAACAAACTTACATCTGGTGGCAATGAGATGTTATATGGTCCGTTGCGTACTAGGCATTAGACAAGTAGAAGAAGTCAAAAGCAATGCTTTTATTTACCGAATCAGGTGCATTAAATGATGAATAGATTGTGGTACAAAGTGCACTTACTGTATACTCGGGACACAGTTGTTTTATAATTGCAGAGAGCAGTGGTGACCATTTTCCTGCTCCGTCGAGGTTTAAGGTAAGTCTTTGTTAATGAAATGCAGCTAAGTAGTCAGGTGAGACCGCAATTCAAGGGTATCAGTTAAATTCCCGTTCTCATTAGCCATGTAGTTTGCACTTGGTAATAAAAACTACTGTTGGTTTATATGTGAGCAATTCCGAATTCATACCTTAACAGACTTAGTAAATGCATCATGTCTTTGGGGGATCTCAGCACTTGTCACATATGCCAGCTATGTATCTACGTACGGGAAACACGACACTATGTCTGTGTCCTAAACTTTTGAGCAGGTGGAACTAAGGAAGGAGAGATTTCACTACAACCGTTCTAGCTAATGAACGTTATTTCCCTTGGCGAAGTCATCTGGGATATGTGCCACTTGTGCTTACGAACCCAAGACTTTACCTGTTTAGTCACCTAGTACATACGTTTTGGATCACAGTAATAACCGAGCCAGAAGCTCATGTCCCACCTCAGTCTGTAAGACAACGTAAGACAACTTCAGCTGAGTCACGTCAAAGAGGGGACATTCGTTGCTGAACTTGTTAAAGATGGCGAGGATATTCACGCCAAACTTTGCTTTCCACCGTCTGTGCTTGTGACACATACGGTGAAGTACATCCTCACGACTAATGTATCTGAAACCATATAAAGCGATTACATGAATGGCATATGTCGTGAGTCTCGGCTTGGCTGGTGCAACTTTGTTCCATCCACTAGCGCACGAGATATCCGGTTGGCTGGTCTCCGAAGTATCACACAGGACGCCAGCTACAGATTTCTACTTTTTAATGAACTCGGCTATCAAACACCTAAAAGAAAGGTAGATATTAAAAAGCGGTCCATTGCCTAGGAGCCAGCACTAGTTGAGTTGTGCCTCTCTGTGTTCTGTTTTGTGACACTCAACTAGGGTTTCATTGATGTATGGAGCTGGTGTCCTGCTTCCAACTAAGTGTTTAAGACATATTAGGCTTACAGTTGACTAAAAATTCTTGTATTAATAATCTGTTTCGGGTTCATTTCAATCTGTTGAATAATTTAGTGCCATTTTCTCAAAGATCGTAACTAGTTTTGTTGTAATCCAAGCAGCATGCATTGCACAACGTTCCTCGCCTACCACCTATTGATGGACAACATATTAAACACGGTTGCTCGTAAAGCGCGATTTGCCGCCGATGGCAGTTTTCTCCGATTCTTCGTAATGTGTGCGTACATATTTTTTCCCCAAAGTGCACGGCCTGACATTGTTCAGCCACAGAGCTGCCTCTAAGAGACTGGTAGTGACAGCCAGATACATCCTACACTTAGCTTAAATCAACCAATGTTGAAAGATATTCCGTTGTGCAAAAAAGGAAGACAAAACCTGTAGTTGGCTAGGTCCGGATTTGCGTAGTCAGCTATATGTGAGCTTGCACGGAGCTAGTTTGTACCAATGTTTCAGTGAGATCGACGCTTATATTATATATGCACACCTTTTTTCTCAACATCGCTTACATTTTTTTCTATCTCACTGTGGCTTCTTCAAAAATCTATACATCATGTTCATTCGTAATATCACAGCGAAGCCAAGCAAGCCAACTTTATCAGCTTCAGTTTGGTGTTCTGACCACAAGGGGTTAACGGAAAAGAGCTTTCTCACGCACTATTATTTAATAGCTGCTACCGAGGTATCGGATCCGAGTGTCTGCATCTGCGTCTCATTGTAAATTGGTAGTGTCACTGTTGGCAGTTTTTCATCCATTCACTGCACCTAGCAGTCGGCTAATACTGTTCGTGCGAAAGAAAAAATAGTATCGGCAGTACACTATAACTGATTACCGGCACTTTCCTGCCGCGCAACTATCAAAAGTCGCGCTTGGGTTAAAGAGAGTGTAATGGTCGTCCGGTTCCCTATACATGCTCAAACCAGCGCTCTCAGATTAGAAGGCAGGCTTGTGAGCCCTTAGTCCACAGGTAGGCGTGAGAAAAATACATTGGCTAGACGGTGTCCCACATACACTTGGTAATTTCTAACCACCTTGTAACATGGCGAAAGTGGGACTGATCAAATCGCTCAAGTAAAATATCCGGCACTTTCTTCCGAGGACTTAATTCGGCGGGAAAGATTTAGCCTAAAGTGGATGTAGGTTTGTATGTCTCGGTTCTGTGTAGGACAAGTTTCTCCTATGAGTTGTATGCTCGTCAAAGCCAAGGAATGATGGTATTTATCGTGAGTTCTGACTCAGACTGGGGCCTTCTTAAAACTGAATGCAGTTCTTCACTCCGTCATCATAGTAAGTTGAGGTGCGTCCTAGGTCGGAGAGCATCTATCGCTGATAGCCCGGTTAAAGCAGTGTTGGACATTGCATGGATTTGGATAGATAAGAAACAACGTGCCCCAGTTCATCCATATTTTCTGCTTACCAGATGAAATACTAAAAAATAGCATTGTTTCTTATGACTGCTACCGCTTTTATATCGAAATCGACGAAAAAACCTTTAAGTTTCATTAGTAGAATCCTTAGAAATGAAGTGACAATCACCAAAACCCTAGTGTTTTGGAACTTGGAAAAACTGATTCGTCATGCACAATTAAGGCCATTTATGACTTAAATCTGGGTATGTTGAAGCAAGTTGCATTTTCACTTTCTGTGATTCTTTCCCTACTTGAGATTGGACTTCAGCTCAGTGCGATGATATATATATATATATATATATATATATATATATATATATATATTGTGTAAACCCAGAGGAATAGGACCGGGAGGCATGTGGATGTGAGCCACGTTTCATCAACGGAGTCGGCCCACACTCCTTCATAGGCAAACACAATCACGCTGTATTTGGGAATCAAGCGCACACAACGCGGTGGCTGGACCATAGTCCGCTCCACACTGAGTGCATGGAAACACTCTTCGAGCCGAACTCGTCCACAAGCACAGTGCACCCCATCCCCTCCATCAACGACCAACTGTCTCCTGGAGCCAGTATGGACGAGGTAGTGGGTAATAGACAGGTAGGCACCTTGTCAACATGCATCTCAAGCGTAGCCACACCGGGGATATCAAGCAACAGCCAACCACGTAAAACGACAATCTCCAATAAAATACATCTAATAATGCATACAGATATGCCAACCTAGCTCTTTAATAAATGAGCACATGAAATAAATTCGTTACCAAAATACCCGCTATAGTTTCAAGACATCAGAAAATTTATTTTAGGAAAAGGCCACAAACGCGAAAACGTTATCAAAAGTAACTTCAGTTAACTTGAGCGACGTGTGCAAGTTAATAGCAGATTGTTCACGTAGGCACTAATGTGAATATAGCAAACCCACCACCTGAAATTAAGAGACCCAGCAGGCAAGCAAGCGACTAGTAAATCGAAGGCAGCGTACCTACAAACGCTGCGTCGGTTCTGCCTACGTTCTCTGCAGGGCCCGTCGTCGCTTCGGTGTTGTCCCCGAATGGCCTCGCTCATGGCTCACTAGGCCTGCCTGACTCAGGCACTCGCGACCTCATGTGCTACAGCACCATGCGCTCGATGTCGATGGAGTACAACCCATCGGCGTCTGCCGCTTCTGTACTTGCCGTTTCTCCTCCGCATGCATGAGGTCTTTCTCCTGCACCTCGGCAACTGCCTTCGTGATCAGATCGTGCCATTTACGCCGATCAACCGCTTTCGATTCCCATTACTTGCAACCAAGATTAGACTGTGAGGGGCTTACTTTGATCATGCCCTGGTAACGAAACTTCGGTTGCCTCACATGCCGTTTCCCAATACTCAGCTGACCATATAATAGTTGTTTCGGTATCCGCGTCGAATCCGTACGTCTCATATGATTGAGCTACCTCAGGTGGCTCAGCAAAAGTATGCAGTCCACTGCATACATTCCACTTCGGCGCAACACTTCTTTGTCTGTAACTCTGTCACACCAACCGGTGCGCAGAATCCGTCGTAAACATTGTTGATAGAACCGCTCGAGATATCGCACATCCCTCTGGTACATCGTCCACGTTTTACTACCGTATAGAAGAACGGACAGCACCATGGATTTGTACACCATCAGCTTCGTGCCAACGGTAAGCTGATGGTTGTTCAACACTCGGTACTCTAGTTTCCCGAATGCCACCGCTGATTTCGATACGGGGATACGATGCTCACTGTGAAGCTGCTGGTCAGTCGAAATCACACTCCCAAGGTAGCAGAAGCGGGAGGTGGTTTCCAATACTTCAGCACCAATGCTGATTCGCGGCAATATTGAAGATTGCACCTCCGGTGAAGTCTGAAAGAGAGACAGTTTTGCTTGTGTTGATGCTGAGCCCGAATGTGGCCGCTGTCAAAGCCAGAGCACTAGTCATGTGCTGCAACTCGTCCGCGCTCTATGCAAACAACGAACAGTCGTCGACAAACAGCAACATACGGATAGTTGTCTCACAGACTAGAGTTCTCGCACCGAAACGACGGATGTTCAGCAACCCACTATCAATACGGTGCTCCACATGAACACCGTAAGCACAAGCCGCATCAAAAGCACAAGATATCATTGCATGAAGATAAATTGTAAACAAGGCAGGAGCTAAGACATAGCCTTGCTTCACACCAGAGATAACTGCAAAGTCATCCGAGGTCTCTCCAATCAGCTGCACCCTCGACCGCATGGCACTTACATATATATATATATATATATATATGTATATATATATATATATTCAATACTTGACCACTAAACGCTTGGTAGAGTGCCACAACACATAGGTAAAATTAAAATAGGGGTGAAGGCACAGTTAGGGGAAGGGTTACTTAGGTTCAGGTGTTGTGTGGGCAGAGAATTTTCAGGTTCCCTACGTCGAGGAAGAGGGTTGTCTTACGGGCACTTACGCGGAGGCTTTGGCTTAAAGGAGCTGATCCACAAGGCAGCTGAGCGATTGACGTGAGTCTGAAAGCGTCGGAAGCCGGCAATGTGGCTTTCGAGTAGTAACAAACTACTCAGTGCAACAGAACAGCCGCAATATGTTAGCGTAAGGGACATAAACGGCTCCTAGAACGTCAAGTCAGCCGCTGAATACGAAGATTGTTGACAACCAAATAGTTCATTCATATACTTAGTTTTCGGTAGCAGTCCACACCGAGGCCGGTGGTCAGCAACATTGTTTACGCGTCCTACTTTTAAGCATTCTTGGTCATAGAAGTGAGTAGCCAGTGACTCCATCGCTGGTCACCTTGTCTTTGACAAAGTGTAGTACGAGATCTTGTGGTACCTAATGGAGAATCCGGTGGCCAACCCAGAACACTCCACGCTCTAAGACACTACCAATGATTGTCCGCGACTGCTTATTCACCTCCTGCAAAGCAACCGAGACTTATTCACCGTTACATTATGCTTTGCACTCCGTGATGGTTTACGAATAGTTAGTGTACTAATCAAGTATCGGTAATATTCAGGGCTTCGATACTAGTCAAAGATTGTGAATTAGTGATTGTGTTCCTCAGAACTGTGCGAGGAACTGCAACCATTGTGACAGGTTATTTCGTGCCGACAAAAATTAGATGATGACTGTCTTTGATTAAAAATCTTTGCTGATATATTGTGCTTTTTTGCTGTTTGAATATATACTTATCTTCTTAGCAGAACACTTGTCTATCTACGTAACGCACAAAACAAAACTTGAATTTCACTAGATATCGAACAAAGCAGCGAGTAATGGCAGCGTTGTTTTCCTTGTTTTATCTTAACACGATAGCACATAGGTAACTCTACAGCCACCGGTACAATATAGTTGTGCATGAGAAGGGTTAAGACCACGCTGTTTGGTATTACATTTCGTTCAATTGTGATAGCCACCCGTTGATTTTATTCCCTGATACGAAGAATGTCGATGTGATGCATGTTATGGCTATCCGCTCGGGATACCGCACTCCATCACCGACTTCGTACCCATTTGTGATCATCTTGTTGCGATATCAGGACTGCGGTTCTGACCCGGGATTTTTGCGACGTCAGTCAAAGTCGCTTCCGACGAGCCGAAACATTTTCGGGTCGCAGTCATGCCATCTACACGAAAAGTTCACATCTCTCTGCTTCAGATGCGGTCCCAATGACCGAATCAGCCAAAAGTTCCTTTCATGTGAACCATGTTTCAGATGTGATTGCGTGTTTCTACCCATAAACTGGAGGGGTACTTTACATCGACCGCAGGCAGGGACCGAAAGGATGAAATATCTGTCTTGTAACTCAAGGTTCACAAGTTCAAATCTGCTTAGCCGTGAGCTACCATGCAGTATACTTGGCTTCCACATGACTGGTGGTGGTTGTGCGGCAGCAAATCATCAGTACGGTGGGTGAGCATATTGTTGTTGTTGTTGTCTTGCTTTCGTTCTTTTCTTCCCAATAACCCGCCAAATGTCATTAGCGGTTGTGACAAGTGTTGTTCGACGCAGCCGATTGGCACTAGAACAGAGGCTCAGACTGATATCCTAAAGGACTCGGTTTCCTGTTACAGCCCTGCCGCGTTCACCTAACGAGTGGAAACGGATACGAGACGGCTCGTCGAATGTAGTGTTGCGAGCGATAAAAGCTAGCATCCATCAGCTTCAGACGAGCTTCCAGTGACTGAATTGACCAAAAGTATAGGGCTAATATTTGCCCGTGACCAAATCATGACCAGCTCCGAACCACAGGTATCGCTTAGTCATTCACTTAAAAGCTCATTGGAACTGTACAACAAATGTTACTGCCATCGAACGTCTGGCACAAAAGTGGTGTGGGGTGCTACTCAGATGCTAACAGTAAGAGTCGTGCTGAATACGGAAGTAGGGAGAACAGTTAGATTGGGTGAACCAAACGTGTATTGACAAAAGATAGTAAGCAAAGCAGGTTGGTAGTGGCAGACAGTAGTATGCAACGTGGTTCATGAGGAGAGCAAGCGATTGCCATGTACAGTTAGTTTAACAAATAGATGGTCGGAAGCAATAAAAAAATCCAATGTCTCAAAATACTGAAAGTGTGCATGTTCATGCTCAATACCATGGTGAGGTAGTAGAGCTAGTATCTACTTGCACATTCACCAGTTTATCGCCACAAAGAATAAAGCTATATAAATGTACTCTCAAGCAGTTTATCTAAACAGAAATGCCTATTGCTACCGATTTCTTTGTTTAGATTCACATAAGCCTTTTGTGTCCTAAATTAAACATTGCAGTGACTGATTGGACGAGGCTATACAACTTTTCATCGACCTTAAAAGAATGAATCGACTGAAAGTCACGCAACTGACGGCAGTAAACGATCAGTAAGCCATGTGACAGGCAGTCAAGCCGATTAGACAGCAAACAGCTTACATCAGTGAGACGTTTGGTATTCCCTCTGTGATCACGATCGTAACCTTAGTACAGCTGTTATCATGACTCGGCGCGCTGGCCTGAATGTCGCTCACTAGATCAAAGGGAGAAGAATCGCTGTATGATTGTTAAAATATTTGCATGCTGCGACACTTGGGAGGTTTCTGAACTCTTGACTACCCAAGTGAGAGTAACATTTGGAATCTGCCTTAATTGATAGTTCCAGAAAGACTTTGTTCAATAGGTCATCAAATCTGATTCGGTCTTCGTGTACAGGTAAGGTACTCCTATAAGCTGCAATTACTGTGGATGCATATAGCAACTAACTTTGTTTTAGCTGAGGTAGAGGGTTGGTGCAAAGACCAGTAACGCTGTGCCACGTGCTGGGGTGATCGATCTTTAGTGGCAAATTAGCTAAACTCGCCACTTTTAGAAACTTATTGCTCTTGCATACATTGCAAGGAAATGAATCATTTGAGTGCAGTTTCCCCTCCAGTCGGAAAACATGCGTGAGCTCGGTACACACATATTTACTGCCTCCGTTAACTCAATTAGAACCATGTTTGCAAGCTCAGTTATCAAATTACAGTCTAAGATGAGGTACTTGTTTTGTGCAAATGAGCGAGTGTAAGTCCCATACGCAATGGAGAATGCTAGTTGGAGGTCCACCTCCAGGATAAATGGCTGTGCCGGCCACAGACTTGCTACGGGCGACAGTCTTAACAAGGACCAGTCACACCAAATGAGGCTCCGTTCAATTGATGAGTGGCAACGTCTTCTTCTTCTTAGATATTCGGAGCTGAATAGTCAGTTAAAGCCGTTTCAATATTGCACTGGTGCAACCTGAAACTATTTCAACTGATACCATCTTCCGCAAAATATTTGCTCACTCCATAGTTACCAAATTGCGTTGTGTAGTTGAGTCTGGGGCATCAATGGACTACAGAGCAGTGGATATTTCATTTTAGGAAATAACTATTTCATGGGAACCCTGTGGAGCTGGGACCCGTAGCCCCACTGCACGGTAGTAATGTGTTCGTCGGTGCGAGAGGGGAGGCACCGCATCACATCTAGTAAATAACTCATGTCACTCTTTGCCTCCTGGCGTGCCCCAGTGGTCTTAATCATGGACTGGTAACAGTCGGGTTGCGGGTTCTACCTCCACAGAGGTCAGATGGAATACACACTGCTGATGGCACCCAAGAGGATGCAAAGGCTATCCATTGCCTCTTCGGACTTGTGAAGGGTGCCTGAGTTTAGATCTGATGAATTTCCGATTATACCACCCCAAACCTACACTACTCTTCTGAAATAAGTATTTGTTGATACTGTTACGTAAATTTAATTTCCAAGTGCTGCTATCTTCAAGGTACTTTTAATGAACTTTAAACGGTGTTTCTTTACAAAGGCCTAATCCATATATGCAAATGTCCAGAGTTCAAAGCATACAGTATTTTCATTCCTGTTAATTTGTACTTGATGTGTCAGCGTGATTCATCCATTGAAAGTGGAAGCTTATGCAAATGGTAGGCTATTGAAGTTGTTAACCACCTTTCTGGTTATAGTTCGCTAGAGCTCCAAGCCAGCCCAGGCTGAACGGAGCAAGTCACACCAACATATTAATCGTGACAAAATTACTAACAATTATCCGACAAGTTACAGTTAGCTGTGTCTGCTTATGATGGAAGGTGAACTGTCTGCGTGCGGTTTCAGTCACAGCTGCTCTCGAATTATCGTCACTTTCATGAGAAAGCATATTGGCTTCAGCAATGACCATGCAACAGATCCAAGCGTTTTAAACGATCAGTGTCGCCATGGTCAAACGCGGTCAGGAAGTACTGATGAAAAGTACTCAAACTTAAACAGA
The DNA here is from genome assembly GCA_944474145.2 of Dicrocoelium dendriticum. Classification (NCBI taxonomy): domain Eukaryota; kingdom Metazoa; phylum Platyhelminthes; class Trematoda; order Plagiorchiida; family Dicrocoeliidae; genus Dicrocoelium; species Dicrocoelium dendriticum. Next base: position 248,610,523 of record OX104063.1, on the reverse strand, counting down.
GTGTTTTAGTTCGAAAATAAGAGTTTTCATTAGATTGAAACTGAAACGTTTGTGCATCTCGTGCTGGTTACTTTCTACCGAATCTTCTAGTTTCAGCACATTCACATGAAATGCATCACTTTTGCGGAAACTTGCATGCAGTCGCATGGTGGCTAGTGGACTCGAGTCGTTTGTATGAATACTTGAACATTCATCGCCTAAATAAACTAGAGCGCATCACACATGTGGTGAGAAAAACACAGCAAGCTGTCCATTACAGACACCTGCATTTTTTCCAATTCTCGTCTTTGTTGACGGGGGGAGGTGCTCCTATAAATTCACCTGTCTAATTACTTGTCACATGCAAAGTGCTCTTTGGACTGGTAACGCTTTCCAACTTTAAAACTGTGTCGAAATAACGACAACGGTAGTCTCCCCGCTCGATTACTTGGTTTTAACAAGCACATTACAGAAGCACCGCAAGATCGACATTAACGCAATGATGTGGCAATTATTTTTACCCTATTAATTCTAATTATTGTGTCATCGCGATTCTGATAAATGCGAGTGAAAATACGAACCAAAATTTCCAGCTGCAGATATGTCACAGCCTCACCGGTGACGTACCTATGCCATGTAACTTTGCCTTTCTAACGCTTGTACTCATTTCATAATAGTAAGCCAACTATCAATTTCACTGTCACTTTCACTACAACGTAGTGGATGTCTAAAATGACAATGGATCTAATCTTTTTACAGGTTGTTTGACGAAGATTGTGCCAACACGGAACTATCTTTTGTACGACATTTTCGTCCGTATTCCTCCTCCAAGGCACTTTGTGCTCTCTCTGGAATTATTGCCTTTTCATTTGTTGGCGCGCAGTCGCTCCCACCGCACACTCATTCCATTGGCCTCATCATAATGACTCGTTGTAATGTGGCAAACAAGCATATACCTGTGAAGAAGGTATTTTGCAGTGTTGCACATAAATCTGATTCTCCGTCTCTTTTGGACAACAACAATAACGAGAATGAGCAACAGGAATCCCGCTTGCTCGCTGTGATACAACTAAAGGACATGAATGATCAATCATACTGTAACACAAACGGTTCCCTCATTCTAAAAGGTGAATCGAAGATCCACGCACTTAACTGTGATGATACCGACCAACCCAAGGAAAGATGTTCGCCGAAGGAATTACTCCTCAAAAGCTGGAAGTCTGCTGGTGTACTTTTCGATAGTGAGCGACCAAAACGCATATTTGACCGTAGAAGAGAGACGAGAACTAGAACCAACTCTGATGTTCGATCATACGAGAAAGGTATTGTCAGCGGTGTGGTAATTAATGAAATCGGTGATCAGCAAAACTGCGATTTTGACCAGGAAGACAAGAAAACACAGCTGGAGCCTCCACGTGATAAAGGTCATCCTCCAACTCTAAATGATCACGATACTCATGTGGCTGTACTTCCCTACACACGGCTGCTCAACGGATGCACTGAAGAACGAGGTGATAGTGATTCCAGGCTTGAATGTCCAGATGTCCTGGGAAGTACGGAGATTTTATCGAACCCAAGAGGTGAGTGTCTCATATCAAGTGAGACAAGCACTCTAAATCACGCCCCTGAAATTGAGGCTTCAGACACCGAAAGTCAACAAGGTGATCTGGTGTATGAGGCAGAGCGACCACCATCTACTGATGGAAAGGAAGTGGGTAATGACGCGAAGGTTTTGGGTGGCGCAGCTGAGCACAACGGCACAAATCTAATTGTGAATTATTTGCCGCAAAACATGTCTCAAGAGGAAATACGGAGTTTATTTGCTACAATCGGTGAGGTGGACAGTTGTAAACTGATACGGGATAAAAGCACAAGTGAGTGAATATGAGCTGGTACTAACTAGATACTATTCGGTATTAGGGATAAGCGCAACGCAAATATTCATAAAGGGTCAAAAATGGCGGTTACTGCTTTTTGTTTACTATGTACCTTCGTGCGATGCATTTCAACCTCTGCATGTCCGTATTATAAACGGTTGACATTACGCTATATATATATATATATATATATATATATATATAATAGTTTTTATGGTATGCATATTCATGTTCAATGGGAATCGATACAACTCAGTTATCTGCAAACTTGTGAGAAGACTCTACGCTCACTTCATTCAGTTTGCTGAATCTTGCGAATTCCACCATTCAGGCTCAGATCGTCCCTCTTGACAGGTTCGAAAATTCGAAAAACCGAATTTATAGGACTAACGATGAGTACTTCCAAGTTCAGTTACACTGAGTACAATGGTCATACAAAAATAAGTTGTCCCCTCCACGACATAAGGACCAAATATCCGAATAGTGTATGTCAATATAAAGGAGCTCGCTCACTATCTTGGAACATATTTGGAACCGATCGGGAAGACATCATTTCAGAAAACTTGGTAAACGACCGTGTATCCTCATAAATACATTAACCGGTCGTTTACCAAGTTTTCTGAAATGAGCTCGCTCACTAATTATTCACAACTTTGTTAAATAACGCGCGCATACCGAGGTACATTCGACCTACAATGGTGGTAAAATATTACGTGTCATTTAGTGGCCTCAGTCATTCCATCCAAGCCTGAAGACTGTCATCCAGTTGGAACATGTCTTTTTAAATTTTCTTGCTCTTGTACTGGAGGTGTGGTGAGAATCTGCAAGCATGCATAAGATGGTTGAAGGGAAACAACGAACATCGCTGACTTATGCTTTCACAAAGTGCTTCCTTTGAGGCATCTGAGAAAGCTGAGGGTAACTTATACTCAACCCGCGCGCGACGGGTGGTGGTCGCGCGGCAGCGAAGCGCCGTTACTGCGTACAGCTGACACATTATTATTATTATTTTATTTATACCTTGACGTAGCTCGAGCATACCTGTGAGATACGTACCCAGTGGATTCAGCCTCAATACTCTTAGTTCCGACAAGCTGATGGTTATATTTTGCCTCTAAACTACAGTACCGGACTTCTTAAGGAAAACATTACGCACATCAATAACATCAATAAACGTTAGCTTAGGGTGAGAATCACACCTCGGCTAATGTGCCGCAATACAATAAAGATAAGATACTAAAATTTACAGACTATAAAAATTCATAAAGGTGGTGTTGTATTGTTAAATATCATATTATTCAATTGAACTGAGATCGTACCTAGATGGGGAATCTAAAGTTATGTCCAACCAAACGTGTTCATTTGGGACTCCAGCCCGGCAGTCAAGATGCAGCAACCGACGCCAACTTCGAAGTAACCAAGTCATCGCTTAGTCTCCCCCTTTCTCTTCCATCCAGACCCAGGGCACGCAAACAACGGGAGTCAGTAGGCTAGCACGTGGCCCAGCCATCGTAGCCTGGTGCGTGATATAAATGTGCTGAGCGATTCACTCGCTCTGCCTGTAGTAAATACGCGACGCCGAACACAATCCTTGCTCGCACGGCGCTCTCACCAGACATGAACTAAGCCGCGAACGCAGCTATGCCCTAACGTAGCTATCCTCTTTATATTCCTCGACCTGATGGGCTAAGTTTCAGAAACGTATAAGAGAGTTGTACAGACGGCTGCATTGTAAACTCTACCCTTCAGAGTGAGAGTGAAGACGCGTCGGCGGCACCGGTGGGGGAGAGGGGCAAAAAGAACTCCGGCTTTTGCCAAATGATTGGTGATCACATTTTCTATTCCACCGGCGCCAATATAGCTGCCAAGTTACTTGAATTTATTCTCGAATTCTAGCTGATCCACACCAAGGGTCAATGCAGGGGTGGCTCCATGCCAATCTTGAAGAAAGACTGGGTTTCGAGGGAGCAAAGAACAGCTTAAAACACTTCACAGCCAGTACTAATCTGTCCAGTGTTGCATGGCACGTTTGGGCGCTGTCACAAAGTAGGGCAATGTCCTCAGCATACATCGTGTCAAGAAGCCGCTTACCAGAAAGCAACTCCACACCTTATAAATCGTGTCCAGGGAACGCTATTTCCATCACTTCTTCAATAGTGAGGTTAGAGAGTAGTGGTGACAGCGGACAACTTTGTCTCACATCACTGGAGGTATTGAAGGGCGACAACAGTTTGGTACAAACCCTCACTCTGCCCGAACTATGCGCGTACAGCGCTCTGAGTATCTTTACGTATTTTTCGGGCACACCGTTACTGAGCAGACAGTCTCAAAGGACACATCAATCCATCGAATCGAAGACACATTTGAGGTGGAAAAACAAGACTACCGTGGGTCGTCGATAAATATGGCATTGGTCCAACGACTGATGTGAAATAAAGATGTGTCGATGCAGCCTCGTTTTCGGCGAAACCCAGCTTGCTCCTCGCGAAGCTGACTTTCACGTGTGTCAGTAAGTCTGTGGAGAACGACAGAGGCAAACAATTTAGGCAATTGAAATCAGACTTATCCCTCTATGATTGCTGCATTCGAAACGTTAGCCCCGTTTGAAAATTGGGACTATCACGAAGTGGCTCCAGTCTGTTGGAACAGTCTCTCGCTCCCACAATGTCACTAGTAACTCGTGTAACTCATCTAAAGCGCAAGTTTGCCTAATTTGAAGAGGGCTGGGGAATTCTGTCTGTTCCTGCGGCCTTATTCATTTTAAATAATCTGATCTCACGTGCAATTTCTAGGCGTGGGGTCGGATCCAGGGGTCGGCCCAGGGAGTAGGACGATCAATTGCCGGCGGAGAAGCTGACAAATCTTGCTGATTGAATTGCTTCTCAGTGTTAGACTCAGAGCTCCAAGCATTCTAACAAACTGTGGATCAGTTGTCCACTTTCGTCGCATGTGGTCTCGCTAAAATCAAGTCTCCTGCTGCCGTTTTCCCGTATCAGACGGGATAACTTAAGATGGTTACCAACGTCTGGTTGTTTCTACTTCTGATGCACGATAAGGCCACCATACCTCGTGGCCTCACTTTAGGCTAGCACGCAGTTTTTGCCCTGAGATTTTGCAAGTCGCATTATTTTCGCTTCCAGCCAGAATAACTTGGCGAGCATCCAGAAGTTCCAGGAACTGTGTAGAGACCCAATGTTCAGGTTGGTAGTTTGATGTGCTGCATTAAAGACATACCTGCTGATAGTAACATCTGGCGAATATGCGACCAGTGACTTTCAGCGGTGTTCCGTGGACCCTTACTCAGCCTGAATGCCAGTGTAGCAGATGTGTATTCAGAACATCTGGCTTTGCCAGTTGGCCGGTGTCTTTGCGCTCAGAGCCACGGTGCGGGCGTCCGCCAAAAAGCACCAGAAATCCTCACGCACAAGAGCGTGCTCGGAGTCTACACTCGTGCTCCAAATCGAGCGACAGTTTTGGATGCAGCCTATCCTGCATTAACTGCTTGCAATGTAATCGATGTATCTCCATGGCTGGTCCGAGGCTGTTTGGCGCCAATTCACCGTCCTGCGAGTGCTGTGTCTAACATTAGTGCACACGAGAAAGAAAGAAGCATTTTCACACAGTTGCATCAACCACGCAGTGTTATCATTACAGCAGCCTACACCATGTTGACCATCCAGGTTCAGTTCATCAGAGGACGATTTTCCGACTTGGGCGTTCAGATCACCAGCAAGCACAACAGTAACAATACTTTTTAAGTAATCTGGGAGCGTTATATCGGTGATAGAATTCGTCTTTCACCGAATCAGTGCTACAGTTGATGACAAACAGACACCGTTTGTCCACGCGCGACTTCGGAGCCTGGAACGAACCAGTCAAACTAAAGTTGCACATCCGACTGTTCATTAGGATCCAGTCAACCAGGGCAGCTTCAGCCAGGAACTCAAACATTGTCCACGCCGACTTAACCGGCGTTTGAAGCTGCCTCATCTCCAGACAGACGCAAACAGAATGTACCGCCGGTGTCGGCTGTGGGGGGATGGCGGGGTAAGCACGGAGCTCGGATCTTGCAGGCGGGTTTCCGATAAACCCTACGGTGATCGTGCAAGTGCTGCCTGTTGGCCAATCTACAACAAAGTGCGTACATTGAGGTATGCCAGTCTTAGCGAGGATAGATGATTACAAGGTGAAACGGATGAACTGACATTGTCCGCTTCGTTGAGCAAGAACTTTCCGATTGGACTGGAGCTACGCCCTGCAATTGTGTGTGAGTCGAAACTAGGTTGCAAGCGATTATTGAAGCAAGACGTGGGAGGGCCAAGAATTGGGTACTGAAAACAGGAGGGCTACCATTTGGAGGGGCACGACAAGGATGGAAAAGCGCAAGAGGGGGAATAAGAAGACGGTAAAGCCTAAGTAATAGCATGCAAACCCCTATCCACCTTGCTCGATGCAGCGTATAGGACGCCATTTATTATCTGCGACGGCCAAAGCATCAAGATTGTTCAAAGAGAAAGCCATTGTGTTGAATGTACCTAAGCTCAAGTATCTATGACGCTTAGAAGGTAAGTCGATTACTGATGCCTGGGTTTAACACAAACGATTTGCAATGCACCATTGTGAAGGCGATAACGAATCAAGTGCATGCGTGCAACTTTTTCAGTTTGCAATTGTGTGTTACACCTATCCTCCCGCCACCTCGATCCCTACACTGGACATAAGTCGAAAGCTGGTTTTTTCAGCTTTTATCCTCAATTTATTGCTCAATCTCTCGCCGTCTAGGTATATCCGGCGCACAATTTTAACTTGATAAAGCTAGGTGCTCAGATGCTGATTTGTTCGCTACGCTGAGTAATTTGCGTGCGGGCGTTTCGTCACCAATGTAGGGGACATCTTCAGTGCGTGTTAGTATTAGTAAGCATAGTATTGGTACTAATAATAGTGGTGGTAATAACAATAATGTGTCAGCTGTACGGCGTAACGGCGCTTCGCTGCCACGCGACCGCCACCAGTCGCGCGTGGGCTGAGTATACCGCGAGGACGCACGCCTCTAAGCAGATTTGAACCAGTGACCTTATGATTTCAAGCCAGGTCTGCAGACCACTCGGCCACCGGCCGACGAAGTGGTGGTGTTGTCGGGGGTTTCGACGATCGGAACTGCGTTTCGCACAGATCCCGCCTGGGCGCTAACCATTATGCACCGGTTGGCTGCTTAATGTGGTACTCAACAATGCTTGCATGGCTTACATTGACAACTGTTAAGATCCTTGCGGATTGGAACCGAGCCTCGCAATCCCATTGCTGCAAACGACACATTGAGCTTGACATCAGCTACAAGGAAGGACTCATTGTTTCCTGTTCTTATATCAAGTCAAGTAAAAGCAAAGTCAAAATAAGCTTTATGTACCCGACTGAGCACATTTTCGGCACTTTTTGCTCACACCCCATCCGCTTTATGCCACACCTTCCGAGTTATTAATGGATAGCGGCAAGATCAATGCACATGTTTATGGAATCCTTTATCTAGAACTAAACTTCGGGAAACCATTTCTCTTGTATGGTTTCGCTGTGTCAGCATCTATATTTTGTGATCAACCCAATGTTGTACTCTCCTACGTCGACTTACACTGAGATCAAAGACGCTGCGTATGGATTTTTGTAAGCTCATTTTTGCTCTTCTACTCTTGCTAGAAAGTTTATTACTATTCTGCCAACGCATAACTTTTTGCAACTTTGCAACTTTATTCTGTATGCAACGTTTCCCTCTTCTTGCGTTTCTAGTTCTTCTTACGGTTTCAATGAGGTTTGTGGACCACAATCAGATGGTATTTTGAGAATGCTTATCACCATTTCGTATATGGTCTTTCTTATAAGTCAGGATGACCTGTTTCTTTATGGTTGGAGTAGATTTGGTATTTGCAGTCGCACTGTTCAGACATCTTCGGGCGAAAATCTGTGGAAACACGTTGCATAAGAACGACCTAAGCATATACTCCCTTTTCTCTAGTTCTACTTCTGACGTGATGTGGTGACTTCTCTGTAAATGAGGGTCCTTAAGAAGCCTATTTTATAACGTTTTTGATGGGTTTTGTCAAAATGCAGGATCTGATCCGCTTCTGCTTCGCTGCTGTAAACTAAGGCCTGTATTTTGCCTTCTGATTTCCGCTGGATTAATATTTCCAGGATGGCGGATTTATGTTCTCCTTTGTGTTGTTGAGCAAATTGCATCCAGTCTGCACCGAACTGCGTTTGACTATCACGAATGTATCATTTAGGTATCGGATCTACTGTTTCGAGTTGATGATTGGGAGCAGGCATTCATGCAAATGTTGCGTTACAGTGTAGGTCACTCCTTTGAAAGTGATATGGGTCGAGCTAAATTAGCTGAGTGGTTTTGCCTATACCTTCAGTTGTCGGTTTTTCGACTGCTTTTCCGTCGTTATCCATACGTTGTGATGATTCACTTCGTAAACCGTAGATTAATGGAGGGAACATGGCTAGGTAGTCGACTGATACCATTATTTTTTCTTACTCTGTTCACTTCTATTTTGTTTAGAAATGGATGGATAGATTTGTAGAGTTCTGCAACCATATGGGTTTCCATATTTCTTTAGCTAGATTGTGGGCGGGAGCGCCCGTAACTGAGACGATTGACCCCGTTTGTACAGCATTCTTATGCAATCTTGGAATATCTTGAGGTGCGTCGAATCACGGGTCCTTATTTTGTCATTGCCGTCCGGTGTGATTAGACCCAACTGTTGAAGCATTTTTGATGTCTTATTCGCCGTAATATCCATAACTCTAGGTGTTAAACGGTAGTGCCCATTAACTGACACAAAGTAAAGTTTGATCGACGCAGCCTGGATTTTAATTTGTGTAGCTCATTCTATTTAGGTAATCCGTAAAATTCCTAATGATATTTGATGTCAGGTAATTTCATGTTTTTTGTTGTTTGTTGCTTTGTTTTGAGGAGTTCAGTTGCCATTTTAACAAGCGGAAGAAGCTCATGATCGGACTGTATTATTCACCGAAACTTCCACCTAATTTGAGGCACCATGTTCGTCTCCATCACACTGGCGCGCTAATGTACTAGTGCTATCGTTTGGTGAGGGCGTACCCTATGCATTCCATGGTGGATAATAAACCATATCAGCTGGTCCCGTTGACGGTCGCTTTCCTGATTTGCTTGAAACATGAGGCACGTGGAGATGGGACACGTGCTGTTGCGAGGTCGAATTAGCTTCAGGCTGCTGTGTTGCACTTTTGCGAAGTTTCGTTGTGCGGTTGGGAAAGGACTGAACCACAACGTTTAATATGAGCTCCTTTCGTTTTAAATACAAGAGACTTAGGAACTTTCACAGCACGATGTACCAGATACAGACAACCATTTTTCGCCATGCAGCTGCTTCCTCATCTCAAATACCACAACCAGCACAGGGACAACTATTTGCTTGCTGGAATCGTCTCAATGTTTGTTACGTCATTTTTGCTGTCAGTATAATGGTCCTTCACTTCACTGGTCAAAGATGTAAAGTTATGTTAACCATGGTACTGTGCCCCGTCCTATGCGGTGATTTTATGTATATTTTATGCCCTGCATTTATCACGCATGAAGAACACAACGAACTAAGGCTTACGAGAGATTTAGCAGAGGGGAACCCAGTTGCATTCATCACTGTTTTACGATTGCAAGAAAAGATTCGTTACACAGACCTACTGTCGCAGAACTCGGTCCTTCAGGGACAACGGTATATTCAGCAATAATGACAGCCTGACAAGCGTGTAGAAGCCTCTTTATAAATAATTAAGTCATTCCATAGCTAACGACGCTGTTGCACACATGAGATTCTTCCTTTGAATCAGTTAAAAAACCGTTCCAGCGAACCAATCAGCGTATAGCCGAAATATGCGTAAGTCTCCAATCAACTGCGCTGTTCACGTGCTTGCACAATCCTAACACATCCTTCCCGTTTTCGGGATCGACTGCATCGGTGTCGTAGAAGACTCCGTACGCTCTTCCGCTCCGCGTCGTCTTTGCTGCCTCTGTCGTTGTGACTCTCCGTAAGGTGTATTTTGCTGCAGGTTCACCTTCTCGTTCCCGGTGTCGCCTCAGCTGCACTCGGTTCCTTCTGATTGCCTTCCCTCTGGTACTGAATTCATAAGGTTTTTCTCCAATCTTAGTGATTACCACGTCTTTCTTCCATCGTTCGCTTACACTCGGTATTGCTTGGATCCACACTTCATCATTTACTGACAGCTCCGGTAGCGCCCGGGTCATGCGGTCACAATACCGTTTCTGATCTGTCATCCGTTTTCTTAAGCCTCTTTGCATTTGCTCTTGCGGTAACAAGACGGTCTAAGAGTTCAGCAGTCGCAGGCATTAGGGTTCCTATCCTACTGCTGTACAAACCTTCTACTGAACTGAGATTGATGTTATCTAATGGATTATTGCGAATCTCCAACAACATTAGATACGGGTCCTCATGAGTGGCTCTGTCTTTCGACAACAGTCTCTTGGTTTGTTTGACCGCTGCCTCTGCTTTTTGTTAGACTGACTGTCGATGCGAAAATTCCCACTTGTTCGCGCATATCTGTAACGCACACTTGTAAATTGTCGGAGACCAGTTACTCCGAGATTCCTTGTCTGACAAACCGACATATAAGCTTCTTGATAACTGTTTCCGTGGTGGTAGCGGTGAGTGGCTCCATCTCAAAATAGTCATTGTAATAGTCCAGTGTGATTAAATAGCCCTTCCCGTTGTCACAGAAGTAGTCTACCGCTACTTTCTGCCATGGTCGATCTGGAATCTCACGTAATATCATTGCTTCCCTGGCTTGGCGAGCGTCGTGTGACCGACAGACTGAACAGCTTGACACATAGTCTCGGATTTGAATTGACAACCTACGCCTGAACATCAGTTCGCTTGCCGTACTAATACAGTTGTTGACGCCCAAGTTAGATCGATGAGTGTTCTAGCCTTTCTTTGCGAATCAGCGGTGGGATAAAAACGCGACTTCCTTTAAACAGAAAACCGTCATACACCGTTAATTCATCCCGAAACTTGGAAAACGGCGTTAATTCCTTCAGAAGCTTATCATTTGTATCGTTCCATCCCTTCAACTGCCCGGCGCGTAACGCCATGCACGTCGCGACTGGTTCCATATGACGCTTTGACTCTTTCAGGCGGTCCGTGGATACCGCCAGATGTTGCACGAGATTGACTGCCTCGAGTTTTTCCTGTTGATGTTCGAATATCGGAAAATGAGCTCTCGACAGAGTGTCCGCGATGAACATATACGTCCCAGGAGTGTACAGCAGATTTATGTCTATTTTTGGAGCCGGAAAAGCATTCGTTGAAGACGTCGAGGGACACTGTGTAACGTTTTATTAGCTATTGACACGAGCGGTTTGTGGTCAGTATACACTGTATTCTTCCTACCAAATGTATAGTTGTTGAATCGCTCCATTGCGTTGATGATGGCAAATATCTTCTTTTCGATCTGTGCATAGCGCTGTTCCGCCACTCTGAGCACCTGACTACGGAAATCCAAGAGTTTCACCATCCTGCTTTGACTGTTATCACACTGCACCTCCAAAGTAGAGCTGGACCATAATAATACCTACTGGTGCACAGCTAATAAGACTCTTGATGGTTGTAAAGGCTGCCTCATGCTCTTCTCCCCAACTCCGCTTTACACCTTTGTGAGTTATTTTTCGGATGGGCGTCATTATTTCAGCAAGTCTTGGCAAGAACCGGCTCAAATAATTCACCATCCCATTTAAACGACTAACAGCCTTGACGTCCTTAGGTTGTGGCATCTCCTGCACGCCCGTGATCTTTCGGGGATCGATCTTTATTCCCTCGGGTGTCAGAACGTGCCCTGAAAAATCACTTCGGTTTCCGGAGTTCAACTTTCTCGCACTTGAGCTTTATGTTCTTTTGCACGCATCGCTACCAAAAGTGGTGCAGATTGGCGTCATGTTCCTGTTCGCTTGAGCCGTAAATCATCGTCTGCTACACACGTTACACCGTCTAGATCATCAACAGCTTGCAGTAACTGTCTTTGACAAATTTCGATCGAAACCTTCAAACCAAACAGTAAACGTAGCCAACGAAAGCGTCCGAAGGGTGTGGTAAACGTCGTCAGGAAACTGGATTCCTCATCAATAACTACGTGCCAGAACGCCGATGAGAGATCAACCATGGTGAAGTACTTCGCCTTAGCTAGACGCTGCAGGACATCTTTTAACGTCGGCAGTGTATAGTGTTCTCTACGCAAAGCTTCATTCAACGATCTAGGATCTATGCACAGGTGCAAATCATCGTTCTTTTTCCTAACAATCGCGACTTGGTTAACCCAGTTCGTCGTCTCGTCGACCTTAGCGATTACTCCCAATTGCGTCAAGTTACTTAATTAGCTAGCGAACTTATCACATAATATAAACGGAACCCTTCTATCTGACAGCGCAATCTGTCGTACTGATGGATGTATTGACAAGTGAACGGAACCTACAAACATCCCCAAACCTGGGTTGAACACGGACGGATACTATTCACTAACATCGTGCTCCGCTTCACATACATACAAAAATCGGTCATGGTTAAATGAATAAAACCGACATTGGATAAAATCAATGCAGAGAATCGACGTGAGCTCTTCCTTCACGATCACGAAGTTTAACTGATGTGAAGAGCCGTCTTTGGAATTGATCACTTTGATTGTGACCAAACCTTTCGACTGGAGCTTGGAACCGTTCCACATGCGTAAGGCTCCCTGATCAGATCGCACATGAATTCCTGAGCACATTTTCGCTGGAATTATATGGTGGCACTTGAGTCCAACTGAAACCGCACCATCTCGTCACCAATCAATACACTTGCGTAGACGCACTTCTTTGTTCCTGTCCGCGACACGTTGCTGATTGAATGTTCAGAGTGGGAGGACATTGTGTCATGATTCAGTGCATTCACCTTCGAAGGCTGACAACATCGAGCAAAATGATTCCGTCTGCCGCATCTGGCGCAAATGCAGTCCCAAGCCGGACATTGATCGCGATCCTTTCGGGTGTCGCGCGGCGCAGAATTTGTAAGTTTCCTGTATCTTCATATCAAGCATCGCAGTTTTGTCAGGTAAACTGGATACGGCACATAGCCTTGATTCAGTCGGCGACCTCATTTGCTGGATATGGTGTGCAGCTGATATTTCAAGACATTGACTGACCGATAACTGCCGTTGCCGCAATAGCCGCTGGGTGATGTTTTCATCATTAATCCTCGGCACGATTCTATCTCGGATGAGACTGTCAGCCATACAATTTCAAAAATTACAGGAACGAGCCAGGATCTTCAGCTCCGTAAGATAGTTCTAGATAGTTTCGTTTGCGTGCTGGTTTCGTGTTAAAAGTGAGACCACTGATACGTCTCGTTAGTCTGGTCTTTGCAGAAATCACCGAATTTCCGGAGGACAGCTTCCAGATCAGCTGGATCTCCATTCTTTTCGTACTACTTCGTTTCCAAGACGCGGCGTGCTTCATCTCCGATCGTGTCTAAACATCGCCCATCGATACACCATCGGTTGTTGATTCAGTCGCACCAATACACAGAAATCGACCCATTTGCTTTTCCAGTCTCCAATTATTGGCCAACCAATGTTCTATATTTAGGGGGGCCGCTGGTTGTGCTCCAATCAGCAACTGAGCACCATTGGGTGATCTTGACTTGGTTTCCTCTGACACCATGTCGCAGAACTCGGTCCTTCCGAGACATATTCAGAAAAGCGAGCTCAGCAAAAATGACAGCCTGACAAGTATGTAGGAACCTCTATATAAATAACCAAGTCATTTTCATAACTAAGGAAGCTGTTGCACTCATGAGATTCTTCCTTTGAATCAGTTAAACAAACCCGCTCCAGCGAACCAATCAGCGCGTAGCCGAAAATTGCACAGGTGCCCAATCAACTGCTTTGTTCACATGCGGCACGTTTGCCGTTTGTGTGTACAATCCTATCAAAACTACCATTGCAAAATTGTAGCACCATTTGGCTTTGATGCTATCGCAGATACCCTCATGCTGCGTAAGAAAGAATCCTCTATATGGGTTTGGCGATGCAAACTAAGTGGAACTTTTCAACCTGTAATGTTCGAACCAAAATGTGAGTTATACCTTCCTTCTCACAGTCTTTTTATCCCTAGTGCGTGCAACTAGTTTAGACGGGTTACACCTAGGAATAGCTGAGATCGATTTATAGCTGATAGCGGCATTGTTTAGCTGTCGTTAACAGGTAAAAACAAACTATTCGCTGTGGGAAATTTGCAATTGTTTTTCATGAAGACGACTGTTACCATCCCTTCCGTATCGAGCTGTAGATGATCTCGGCTGCTGCTAGTGCGTTACAGAACGAAATTACATCCTAGAAAGCCCTAAAATTACTGATACTGAGGCTTCGTTGCGCTATGAGCTAAAATGAAGTCAGTTTTGGTTCTCAGTTGAGCGCTTAATTGGTTAAAGGTAACTAGTTGCAAAGCGTCACGAATGGTTGATTTATTCTCATGAGCGTTATGCTGCTTCTGTATTTCATTCCATGAGGCTTTGTATGCACTTCTAAAGTTTTTTTACGCTAACGTGGGAGTCCATTTATAGCCTTATTACATTTCGTTGAATCCATCTACGGAGGACGTGTACGGATACTTTCCAACTTAAGATACAGCATCGACCTTACCCACATTCATTCAGCCTGCAGCTAAAGTGCATTTATAATAATAGTAATGGTCAGATGCCAGTCTGTAGATGCGCGGTTTCGGTCAAATTAATATGTGCAATCAGTAGGTTGGTAGTACATGCATGGTGTTGACGGAAGCCTTGTTGCTCCGGTTCTATGATAAATCTTTCGAACTAAATCATAGTGCCTTAGTAGAGATCGCTTCAATTACTTTCGCTAGAAGTGGTAGGAGAAGCACTATGCGGTAATCTTCTGATTCCAAATTCCTGCCATCCATATACATTGGGGAAAAGATACTCTGCTTCCATACGGTATAAACTTGCTGTTCATCCAAGCATGCCTGAAAGACTTGATGTAAGGGGTTAGCTAGTCTCGCAGTGGTCGAATCCAGCACTTTTGGGGTCAATATTATCCAATCCTAGAGAACTATCGGTGTACATCGATTGCAGCTATTTTATTACAGCTGCTGAACTGCATGTAAGGCGGATAAGTCCTGTCGTCCGGGGTCTGGGGCAAATGAGATTAACTGGTGATACGTCCTAACATTGGAACGTATTCCAGCCATAGAACGTTGACTGCGCCCTCGGATCTTTCAGCCCATCTGTCTACTGAGATGAGTGGGGAAATGTCGTGCTTCAACATCCAGAAGCTGCTCACATCCCTGTATAGTAGGTTATATTCGCACAAAATCTTTTCGCAAGGCATCTTTAGTGTGTTAAATGTGTCTTTCGGGCAAGTGTGGTACAGTGGTATCACTGCATTATTTAGATGCTGCATGTATCAGGATTAGGACTAGCTCTGTACGCACGCCAAAATGCTTTCCTTATTTCCAATTATTTTCTACTCCTACTCTTAATGAAACAAAGTGTATTTGTAGAAGGCATTTGCTTAGTTCCTGACGCCGATGTGATCAGGTCGCTGAGTTTGTCAGCAAACTTCATCCAAATGCTGTCAATGGAACCGTCATCCAAAACCTCCTAGGTGGCTTTTCATCGTGTGCTGTTGGTTTATCGTAATGTGTGCTTGTACGTACAGAGTTAACATGCACCTGCGGATACTCGGCACAACGCAACGTCATGACGTGATAACTTGACCATACGTGCTTCTCCAGCACTGGGCTATCAATCATGTGCCACACGCTTGTATGCACTAAACTCAGTACTGGTGACTGCTTTAACGGTCTGGGCCTAGTAGGAGAGCTGACATGGATGTAAAGCGGAATGGCTTCGATGGGCCCTTGAAGCTTCTTGAATTGCTCAATGGGGGATGCCTGAACTTCCAGGTCGTGAACAGTGAAATCATTTCGGCGTAGAAAAGGACTGTAGCTTGATTTCAGGACCTTTCTTGAGGAAAATGTCAGATGTGAGTTATTCTCTGGAGTGGATGTTGTGGGAAGATAAACGACATCCGCGAAGCATGTGCCTTTGTTTCTTAGTCGTAGTCAGCACCAGAGCGAGTCTGGGTCTAGTGTCCCTGGGTCATCTACTGACTCACACTGCAGACCACTGAAGTAATAAGGATGTAACCCAGCTCTTCTACTGGGACGATCGTCTCGAACAAGAGAAATACCCTTTATCATGGCTTCATTGCCGGCAATTTCAGAGTTTGATCACTTGACGTTTTTGGAGTCGTGGTCCAAGACTTTTGATGCCGAACATGGCCAAATTTCAGCACGATTGTTGGAGGGGTTTTGTGCATTTATCTGCATGCAAGAAAATTTTTGCTTACAAATCGGGGGACGTGCGTTCGGTGTGCAGTGTTTCGCCGACCGGTGAAGGGCCGGGCGCTAATCGTTTATTGGATGGGGCATTGATGAGTGAATTTGTCTTCTATTTAGCGATCTCGTAGAAGGCCCTAGATTGCGTGTGACGTATGGCTTGTGGTTACCAATTTTGACAGCTGGCTGAGTATATTATCCAAACGATTACAAGCACACAGTTCAAACGAATTTCACATTTCGTCTATTTGCTTAGTTGATACGGCCTGAAGACAGGCCTCAGAGGGCAGTTTAACGCGAACCGCATTCCAGCGTTCCATTACTCTTGCTGGCATGTGTTTGGATCCAAGTGCCATCCTCAGTATCCTTGGGGAACATCTTTGATAGCCTCTTTGTTAGCCTCTTAATCAATTGCACTACGACGTTAGCCAATGGAGAGGGTTGGGCAAATGTGGCGCTACTGTGCCTGACCTTATGTTGTTTCCTGCTCATCATGTCATCCAGTATCAGAAGCATCTTGAACTAAGATGTTATAGCCACGGATTCCCTCAAGGATTCCTGGAAAGCGTGCTATGTTTGTTTATGCTCGCTCCACGGAATATCAGTGAAGACTTGAACCTAACGAGACCTACTCCGGAGATGATCTGTTGATAGCACGGCTGATCAAGGAAATTTAGCATAATTTGGAGAAGTCTCGGTTCACCATAGTGTTTGTGCTTGAAATATCGGCGACGCATATCAGGTTGGCAGTTCTAGCCACAGCACCTAGCACGTGCGGATATGGTTCCACTAACTAACGTCATCGAGTTGCCTTCCTTTTAGGGATGTTGCGTCGATTCGGAAATATTCGTGTAGCTGATCGACGATACATTGGGTTGTTTCTTAACGACCGTTGCTACAGCATGTGTTGTGGTCAACTACCTCGAGTCTGTAAGCATCCGATAATGCCTATATGCGTTGGCGTTCGCCTCCCTCTTCTGTTTTGCATCCAGTGGAAGCAGCTGGGGGCAAACATTTTCACTGGAACAGTGCAACAATGGAACAATGTGTCTTTAGTGGCAGCCACAGTCCAACCATCGGTCGTGTCAAATCAAGTCAAATCACAATAGGCTTTATGCATCCAGATGGGTACCTTCGCAGCACTTTACAAAACTGACTACGGATGGGCGAAAATTACATTATCAGAACAGTAAATTTGTATCAATGGAAAAAGGACAGTGTGTCACTTGAATAAATGCTGTATAAACGAACAAAATTAAATATTTCTGGACAGATTAATCTAAAGCTACCTTCTGTTGACAAGTCAGCGTTGAAAGTTAAATTTCCAATCGGGACGTTCCATCTTCAATTGCGCAGTATCTTAGGCATTTCTAAAAAAGTAAGCGAAGGATAGCAGTGGTGACCTGGGGTCTAGTTTGAAAAAGGTCAAGGTTAAAATATTCCGAGAAACCTACTATCTCGATAGCGATATTGCGAAAACGATGTTCAACCAACAAACTTCCGAGGCTTCGGGACAGTTTTGTGAGTGGCAACTCCCCAGTGGTTAGTATTTTAACCGGAATGGGAATAGTTGGTTCAAGTGTTTCCGGGACGCTGGGGGCATTGAAAGGTGACATTTTCACGGGATACCCATCCATTTTCTTAGGGATTGAAATGGATCCTATTAAGGAAGACTGGACCCTACAG
Organism: Dicrocoelium dendriticum; assembly: GCA_944474145.2. NCBI lineage: Eukaryota > Metazoa > Platyhelminthes > Trematoda > Plagiorchiida > Dicrocoeliidae > Dicrocoelium > Dicrocoelium dendriticum. The sequence continues at coordinate 248,592,544 of OX104063.1, read as the reverse complement.
TTCGCTATGCATTCGCCTAGGGAAACAATTTGCCTGTTCGTCATGTACTCAGTCGCCGCCACTATTATTCTGCACTTTCCAGACAATTCAAATTCGATAAGGATCAGTAAGATAGCCGTGCTTGCTGTGAGAAATCGAGGAGAGTCTAGTTTGTTGTTGCCACTTTAACATAGCACCCTTGTTCTGACCATTCGAGTGCATGAATTTGAAGCACAGGCGCCTTTCGTTTGCGTAATTTTACTCACGGTCTCTTTTGATAGATCGCTTCTGACCATACTATAGGCGTGTTCTTGCTCGTAGTGCCCTCTCGTATCTTAGGTCATCGGTGAGGGCTTGTTTCGGCTCAAACTTCGGTGTGCGGGGCTGTCTACGCTTTCCTTTGCATTCTGTACAAACCGTCTCCTAGGTTGAAGCCTCTGTAGCACGAAACAATACGTCACCGAATGTAACGGGCAGGTGAAGCGACTGGGTCGAGTGTTATGAAGTAAACAAAGTTGCCACACATGAAAGGACGCAATATAATTAGTAGTATCTTTACTTCGCCGCTGATAGTTGTTGCTTAAGATTCTTTAGAGCGTCCTTAGATTAGAATTCCGTTTGAGACTACATACATTTTTGTAGGGCTCAGGAGTTTACAAACTGTTCGCATGGGTTTCGGCTGTAAGGATGAAAAACTGCGATAAAATGTGCTCCAAGCAGGTAAGAGTCAGCCAATAGACTGAGCTAAGTGGAGCTCGCCGAGCTGTATGTACTACTGCATGCAATAAGGGGAATAAATCCAGGCTAGTTGCGAGACAAAAGAGGACGCAACCACACGGTAGGAAAGTATGCATACAAGGATCTCCACATAAACATTAACCTACGGGACTGATGCAAGGCTAATCTGTTATATTTTGTTATCTAGGTACTATTTTTTATTGCTTTTCCGATGTGCGTACCAAAGATCGACTTCTGAGATAATCGGTTCTGCAGCGTAGAATCTTTAAGCCTAAAGAAGTCAAATCTTAAATGAGTGTGATAACGGGGTAGTTCTGTTGCATAAAACTTACCCCTTAGATTTTAGGACTAAAGTTTTTGGAATGTCATCTGTTGATAACTGGTATTATATGCCCGTGTGTGATTTTGTGAATCAAATATAGATTCGATTTCAATCCTCGAAGCCCGAGCTGTCAGATTTTTGTTAGCTAGCACCAAACTTCATAGGAACGAGTCAAGGTGTAATTCAAGGGTGAATGTGTAATGCTTCGTAGTGCTGTTTAAGTACGTGTGTATCACAATTTCAAGCAGTGCGGGAAGTGATAGCACCGTATTGTAAGATTACCACTTCGACTTGTGCAACCGGGTGGTATCGTGCACTCTGACGAAACCACGGACTTTCCTGTACTGCGTTTGATTTTCTTTTTATGACAACTGTAACTTTCTTTGATCTCTATGTTTATTAATGGCTCCAGGTTTATTCTTACATGGTTGAGCAATATGCTAACATCGGATTAGAGTATGTTTTGAGGTTGTTCTTCGCTTGATATGGATGTACAGCTTAGCATTCCAGTTTTGCCTTGTCATAACCCAGATTTCTTCAACTCGTTATTTGAACTTGAACAAACTTAAGTAACAAGTCCGTGTTACAAGTTTGCGTGTTGAATATTCTTGGAATGCTGCTTGCTGTTACCTAGCACATATCAGTAGGTGGACAAGCTTATGAAAGAGACACAGATTCAAGTTTAATATTAGACGCCAGAGTGGTTCCAGTTGTAAGTTATCATCTATCTTTATAGGAGCGGAATAAAGTGCAATCCACAAGCAGTTTCGTGAAACAGCCGAGCTGTTTTATCTACGTGCTATGGCAGTTTATGCAGCTGCTAAAAGTGAGGATACGGTATTTGAAGTGTGGTTTGGCATAAAATTCGAGTGATTTGGTGCTTCATTACCTATAAAAAGGCTATTGATCATTTAAATTCTTTGTCAAGTCTTAGCTGCGGTATTCAAAACCTGTTATCTGCTATTGAAGGTGGATCAGTAGCAAAAGTTTGAGTCACAGATTAGATCGCCTATTGGAAAGGAATTTCACGTAACGCCAAACATCTCGATGGAACTTTGCATTCCATCATATGTGATAATGTAGTTGGAAGTTTATTAAAAAAGATGGCACATCACACATTGGGAGAGATTTGGGATTCCAGCAGTAAGAAACAAATGTTGAGATTCGGTGACTTGGGGTTCACACGTCTACTAACTTCGCTTACGCTACGTCAAGCTCCAAACATTTAAATAATTTGTTACGCTACCTCTCTTCAGCCTCGCTACATACGTCGGACATGGACCTCGGGAACAAGTCCCGTTCTTTAAAGTTCACTTTACCTACAGATGATAATTAGTTCGAAAAAAGCCACTTAAATTCTAAAATTCATGATTGAATAACTTTCAGTTCATAAGACTGTCATTAAAATGGACATTTTAGTGGGACGTATGTGACAATGCTGTAGCTTTTTCTAACTTTGGGTAATCTCAGAGCAGTCCCATCATGTGGCCTGCGCTTCGCACCTTAAAGTTCGATGTGTTGTTGCAAGTCATTTACTGTACACCTGAACCTTGATTGCGAGGAACTCGAGGTAGTTTCTAAACTCACATAACTTGGCAGCTGCGTTAGCAATGATGGGCACATAAGCATTGAAGTCTGTGCACGCATTGCGAAAGCTAGAACTGTTTTCTTGAATCTGCAACATCTTTGTCTTCAGAAAGGTGTTTCCCTCGATCTGAAAGACCGTGTTTACAAGGCCACCGTGAGGGTCGTCCTATTCTATGGGAGTGAGACTGGTTAAGTCGCGTACGATATATGCCCGGTTATCGCTTACCGAGGCGGACCTTGTTTTGGTTTCCAGACGTAGGATGGTACAAGCTTCATGGTGGACAGAAGGTAACTTGGCAGTGGGACATGAGGTCACTTACGACCAAACTCGGTACCGTAGGTCTGTCTAGTCTTCAAGGCTGTAGTCCACGTGACATTTCTTGTTCTTGGCTCAAGATGTTACAGAACATGGCCCTCAATCGTCCACAGTAGCACGTCTGCCGCCGTCTCGTACTCGGGCTATCTGTTTAAAGTCCATTTGGTGTTGAGTTAGCTGCTATGCGATGGTTAATTCTAAGGCTTAGCAGTAGAAATTGAAAGGAATCTGTCTGGCTAATTTCGCTTTATCTTTGTACGATAGACAGCTTTTCGTGACGTTATGTTGTTGATCAAGGGTAGTCGCCTTGACCCTGAATGTACACTTAGAACCTTTGTGTTTCAAGCCAGATCCTGCTTCTCGCCTGTTTTAGTTTTCCGCGTTCTGTAGGTCATTTAGTTGGGCGGTAGCGATGCATCAGACTAGTTGTCTGATGTGATAACATCGATGATGTCGTCAGTATTCGTTTTTCTGTAACCTCCTTGATGAGTAAAATTTCAGTTTTTACATCTGAAAACCTATCGTTTTGAAATTCAAGCAGTTGTTAAAGTCAGAAAATTAGCTGATTGCCTACGCTTCTATAACTCGTAAATAATGCCTATTCACCTGTGAAATTGTTGAGGAGGGCAGATTGTCGTTCCACTACGTTTTGCTGCAACGACTAGAGAATAAATTGCCTGAACGAAACTCATCCGAAAGGTGACCTATTAACGTTTCACTAGGCGAAGTCTATGGGCTAAAGAGGTGCAGGCATCCGGAGATGCTTTCTGACTTTCAGATATGCTTGAAATTTGATGCTAAGCATTCGGATGCATAGACAGATATAATCCATTAAGGAATGTTTACAAAGTAACCAATGCTAAAATTATGCGGGAAAACTACAGCGTTGTCACATGCGTCCAAGTTTCTAGTCTCCACGCTTATGATCTTCTGGAAGATATTCAATAATGAATTCCTGAATTAGAATGGTATTGTTCACAATACTAATTGTTAACCGATAAAGTCAAGGGTAACATACGTGAACTGTTTCAGAAAATACATGTCCGACGTATACACCAAAGCTGAAGAGAGTTAGTGCAAGCATTTTTTATAAGGTTTTGAGCCCGACTTACCTGAATCGAATTTTCCAGCGCACTCAAAGCGATACGTCTACAAGCTTGCCAGCATGAAACCCGACACACGTTTTGCTCTCCCATTTGGACCGAAACTTTGTGCATCGCACCTGATTAGGACGCAGTTGCATTTAGAGACAGCATCTAGGAAAGTAATGGGATGAGTGAATGTAACGGTGCGTCCCCCCAAATGTATACCACTTTCAGAACCACTCTAGTGCATACTTCAAACAGATATTTGGGCGGCACGGTATGATTCTCAATGGTAATCACCAGTGCAGATGGAGAAGCGATAAAAGAACCGACATTCACTCCTCAGGTTATACTGTTTAGGCCAGATAAGTGATCGGGTTGGTCAGTTGACAATTGGTCAATTGACAAGCCTGACTGCCTATTACAGATGCACTTCATCTTGCAGGATTCTAAAATTCTGCCTTGACTCAGTACAGAAGAAAAGCACGGCAAAGATGAACTCAGAATTGCCGACTCGAGAAAGGAAGTAAAAGACGACAGCTATATTCATATCTTCTTACTTGAGCTAATAAGCACTTGTAGTTCCCCTCCACCTTTCGTCTATGGTGCACCGATAGTGCATACACCTGACACTCCCTATGCTCGATGATCTATATATCTACATCAGCTGCACACTCGGTAGCCATGTAGCTTGTGGAATTACTCTAACCAGTACGCAAAGAAGTATCCAATGACACTATGAGTTACACATTTGCATTTATTAATCAGATAGAAGAACCAAATGTGAGGGACAAACTGATGTTCCCTTTTGATGCAGAATCGCTCTATACTCCCGTCCCGTTGTTGGAACCGGTTAGTTTCATCCTCGGGTATGTAGCAGAGAGCATTATTTTCCTCCAGATTCCAGTTCGAAATCCGAATTGCCAATTCTACGTTACACTTTCAACAGATAATTCTTATTTGATGGAAAATACTGCCGACAAATAGGCAGAGTTGTGGTACGATTACCCTTAAGACCGCTTCTTGAAGTTCTTCTTCTCTCAGATGTTGAACATGGACCCAGGCGGCACCAAATCTCACCCCGTTGATTACTATCAACGCTGTATGGATGACCCATTCATCGTTTATGACTATCACCTGATCATTTCCACTTGCTGCGCCGATTTAGCAGCATGCGCCCGTCGTTACATTTCACTAGTGAAATTGAGAAGGTTGATAAACTGTCATTCCTGGATGTGTTACTGCGATCACGAGAGAATAGATCACTTGCACGAAAGGTCTTCCGTAAGACGACCTAGGTAGGTCAACAAATGCATTTTTTTAAGTTTCGTATCGATGAAGTACAAGCGAAAGGTGGTACGTTGTCTGTTCTACCGGATCACAAGGATTTGCTTTTCAGAGACGCTGGAAGCTAAAAAAGGATTTACTGTGCAAATTTCTAGAAAGCAACGAGTACCACACTGATTCATTATTTTATTCAGACTGCTGGCCTGTAGCGGATAGGACCACACACTTGCCTTGTCTGCAGAAGGTCACGAGTTTGAGCTTGCGTACGGGACATAGCGACCATCGGACTATTCTTAGCCCACGCATGACTGGTGGTTGTCGTGTGGCGGCGAAGCGTCGGTACTGCGTACCGGCGTGCCGCTAATGCCTTTTTTCAGACTGAACCTGAAGCAAAGGTGACTGTGATAAAAATGACGTCTTCCTTTCATTACCTTCCAAAGAAAACTTACTTTTCGACTTGCTGAGTAAAATCTTGTCTCCCGCACTAAGCCAAACGTACTCGGCCGATAGAGTCTGCATCTTCACCACCGTTTAGAAGACAGAATCCCGGTCCAGTCCGAATCATTTGTTTTATAACAATCCACTTGTACATTTGGTGCAATGTACTTCGGACCTGTCATAACAGATAGGGAACACAGCCCCACCTCATTGCAACATGACAAAACTAGGAAGGTACACAGCTCCATCCAGCAACACCTAGTAAGAAGTGAACATGAGATACAAAGTAAAGACGCTTCCAAACTTGTTCTTGTCGCATCAAAACGCAACCCAATAGGAATCAGAAGGCTTCTGTTAGCCACAGCAGTAACAATTGCGATCAAGCGGCTACAGCAAGAACTGTATGTACAGCGTGTACTTGTACAAAGTTTAACTTTACCGTGGCCATAACTTGATCAACCGACTTCAGGAATATTAGTTTATGACAATGGGGTTAAATTGATATTGACGATGCTGCCCTTAGTATGCATGTAATCACGGTTGAATTGGCTGAAAATAGTTTGCATAGTTTGCATAGTTTGCAATTAGTGATAAATTAAAAGGGATTAATTCCTTAGTTTCAGTATTGGTCTGATATGTCGCTGATATCATTACTTAAATAATTGGGGTCTTTTGAACTCAGCATTTTGGCCCAAACGATGCACAGCACTGCAATTATGCCACTGTAGTGGTTGTGAATACCACAAAGGCCAGTCAGTTTTGTCTAAATTGGGAGCTGTGTTTCTACTGGAGGCACTATCAGCAAGGAAGTTTCTCCTCGCATCGCTAAATCCAGATCAGCATTTGTCAATCTGAGGCACTTATGGAGTCGTCGCGATGTCTCCTCTCTAATGGGCCGTGTTTACAGTGCATCTGTTTTCGCAGTATTGTTGTCTGGCAGTAAGTCCTGACCAGTTCGCGTGGAAGACATGTGTTGTCTTTTTGCCTTCATCAATGGTAGTTTGAAGAGAATCGCTCGTTTATGGTGGCCACATCGAGTTCGCAGTAATGCCGTTCGACATCGCGTCTTGGGGAATGCGAGTATTCCCTTCAACAAACTGGTTTTGCTTCGCCAGTTGAGATGGCTTAGTCGCGTCTTACCATAACACCTGAGCCTTTACCGCAACGCGCTCTATTCGGTCATCAAGGACCTGACTGAGACGACTGCGTGGTGCTCAGCCTTTTATTGGAGACAGCACATGAAATCGGCGTCTAGCCGCCGTTGGACCCGTATATCTTCCAGGATGGGGACCCAAGGATTATGAGTGCCAATGACTTAACATACTTGAAGACATGGCCCGCAACCGGAACCGGTCGAAGAATTGGGTACAGAATTGCATTAACACATGTTTCATACTTCAAACCTTGAACCCAACAAAAAAGAAAAATCGGCGTGTGAAAAACAAACTAAAATGTTTCGTCTCTATTTTTCATCAAATCGTAAATTCTTTTGATCTCTGTACGTGATTGCTTGGATTCAGAAGCCTAATGCCTAATAAGTAAAAAGAGTACAAAAATGTGGCGTTTGAAAATCAACAAATTATTCCTTTCTTCATGCGGCACAGTAGCTGAAGTCTGTTGCTCACCTACAACTACTGTACCACGATGATTATAGCGAAGTGATGCCACCAGTTATTCGTTTATCTCAATAGTTTATATTGGCTCTATGTTTAATAGACTGTTGCTACTACTGCTAGTCCAAAACAATGAGGCTGGACCTTACCGTGGTGCGATGAGTTGCGTACTTCAGAGATCCATTGAGCTGTGCCGTGTGGTGAATTTTTGCACCTTTAGAGCCACTCATATCAGATTGGGCAATTGTTAGAGGCCAGACAAACTCAGTCTCCTGATCCTCCAGGTTGGGGGTTGGACTGAGAGTGGCTCCTTATTTCTTAAAACTGACTCCTTGTAGCCCAACGTCAAGCCCGCTTCCTCGCAGTCAGGTTTCTGAACCAAAGGCTTTGGTTAAGAAGTCTAATCGTTCTCCTGTCTAGGCCTGTACAACCTGACAGTATCCAGTCCACGCAATACCATGGATCTTTCGTTAAACAAATTCCTGATGCTCTGGCCACCGCAGGGGATAATCAGCGGTGCCCTATCTGCTGCATCGAGCAGGGTGGAAAGGGATTTGGATACTACCGCTCAAGCCTGCCCATCTTCTTATTCTCCCACAGACACCTTTTAACTCTGACTGTCCCGTTCTAGCTTCACTTTTATCCCCCTGTTTTCAACCCCCAATTCTTGGCCCTCCCCCAGTATGCTTTAATAGGCTTTTACCTTTTAATCTCAATTCACGTGTGAACCTGGAGCATCATTCCTGCCCTGTCGACAAGTCCATGTCCAAGCAAGCGGCCAAGCCCAGTCCATTGGCTTCTATTTGGAGCCCTCGATCATCCTTCACCTTGGCATACCTCAATGTATACACATTGCTACAGATCGGTCAACAGGCAGCACTTGCCCGAACATTAGAGACCCTATCCATCGATACCTGCTGCTTATCGGAGACCCACCTGCAAGACCCAAGCTGAGTGCTCACTTTGCAATCCCCTTCAGGTGACACCTGCAGTATTTTCTCATTACCCCTATCCGGTGACTAGGCGGCTTCAAGTACCGGCCAAACCGGTGTCGGTATTGCCATGAGTCCCCGGGCTGAAGCTGCTCTGGTTGACTGAATCCCAATCAGTAGCCGGTCGTGTGCGGTTCGATTGGCTGGCTCGTTCAAAACTTCCAAGCCGCACGGGACTAACAGGTATCTATTCGTCATTGCTGTCTATGCAACCACAAACTGTAGTGATGATTGGGTAAAAGACGACTTCTATCGCCAATTGCATGAGCTACTTCGCCACAGAAGAATCTCGGACACTTTTGTGCTAGCTGGGGATCTGAACGCTTACGTTGGAAAATTATCCACTTACGAACTGCATCTGGGCGGCCAACATGGTGTAGGTTCCCGTAACTATAACGGTGAGCGGTTACTTTATTTGTGGGAAGATGCTCGCTTATTACTTGCGAGCACTAATTTCCGACGCAGCACCTGCTAGAGGGTGATTTGGTGTCCACCAGCTTCGAACTAGCTATGGACGCAAATCGATCACATTGGGAGAAATTACCGCTGGAGAGGCTGCATCCAGAACTGTCGCACGATTTGCAGCACATGTGTGGACACCGACCATGCACTTGTATGTGCTGACATGCAGATGCGTTTTGGCGGATGCCCACGACGACGTTGTGAGCGCATTGACATCATCCAACTGGCGATCCGCGTAAGGGTGGGCGTCCTCGCGGTATACTCAGCCCGCGCGCGACTGGTGGTGGTCGCGCTGCAGCGAAGCGCCGTTACGGCGTACAGCTGATACATTACTTATTATTTATTATCTAACTGGCGAAACCGGCTGTTCCGAATGCCTATCAAAGTACGCTGTTATTCGAGGTGAGTAAGCACTCACTGGATGCAATTGAAGCTCACTGGTCTCATGTTCACCAGACCTTACTAGCAGCAGGAAAATTCTCATGCGGTAAGTCTAATCGCCCAACATGGATATTGGGTCTCTTCGCGGTCTCTGAAACTTATCTATGCTAGCCGTCATATTCCTGCTGGAAGCGAGCTCAATGAAACTCGCAAAAAGCTCCAGGTAAAACCTCTTGCTAGCCTGAATTGAGACCGCGAATTATGGTGGTCTCATCGTGCTTCAGACATGGAAGCGGTCACTGTCCTTGGTAACCACCGTAATTTATTCCGGCTGATACGGAAAACGGGCAGTAGGAGACCTGATGTTAATGAAGCTATACGTGATGAGAGTGGACAGCCTATCCACAACTTGTCAAAATGCCTGGAGTGTTGGGCTAAGCACTTTGAAAGGCAGTTTAACCAGTCGGAATTGTTAGATTTCTCACCGGTCACTGATCGCTTTGCTCTCTGGGCTATCCCTTTGGATCCACCCTATCGTTCAGAAGTCGAATGTCGTTAAATAAAGCCGAGGAGCCAGATGATCTTCATCCAGCCCGCTTCGAATTCAGGGAACCTGAACTTGTGGATGATTTATACGAGTCACTAGTAAAACTGTGGGAGCAGGAAACTGTCCCAACCGACTGGAGCCGCTCCGTTATAGTCCCAATTTTCAATGGAGGCACACGATTGGAATGCAGTAACCATAGAGGAATCAGTCTGATCTTTATCACATCCAAATCGCTTGCCTCTGTCATCTTTCACAGACTGATTGGCACTCGTGAAAGTCATATTCGTGAAGAGCCAGTCGGGTTTCGTCGAGGTCGTTGTTGCATTGACCACATGTTCACTTTGGGTCAGTTGTTGGAGTACCGTCACATATATTGGCTGATCACCTTTGTTGTGTTCCTCGATATCAAAGGTGCATTCGATTCGGTGGACAGACGTGCACTTTAGGACTGTCTGTTCAGGAAAGGTGTACCTGAGAAATATGTGAATATTATCCGAGCATTATACGCGCTTAGGTCAGGCAGAATGAGGGCTCACGGCAAGCTGTCGTCAACTTTTAATATCTCCAGCGGTGTGAGACAAGAGTGCCCGCTGTCACCTTTCCTCTCCAATTTCGCTATTGAGGGAGTCATGGAAATCACGTTTACAGGACACGACTTAGAAGGTGTGGATCTGCTCTCAGGAAAACCACGTCTTGACTTAGAGTACACAGACCACATTGCCCTTATCTGTGACAGCCCACAAACGCGCCAACCGGCTCTGGACAGATTAGCACTGGCTGTCCATCACTTCGAGCTTTGCTTCGCACCATTGCAGTGCAACATGTTCCTCCAAGATTTGTCTGGACCGCCTCCTACGCTGGCCCGTGGTGGGGAACAGCTAGAAGTCATACAAAAGTTCAACTACCTGGGAAGTTTTATCAGCGCGCGTGGGATTGAAGATGAGATAACGAACCGTATAGCGAAAGCTCGATGAGCTTTTGCTAACCTTCGCCACTTATGGCGTCGGCGCGAAGGGGTAGGGTAGTGTGTACAATGTTGCGGTACGTTCGACCCTATGGTACAGTTGTGAACCCTGGCCCCTTAGATAAGCCGAGATAAATTGGCTAGTTACGTTCGACCACCGGTGCTTTCGCAATTTAGTTCACGTCTGGTGGGAACACCGAGTAAGCAACGAGCGTGTTCGACGCCTTGTTAACGGCACAGGAAAAGGAAATGAGCCGTTCAGCACCGTTATTGCACTCACCAGGCTCCGATGCCTCGGCCACGTGTTACGCTTACAAGCCCACCGACCCCCGCCATGTACGTTGTTTGCTCGCCGGGGGTGTGGATGGAAGAAGAGAAGGGGTGGCCAAGCGATGACTTGGTCTAGAAGAATGCAGGCCCTCACTTCGAAGCTGGCCTCGTTTGGAGCGTCTCGTCTCTATCGTTGGGGTCCGATGGACGATAAACTCGTTTGGCTGGATACACTTGCTGACATGGCTAGCAACTGACCTCATTGGCGTTGGTGCTGTGACTTTCTTTGTCCCACCCCATTCCTCTTAGCTCCCCCTTCCAGCCCCGATCTCACGTGTTAGCCTTAAATAACTTGCATAGTAAATGTTTTTGCTGCTTAGTAGACGGCTGGTAGCTTACCGGAACGATGCCTATCCGTTACCGGAAGCTCAACTGACTTGCACCTGTCACATTTTTTCCCTTTTTGCTTTATGTATTGCGGCACAGTAGTTGAGATGTTTCTCACCTCTAGCTAACGTATATAATGACTACTACTACTGCTACTATTACTACTACTACTACTACTACTGCTGCTACTACTACTACTACTACTGATATTGTTTGCCATCCTCCCTACAGTCAAAGCATAGATGTCGAATCACCATGTCGGTAGAAATAACTTCCGTTCAAATAATTATAAATCACACGCTTGTAATTGCCCAAGGAGATTTGTCAAAAAAGTTCTTTACTTTTACACTTTTGACGGTCAAATGGGCAAAATTTATTCTTTAACTAGTGGAGTCTTAACATTTACGCTCTAATTTTCTACCACAGCGATTGCCTAGTTAAATGTGTTGTCCACCAAAAATGTAAAGATTCAGAACTAGCGGGCAGGCTATGTATGCACAATTTCTAAATGGCCAATTTACGTGCGCTCAGAGTTGTGTTCATTGCAACGGTTAGTTGGTTCGCTCACGCAAAGGCAACTCGGGCTGTTGACCTCATATCCACAACAAAATGTTGCCATCAGTGAACCATAACTCATTCTTATTTTCAAAAAATAAGTGTCCATACTCGTTTCTAAGCACACAATGCGGTGCAACTGCTGGGACGACGCGCATTGAAACTATAGTCCTTCCGTTTGCCCATTAAACGTAAACACTGATTAAGGTTATGCAGTGTCCTTTCGAAACAGATATAAATCAAGATACCGGTTTTTTAAATTGATTGACTAGCCTGTGATAATCAATGTTCCGTTGCCCCTCAATCGGAATCATATTATGAATCAGCTTAGTCCAAGAAAATTAAATAAACCCGACCAAACTTACCAATTCTGTCGTTCGGATCAGAAAACAGTGCAATCTCTTCCGCCGGAGAAGCCCATTCGTAGTCCTCTGTTCGTTTAACGTTGGGATAACCAAGGTCCATGGCTGGCCGCTAGCTGATGCTAACCGTCTACTTAATAAGAAGGTATATTTTCGTGTTTACGATACATGATTAACTTCTTTTTACAATTGTTTCGTATAGTAAGTACAGCATATTCCAAATCTTGGCAGAAATGGTATTCGTATGTTCAACCTCCATGTTTGTCCAGAATAATTAGTGGCGTCCTGACGGAGGGAAGCAAGTCTCATTTGCCTTAGGTGTGGGATGAAGAGCAATTATGGTTCTAAGTGAAACATTAAAACTGAAATCCAGAATTACAGCACATAACATTTACTTAGGCTAAAATGTTCCCATATACCAGTAGTGAAAGTCAGAGGTAATTTTTGCAGTTCGACGGTCGTATATCTGGGTCGAGACAAGCAGAAGGGGATGTTTATTTGTTGTGTGTGAGGCACACATGGTTGGCATCAGTCAACCGGCTCAGGCGTCTTACGTTGACTGTACGCTTGGCGTATGCGAGTAAGGGAAAGCATGAAAAATATTAGGAATAGGGATGATGTAGTAAGCAGTATCAATTGGCCTCTCCTTGCCGCCTGACATGTTTGTATGAGGGCAAGGGAAGCGTAGCCGAGTAAAATAATAGATCGGATGATAAAATTGTATGAAGCTTGATAGATTCCTTCCTTCTTTCCTTCTCAGCTCACCTTTTGGTGGGGTAGGCGTGGCTAAGTAAGCAGAATATAAAGAGTTGGGACAATATTGGTTAGATCAATCTCAGTTTACAATTGCTCTGTGGCCCACACTTATTGGTGTCTGTGAGGTGTGCTTTCATGAGTAAAGAAGGAACCAGGGTCGGGTAAAGCGAACTGAAGGGGGTTATGTCTGCCTTTCATGTTCCTTCCGATGCAGCACTTCAGGAGAGCTTGGCCACGTAGATACCATACTTAGCATATTGTCTACATTTATAATCAGATCACCTTTGTTGCAGCCTCACCTTCAACTCGCAATTTTTCATTATACTCTAGTTTCAACCTTGTGCCTGCGTGCTACACTGTCAAGCAATTAGAAATTGCTCTTCTAGTAGATGGTTGCAACTCGCATGCTCTTATTTCAACAGGGAGATGGTTCCAGATTTCAGTGTAGTTGTTTAGGTGGAACTTGCTTTAAACATTAGTTTTCGTTTTCAACACCGGGACGGTATACTTGGTATTCCTAAGTGCTTATCCACCTTCTTATCTGAATTGGATAGTTATCTTTGTTGTGAATACACGACTGTGGACTAAGTCAGAGATAAAAATTAATCCTAGCTTCATGCGTCGTAGCCACCGTGGCTCCAGTTGTAGCATATTACAACGCTCGAAGTAGTTAAGTTTGAAGGAGGGGTTGAAAAAGGCCTTTCTGAATGGGCGCTGCACGTCTTCTAGGCATACGCGGTCACCTTTCCTGCCGTTCCAAACAATACATAAACGCCACTTTGGTACAGGACGAATGCAGACTTCGTGCTCGCAATTTTAAGGATGATAGTGGAGTTCTTTGCAAAGCACTGATCTCCTGGTTCGAACAGGTCTGGAATGAAGCGACCATCATAGCTGACTGGAGTGGCAATATACGAATAGGGCTACCCTACTGACTGTGCTAACCAAAGGGGTATTAGATAACGCCGGTAGTGACAAAATTACTGGCCTCGATTATCTTTCGTCGCCTCATTGCGGAACAGGAATGCTGGATTAGAGAAGAGCAACCAGGTTTCCGCTCAGAGCGTAGCTGTACATACCAAATAGTCACTCTGCGGCAGATGCTAGAGCAGTGCCACACGTTCCACAGGCCGACAATAGTTGTGTTCCTCGACTTAAGAGTGCATTCAACTCAGTCAACCATTGCACACTGTTCAAAATACTTGCAAACAAAGGCATTGGCATAAAATATGTAAACATTTTACGTCCCCCGTACTCGAATAACACAGGCCGGGTCAGGGTTTGCGGATTTGTTTCCGACAAGAGGGGCGTCCTTCAGGGTTGCCAAATTTCCCTATTTTTATTCAACATCGTCGTGGACTAGTGCGTTTACTATTAGAGTTTCAGGATGCAGGCGTTGAAGTGTTGCCTGGTGAGAAGCTAGTTGTTGTTGAGTATTCGGACGATATCGTCTTAATCTTTGACGATGTTGCGGCTGCCAGTCAACACTGCACATCCTCTCTAGAGTGATCTCATCAGTTGGCATGCGCTTCGCACCTTAAACATGCAGTGTTGTTACAAGTCATTTGCTATACATCTGAACCTTGATTGCGATGAACTCGAGGTAGTTTCTAAATTCACTTAACGGCAGCCGAATTAGAAATGCTAGACGCAAAACACTGGTCTGTACACGCATTGCAAAGCTAGAACTGTTTTCTTGAATCTGCAACATCTTCGTCTTCAGAAAGGAGTTTACCTCGATATGAAAGACCGTGTTTACAGGGCCACCGTGAGGGTCGTCCTATTCTATGGGAATGAGAGTACCCCTGCAAACTCAGGCGCATTCAACTTTTTGACCACCGCCGCCTGCGGAATATTTCTGGTGTCGAGTGGCAGCAGCATGTCCGCAACGATGATGTGCGTAGGCGTGTGCTAGGCAGTAATAATCAGGCCATTTCTTTAGAACAACAGACTGCGTTGGCTTGGGCGCGTACTACGTATACCCGGTTACCGCTTACCGAGGCGGACCTTGTTTTGTTTGCCAGACGTAGGATTGTGCAAGCTTCGTGGTGGACGCGTTAACTTAGCAGTGGGACATAGTGACTGACGACCAAACTGGGTGCCATCGGTCTGTCCAGGCTAGAGTCCACGTGACACGTCTTGTACTTGGCTCGAGATGTTACAGCCCATGAATACAGAATCGAGCTCGTCCATACCCACGCGTGACGTGCGTGCTTCTGGTTCATTTGCATTATTCCATTCTATCTTCTCTCCATCTTCTCGCTGCATTTTCACTGTACACTTATTCGAACCGGATTTACCAGCCCTACACAGTGGTCCTTCATACGTGGAATTATCTTCTCCGATTAAAGTCGGCGCTATCACTAACCGTTTTCACTGGCGTCTGTGATTAAGCGCAAGCGGATAACTCAGTCACATTGAGCCGATTGCGGTTCTGTGTGACACCATCCGATAGAGGATTCTCTAGGCAGTCTGAAAAGCATAAGCTTATTCTGATTCGACTTTTCCCAACGCAGCTGTGAAAGAATTTGTTATCTCTCAATCTGTGTTCAGCGCTCTGTTCCGGTGCAATTAGCAGGTTCCCGTCACTAGTCATTTCTTGTGACCTTGTCAGCCAGTGCGCCTGCATAACCCATCACACGGACCGCTCGATCTCGCCAACCGCTCATGTGACCTTTCAAACACGACGCTCGCCTGACCGAGGTGCGCTACTCTCAAAGCTGGAAAAGTACAGAACGCTAACTAACCCACTGGGTCACGTAACGGCACCACGTTGAATGTCAGAAATGCGAATCCGAAAAGGCTCCAAGCGAAAGTCATTTGCGGGTTAGAAAAGTGTTTTTAATTAGTTTCAATAGGTCTGGCTTCCTCGCACTGTTTGGAATAGTATCTCCGAACTGTACACACGTGTTCCAACAACAGGTACGAGTGCGAAATAGCTACCTAGATGCACTTGGGTTCTGTACTGCGTGCTCCAGCATCACATTTGTTAGGTGCTTGCATATTCCTAGTTCAGAAGTGCGACCGGTTAACCACAGAAGCCGAGAAGAGGATAAACGATAAGATTACTTCAATGGAAGATAGTATGCGCGACGGAAGTGTAGTGGATTCTAAGCAACGGAATGCTGCACAATCCGCTTTCCCTGAAGCGCAATTAGCCACGTTCCCATCTCCGTTGTGTTCTCCAACTTTGGTAGAACGCTGGGCGAAAACATACCGTACCTACGAGAGTCAAACAGTATTCATGACAACGGAAATCAGACATCACTCGACACGTCTGGTTAAGCCACTTCCACTAGACCTGATATCTAGCATTAACAAGGATGAAGCAGCCAAACACCAACCCTCGATACCTGTAGCTAAAATGTCTCATGTCGAGACAAAGCCCCCCGGAACATCAGTTAAATGTGCAGAGATTGCCACAAAGGTCCGCCGGGAGGCCGCCGTTGCTACCACTTCTGTGGTAAACACTGTTAACGCGAATAGAGCGACAAACAGTAAACAATCATCACTTGTCAGCAGGTCAGGACAAACAATTACCCTACCTTGTAGATTAACGGAAAAGGGATTCAACAATAGTGCCGGACTATTGTATGCCCAAATGTCCCTAAATCTACCACCATCACATTGCGAGGTAAGTTATTGGATGACCAAGACCAGTGAAACTCATTGTGCATGCTGATGAGTGTCAAAGCCAAGCCCATAAACCTAGTACGAATTACTCGTCATCCAAACTCACCACAATATGGCGAACCCAGACTTACCCGAGGAACAATAGAATCCTCCAGCGACGTAGAAAACGTTTTGCTCTCCGCAAACGCGCTAAACCACGGATCCTGTGGGATACGCATCTATCCTGATGTCCCTTGGAGTGCGCGACAATCCAAAACAAACACCGAAGAGGGACACAGCAAGCAAGGCGGCCTAAACACAATCTCAATATATGGCGTGCCAGAACATCCTTCTAAGGATATTCAAGAGACCGGAAAGCAAGATTTAAAACAGTGGCGGTTCATTCGTGAAACACATTCTTTGGATAATATTGTGGAGCTATCACTCACCAGGATACCTCTGTCACCAACTTATAGAGAATGCGGCCCTAAAATCCTAAAACTTTTGGTTCAGTCAAAGCAACAAGTAACGGGTGTTTTGGGTCCGTGGCTGAGAAATCGAAAAAGTCTTCCTTCTGAACTTTGGTTAAAGGTAGCAGAAGCTATGCACAGTTCAAATATTAAAGCACCCAGAACGATAGGAGCACAAAAGGAGGTGGGATAATCCTGTATTACCGAAGCAACCTACAGTGCGAAGCCGTGGAGGATTCAGACTCGCAGTTCCTCGACTCTTTGCTGCCAATTGCAGTTAAAAGGCAGTCGCATGCGTTATTGTCTTGGTGTACCGCCCCAAAACTCTACACCCGAAACCGACTGCCACCTAGCGGCTGCTTTAAGATGCACTTACAGCGAAAGTACACTCACTTACTTATCATGGGTGATTTCAACCTACATTGTGTAGAAACTCCCGCCACGGTCGAAGAACAATTCAAAACCGATCTACAAGATTTTGTATCCACTGTTCCTCTTTACAATCACATCACTTTGCTCACTGGCTTCAGAACAATTAACAGGCCATCTGTGCCGGATCTTGTGCTTACCAACGAGGAGCATCTGATTGATGTGTTGGTTTTAGACTACCCATTGGGTCGCGTTGATTACGCAGTGATCAACTTTGTCTGATATGCAGAATATCGGAATGAGAACGATGAGAGTGTGCGAACCATCACAAGCTACGATCGATTAGCCCAGCTTGTCAGCCCTACAACTTGGTCGTTTTTTACCGAAGAACAACCGGAAGTCGCCTGGCTCGAGTTCGTCAACAAATTCAGTCAGCTGCTTGCAGTGGCTTCAGAGGTAAGAGTTTGCAATAAGTTTAAATCAGTTTCTTTAGGTGGGAGCAGAACAGGAAAATGGATGCCAGTGCGCAACAAAGCATGGCGAGTGTACAGAGAGGCTCCAGCACCAGAAACTTGGGACAACTACATAGCCCAACGTAAGCACTGTACTCAACTGCTAAGAGGACAAAGCCGTATACCAGCTGAACATCGCAGAAACCTTCAATGTTAACCACAAACTGTTGTCCAAGCAAGTCAGTAGCCTAAGAAAGTTGAGACAAGGATTTACTCCACTCAGGACGGCCGATGGCACAACAAGAACGGCTGTGGAAGCGGCAAACGCGCTGCAGATGCAATATGCCCCCACGTTTCAGTGGGCCATGCCGCCAAACTATCTACCGAAGTTTGTCGTCTGTCCGCCAGGACTAAGTCACATCACTGTTATCGTGGAGGGTGTATTGAAAAAGCTGACGTCTCTACGTAAATACTACTCGCTGGTTGTCGACACCATTCGTCCAGAGGCACTGAAAGCAGCAGCAAGGCAACTTGCAGAACCTTTAGCTCAGTTTTTCCAGCGCTGCATAGACCAGAATCAAGTTCCCGCTATGTGGAAGATTGGAATAATAACCCCGAATCACGAAGGTGGAAGCAGAACTGATTCCTCAACTACCGCCCAGTATCGCTTCTTCCTATGCTCTCCGATGTCATGGAACCTATAGTTGCCGATGCACTGGTGTGCTATCTGGAAAACGGTAACATCAGCACGCTTGAGCAGGATGGTTTCCGTCGACAGCAGTCATCCACAACGAAGTTACGAATCGCACGCATCAGCTGGGCGGAGTCAACTAACGTTGGAGATGTGTTGATGTGATCTACCTGGATTTTTCGAAAGCTTTCGATCATCTAGTCCATCGAATACTACCAAGCTCCAGCATTACGGAATCGGCGACCCTCTTTTTAGATGGATCGCCAACTTTCTACTTCAAAGGCAATTAGTGTTCAGAGTTTGGAGCTCTTTATCGGACCCCATACAAGTCAAATATGATGTGCCGCAAGGCTCGGTTCTATGTCCACGTTTTGTTGGAGTTCATTAATGACCAAGTACAGGGAATCGCTTCAAACTTCCTAATGTTTGCCGACAATATCAATGTTTGGCGTAGGATCCAGGTGAACACCGACCAGCATACGCTTCACAGTGACCTAGATACGGTATATCAATGGTCAACCCAAAACTAACTACATTTCAATGTCAGTAAATGCAAGTTATTTTCCGTTCGACACCAGAGCAGCAACTCATACAGTATCGGAACGAATGTGCTGCAACAATCAAACGTCAGACAGGACGTGGGTGTCTTGGTTCAAGATGACTTGGATTGCTCCAGGCAATCCGAAAAGGCCTCGAAGACTGGAAACCAACACTTCTTGCTGTTGCGTGGGGTCTGTAGACAAATAAACAGCTCCATATTTCGAAAAGTGCTGCGTGCGTATGTTTTCCCTTATGTCGAATACGCACTTCAAGCCTGGCATCCACGCTGCACCACGACCTTAATACACTGGAGCAGCATAAATATCGAGCATCTAAGAAACTAATTGGAATGCGCAATCTTTCATATCATTAGAGACTGCAACGATTGGAGGTATTCAGCGGAATCTGTCGCAGACTACAAGGCGACGTGATTATGGCATACTTGGTTCAGCGAGACCCATATCATGTGTGCCGCCCTTTACTGCGACTCAACACAAATACAATCCTCTGGGGCCCCTCATTGAAACACGCTGTACAGTATAGCCGTCTGGAAAGCCGCAGAAATTTCTTTTCCATTCGCGTCTGTCACCCGTGGAATGCTCTCACAGAATCGGTCGTCTCTGCACCGACACTAACAGTATTTAAATGACGCTTCGATGACGCACTCATCCACATACACTTTGTCACTTAGCGCTACATCTCCATCCTACACCTGGAGTTTACCATAGAATTATTTGATGTTAACCATGAGTGCTGAGATTCTAAGAGAATTTCAGGACTACGGCGGGGCAAACGATAAGTCCTTAATTTCATATTTAAAGTACTAAATGTGTTACGATTATTATTATCATTATTATGCTTGTCCTTATTATTATTTTTCCTATTGTTATTTCTATTTCGATATCCCCACCAACTATCCAACGGGACTTGTAAAGCAACGCCTCTTAACCCGTATAAAGGCATTGTTCTTTGTTTAATTCACGGCCTGAAATCATCACCAGTGGCACGTTTGCTGTCGTCTCGTAGTCAGACTACCTTTTTAAAGTGTATTTGGTGCTGAGTTATCTGGGGTGCAATGGCTAATTATGGCACGTAACAGTGAAAACTGCATGAGGTTGTTTCGCTGATTCCGCCGTATCTTTACACGATAGGCAGCTGTCTGTGACGTTCGGTTATTGACGATGTGTAGGCGCCTTGACCCTGAATGTATGCTTAGAGCCTTAGGGTTTCAAGCTAGATGATACTTCTCTCCCGTTTTAATCTTCCGTGTTCTGTAGGTCTTTTAGTTGTACGGCAGCGAAGCATCAGTCCAGCTGGCTAACGTATTGCTTTTGCTGATATTCATGATGATTACAAACGCCAAACATGTGCAACTTGGGTTCCCTTACCTTGAATGGTTTTTGCTGCGTTTTGCAAAACCTGTTGTTGAGCCAGTCCTACATCCATCAATTTTTATGCCTATGGCTGTGGCATAACCTTCATTTAATTTACCTTTTCGTATTTTGAGGAATATGTTTGACTAAATTTGTTTACCCTTTGTTATGGAACTAGATCTAGTTCAGCGGAGGAATTGTTTTGCACGTTATTCTGTTCTTGAGAGCCATGCTCGTCAGTACGCCATGTCAAGTTACTGCTGATTCCTTTTTCCTTTTGTCAGGTAGATGTGGAAATGTATAAGAGGAACCTAGTTGAGAATTGTTCTGTGTTGTGTAGTCGCCGTGCTAAGCATCCTTCCAACTATTTATACCTATAAATGTACGATCCAGCTGGTCTGTTACTGTACGCTGTCATAGCAGATGAACTAGTTTAGTGAATTGCGACATTTGGTCAGCGTACTCTGAATTGTACAGCCGCATACATTTTTTCTCTTTTGCTACGTTACAAACACGCACTATATCTCTCGAAATAATTCTCACATGTGCTTAGAGAAGAAAATATTTATTTATTACGCTTCATGCTTATTTATGTGTGCTTGTTGCGCAGCTATGCGGATAGGTACACAACGGTTAATGATTGCAAATTTCATCACTTAGTCTGTACTTCCTTGTTCTACGTTATCTGGTGAATGCTATCATCAGTGTACCAATGTCTCTGATCCGCGTAGGGGTAGGCGTCCTCGCGGTATACTCAGCCCGCGCGCGACTGGTGGTGGTCGCGCGGCAGCGAAGCGCCGTTACGGCATACAGCTGACACATTATTATTATTATTATTATTATTATTATTATTATTACCAATGTCTCTGTACGGATTACTCTCTAGTGGTGTATTCGCTCATACCAGATGCCACTTGATGCCTTCATGACTCTGCTGTTACTTGAAATGTATTCAACCTCATTTACTATATATATATATATATATATATATATATATGTCTCATCTCGGTCAGCATTTAGTGGTATTCAGCAAATCCGCTGGGATGACTTGATACAGCCAATTTTCTTCAACTGTTAATTACTACTCGGTAGGTTTGTATTATTTTGTGCTTCTGGGCGGTTTGTCACCAAACCTGGGACAAGTTTCTCTAATGTGTTGTACTGTGCTAATTCATCATTCCAAAGTACAAATGTTCCTGGACTATTTAGCTTCAAAATACATCGTTAGATCATACGTTAGTATACAGATTCATAGCTTACATGTTTACATGACCTGACACACATGGCTGATTAGTAAGTACGCTATATACTTAGTCTGCATAAATTTAATGAAGACCGATTTCTCGACTCCGGGAAACTTCTTGTTATCTGTAAGCCAGTGTAAGAACGTAATTTAATTCAGTTGCTTTCAGAACAAGCTCAAGCAATGTTCATTGTTTATGTAGATGACTGGTGCCCAGGTATCAATTTCCAAACGCTCCGGGCGGCCTTCCATGTATAAAGCCACAATATCTGGAGGTTTCCATATAACATGGGATGCGATAATGTTTCATATTAGTGACGAAATAGACTCCTCAGTTTTCCACCGATTGAATGGTATTTTACGCTAGACAGGGGTGTGAGCATTGGAGAGCTGCAGAACCGCATACCCGTGCAAGTTGTTCACAGGTGCCGCATTTGTGACAGCTTGTTTGTGCCTACAATCAGCAGCACTTTCATGCATTTCACTGCATCAGCAGCAAGTAAAAAAGTATTTGTTGGTTGAGATAAATCGAGCTTTGACAGTGTGTACTGCGACGGAAAAATTCATGCCTATAGTGAACCAACTATGCACTCTTCCCTCTGCCTGATGAGCACGCATGTTGTCTCCCAAGTAAGTATGTTCTCGTCTTCTGCAGGTAGACGTTTCCTGGCTTTATCGTCTCGGAAACCAACCGACAGACACTGAACAGCCATTGTCTCCTCCCACATTATGCAGGAAATTTCATTATAACGGCCGTCTAAAAGAGACTGATGAATTCACTAACACTTTCCCATCCCTGTCGTAACTGGTAAATAGGCATACGCTGAGTAAAGACGTGTTGTCACGGCCTCTAAAGACAATCGAGTTTAGTAAGACTGTCAGAAAGAAAGGTATTTTCGTACAGATGCAAAGCATCAAAATACATTTGGCCACTTGCGCCAAGTTGTTGTCTCAGAAGTTTGACGGATTAAGTTTCGGTAAGATTGATGTAGGGATTTATAGCGGAGAATAGTTTAAGGTAATCCCGGGTTCTCTGCCAGCAAGTTACAAATGCTAAATTTGGTTTACAAGTTTCATCCTTCCATAACGATTCATA
Source organism: Dicrocoelium dendriticum (assembly GCA_944474145.2). Taxonomy (NCBI): domain Eukaryota; kingdom Metazoa; phylum Platyhelminthes; class Trematoda; order Plagiorchiida; family Dicrocoeliidae; genus Dicrocoelium; species Dicrocoelium dendriticum. Next base: position 248,569,657 of record OX104063.1, on the reverse strand, counting down.
TAGAGTAAGCTAACTCATAGCCAATGCTTTCAAATTTGATGTCCTTCACAAACGTCACCGCTTCGTTGGTGAAGGACTACAACTCTCCGTTGAATGCAGCGTTCGACTCGTAGCACAAGATAGCAGAACACACCAATTTCGCAAGTACACAAAATGTATTCTGTCTAGCATCAAAAACAACGCTTCGCACAATTTAAAACAGTTCAATGAATGGTTGGTTTGACGTTAGACTGACACGCACTGACGCCAGTAGGAGCAAACAATATCAACTAGGTGAACTCAGTTCACACGGATCCGATAAAAGTACAGTTCACAGTGCGGTCTGCAATCGTAGTGTCAGTACGGCATCACATTTATATCCAACGAAAATACCCAAGTGCATTTCTGTACCACCCACATCTTAGTGCACGAGCCCGCATTAGTCTGAAATGAACTTGATAACAAGGTATGTCTGCGTAGAACATTCGAGCGTTTCCTGGTTTATCAAAATGTGCTTTGTGTGAATTGATTCCGGTACCGTTGGGCCACTTGCCAACTTAAAGAACGAAATCTCATTAGATACACCGAGTTTATTTTGCTATCCCACTTACCGGTGAACTTGAATTAACAGGTATCGCTAAGTGAAAGCCTCCAGCTTGAAATATATCGAGCTTAACAAAATTTTCTGAAACAGTAAGAATATTTCGATTATAATAGATATGCTTGGGGCACTGAACGCATTTAATTTGGAACGCTAGGTTCCTTACATTCTGCTGCTTCTGTATCTTCGTCCTCTAAGTAGCGCTGCGTATCTGTCTTTGCCTCTCGTTAATTTCATTCTTATCGCGTTTGGCTTGGTTGCGTAGTTGTATTGAATACTGAATACTGTATTGTAGAGCAAGTGGAGATGAATTCTGTACAACTCTTTCGAAATATGGTGCAAAAACTGTTCCAACTATTTACCACTCTCCGTTCGAAGCACAGTGGGTGGGGAACACGTTTCACATCTGGCACGACAAGTTGGTATGTGTGTCCGCGTGTGCTGCATGGACCTCGTAAGTGCAGCATTGGCCTTAGCATTGGGAAGTCACCGAGATGTAGAATACGGTAGGTCATTATGAGGTCGACTCGCACCCGACGGTAGGACAAGGTGTAGAGTCTTAGTTTCTCGCACTGGTCTTCATACCTCAAGCCACGTAAACTCGGGATGAGCCTGGTAGCAACGTGTTGGACCCGTTGGATCTTGTGTGCCTCGCCTCGGGTAATCGACGGCGTAAAAAGTGAAACAATTGACTTGAAGCTTGTTTTTACAACTCTTTGCTCAGGACCGCCTCTGAAAGGTAAATCATAAGCATCGAGTGTGATTTATTTTCGCAAATTAGATTAAAGTCCACGTTCGCCAGGGTCATTTGCTGTGCATGAATTTGGGGCATAAACATGCATATCACGATGTCGCAGTGTAATTTAATTCTCTAGTTTGTGTCTCGTGAAAGCACTCGCTACCTGTTTATTTTAAAACACTTGAACCCGTCAGTGCTGGAGTTAGTCTAATTGGCTGACTGAAGCTTGCCTTACGGCCAAGGTTAACCATCTACATCTTTTCACTCCAAGAACAACAGAAATCCAGTCATCAACTTCGCTAAACGTTGTCACTTGGACTGAACTGTTACCAGTAGACACCAATCTTTACGCAGGAGTGGCCAGTTGTCACTCGTATATAGATAGATGAAGGAACAATGAAATCTACTTACACATCGCTCACTGTTTAGCCTTGCTCATATGTTAGTCTGCCGTCTGTTGCAAGTGCAAGCTGGCACATCCATCTCTCTGAACAGAAGTTGACTGAGATGTTTGAAGGAATCAGATTAATAACTGACAGAAGTCTTCTCACCAAGGTGGTCCAATTGAGCTGTTGCCGTTCAGTAGTTCTCCCGACTTTTGATATTCAGATTGGCGTAGCGTGTTAGTCGCTAACTTCCTTGTGGATCCAACCAACAGATGTTAAATGTCTGTCTTTCAACAGTCACAGATGGGAGTTGAATTCCCACTAAACATAACCAACTTGGCGCATAACGGCGTGATTTTATTTCCCCATATGCTTACAAACAACTGCAAGAGCTATGCTTCACAATTTGGCAGTCGAAACTACCCTGTTTTTCTCTCACTGACAGTATCCTCAAGCAAAAAGCGGCTACCTACTGTTGTTTGCTAGGAAACAAGAATCACTTACTTAGTACACCGACAATTTACACATACTGTGCAGGTATAAAAATGTGTATTTACCCTACAACTCCTTTCTTCTCTCAGTGAGTATAGCCGTTGCTTTTTAGACAAGTTAGCTAGAGGTGGAGAACATCTCAGCTGCTGTGCCGCAAAACATAGGAAAAAAAACATACAACTGGTGCACGCCAGATGAGCTACTAGTAACAGATGGGCATCGTTCCGGAAAGCTACCAGCCGGCTACCATGCAGAAAAATAAAATTGTTATGCGAAATTTACATTATGTTAAAAAATGAGATCGCGGTTGAAGGGGAGGCTAAGAAGGATAGATAGGGACAAACAAAATCAACACAAACGCCACTGATATCTGCTTCTAGCCATATCAGCAAGTGCATCCAGCCAAACGTGTTCATTGTCCTTGGGACACCAACTAGGAAGGCCAAAGTCGAAGTTAGGTCCTTCATTCCTCTCGACCAAGTCATCATTTGACCATCATTGCTCTTCTTCTATCCACACTCCCTACGCTCAAACAACGCCCATCGCATGAGTCGGTGGGCGGACGTGCCCAACACGTGCCCCAGCCAGCGGAGCCTGGTGCGTGAAATAACAGTGCTTAGCGGTTCATTTCATCTTCTTGTATCATAAGTAAGGTGTTGAACATGTTCGTTGCTCACCCGGTGTTCCAGCCGGATATCATCCAAACTGCGAAGGCACCTGTACTCGAACGTAATTAGCCTCTATACGTCTGCCGATCTAATGGGCCGGGTTTCACGACCGTAAAGGAGAGCTGAAGGGACAGCTGCAGGGAGAGGGTGATGTCGCACCACCGCTCTAGGTAGCGAAGTTTAGCACACGCGTCCGGAGCTTTTTCTATACGGTTCATAATCTCATCTTTGATTCTAAGGGAGCTGATACAACTTCTTAGGTAGTTGGCTTTTTGATCGACTTCCAGCTGATCCCTATCAAGGGTTAGCGCAAGACACGGGCCCCGCCAATCCTGGATGAAAGCTTTGCACTTCGGAGATACAAAGCAGAACCCGAAGCGGCTGACAGCCAGTGCTAATATATCCAGTGCAGCTTGGCACGTTTGTGACCTGTCACAGACCACGGCAGTATCGTCAGCGTATTGCAAGACAAAAAGATGTTCGCCTGGGGGCAGCTCCAGATCTTCTAAGTCGTGTCCTGTAAATACGCTCTCCATGACTATGTCAATAGCGAAGTTGAAGAGGAAACGTGACCGTAGCTGTCCTTGTTTCACACCACCGGAGATTCTGAATGGCTACGACAACTCGCCGTAATCCCTCACTCTATCAGAGCTACTTGCGTATAACGCTCGGATAATATTTACAGATTTCCGAGGTACACTTTTTCTGAGTAGACAGTCCCAAAGGGCACATCGATCAACCGAATCGGAGGCGTTTTTGATTTCAAAGGAACACGACAACAGAGGGCCGCCAATACATGTGACGATGCTCCAACAATTGAGGTAACCAAAGATGTGGCCGATGCAGCAACGACCTTGACGAAACCCGACTGGCTCTTCACGAATATGGCTTTCACAAGTGCCAGTCAGTCTGTGGAGGATGACAGAAGCCTGCAGTTTGAAGGCGATGGTTATCAGACTGATTCCTCTATGGTTGCTGCATTCTAATCGTGTGCCTTCATTGAAAATTGGGACTATAACGGAGCGGCTCCAGTCGGTTGGGACAGTTTCTTGCTCTCACGGTTTTACTAGTAACTTGTGTAAATCATCCACAAGATCAGACCCCCACCGAATTCAAAGATGAAGATCATCTGGATGCAGATCATCTGGTCCCACTGCTTTATTTATCCTCCACAGTGCGACCTCACGTTCGCCTTCTGAGCGAGAAGGCGGGACCAAATGGACAGTACAGGGAGCACGGCGATCAGTGTCGGGTGAGGAATCTGACAATTCGGACCTATTAAATTGCTTTTCAAAGTGCTCAATCCAACGCTCCACGCATTTTGACAAGTTGTGGATAGACTGTCCACTCTCATCACTTATGGTTTCATTAACACCAGGTGTCCTGCTGCCCGTTTCCCGGATCAGCCGGATTAAATTACGGTGGTTACCAAGGGCAGCGGCCGCTTCCATCTCTGAAGCACAGCGAGATCACCAGGATTCGCGGTCTCTCTTCAGGCTAGCCCAGATTTATGGCCAGTGGTTTCTACGAGTTTCATTGCCTTCGCTTCCAGCCGGAATTTGCCGGCGAGCATCCCTAAGTTCCAGAGACTGCGAAGAAACCTAATGTCCATGTTATTGTTAATATACTTCCTATTAACTTGTGTACATTCCTTTCCTTATGGTAATGATTGCAAAACACAACACACCACGCAGATTGATAGGGTCGATCATAACACTCAGTGTTATACTCACCGTATACCTTTACGTTTCTTGTGGTTCCCCATTTTTAAACATCACTACTCTCTGTGATTTATTTCATTGCTACGCGAACCTTTAGAAACATCCGCTAAGGTGCACCCACGTAGCTCCTTTACGATGCATTCAGCTGTTATCCTACCTTCTCGGTTTTAGAGTAGCACTGTTTAGCTATCTTTTCTCATACTCCATGCAATTGCCGGTGAGAAAATTCAGCCACTTTTACTCTCGAAGATTTTTGTTCTTACCATATATATAGGCTTGAAGTTCTGGCCAATGTCTGCTAATGGTAGTTCATTTATTGAATTAGGTTGGACCCAAATCAGCGTTATCGGAGGCTTTTAGTTCCTTATTCGGCTGACAACTTCACTGAGCAAGAGGTTCTACGCTGCAGCGGTTCAAACATCTGACTTGCTTCTTTTACGACCCTGGCCTGGGTCGCTGTTCTTGTCCAGGTTAGGATGTCCTCGCTGCATCTCATTCCTTGGACAACCGTTTGTAGTTACAAGGCAGCGAACGACCAATGTGGAGTACTGGTGCAATTCCAGTCCTTTATTCAACATTTCATGCTGTACCAGTAGCTATGTCCGACCTTCTACTAAAGGCATAAATAAGGATCAACAATGCTACCAATTACTAAGGAAAATGCAAAAGTTTAGTGCACACTACCAAGCGAATCGTAGCAGCGATCCTTTACACTGTGGTGACGGTGAACGCTGTAGTTTTGTAATGATGCTAACTGTCGCAGAACTCGGTCATTCAGGGACAAATGATTTACTCAGCAAAGCGAACTCAGCAAAACGACAGCCTGACAAGCATGTAGGAACCTTTATATAAACAATTAAGTCATTTCTATATCTGCACTCATGAGATTCCTCCTTTGAATCAGTTAAATATACACGCTCCAGCAACCCAATCAGCGCCTAGACGAAGTATGTGTAGCTGTCCAATCAACTGCTCTGTTCGCATGCGGCACCTTTGCCGCTTGCTTGCACAATTCTATCACACTAACGACCCGCACCTTGCAAACTGACGTACTGTAAAATTGCCGGCCTCGATAAGAGCCCAGAATTGGTATGCGGTACGAAGGATGAAGCGTAGCAGTTTAGTTAGGAGTTATATCCAAACTGCCTGTAAACTAACTAGGCAACGGTCTACCTTTCGGAATACCAATTTAAATTTCGTGTTGAACGTCAGTTGCCGACCGAATTTTTGTTTTCTGACACAACCGCAGACCAAAGACATGTAAAGATATTGTGTGTTAACTTCACTCTCACAATACCGATTGCTTTACACCATATATGCAGTGCCTGTCCTGAGACACAACATTCGTCCATTGGTGCGGTTGTGGCAAGTCACCTGGGGATAATGAACAGACCTGGTTTTTTCTTACGTTTGTAATAATATGTGTAATATAATCGTCGCTAAGGAGGCGGAACACGCAGATAACAGCGCAAATGGTCTAAATTCTTTATCGCATTGTTCGCTTGCCGGATTGTTTTTCTTATTCTCCTACGGATCGTGTGTTTAGATAGTGCAACTACTCAGGAAAATAGTACCTCTTGTTTTATAGTTCGAATTTTTCAGTCTCATCAGTCTTGACAAAACGATTCACGAAGTATTACAGCTGGACTTGCAGATTCCTGCTAGTTTCCACTTACATTCTCGATGAGATTTAGTAGAGGATGGGTTACACAAGCTACACAATGTAAACAGCGTTCGCAGCAACCTTTTTGTCATAACTCATCTGGTGGAGATTGTTATCCGCATCCGGAAAGGCTGCAAACTATTACAGAAAATGTCAGGGAACAGGCGCTCCTGTTTGATTCCTCATATCAGAATGTTGGAATTGCATACGCGTTTGTGGGATTGTCTCTCTTAATCAACTACATATTAGAGCCCAAAATTGATTTCATCGAGTCCTAGTCTAGGGCAAATGGATTCGAACGAATATTATTCTAACACAACCTATACGTCATTAGCGAAATATGTTGATTCATCAACTTTAGAGATGGGCAATCTCGAAAGAATGCGGTCTTCTAGTTGATGATGCTATGAGCCCTGATGAGATGTCTAGTTGTGATGTTACCGACCCTGCTGAGTATAATGTTACGCATAGTGGCTCCATGTAAAGGCGAAAAAATAAAAAGCTTTAAGTTAAAATACACAAAATTGGAGAAGAAACCGTAAAATTATCATTGTCATCATCTCCATCATCATTATACACGTCATCTAGGGCTGTGCAGCACGGCGGTTAATGAGCCTCTAGACTGTAGTAGCAAAAATGAGCAACGTAAAATACAATGCAAAAATATTGTATTGCACCGTGATTGCGATCGCGGTTGGAGGAAGAGGCTAAGCGGTAGGGGGTTGGACAAAGAAACTTACAACGCAAACAACACTGAGGTCGGCTCTGCTCTACTTCAAAGTGTCTTCAACCGGACATGTTCTTTTGAACTAAACCTAGGGAGTTGGGAGGTACCAACCGACGCCAAATTCATTGTGATGGTTTTTATTCCCCTTGACTAAGTCATTAGCTTACCTCCCTCTTCTTCCTTTCACACTCCGGTCGAGCAAACAACGCACGCCGTCGGCGTAGGCGCGCTTACACTGTTGTCACATAACTTAGCCATCGGAGCATTGGGCGCGAAATAATAGTACTGCGTGGTTCTTCTTCCTGCGCCATGAACAAGACGCCGAACAGGTTCATTGCTCATGCGGTGTTCCTACCAGAAATGAGCCAAAGTACGAAAGTACTGGTGATCGATAGTAACTAGACTAGTTACTCTTGTCGATCTGATGGGCCAGGTTGCCCAAGCTTATAGAAGAGTTGAACAGGAAGAAGAAGTGTAAGTTATTTCCATCCTGCTGGAAGTACTATCAAAGTGACTCCCTAATTGGTGAATTCGAGCAAAATCAACAAGAAGTTTCTGCTATGCGGTTCGTCACCACATCTCCTACTTCACAGGTGCTAGCAAATCTACCCAGACTTTAGAATCTCTGTATGACTTTTAGTTGTTTATCACTAAAATTCAGAGAAACGAATGGTCTCTGTCAGTATCGGGGCACGGTTTGACATTTTAAATAAACACATAAACTTTTTATTCTTGACAACGCTAGGCATGATCGTGTTAACATAACAAAGCATGGTCAAAAATGTACAAAAGCACATGTTTATATAACAGTGAATGTATGTGTGTGTATGGATAAATTGCATTCCACCTTATTTGGTTTGTTCTGCCTACCTGAATAATCTCTTAACTTGCACTCGTTGCTTACGCTAATTGTGGTTATCTTCTTTAACTTTATCGCATTAGTGACACTTGTCGAGTAACTTCTGGACATTTTGTACTTACCGCGAATATGTCGTTAACCAACATATTTCATATGCTAATTTAGCGAAGAGTTATGTCGGCATAACCGTATGCTTTAACAGATATACTTTATTTGCTAATGTCATTTCAAGTGATTGGCTGTTGTTTGACATCCCTGATGTGGCTGCGCTTGATGTGCATGTCGATAAGGTGCTTACTTGTCTATTACCCACTACCTCGTCCATCTGGCTCCAGGAGACAGTTAGTCGTTGCTGGAGGGGACGGGGTTTTCACGGTCTGTGTGGCCGTGTTAGGATCAAAGAGTGGTTCCATGCACTCAGTGTGGAGCAGACTACGGTTCAGCCATCGTCTTTTGTGCGATTAACTCTCAAGTACAGCGTGCTTGTGTTTGTCTGTGAAGTAGTATGGGCCGGCTCTGTTGATGCGACGTGGCTCTCACCCACATGCGTCCCGGTCTTATTCCTTCGGATTTACAATGCATATGGGATGTGTGGTTGGAACCGTGGGTGGTGCAGCGCAAACCACTCATGGTCCCTCTGTAGACACAGGTGTCCTGTGGCTGGCCACAGTGGCAGGTAAATCCGAAACCGGATGCCGTCAACCAATTGTTATGTATACAGCTGCGTAGCTTGTGCTTGTGTGTTGCTGTCTTTTTGACTGTTTGATACCGTCAGAAATGTAAGAATAAACGAATGATGTCCATGCGTTGGATAGCATTATCCGGATATCCACAAGGAGGTGTCCTCATTTTGTGGCGAGTCACCTGCGCAACGTCACTGTGTCTTAATCGGACATATGTGGCTTTTATAGGGAGCACGCTAGCCAGTGAAAGCCCACTACCTCCTGGAACACTGCTGCCGAACTATTTGCTAGGATGGGTTAAGCCCGAACCACCCAACTGATACCACCAGGAGGTTGTTCGGCTAGCCAGCGAAGCAGAGCTAGTAACGATTGCCAACCCGCCCTATTCTGTCAAGTGCTGTTACAAAAGACGGTAATATCGCCGGCATGCTCCAAGTCAAGAAATCGCTTACCCGGAAGAGACTCCACACCTGCCAACTCGTGCTCGTTGAACGTTGTTTCTAAAACTTCATCAATGGCGAAGTACAAAAGGAAAGGTGACAGCGAACATCCCTGTCTCACACCGTTGGAAATATTGAATGGGGTAGACGACCCGTCATATGCCCTTAGCATGCGCGAGACCCACACGTAAAGCGCTCTGCTTATGTTTACTTATTTCTCGGGCACGCCTATCCAAAAAAGGCAGTTCCAAAGCTCACATTGGTTCCTCGAATGGAAGACAACTTTGATGTTGAGGAACACGACTACAGTGGGTCGTCAAGATGAGCGGCAGTGCTCCAATAACGGGCGCAAAGTGAGGTAATCAATACAGCATCGAGTTCGATGTAACTTGACCTGTTGTTCAAGAATCCGACTTTCAGAGGCACCAGTCGTTTGATGAAGAACCACCGAGACCACTGCATATTGTATGACTGTCACATTGCAAATGAATGCCACTCTAGAAGCATAGGACGATATTGAAACGGCTGCAGTCGGTAGGGGCAGTATCCTGTCCTTACAATTGCACTAATCTATTGCGTGACTCCGTCCAACAAGTTAGTCCACGACTAGAAAATTTTATTTGGTCCCGCAGCTCTATTTTACTTTAGCAGTCTAGTACCACGTACGAATTTATTCCCGGAGGGCAGATCCAAACGGACGAATATGGGACGGGGCGATCAGTGACCGGTGATAAAACGTTAACACTGTGTGATTAAATTTTCTTTTTAAATGCTCACCTCAAACTTCTAAGTGGTTCGCTCATTGGTGGATAACTTGCCCGATCTCCTCTCTTTTATTCTCGACAGGTTTCATGCTAATCATATGCTGTCTCAGCCGGAATAACTTCCAAAATTGACCAACATTATCAACTGTTGATACTTCCGAAGCATGGTAACACCACTAGGCTTCGCAGTTCATATGTAGGCTAGCACGTAGTTTTACCCTGAGATCTGTGCCATTCTCATTGATTTTCCTCCCAACCACATACAAAATTTACAGAGATGGATAGAGAACTTGTGCCCAGATTGGCAATCAGATGTACCACATGAAGTAATCCCCGCTGCTCAGTAGGCGGATATCTGCGCTCACAGCATCGTCTCGGAAGCAGCCCAAAACGCACTGGCATGTCGGCTCATATTAGTGCGTGGCTGGATGCGCACTTTTCCTTCAAAACTTGAGGTAGTTTTGGACGCGGCCTCTCTATCTGTAGCTGATCAGGATGTAATTAAGTTGCGTTCATAGCTGGTACGATGATGGTGGGCGCCATCTCATTCTCCGGGGAGTGCTATTCGGTACTCAGTGCTTGTGAGTGATAAATCAAAATATATACACAGTTGTAGTATTCGCTCACCGTAATCAGTACGGCGGCATACGCCGCACTGACTGTCTAGTAGGAGCTCAGCATTAAACGGTTTTCCGTCTTGGGTGTTCAGATCATCAGACAGCACCACACTATCCGTAATTCTTCTGATAAGAAAGAGCTAATTCAGTCAGCGCTAGAAGTTATCTTTACCCGAGTCACCAGTACAGTTTGTGGGAAGTAGGCCGTACTAAAACTAGTCATTACTTCGAAACTTTGGATGAACCAGACAAAATGACGACGTAAACACAGTTATTGGGATCCAATCGAACAGTGTAGTCTCAGCCCCGACTCCGAGGGCGAAATCCAAACTAGCTTGCACGATATTATAAGCGTTATCATCTCTGGATACACGCTATGAGAAATTGGTTCCAGTGTCACATAAAAGGGTTGTAGAGCTGGCAAACAGCGCGAGCATTGCAAGTTGATCTCCGGTGACCAGCAGATGTTGGTCGATTGGCTCTCTAACCCACGAGCAAATACCGTCTGTTGCACCATCGGTATCAGAGTGCGCGCGTTGTGGCATGTCAGCCTAAGGCGGAGGGGAGCGAGGGTTCTAAATAACGTCGGAAGAACTGAGGTTGTCCGCTTGGTTGCACATGGAGGTAGAGCCAAGAATTAAAGTACTGGAAACATGGTAGATAAAAATGAATTTGGAATGTGACGACAGGGATTAAAAAGCATGAGAGCGGGAGTGAAAAACCAGAAGGCCTGGACAGTAGCATCCCCACTCCTATTCCCTTTACTAGATGCAGCAGGGAGGGTGTGTTGATTATTGTCCACGGCGTCCAAAGCTCTAAATAATTTGTAGAAGAAATTTCATTGTATGGGGTGGGTAGAATACTGCGAGGTAGCGCATGCATGTACAGGAAAACGATCAACGCACTTAAGCATAGCTCTTGGCTCCAAAAACTAACCTCAAGGCAGCGTAACTTCGCTAGTGGGCCACAGAAATTCCGTTTTAGGGAGTAAGGAGCTATTGTCATCCCAAACCCTAATCTGGAGGGTCAAGAGACCGAATCTCTCTGGCTGCTGACCGTTGACTTATCTGGTACTTGTGGCTCTGGTATTGTACTAGGCCCCACTCAGCGCAGGTCAAGGGCTTGTTGAAACACGGAAATCTTGCACAACCTTATGGTCCGACCTCACTGTACCGGAATTAAAACATTCAGCTATCTTAAAACAATAGAGCAACTTAATGATACGCATTCACAGCTAGTTATTGTTCGAATCCGAACCAGCAACTATCGTTCTTTAAAAGCGTGACGTAGGCTACGGAACTGTATGGATAACACAACGACTTGACTGAAAAATTGGAAATTATAAAAACAAGAAACATAGTAAATAGCTTACAAACTTCGTGGGATCAGTCGTACGGATTACAGCGGACTACTTTCAGTGGAGTTTCAGCAATACGCATTACCTGTCGGTTGTTGTTCCACTCTGGTTTGTTGGATGCTTTGGTTGTTATATACCAGCAGTTACTTTTTGCACGGTGTATCTGACCAGTGTAAATGCTATTTCTTGAGGTTATCGAACTGTGTGCACAGATTTTAACTACTTGCAGTTAAAAATCCGCTTCACTTCGAGCTAAAGAGCTGGAACACCGGTTCCTCCTATTTGTACTCGTTAACAAAATTCCTCTTCTTTGGATCCGAACACTCAATCTTTCAACGGTAAAGTAACTTAAGCCACTGAGACATGAGTAGGGACAACTCAGTGAGTTGATTGACCGTCAAAAGCCAAAGCTCTCCATACAGCTGCTTGAAAGTTACAGACCTGTAAGGGACAGGTGTGAGACTCTTACTGTTTGTCTCTTGTTAGCCGTTGTTGCCTAAAAGTAAGTGTTGGCTTGATTACATTAATATGTAGTACGCATATACATGCATTTCTTTATTTGCTATCCTCTTGCTGTTTCAGTGGACCATTACATTGGCGCAGCTTTCACTTTTGCCGTCTTTTACAAACCACCATCGACGGCAACGTTGACCGACGGGGCTGGGAAGCCAGGGAACAAACAACCCGCATACTTACACACCACTTGGCGTCTATGCTTTGTAAGCAGTGGGGAAGTTTAGATAGCTTAATTTATTAACACAAGAGCCACTTGATGTAGACATCCCAACTTGTGCGCCGAGAACAGAACCCTTCCATTTAGTTCGGTGTACCAAATGTGTTCTGACCCTACATGTAAGGACCATAACGTCCATATCGGTATCCGAGACTTCTGTTGGTTTTTACGAGACTGTGAAGGCAAAACGACATCTGGTTGTACCTATTGCCCACCACAGTGTTCCCAACCTTCGTCCGTTTTCTGGTAGTGAGCTCATCATTTTCAGAACTGTCACTCTTCTAAGTGTACATCCTGAAAACTGTAACATATCTGTGATCAGTGTTTGCGTCGGAGCAGTATCAACTGCTTTGTACTTGCTACGGTGAAGGCTGTGTTAATGTCCTCGAAGATACACTGTCAGTGGAAAGTTCTTAACTTGTCATATGGTTGCATTTCATCATTCTACTGTTTGCAGTAATTTTACCCTGAACAGACAGATAGAGTCACAGTCCCCGCACAACCATCAAAGGAATGGTTCGGTATAAATGCAAAACGAGGTAAGCTCACAGCTAGAAACTAAATAAAGGGCACATGAAGAAAACGAATGAGGGTTGCCAACATGCCATTTTGGTTAACTACCAATGTGAGCTGTTGTCGAGACTACATCCCAAGTCACTTCGGCTTTTGCATTCATTTTCATTTCGTTGATCTAAGCAACACTATGCTTTCACTTTCAATACGTTCCCAGTTGCTTGTCAACTTTCACCATCAATACACTTACTGTATGAAAAACTGATTCCTGTCCAACTGGTGATTATCTGCAGTCATTTCATTTCAACTTTCCTTTTTAACAACCCGTAAAGCTAGTCTGTTTCGCATACACATCACGCTTAGTCATAGCTGGGTCAGGTTAAACAGCAAATCTTCTTTCTCTCTCCTGGTTATATTACTAGGCTTTGGTCAAGTGTACAGTTGTTCGCCTTCCAGTCAGCATGATGGTATTGGTGCAGTGAAATTTAGTGGTCCCTTAGCTGAAACCTGCTTTAAAAGCGATATGTTCGAAGACCAACCAGCGCACTTGGGTAACGAGAATCAGCCCTTTTAAATGCCTGCTTGCCACATGAGTCCGATCATTGCTCGAATATTTACGCAGCTTGGAGCTTGAAATCGATGTTGCTGCATCAAATAGCTGTCCTCACTCAACAAAATTTCTCTTCCCCGATCGTAAATAATGCGCAATAACACACCAACATGAAATTTTATAACCTAATTAAATTTGCTTTTTCATCGTTTATTAGCTTTTTATTACCCGGGTAGTAGGGCTTCTATTACCGTTTGACGTGGTGTTATGACATGGCTGTGGACTTCGCATTGTAGTTAACCAACCTATTGTATTTCTGAATGGATAATGAGGTGCGTTCAGCCCACTAGTTTTACTACCCATTTTCGATTCCTGAGCAGCTGATAACTTGTGGTCCGTTAAACGGAATGCGATGGAGCCATTCAGGTTAATTCATATCACCGTCAAAGCGATAGATAGATATTTGAGAAGTGACGGAAATAAACGGCAGATATCAACTTAACTAGACTGTGTGAAGTAAAAAGTACTATCATCAATTACATATGTTAGATGTCATAAGTCAATGACCAGACGTAGAGTGCTTAGTTGACATTCGGCATTTCACAAATTTAATGATAATTTTTGCGTATTGACCCTTACTATGTACTGCTTATCTCCTAAACCCATCACTTCGCTTTCATCGTTGATTCCAATAGGCCAAAATCTCGGCTACGGATTCGTAAACTACATTCACTCTAAAGACGCGGAGCGTGCGATTGAAAAGCTGAATGGATTGCAGTTGCAAAACAAGACAATCAAGGTAAATCCGTTTAGTCTGATGCTTTGTAATACATATAATGATCTGAGTCATTTACTCATTGACTTGCACCTCAACGTGAAGTGTAGTCCAGACTGAGATTACGTGTCGCATTTCATTTGCATAACGGCTAATTGAGATGCATATAAAGTGATTCACGTCCAGCGCTCCTCTGTGAATATATTCACCGGTATGGAATTCTGATGCGCTTTGGCTATATGACTGTTTGTGAACACATTGAAACGGGATCTTAAAGGCTGCATTCAACATTGACAGAAGTCTTGATTTTCATACTTTTGCACATTGAACACCTTAATGAAAATGAGTAAAAATGCCGGGCAACCAGCGGATTTTCAATCCCAGCAAATTGTTATAGTCTTCTATATTATCTTCTAGTCCCACCGGGAACAAATCACCGAATATTTTTCTCAACAAAGTTACCAGTGTAATTTGCATAAAGTCAGGCGGTGGCCGAGTGGTCTGGGCGTCTGGTTTGTAACCAAATGATCACCAGTTCGAACCCGCGTAGGGGTGGGCTTCCTCGCGGTATACTCAGCCCACACGCGACTGGTGGTAGTCGCGTGACAGCGCAGTGCCGTTTAGGCGTACAGTTATTGCTTTTTATTTGTTGTTTTTAAGTCGGATAAAAGCAGAAAATCATTTCGGAAATCACGTGTTGCTTGCCCGATAACACTGCACTGCTTTGTGAGGGATATGGCTATACTCTTAACCCCCATTAGTCAACTGTCGATATGTAGCGTTGGACACAAGTCCATTTGATTGCCTGACTCGTAAGGTAGGATTTTAAACTAAGATATTATTTGTCTAGTTGAGCGTTTTATCTTTCGACCGCCGGATCACATCGGATAGGTGGACCTGTGCTAGGTAGTCATTGACCTGTTAACATGGCTTACATGATTGTTACGAACTTGTAATAGATTGGCGAATCTTAATAAGTTGATAGCGCACACTAGGCAACAATTATTTCTGGTCAATAAACCGTGCACAGCCTGACTCGTTCCTGTTGAATCCCCACAGCTCACTTAAATGTGTTGCAGTGAATACATCAGGACGCAGTGCCTGTAGAACACCATCACTCAACCGTCTGGCTCTCTCCCTACTCGTATGTGTGCCATCCTCGGAAGCTAAGTTCATATGCTTTCCTAAGTTAGGTGGGTACAACCGGTAACCCATCAGATGAGCAAGGGGAGTTTGTTAACTGCACGGGTGTCCTTGTGTGATGCTCACATTGAATGGCTCAACGTGTCAAGATTATTCACTCCGGAGTTAATAGTAGTCCTATGCAACCCGGCTGACATGGCTCTAGTTGTTGGCATTCACGGTGGTGCACCTAGATATACCGAGTTACATAAACAACGAATGTAAGCTGAACCAATTCATCAATTTGAGTCACATTAGAACACCAAGACGCAGGTTTTTCACCCGCGACTAGGAATAATGGAACCCGCGTTAGCAGATTTCTGTTTGCGAAGGATATTACATTTACCGAAGCAGCACGGTGTACGTAGAAAACGGAGGAGTTCTTTTCTGGCATCTTGTGGTCGATCCGGAGTCCTTGTTGCACCATGAGTACATATCACCCCCAACTTCAACGTGCAGACGTTGAAATAGTTATTGGACGTTAATCAACCATAATCCGATCACCGAAACGCAATGGATCCAGTTACCATAACACGTCGAGCAGTAATGCCCGTTAGTAGTAATGATCCAGCAAGGAGGTGAATATAGCAAAATTGTCAATTGGTTGAATTCACCGTAACTTACACTGTTAGACAGCCAGCACACTGGACGACAATTCCGTCTCTCAAGAGATCGGCGGCATGCGGATTACCTTTATCCTGTAGGATAAAAATCCGCCTCATATCACATCTATTAACTAAATTGTACCGGTTAGTACCCTAGGCCTTAGCCTAATGAAGTTACATACGAACTCGTAATAGTAGGACCATGGGTTATGGCTCAAGGAAAGCCAAAAGGAATGGGCACCGCTGATCATTCTCAAGGGGATGAAACGGCAATGTAGTGCATTTTCGGATGTGGAATGGTGGTCGGAGTCAGACCAGAGATGTTGAATTCAATATATACCCTTTAAACCCCGTACTCCGAATGTTCTTTGCGGTCTACTGAATAGACACAGAGCCAAGCAACATCAGGGAAATCAATGGAAAGGTTAAATCGATGTCCCCTCATCACAATCATCATTACGCATTAACTGAAGGTGAGCAACACATTATAGCTGTTATACCGCAAGAAAAACAGAACGTATTTTTTGTTACGTTGCACACACTTTTTTCGACTTCGTCTTTTCTAATGTTTGGGTATTAAGCAACTGAAACTAAACAAGTATGCACACAGATCTACTTGTCTTGACTGCGCCCTGTATCCTGAGTTATTTCCAGCTATTGGCACCCTTCGTCCTTTAGCCCCTAACGAGGTGGGCATGTAAATCCAAAGTCAGTGAGAAATGAAGTTAATGATTTCATATACTCTAGGTAAGTTTTCGGCTGACCACCGCGCGGTCGCTTCCAGCTCGGTCCGCAACGTTCGGATAGAACGCGGCGCGGCAAACGATCAGGCGCCATGCGTACAACGTGAGCGATCCATTGCAACTAACACAGTAAAAGCAGTTTGTTGTAGTGAATACTCACATTCCCTAAGACACGATGTCTGACTTCATAGTTGCAGACACGTTGCTTCCACCACACACGAGCAATCCTCCGCGAGCACCCGATCTCGCACTCTGAAAGCCGGCGCATGTCATCCACGCGAACTGGCCATGACTCACTGCCATATAGGAACACCGCCGGAAAGGTAGCATTGTAAACACGACGTTTTAACAAGAGGCAGACATCTCGACGACACCACAAGTGTTTTAGGTTGACAAACGCCGGCCGAGCCTTGGCGATGCGGGGAGAACTTCCTTTCCGTGGGTACACTCAGCAAACACGCAGCTACCCAGAGGGAACAAAAACAACAACAGCAGTACATCAGCCATTTGAACTGATGCTTCGCTGTCATACAACCATAATGACCCATGGAATAAAGAATACTAAGAGGAAGAGAAGGGGGACTTTCCTAAAAACCTTAATGCCCTAAGCAAACATTCAGGCTCAAGGCGTCTACACCTTGTGTAGATAACATAACGTCACACATAGCTGGCTATCGTGCAAAGATAAGGCCGCATCAGCGAGAAAACTTCCTTCCAGCTTTCACTGCTCCGAGTTATAATCAGTCATTACCCCGCAGATAACTCTGTACCAAACACGCTTTAAACAGGCACTCCGATTAGGAGAAGACAGCAGACGCGCCACTAGTGTCTGTTGCGAGTAATGACCTGTAAACTCTCAAACCAAGCACAAGGCGATTCACGTGGGCTCCAGTCCGGATGGTGAGACGGACCAACTGCACCCATTTTAATCGCCAGTGACTTCATTTCCCGCTCCCAAGTTAGCTTCTGTCCCCCTCGACCCTTGCGCTATCCTACACCTGGCAGACTAAACATGGCACTCTTAGGTAAGAGATGACCAGACATACGTAACACGTGCCCGAGCCAATGCAACTTATTCAGTGCTATCTGTTGTTTTAGGGAGCTAGCATGATTATCACTACCTAGTACTCGCCTACGCATGTCATCGTTGCGGGCACGCTGGTGCCATCCGACACCAGCAATGTTTCGCAGACAACGATGATCAAAAACTTGAAGGCGCCTCAGATCTTCAGACCGAAGGTGTCAACTTTCATTACTGTAGAGCAGAACGGCCCTCACTGTGGCTTTTAAGACGAAGGGAAACACGATTCTGTCGCCAAAGATGACGCAGATTCAAGTAGACAGCTCTGGACTTTGCGATGCGTGAGCTGACGTCATTTTCTTAACCCCATCGTGCTGATGCAGCTGCCAAAATAAGTGAATTGATCAACCACCTCGAGTTCCTCGTTAGCAAGGTTCAAGAGGTCACAAATTGGCCGGTGATCCTGCAGCAACGCTTTGAAGGTGCGAAATGCATACTAAATAACGGGACCACTGTGGACAGTCCATTCAGGGTTTATTGTGCCGCCGTAACATCATCGAGAAGCAAAACGATATCGTCCGCATAAACAAGATCAATTAATCTTTCACCCGGCTGCACTCCAACGCCTACATCATGAGATCCCGCTATGGAACACTCCACGCTAGCATCCAGAGAGAAATCAAACAAAATGGGGAAATCGGACAACGCTGACAAACACCACTTGTGATTAGAAATCTATCCGATAGTCAACCGTACACCCAGACGCGGCCTGTAGTGTTCGAGTATAGAGCACGAATAATGTTCACATATTTCGTGGGAACACCTTTTCGCACAAGTATTTCGAACAGCATCGATCGATCGACAGAATCGTACGCACTCCTGAAATCAAGGAACACAGCTATTGTCGGTCTGCGGTATGCGTGGCGCTGCTCCAGCACCTGCCATAGAGTGAATATATAGACTATACAGCCACGTCCTGGGCGGAAACCGACCTGCTCTTCCCTAACCCGAGAATCCCGTTCCACAGTGAGGCGACGAACAAGTATCGTGGCCAGTAATTTTGTCACAACTGGTGTTAGGCTAATAACCCTGTGGTTAGAACAGTCTGTGCGACTACCCTTTTTGTATATTGTCACTATAATCGATTCGTTCTAATTAGCCGGGACACTCTCTTCCTTCCAGATACGTTCGGAAAGGGAGGTCAATGCTAGGCAGAGGACCGCAACTATATCCTTAAATAGTGCAGGTGGGAGGGAATCCGGGTCAGCGGCACGAAAACGATTGAAGCGTGTGATCGCGTTTCGGACCTCGGCCTCCGACGGAGGCTCTAAACTAACCGTCCATGACTCATCCTGCATCACCTGAGTAGGAAGAGGTCCGGGAGCAGGGAGCCAGCTGAACTGATCTTGAAAGTGTTCGGCCCAAAGAGCCATACGGCGCTCCTTATTGTGTATCAGTGCACCCGCTCTCTCTCTGATTGTCTCACTGACACCTAGTTTTCTGGTACCAGTGGTGCGGATCAGTTGGGGAGCTTGCGGTAATTACCTGCTGCTCCTGCGTGCACCATTACTTGAGCCCGACTGGTCAACCAACCTTGCTTGTCAGCACGTAGGCTCTGCTTTAGTTCACGCCTAATAGCCCGTCTGCTCACATTGTGTTCAGAGCCATCCGGGAGGTTTCTTCTGGATTCCAACAGGTTTAGCGACCTCCCGGATATCCAGTGACTGGTCCGGTGACCATTGATAGTGCCACTAGCAGATGTGCCATCGTCGTACATGGCGCTGAGGTCATATTCCACCGAAGCTGTGTCAGTATGCAGTGCTTCTTGATAGGCTTTCCTGACCGAGGGCTGAGACAATTCCACAGTTGCCAATCGGAAGAGACGCTTAGTGCGGCTCCCCGTGAAGTTCATGGAGGCACGACAGCGTACCTAGACATGATCAGTGTCGACGCAAGTACTCCAGTACGAGCGGCAATCTAGGATGGAACCACGCTACCTGTAACTTATGGCTATGTGATTAATTTGGGTCCATCGCTGCCTAGCTACAGGAGGAGGCAAAGTGGAACTTCGGCGCCCACTGTGTCTAAAAGCAGTGCTACTAAGAAACAACTGGTGCTCCGTACAAAGTTGCAGCAGAAGCTCACCGTTGTCAGTCCGTTAGGAGTAAGGCCCGTAATTACCACCCAGCTGAGCTTCTCAAGAGCTCAGACGCCATACTTGTGCGTTCATATCCCCTGAATGTACTATAGTATCTGAACTAGTAGTACTGCGTATTCGCTCGTTCAGTTCGTGATAGAATGTGTCCTTGACAGCATTAGAACTGCAGTCGGTGTGACCGTAAGTGGAAATCACAAACAACCAGCGTGTTGTACTACTTCGTGAATCAACCTTAGCTGATGTCGTCAAAGAGGCTGCACAAAAACGGCTGTTCACCGGAATCCAATCGACCAACGATGGCTCAGCTTTGGGGCTTATAATGACCCGTGAATGCTGCATCGGCATCTGCGAATGATTGCAACCAATAAAGGGAGGATAATCCAGGTGCAGTTAATTCAACAACACCGTTAGGGTCATTTATCCTAGTTTCGGACACACAACACACATCAATACCCAGTATGTGCTAGGTGAGTGCCAGTGCAGCCTGTTGACCCAATTGCATTAGAGTGCGAACCTTGAACGTCGATATGGAAAAGGTATAGCGTGGCCTTATAATTGTCTGTTGCGGACATGCGTCCGGAGTGCGTCCCGAGAAGGTGGCTGCAGATGCTGTGACTCCAGTGGCACTTCGGTTGCTGTCAATTAAGAAGGAAGATTAGTAATGGGGG
Organism: Dicrocoelium dendriticum; assembly: GCA_944474145.2. NCBI lineage: Eukaryota > Metazoa > Platyhelminthes > Trematoda > Plagiorchiida > Dicrocoeliidae > Dicrocoelium > Dicrocoelium dendriticum. Next base: position 248,549,013 of record OX104063.1, on the reverse strand, counting down.
TCGGGATGGGAGTAAGAGAAACAGGTGGAAAAGAACAAATGGCGGCGCCAGCGGTAGCATCTTTTCGCCTATCCGCCATGCTGTATGCAGCAGATAAGGTGACCCTTGATAGTTTGCGCGACGGCCGATGCAGGATGAAGTTTATGTTTGAAGAAAATGTCATGATTGTATATGGGCTGAGATACTGCCACGGCTCCCAGACCTAAACGAGAGGATGTTTATGGTCCTCATCTAAAGCCTTTGGCTCAAGAGACAGTCCGCAAGGCAGCGGAGAGGTGACTATGATTTAGTTTTACAGAAATGGTCGCCATCCCATTCCAAACCTCCAACCTGGAGGACGAGGAGACTGAGTTTGTTTGACCTTTCACCACTGACCAACCTGGTAGGAGTAGCTCTCAAGGTGCCCGGAGGCACCACTCAGTACAGTTCAATGGGTCAATGACGTACGCAAACAGTCGCACCACGTTAAGGTCCAGTCTCGTTGCCACTGGCTACTCAGGTAGAGAAGGCTATCAACTTGTTCATCCGTGCACATTCATAAGTGACCACAGGATTAGGCGAATGCCAATCCTGAAGCATTAGCTTACACTTCGACGGCGCGAAACACATTATGCACTTAGACGTCACACGAGCAAAACGGGTTTAGAATGGTTTGCATAATCTGCAGGTCTTCACCAAGTAAGACTATTTTATAAGCATAGTCTGAGTCGGTCGCTTTCTTACGTAGTAATAGCTAAAGGCCAGAATTTCTGTAACTTTCCAGAACTCGCGATAGGACGTCTTAATTCGCTACATTGAAGAGGGTATATATGGCTGTCCTATCGTACACCGCTAATGACAGCGAAAGAGGACGAAAGCCTTCCATAGACCTTCATTCTGCCGGAAATTTGGAGGTAGTGTGCGCGCAGGATGGTAATATACTTTCCCGGGACTCCGTACCTTGGCAAGCAACGCTATGGTACAGATGTACCAGCGGAGCCGAATGCAGCACGGATGTCTAGGAATGTAATAATGGTAGGCATCCGGTAGAGTTGGCAGTGTTCGAGGATTTGGTAGAATATGCAAATTTACTCCACATACCAGCGACTATGACAGAAACAAGCTTGTTATTCTCGTTACTGTGATTCACGAATCAAGGATAGTCTACAATGTACAGTGGATGCCAATAGGCTGGGGGCAACGGAAATGTGACTGATTCTCCGGTGATAAGCATATGAAGTTGGAGCACTCTTCTTAAAAATCAGGACAGCTTATTCGCCCCAGGTTGGACACACCTACATACCAGGTTTTTGGAACAATAAAGTCAGCTGACTGCTGCCAGATGGACCGGAGGAAATTCGTCTAAACCTTGAATCGCCTCAAGCGTTGAATGGCAAGCCAAATTTCCGCTTCGCTGGGTGGATCAACTGTGACACCCAAGGCGGACATCTCTGTTCGCAGAGCATGCAAATCTACGCCGAGGGCAAGTTGAACTGGGGATGGAGATCCTCAGTCTCTCCATCCAAGCGGCTTCGCCGGCTAGCAATTAGCCAACCATTCGCTTCACAAATAGTCTTACTGATACCATGCTTTCCGTGGCTAATTGATCATAATTTGGAATACCTTGCGAGTAATGCCAAAGAGGGCAGCGGCCTACATTTTCAAAGCACGCTGAGACCACCATGCTTCGCGATCATTGCGCAGACTTTGTTTGAGCCCCTAACTGACAGAACGGCGCACTTCATTATTAGTAGAATCCGCCAAGATATTGCTGTGGCGGTCAAATAGATGCAAAAACAGAGAGCGTCTTTAGACTGCAGATAGCGCTTGCCAGTAGATTTTCAAACCCCGCTCCCAGGCCAGTTTATTTCGTTCATTACTTTATGCAACGCATCGTTTTTGTGCCATTTTTATTGAAGTCGGTCCCATTTTTCTTTCTGAATTTATCTATTGTCATGTGGTGTTCTATCTAGGTTTTTAGTGTCGCTTTCATACAGTCGATTTTCGTCCACAGGTCGAAGCCTTAGCCTCTCTAGTTATTTGCCGTATTAATAACAAAATATTCACTCTGTGTTTCTTGCTGCAAATTCGTTGGACATTGACCGAATGCAGTTGTCCGCTTCTTGTAACTTGTGAATTTTCATATTTCTTGTGTTGGTGCTACCTATGGGCAAATTAAGCTTTTACTTGAAATTATGAATGATTATGTCCAAGTATTTTGCATGCATTGCCAGAGTAAAATGCAACAGAAAGTAGTCGATAAACATCGTAAGCTAACAAGGAAGGCAAAGTGTTCCAAGACTTGGGGATCCGTGTTTTCCCCCCAGATGGCTGACACCCAGCCACTACTGTGCTCGAACGAGCCTACTTGCCCGCCGGCTGTGGACCTTCCAGTGGATCTCCATCCAGCTTACGTGCCTGTGCTGCCTCCGACGGGCACTAGTAGCCTGGTGTACGATAACACAAGTGAAGTAAGCGAATGCTGAGCGCCTTCACAGATGTTTGTAGTTTAAAGAACAAACGTGACGAGCTAAATCGGATTGTTGCCTCTGATCGTCCGGACTTACTAGGATTGACCGAAACCTGATTAAATCCTGTGTTCACTACCAAGGAGCTCCGGATCAGTGGCTGTTTGTGCTTCCGTTGAGACAGACTATCAAACGATCGGGGCGGCGTGCTGTTATACATTCGGTCCTCGCTGTGTGGGAGACTGACACACACCTGCCTTAGCGAAAATGGTTTGTGCGAACAGTTATGGTGCTCGACCCGCCAGAGACAAGGTGAACTATTTGTGGGTGCTGCTTATCGCTGCCCGCGAAGTCGAAACCTGGATTGATTACCGCAAGCCAGAAACTACTTGAGTCGGCCCCGCTTCCTGCTTATGGGTGATTTTAACTTTCCTCCTATACGGTGGCTTGAGGTTCAAGTTCTCGCTGGGGCACTGTGAAGTCGATACGCAGTTTGCGGAGGTGGTATTTGAAACTGGGGCTGCACAACATGTCGACCAACCGACGCGAGTTACACAGAATTCCGCTCCATCGTGTCTAGACCTACTACTAATGTGTTGCGAGCAACGTGTACGTGAAATTCAGGTCATGGAGCCTCTGACAGCTAGTGACTAAGCTGGCGTTAACCAGCCTGGAGCTGCCGCTGCGCTACTCGCGTCTGCCGAAGCCGTCCTACAATTATTAGAAGACCGACTTCAGTGGTCTAAATCGAGCCGCTAGTGTAGGGAACTGGTTGCTGCCGCAGGATTCATCTGCTGAAGCCTGTTGTTCTGTTATGAAATGGAGTGTGCAATCGTTGTGCGCTCGTTTCCTGCTCTTTAAATATAGGAACACTGAACCGGTGAAGTCACTTTGGTTCGACAAAGAGTATGGCTATTTGACTCAATGGCGACGCGTATTGTGGAATAAACTCCTCTTGTCTGACTCTATTCATAATTATGAGGCTTACAGCAGACAGTGGAATTTATGAAACAGCCCAAACTCACGAAAGCGTCAACAGTTCGAAGATAAGTTTGCAATCACAGCGATGGTGATCCCCAAGAAGATTTTTGCGTACGTGAAGCGACGCCTGAATCCCGCAGATGACCTAACAGTCTTAGAGGGCTCGGATGGATAGCCTGTTACTTCCAGCACTAAACATGCCCCTGCATTGGCGGCGCACTTCACTTCCGTATTTAGAGGTGGGAAACCGCCTATGCCGAACTCGACGCGTAAAGATCCTACGGAACTTGAGTGCCTGGATTGCAATATGGAAGACGCCCACCGTCTACTCGTCAATCTTGACGGCACTAAGCCAGCCGGACCAGACAGCATGCGTCCTCTAATTCTAAAGTCCCTATCGGCCATCATCTCGCCTGCTGTGACTGATCTGTTCAACAGATCGTCGTTTGAAATCCCATTATCGAGACACTGGAAATGCCTGGTAGTGAAGCTGACGCCGACGCGCGGTGACGCGACTAAGGTTGACAATTACCGGCCGAGCTGTCTGACCTCTGTTTCGGTATAATCGCTCGAGAAGATTGTAAAAGGGAGTCTTTTCCAGCTGTTAGAGTCGAAAGACCTAATGCATGCACGGCACCGTTTCATTAAGGGCTGCTGCTGCATCGCCGGACTGCTGTTGACGCGGTACGGATGGCTGCAGGCGTGGAACCCGAAGAAATCAGTAAATGTTGTCTAAGTTGATTTCAGTACGGCTTTCGATAAAGTGAACCATGAGGTCTTCCTCCACAAGCTGGGGATGCGTGGTGTTGGTGACGTACTGCACCAGTGGATCAGTGAATTCCTCATTGGCAGAAAATGACGAGTGCAGATCGTTGACTACCCAACGCAATGGTACCCCTCCGATAGCGTCGTTCGCTAAGGCACATTGTTGGGGGCCATTTTGTTTATGCTCCACCACAACGAAGTACCTCAGCTTCTTCGAACACGCTGTGCATTTTTTGCAGACGACCTGAAGATTTGGATGGTTATTGATTCGCCCGACGACTGTGACGTCCTTCTAAAGGACTTAGACCGTCTGTCCCGGTGGTTTGCAGAAGTTGATCAGCCGTTCAACCCGGTCAAGGCGGCAGTTATGAGTCTGGGGAAGGATGGTACTGAGCGTATGTACACCATAGGCGGTCACCCGCTGTATCCCTTAAGTTCCGTAAAAGATCCAGGTGTGCTCTCATGCTGTGTTCTGAGGTCTGTCGACAACACGAACAGCCTGTACGGAACCGAACTACGCCTGCTTTGGGCGCTAAGCTGCAGCTTATGCGCTTAATCTGAAGAGATTGTCACCCCTCTTTCCTCTTCCATGACGAGACTGGTACTTGTGTACTGCTTACCCGTCTGTTGTCCGATCACAGTAGGCAAATTGCAGAGACAGGAACGTGTTCAGCATGCAGCTACGCGGCTGATTCCCAGTACGAGGGCCGATGTAGGAGACTAGGGCTGTATACAATGTCACATAGTCGGCTTCGAGTTAATCACATAATGACGCACCGCATAGTAAACCTGGGCCACCTCCCTATGTTGAGGCCGCTGCTGCACGTTCGCGCAACAAGCAGCGCACGAGGACACCGGTACAAACTAGTGGTACCGGATTTGAAGCGCATCGCCCACTCTTTATGCTTTGAGCGTCCAGTAGTGAACTATTAGAACAAGTTGCCGGAGACGCTAGTCAAGGCGAAATCGGTGTCGGAATTTAAAATTTTCTCGATGCCCACTTTACGGACTACAGGGATAGGGAGCGTATCGCACCCGAAAAAAATGTAGTACGGCTGTAATTTATTACCACCGCGCAGGAATCAGCGACGTGATACCGCGCAGATGCCTGATCTACCTACGATGCAGCAACACATATTTAAATCTTCACGCTCTCCAATGTCAGCATTCAGCATTTAGCTTAGAGATCCAGGCCTTCATAGAATGCTGAGTAAGACCACAGACTGACTGTCCGAAAAAGATCCTGGTTCTCTGCATGAAAGTTTATTATTCAGCAATGTCTTGCGGCGGGTTATAGCTGAGTGCATAGTCCGGAAAGGATTGAGAGCTGTGCTGCACAGAGGAGTAGAAAATTTGTTCGTATCTACCTTACAGTGCTCTGTTTTCTGGGAGCATGCGAAACTCATGAAGACATTCGCACAGAGAAGAGCGTGGTCTGGGTCCGAAAATGTGATCCAGATGGATCTACAATCCTCATTCTTGTTCCTTATGAAGTGGGAATAGTGGGGAAATAAACACAACTGTTATATTGTTGATCTGGAAAGCTTATTCAATATGGTTAGCGGGCCGAATGTATGAGCGCTGTTGCATTAGAAATGGTGTCAGATCTCCTTGAGTCCGTCACTACTCTGGTTGTTAACTGTGTGCCCATGAGAACAAGTTCACCAACAATCTGCGCATTTGAATTCCTTGTGCGGGGTGCTGTTTCAATCAGTGGATAGTTTGTTTGCTCAGAAGTGCATTCTGCCGCAGTGTCCTGCTACCAGGATCGGCACACATTGATTCTATTTACTTGCTGGACTCACGAAGCCAAATACTTGTGTCATCTCCTAAAAGGTAATCAGGAGGCATGGTGATCCATCTGGTCTGAGAACACATGCGTATCAATCGTTCCTCTACTTATCAGAATAGGAGGGTGCCTTAATTCACGATTCAAGGTTATTCTAAAACTGTGCTTCGGCAATGATCCCTATTTTCATCGCGCATTAGTTTCGCTTCAGAAACCTTATGCGTGAGCAACAGCTATGATTGCGCTTGTGATTTATCGCCGACTTGACGCGAGCGAATGTGAAAACTATAATCGCCTTCAACTCACCGTTCTATTTGTTAGATCACACAAGTTGTTCGGCACGACGCGTATCAGTTGCCCGGGCGCTGGATTGTCCGGATTGTTTGGCTGGCCCCATTGTTGGACATAGCAAGGTAACTTTAATGTTCCGCTGGGAATGACAGATACGAACGCATCCGTGTGTGTTTATACGCACACGAATACCATCGTATTGAAGTCGTGCCTTTTGCTTTGGCAACCAGTTGCTGATTTCCCAGTCAGTCAGATCTAACGGCCACAATGTAGTTAGGCACCAACATAATCCGATATCGAGAGAGTGTGAACGTGGAGTGCTGACGTTGTGAGGGAGTTCAGTCCAAGCAGTTCCTTAGAAAATACAATGATCCTATATATATATATATATATATATATATATATATATAAAATAGTTGTGTAACCTGGTATATTACGTCGACAGACATAAAGAGGCTAGTTACTTTCGCACATCGTTGACTTCGCAGCTTAGCTCATGTCTGGTGGGAACAGCACTTGAGCAATCAATGTGTACCGTGCCCTATATTCGGTGTAGGAACAGCGAGTGAATCCCTCAGTACTGATCATCACATCAGACTCCGATGTTACGCATGCCAGCACCGTGGTGTTTGCTTGCACGTCCAGTGTCTGAATGGAAGAGGAGGAGGGAGGCCAAGCGATGACTTGGTCAAGAGGAATAAAAAACCCTCACTTCGAAATTGGCATCAGTTGGTGCCTCCCGACTGACAGGCTGGAATCCAAAGCACCATGAACATATTTGCTTGGCTACACTTCCTTCTGTAGAGAAGAGCGGACCCCAGCGGCGTTTGTGTTGTAAGTTTCTTTGGCCAGTTCCTTCTCTTTAGATTAACTATCCAATTACGCTCCACACCAAATACATAATATGATATTTTACATTAGTTCATTTCCTTTTTGAACTATTTTGTAGCCTGTAATATTAAACATATTATCATAATTGTATTGCATCCATTCGCGGGGTGTGTTTCTCACCCTCATTTAATGAATATATACATATATATATATAGTTGTGGCCTAGAAATTGCTGAAAAACTTAAATTCCCTAGAAAAGGCAACATCTTAAGGAAAACCAAACTTACAGGCAAAACACAGTTAATTTATGGTTACGGTAACTGACATACATGTCGCGCACGTCGAAGACTATGGATGCAGACTTGCAGCAGTAATCCCACAGCAGATGTGTGGCTTTTAAGCAGACTCGAATGCTGTGTACACAAACAGCAGCAGTAAAGCCCGCGCGCGACTGGTGCTAGTCGCGCGGCAACGAAGCGCCGTTACGGCGTACAGCTGACACATTATTATTTATTTATTATTTAGCAATACAGCTGCAAAGCAGCACTACATGAACGCAGATTTTGCAGAAATGTATTCTAGTATTCTTTCGTCAATTCAAACAAACTGCGCACAAGGTATCCTGATAAAAATGAGTAGTTGAAAGAAACAATGTAAGGAATGATAACACCTGCATAACTCTTCCTGTAGAGCATGAACTGGTAAGGGAAGGCTCGATAAAGCTGTTTAAGGTACGAATTCAGCTAGCTTAGAGGTGAAAGAAACAAAGTGGCCTAGACGTATGTATTTAGAATCAATGTGTTTCGCACTTCGTATGCTCCTGCTAATCACTCATGCATTGCAATATCTTACCGATTAATAGACTTCACGCGATGGTTCATCTGTTAGTGTTAGGAAATGTTGCAACGTGTCGAATTTCCTGTAACTGCCATCCACATTTAGACATATTGATACACGTATGCATATATGCAATTATTCTGCTGTTTTCGCGTCACTAGTAACCTGTTGACTGTGACAGTGGCCAATTGATCGTTAAGTATGGAGGCACCTAATCGATGGTACCTGCACATGCTTGGACTTTATTTAGGGACAGCCTTAATGAAGTTCGTTGCCTGATGTTAATCGCTACTTGCCATTTCGTTTATTTCATGTAAACCACACTAAACACAGCAGGTAATACAAAGTAAAGTATAAATCCATACTTACTTTGTTGACACAAACCTAATAATCTCGATGGACAGTTGTAGCTATTAATCTAATGACAGTGGTGTTCTCCGGCTGACCAAATTTTGCTCAAGGTCAGATGTCCATAAACCGGAATACTGTTTCGATTAAGCCCTTACACAGGAATTAGGATGGTTACATCTTTTATCGCTATCTCCCCAGTTAAGCGTCTGGTGAACCATTAAACTCTATCGATTTTGACGCGAAGTTCCATTTGTGTATAACTGTGTTGTTGTGCATACATTTTGATCGGACTAATCTCCTTATAAGCGTTGTCCAGCAGTACTGATTCAGTAGGGATGCTTATTAGACTCCTCCCCTGAAATTTTATGATCAGTTGACTTGGCGCTAATAACGAAAATGCAGTGCTCGATTGAACTTGCTTGGTATTTGTGGAAGTGTAGGTATTCGAGGACGGAAAAATAAAGCGTAATACGCTCTATCATATATATGTATATACGTTTTAGCGTTGTGGTGAAATCGCGGGATGATATGTCTTCAAGTGAAAGCAGCAAATGGTCATCGGCCGTTTTTTGTGAGTCTTATTAATACTTAGTTTGAATAATGAGGACTTTTTCCTGAGGTTAGTTCAGACACCCATCATTTACCTTTTACCCTGTGTTTGAATTTGAACCTCTAAATGATGATCAGAGTGGGCGTTCAAAGTTTGGTGCTAAAAAACGAAGTCTAATCAAACTCGCCTAAGATTGTACAAATGAGGAAATATTTCGGAAGGTGACAAGGAGTGACTTTTGTTCTCTACTCTGTGTGATGTCAGGTTTACTGTCCGGTGGGGTTAGCCTCTTTCTGCGAACAAAGCGAATGCTAACATACTTACTCTTCCTCATAGTCACGCTCCAGCATGATATGGGTTCAGTGATGATGAGTAAAAAGTAGCGATCTTTTCCTGATGATTTTGACAACACAATCTGTTATTCAGTTGAATTCGGAGACAGTTTCGTGACACATCATCTGTCGCAATGCACTGTATGGACGAGCAAATGGGCTTAACCACTTCGTCTATAAAAATACGACGAGCTGCCCTTCGTCTCCCGTCATATATAGAAAGTGTAACAAAATTACCGGGAAACCTCCTTCAGACCTACGGGTGATCGGTAGTCGCCCTTAAAGACTTACCCATCGCTTCCCAGTAAAGGTGATTGTTTACAGGGACTTGCCTCCAGTAGTGCCATGTATAACGGTATGTCTCTCTGATCTGACCTGCTTTTTATCATGAGTCCCTTTTAATCATTTGTCCTTAACTGACTGTACACGAACTGGGATATCTGTGGGGAGTACCTACAAGGAGAATTTACTACCACGGATTTGCCACCTCATGCACTCAAGCAGAGTTTAGCGATGTTGATCGTATCGCATCAGCCATAAGTACTTTGTCTACCATTCAAATGCATCAACCCGCAGACGGCAAACATTATGTCTCTGTTTTTGAGGTGTCGCTTTTGCGTTCGGGCTTTCTTGAGACATCCTTCTATGCAAACAACCCGGTAGCCAAAGAGGTAGAGGTTTCGGTTAATATTCCAATGGTCGCGGGTTCGAGGGATGCTATTTTCACCTGAGGAGATGAAATGAGGTCGAAACGCGTCGTGGTTGCGCAGTGTTTTCTGGCGAGCAGCACTCAATTTCCATCAAGCACAGTGGAGTCTTGTAAGAAATCTGTACTATAAATCATTATCGTTTTAATGGCAGCGATGTAACTGTCATGTATGACGATTTTGCGCACATCTTTCGGTAGATTTTAGTTAGAAAAAATGTAGAGCCGTACATTCCGCACAGATGTGCATCTACATACTGTTGAAAATAAAACTTCCTCAAACTCACCATGATATGAATGCAATGCCTGAAATTGTGCTGAGACCGTATGGGATCTGTCAGGGACATGTGAATAACAGCCTCAACAGTACTTCCTTTTTATGCGTTGCAGACTGGAGAAACATTGCTGTATCCAAGGTGCCTGATCTCTGTACCTAAATCCAGTTGTGAGGACTGTATTTGCAATTAGGCAACATCAACCCTATCTACAATGCAAACGGTATTTTATTGGGCAGTTACAAAGGTTTATTTAAGTCCCTTGCATATTCTGTAAACTGGTTTACTACGCTTTACCGTTGTGAATACGTGGTACACCTGCTGTTTAGCCAAATCATTCTAGCCTTATAAGATGAAGTCAGACTAAGTCTCCATCTAAAGTAAAACCTGCATGTAGAGTAAGTGCATTATATTGGACAGAGGAACATTAGATTTGCGGCTTAAAGTTGAACACAAAACGTATTTCTGACTTTAGCTTCCATTGAATCCATAAACGGTAGACATGCGATGCATGGAAGTCTCATTGGGCCTAACCTGCATATTTTCACCGTAAACACCATTCTTGCTTGTCGTGAATAAGAAATGACATAAAATTCTCCTTTCTTGCCTCCAGCGGTATTGTGTTGTGTTTGCACTGGGAACACGCGTTCCTAGACTATGTTTGATGGTGCACTATCGCCTGCTTATCTGAAGATTACATCCCATTTCCTGTGCTGTTATACGAACCGGCAGTTTAGTATTCATTAAATGCCACGTAAACTACTTTGATTTTACTACATTATGGCCACGTACAGATACATAAGATATAGCTATCGGTCTACCGTCGTAGAGTGGCAAAACAGTGGCACCAAAATGAATTTACACTCATATTAGCTATCTGTTCAATGGCACCAGATACATGGCCGCGACTTATGTAAGTATCTCAGTATAAATGTCATTCCGTTAGCAACCTCTGTTGTATATCACTTTCGTCTAACCATACTCCACCACATATCGGCGCGTACATATTTCGAATAATCTCCACCTGTACTTCTTGCAAAGCTGATGAAAATAACCGATCTGAATGTTGATTTGCAGGGTTTCTTCCGTTTGACGTGCTTTCTGTGGATTAGATAAATCAAATTAATCATTTGAATAACCGTCTAGATCTGTTCGGTCGTTTCGCTTTATCGACTGAGAAAGTAAATAACGCTCTAACGGTTTATATTTCTTTCCAGCGTTTTTCAAATCCTAAATACATTTACCTAAATTTTCGCCTGTTTCGTCCTTTTTACTCACTTCCAAAGGTTTCCCTCGCGCGTCCCAGTTCGGAGTCGATAAAGGGTGCCAACTTGTATATATCAGGTCTACCTTCTTCGATGACTCAAAAGGAGTTGGAGGAGCTATTCAACTCATGCGGTCGTATCATCACTTCACGAATACTGTACGACAGTAACACTGGTGAGCAATGTTCGGTGTAATTGGCTCCTCAATCAATGAACCTCAATCAGTGAACCGCCAGGTTCATGATAGCATTAGTTCCTTGTTTCTATTTTGTGTTCGAACATATTGAGTCGCTCTGGCGTTTATTGGCGCTTCATATTTTAAACATACATGTATTCCACCTGCATATGTGATTTATGAGCCTATGTGGTAACTGTCTATAGTTAATGATAAGATGATATGAAACGGATTTCACTACCTGTGGGTAGTGGACAGCTTCAGGCAAGCTATCGGCCGTTTGCAACGTCCATCGAATTACCGATACTCCAATCCAGTTACCTCATTCAGAGCTGATCAAAAGGGTCATCGGTAAAATCGACACGAAATATAGATACTACGCTTGCTGTGTTGCTTTACCGCGTCACATTTCACTGTACTCCTTGGAACTTTTGCAACGCTGTCTATCCATCAGACAACAACAATTTAATTATCTATTTATGGCGATGACCAGTTACAGATATTGATGCTTAACCTTGATGCATAACGTTTGCTTGGTTCTGTTAGATTTAGCCTTCGCCTTAGGATTGTGATCTATCCAATATCTTAAGTGCATCTGCTATCGACATTCCTCCGATGCTGAAATGGATGAGTGGAAATAAGATCCCGCCCGAGCAAAAATAGGACAACCATACGCGCTTGTCCTATCGGAGATACACGTTTTCATCTGTAGTCAGTGGTCCATATCTCCGACTCCGACGCTTCGCATTGTGCCGCTCCGCAACGTAATAATGCACTGACAATGTCACGTGGAGTGGTGATGACACGCTTGCAGCAAAACTGGCGAGCTCAGCACACACTTCGACCACCAAATGAACAACCTGAGCTACCAAAATGTTCTTCTATATCACGTAGTTAGCTCTATTAATGAATGGTGAGCATTAAGAAAACAATTTGGGGTGCCGACCTTGCGGATCAGCCTCCAGGGTCCGCAGCACTCATGAATGTGAATATGGTGCTGCGGGTGAGACAACACGGATAAGCTATGGTGCCTCAGTGGGTGCAGGAAAAGCCACCATAACAGTTAAAACTGGTGATGATTCGAAGCCGGCCATCGTACTTCTCATACACTCGTTGAAAACACCAATTGGCCAAGCGTTCGAAGGTCTCTCGCTGTGAGATAAGTTTTCGAAACATGACAACCGTATTAAATGTTAGATGCTGTCTACCCACTTGATAAATGAAGTATTGTAGTTAGAGGTAGTTAGACGGTGCTCCTCTAACGTTAAATTATTGTTGTTGGTTTGGCATCCTACACGATCATCACGGATCGTGAAAATGAGCTCGTCAAGGAAAAAACGCTGGTTCACAACCCACCTACTGATTGGGGTCCTTGCACGCACACACTCGCATCACTTGGGTCACCACCTTAGAATGAAGAACAAACCCACCATCAAATCTATTTAACTGGACCAGTCTATGAGATGCATTTGCTCTCAAGGCAGAGAGGGGCACCTTGGGTACCTTCCTGTCCACGAAGTTTACACATAATACTAATAACACGTGTATCCCTCTCATATGCGTGAGACCGTTCGTGTAATAAGGTCAGTTCATTAGTACAATTGTCATCATATCCTGGCGTAAGTGAAGTGAGTGTACATTGGTGCATGTATTGTTGAAACATTTTATGCTACACGGTTTATTTAGTGCTAGGATTTGTGTAATCATTTTTCTCATTGGTTCCATATGTTGTGGTCTATCCTGAATGAACTCATTTAGTTCTTTTCTTGATGAGAATACTGTGATTATGGTTTTCCCATCTACGACACTACCAAGTTTAAAGCGGAATATTCTTGCTTTCGCACACGACCTATTAACGGCTGGTAGACTATTCCGAGGACAGCGTGTCTAGTGCAAAATTAGTAGGAGTGAATAGCAGTTCTGGTTATTTTGCACAACTCTTGTTGCGATTCCTCCGACTGCAATCATATTCTAATGTGAACAGATTAGACCACTGGAGCATTAAGTATTGTTTCAGCCATCTTGACCGGAGCAACTGTAATCGAAGCTGCCGCAATGCTTTTGCTAACTCAGGGTGGACGCTTTACTGATGGCTCCTACTCTCACACGATTCGTTTCAAACTGAATACACGCATGATACGTATTGCAGTCATTAGTGGTAGTCGTCGGATTATCGTTACGTCAATAAAAAGCCAGAGATGAGAGCAATTTTTGAGCACACTCTCATCGCAGGGTTTGTTGAAACTCTTTTGGGGAAACAATTTGTTCGAAGACGTTGATGTTTTGCGTAGAGACACAGTTGTCACACCGATGGTGAAATCGGCGGGTTGGTTAAACCACCCTAACGGATGACTTGGCCTTACGGTTCAGGTATAACGCGGCATCTGTTCACCAAACTGCATTTAAACGGCAAACTGCTACTGTTGCCTTGTTGATTGTTCAACTGCCGACGGTCTAAATTTTAACAAATTTATCCAGACTTTTTCTCAGCGCAGAGTAAGCATCAAGGTTCTAATACTTCAGCAGTGCCTTGTTTGTCGAAGCACTACAGTTGAGTTTGAATTCATAATTTACATCATTAAATAGATAAGCATTAAAAGCTGTCTATGACATAGGTTTAAAGTCGTAAAAATGCTTGGAATGTAGGTGCTTAGTAATTACTCAATCCATCAAGAGCGAAACAAATAAAATGCCGCCACTTTTTGTATTTTTCACGCATTATTTCCTCATTTCTGTCAGTTTAGTAGGTGCAGTTTGATCTGAACTCAAGGCATGAGTCCGCATATATGTTACATTGAACCCGATTACGTGCCATATTCTCAGAGGTTTCCAACCAGCCGTATTCTTCATCCTTCGTTCTAAACCTGAAAGAAGCACGAGAACGACGATAGCCAAACTGGAAAATCAGAGCTTTAACATTTTATTAACTTGTGGCAGCTTAACCACTGTGCGGTCCATTGCAAGCGAATAGACGGTGAAGTGGTACTCGTTCGTACTGTCCGAATCCAACTCAATTAGGGCAGCATTACTGGCCTGTTGAGTAGAAGGCCCGTAACACCTAAGTCCCGACGGCTAACATGCTTGTCGCAAACGGGCTCTTCTCACCACACGCGAGTTATCCACCGCAAACTAAATCTGATGCAAATCATCCACATGAATTGTTTAGCACTTACTACCGAACAACAGCAACGTGGAAACACAGGCAACGTACAACGCTGGGCATTGCCGTCAGTGAAATGTCACGATGACATCACAAGAGCCTTAGATTGGCGAACGCTGATCAAACATAAGAAATACGAGGAGAAATCTCCCTTCTGTGGTGTTGTCAGTAGAACCGCCTCCCATGTGTACTAGCTGTCCGCTGGTTCAAACTACGTACATTCAAGTATGAGTACTGGATCATGACTTGGCATTTCCAAGGGCAGAGCTCATGTCGTAGTTAGTTGGCTTAACAACTATTTGGCTTAGGATAAGGTAAAAAAATTTGTAGTTTGGCACCGAGGAAAAACATCACCAGCAAGTTTTACGTTAGTAGCGCGATTAGCTGGGAGTTCTATGCCCGAACCCTGTAGGCCTGCTTGAGGGCTCACTAGGACATCTTCACTAGTATGCCTAAAGAGAAAAGGGACATTGGGTATTCAAATCTCAAACCTTTAGCGACGGCAGAAGGTGAAGTGTTTGCACTAAGCCTACAAGCTGCTGGTGACTTTGGAGTATAATGGTCAAGGGATGGAAGTATATATTTGTCTACCCCATTCCCCTGCGAGGTACGCCAAAAAACAGGCTGATCAACAGGATCGAACGCAGACAGGATATCCGGAACGGCAAAAGTGTAGATCTGTGGTAAACATGAAGCTATTCAAGGAATTGGCGGGAAGCAAACAGGTGAGCTTTACATCATCAATCGGGGCGGAAACCAGCTTGTTCTCTACGGGTGTGTAGTTCTGGAATCGGGATTACTCTGCGGAGTGAGATGGATGTTAATAATTTGGTAGCGACGACTATTGAACTGCCTCCTCTGTGGTCGGCGCGTAGGACACAAATATCCTTCTTGAAGATCCGGGAAGATAATCGAGCTGTCCCAGAAGAATGAGGCTTATTCCTCTCGCGATCAACCCCAGTCATTGTCAGGTTGATTTACATGACCAAGGATTTCCACAGAGCATCAGTTCGCCGCGTGTGAATGCTTAAGACTGAATGAATTCCACTGGTGTATTGGTTTAATATCTGTGAAGGAATCTGCGGCAGTCGCTGTGCTAATATTGGATACAAAGCTCGTCCGACTTGTGAACGTGAAAAGTGATTTGTTGCGAAGAACGCTACGGTAAACGGTTCTGTGTAATCCGTTAGTAACAAACATGCCGTAGATTTCCTGTGTATGGACCTCGACACAATATGTACGTGATCCAAACTCTGTCGCCCTTTAAGCTGGTGCCACACGGGCACTCCAAATTTGCCCACAACTTCCACAGAGAATATGGAAATCTTATCTTCACCAAATCCACGAGGTAGTGTAATTCATATGGCTGATGTTGCATTCTTCATGCTTTTTCACCGCAGTTGGGCTAAACCAACTTACACTTAAACTAGGGCTTTTTAAGCTGGATACATTTCATTCCACTTTATTTGGTTTGTTCTGCCTACCTGAATAATGTTCTATTAACTGGCCACGTTGCTTACGCTAATTGCACTTATCTTCGGTAATTATGTTGCGTTTATAGCATTTTTAAGTAACTTGTGGACATTTCTTACTTATCGCGGATTCGTTGCTAACCAACTTACTTCATACGCTAATTTAGCGAAGAGTTATGCCACCATATCTGTATGCATTATTGGATTTATTTTATTTCAGCTTGTCGTTGCAAGTGAATGGCTGTTGCTTGATATCCCCGATGTGGCTGCGCTTGATGTGCATGTTGACAAGGTGCCTACCTGTCTATTACCCACTACCTCCTTCATACTGGCTCCAGGAGACAGTTGGTCGTTGCTGGAGGGGACGGGGTGCACGGTCCTTGTGGCCGTGCTAGGCTCAAAGAGCGGTTCCATGCACCCAGTGTGCAGCGGACTACGGTCCAGCCACCGTCTTGTGTGCGCTTGATTCTCCAAATACAGCGTGCTTGTGTTTGCCTGTGAAGGAGTGTGGGCCGGCTTCGTTGATGAAACGTGGCTCCCATCCACATGCCTCCCGGTCTTATTCCTTCGGGTTTACACTGGATATGGGGTGTGTAGTTGGAGCTGTGGGTGGTGCAGCGCAAGTCATCCATGGTCCCTCTTTAGGCGCAGGCGTCCTGTGTCTGGCCACAGTGACAGGCAAATCCGAAACCAGATGCCGCCAAACATGGGAATTATAGGTCCTTGTCAGAAAATTAAAGTTTATTTCATGATTCACCTTTATTTGATGTTTAACATTGGTTAAAGCCAAGCACGAAAAAGGGATTTTGTTAAAGCAGCACACGAGGAATAACAACAATATTCGCTGCCATCGCTGTAACCGGGGGGTTATTAGCTTGGATCCGTGTTAAGATCATTTGCATTTGTTATTTATAATACGCTACCAAGGACTAACCACGGATAAACGTATTGTTTGCTATGATTCCTACAAGCTATTTGTTGTAGGAAGCTTCCCACAGTGCAAAGTATTGCAATTTGTTGGATAAGAGTAAACCTGCACACTTGATTCCAATTGCTTACTGTGAGTACTGCATTTACGACTATGTCACATCGTCACAGGTGGTTCACCTTGTCTGTATATGGATATAGTTTCCACTTACAATTTTAGAATTCTTTGGAATGAACTGCAACGTGTCCTTGAACATTGTCAATTCCCCTCATTTCCGTGCATAGTGTACTTGTGGAAAATTAGTTTTCCTCGGCATAGATGATAATAAATTTGTCAGTATGAATGTATCTGTAGGAATTATATCTGGTGGAGGTGGCTCGCCTTTGCACATTCAACGTTCGATGACCTGAGACGAAGCTAAGCATGCTTCTGCCACACTTTAGGTATTTTTCCTACACAACGACATGAGATCAGTGGACTAGCCTCCAGTCGGGGATGGCACAACAACGCTACATGAATCCATTCACTGTGCAATTGTTAGAACAAGAATAAACCGTTATATCTGCATGGGTCTTTTCTTCTTAGGCAATGCTATAGTCCAGCTAGCTAACCAAGGAGCATTATGTTGTTTTCTTAGTCGCAAGTGGTCTTCATACTTTTTCCACCAGGTATGATGGTTTTATTTCTTTCAGAATAACTAGAGTTGACCAGCAATTTGTTTGAGATACTATTCATGGTATTGCATGGGCAGGATACTGTCAGGTTGCCCAGGCCTAGACAGGAGAACGATTAGAATTCTCAACCAAAGCCTTTGGTTCAAAAACCTGACCGCAAGGCAGCGGGTTTGGCGTTGGGCTACAAGATGTTCGTTTTAAGGAATAAGGTGCCATCCTCATTCCAACCCCCAACCTGGAGGACCAGTAGGCTGAGTTTGTCTGGCCTCTAACCATTGACCAATCTGGTATGAGTGACTCTGAAGGTGCAAAAGCACCACCCAGCATAGCTCAATGGATCGCTGAGGCACACAACGCATCGCACCACGGTAAGGTCTAGCCTCATTGCGACGGCCCAGGAAAAGGATTTGAACCGCTCAGCACCGTTATTTCCCGCACCAGGCTCCGATGGCTCGGCCACGTGTTACGCATGCCAGCCCACCGACTCCCGCGACGTGCGTTGTTTGCTCACCGGGGATGTGGCTGGAAGAAGAGGAGAGGTGGCAAAGCGATGCCTTGGTCCAGAGGAATGAAGTCCATCACTTCGGAGCTAGCCTCTGTTGGAGCTTCACGGCTTCCTGGTTGGGGTCCGAAAGACGGTGAACACATTTGGCTGGATACACTTGCTGACATGGCAAGGAGACGACCTCAGTGGCGTTCCTGCTGTGAGTTTCTTTGTCCCTCCCCATCCCTTTTAGTCTCCCCCTTCATCTACGATCTCATTTCATAGGGTAAAACATAATTTAAAAAATTTTCTTCTTGCCTAGTAGCTGGCCGGAAGCTTACCGGAACGATGCCTATCCGTTGCTGGTAGCTCAGCTGGCATGCAACTGTTGTATCTATTTTTCCTTTTGTATTGTATTATATGTATGTATGTATTTCTTTCTTTCATGTATTGCGGCACAATAGCGGAGGTGTTTTCCCACCTCTAGCTGATGTGTGTAATGATGATGATGAGAGTTGACGAGCTCATATGATTGCTAGAAGTAGTGTAACGGATAAACTTAGGAAAAATCAAACTACTGCCTGGATTTCTCTTCATGGGCATTATGAAATAGACTACACTAACAGCCTACTTTCCGTGAATTTGGTGACTCTTGCATTTAGCCACTTGTCCCCAAACTTATTCTGTAAAAATTATACAGCATATGCAACCTTCTCCCTGCTTATTCGACTTTCTTTTAATCCTGTGACCTCTACTATGTTGACATCCTCATAAATTCATCCACGGTACCCAAACTTGAATTATGAATATCGAAAAGGACTATTATACATAATCTGGCTTCGTTTTCCATTTGTGCTTTTTTTCTATCGCTTCAATGTGGCTTGTCACGAATTGCTCTATGACCGGTGAGTTAGATATATCCGATCGAACTTTTGATTTTACCGGTTTGTGGTGAATACAATAGCACTAGGTAGGCATCATAATGAATGACAAACATATGCTGATCAGTCAAGCTGGGTATCTTACTCAGAACAAATATCGTTATCAGTTTTCTCTTATTATCCCCTTTCCATAATTGTAACAATGTTGTAACCGCACGTCGCCGCTAATACATCGCGAGAACATGTGCGAAGCGTGTCCTACTTCTATTACACATACAACAGATCCGAAGCCGGGCGTGATATTCTGATTTTCCAGGGAATTCCGTCCCACCCAAACGCTAGGTTGCGTCAGCTGCAGGAAGGCAGATGTGAGGCGATACCTACAATAGAACTAGAACAAAGCGGTAGGCCAATTCCGCGTTGCAGCCTCATGGTGTTCCGTTTTTTTTAATTTTTCATGATCATCGTTTTTAATTGGACTTCAAGGTTGCCTATAAAATGTCGCTCACAGGATATTTCTTCTTTGGCTAGGTATATTGGTTGCGATAGATTGGCACATCACGGACCACCATTCTCTCAAGTGTTGCTAGCGTTTTACTTCAGCTTCATTTCTCTGGTTCGTTTTGTTTCCATGTCCGTCAAATCCACGGATCTTCTGTCATTACTAAAGAGAGCGACTTTCATTATAACAGCTGGGTTTCAGATTTGAGGAATTCCACCAAAGTTTTCTACGACTATGTGTTTTCAAACATACTAACCCATGCCTAAACTCAGTCTTGGATTCAATACGACGCTGTCAGTTTGTTAATTTTTCTCCACTGAAACCGTCTTCAACTCCGCTAAGTTCATCTAAGTTATCCTTCTGTTCAATCGCTCGTGAGAAAAAAACAACATTCCATCGACTACTTGGTTGTACAGCGGGTGGCAAGACTTCACCAGCTTCTAAGAGTAGGCTGGTTACTTACCACTTCGGATAGGCGTGCTTTTCAACATTGAGAACTCGTTCATTTTCAGTTAACCTTAAACCAGTTACGCATATGGCGTGTTCAAATCCCAGCAAGCTTTGAGGTGTTACAACTTTTGGTTAATTATCATTCTTTTAGGAGACATCTCTTTGCGTCTGCAAGTGCGGGTTTGTTGCCATCGCCATTTCTTGTACAGTTTTAAACTAGTTTTCCGCGTACTTCCGTGGGATCTTTCCTGTTCAGATGACGGACAAAGTTTGCTCACAAGTAGATGCTTTGCTGGTATATAGATTAAAACTCTAGGTTTTGCCCACCATTAGCCAACACAACAGAGTGTTTCTGGTGTTCTGTTTCATCGATATCCAAAACCACAGCCTCTCTGATTTCCAAGCGTACATGCTTCTGCGTGCTAACGGTAGCATACTGATTTGGGTAGATGTTGAAAGTACTGAAATACTTACCGGACTTCTCATCATAGGGTCTCTGATGCGACTGCGAAATGTGAGCTCAGTTAGGGCGGCGCCGAGGGGTTCCTAAGTGAACGCTATTATCTAAGATTTTTTTGCTTTAGGATTAGAGGTACTACACTATCAAAGAATTTCTTCAACCAGAGGCTTGTTTACGGCTTGATAAGGCAGGTACAATGTTATGCTTTTTTTAATATGGAGTCCAGCATGTTCGCTGAGCAAGCGTGCTGGTGTACCGAACAAGTTTACTCTTCTTTGGTGGACGTGCATTAGTTAATGTTTAATGTTGTTTGTAAAAAGCCATACATATCACTTTTTCCCGGGTCTTGCATAAACTTCTTGCGCATTTGGTGTATTTCAATTTTCCGTTCTCTCGAGTCGCTACGTGACCAAATTATATACATACATACATATATATATATATATATATCTGGAGTTTATGCGGCGTACACTGTCAGTGGTAAGTTGTTAATATTATTATTAGTATTATTATCATTATTATATTTAAAGAAGTATTAGTAGATACAGTAGAATCTCATCACTGTTTCTACTACAATAAAACCTCTCTACTTTGAGCGGCTGGCTTTCCATTACTTGAATGCTGATCAGTGTAAAACCCATGGATCCAGACCTCTGTAGATAAACCATCTGTTTAAGTCAACCACTTTGCTCCAATACCTTAAGTGGCCAACTTACAAAGGTGTTGCTGTATTTATATTGAAGACGTCACAGCAACGTGGTAAACGGAAGATCCATCTTGGCATAAACCGTTTTGGACTAACACGTGCTTTCCTGTGGTGAATTAACTTCCGTGTCCACTGGGATAGTGGGTTTACATAAATCGTAACTTACATGTTCTACGAAACGCCTGGACAATTAGTGCACTAGTGCATTTTAGCTATCAAGCTGCAGAGTTCTGAATACCTATTGAGCGTTTAGACATTACTCTCAGTCGAGGTAAGCAGTTTTATAAACGAGTGTCAAGGTTACTGCTTCATAAATTTAGTCTATTACAACGCTGCTTGCGTTTACTCGATGATTATATGATGATTTTAGGAACATACGCACTTTTTCGCTCGCCACTGAGAAAACATTCTTTGTGTAACGAGCTAACTGAACAGGAAACGGAAAGTAGGAACGAATCCATCGAACACTAACTTCGGGCTTACTTTGTTATATTGTGTGCGGCGCTGTGCAGCGGCGCTGGTTAGAGAAGCTACGCAAAAATACAGGTTTAATTCGAATTCCGCGCACCAGGGCAAAATTGCCGTGATATAGCAGTGGTGATAACAATGTGTCACGCTTAATGCCTTTCCGGTCGAGATGCATAGCGGAAAGACTCTGGTATTTTCAGCGAAGTAGGAAGTCTCGGAACATCTACGATGCTTGTTCCCATGCGACTAGGGCACAGTGGATGCAGTGACATTTCGACGGTGACATTATGTTGAAGACAAACGGTGGGCTTGGAGCACTCTGTGCCGGTTCATAGCTGCTGACATGCAACATGGTGTCTGCCTTGTATCTGTCGTCTTGTTGAACATTTTGTATGTGTATTTAGAAGCAGAGTGCTTTCGATTTTCACTCGGGTTTGAAAAGATGGACGGATGGTCACCTTTTATCCCTTATTCAATACCATCCTGAAGCATCTTTCGAATTACTCCAATCGTTTCAAAGTCAACTTCAGTGTCGAGGTTCAATGCATATGCTGGGTGAAACAAATTGATTGATGCACACTGCTGTAGTGTTTTCTTCCTCCGAACCTGCACCATGCTTATAGCTCGCTTTCAGCTCTATCAACGTAGGGTAAGCAGCCGAGTGCAAGATCTATTTCTGTATTTGCCAACACAGGAAAGGGTCATGTGGTTTTCGATGTACTTTTACAGCGCACACTTGACTAGCTGCTGCACTTTAGTGTGAGACGCATTGTAAACACTATTCCTAATCTTAGCTTGGTCCAAAGTGTACGAAGTGCCAAGTTGCCAAGCTTAGTTGTTTCATCACCTGACACCGCATGTCACTGAAATGGGTTCTTCTTTCACTCAGCTGAAGTGATTTGGTCCACTGTGTTAGACGTGACCTTTTGAAGTTTCTTTGCTCAGTGGCCATCGTCCAGGAGAAACGAATCGACTGATATGTATGTGAACAGATTAGCGAATGCAACGGTTCCTGGGTGTATTTGGGAAGCTGTTGTACTTTCCTTTGTTCGGAAGAAAATTGGACGCATCAAAGGTCATAATCGAAGAATAATTAAATTTCGCCCATGCGTTAACCGGCCAACTGGATTTCATACCCTCCAACTGGGGATATAAAAGCCACTCCCCTAAGTCACCTAGAAGTAAAAAATATCGGCAGACATCCCAAGGTTCCGGATCCCCGCCGCATTGTTTCTAATACCAACCCACGAGTAAAAATAATCGGGAAGGCGGCAGCGGAATGCAGTTGCGAGTGGACAACACGCATCAGATAATTACATTTTATACGCTAGCAGTTGGTTCAGCTAAGCGCGAAACTAGGTCCTCTTTCACAACCGTCAATAAAATTTCCAATGAGTGACTGAGTTTGAGGCTGTCTGGCAGCTTACACATCAACACTTAAATATGTGTTTGGATGTTTCTGCAACATCCCAACTTGCGTTCAACCGCTTTCGGTTGTCATTCGGGGGAGAATCAGCATTCAGTACTAATGCACGACCGATTTGGTTTTTGCTTATGCGACGACGCTCATGGGCTTCCGAAATACAGAACTACAGATTCCTTCTAATGACACCAGTTTCTTATTAAGTTAAACTAATTTCCACTAGTGGTTTTCCATAAGGGCCAGGAGATAGAGGTTTTCAGTTTAGTTCGGAAATCAGAAACCGCTTCACTACTACAACGAAGCACCTTGCCTGTGTCACGAACCCGAGGTTAATAGCAATTTGTTAGCACCCAATGATGCGAGAAGTGCACTTTTCGATAAAATTCATCGGGCATTTAAAATTATAGAATGGAATGTCAGAACAGAATAGGCTGTTGAAGCGTGGTAAGGATTGGTGGAAACAAAGATAGACAGAAATTAGACTGTGTTACTCGATAAATAGGTCGATCTATTCAGGAAACAGCTGCAACAATACACGCAAACATGCAGTAACACATCCGGTCGTTGTCAGTGCGTGCAATGAACTCTGTGTGGAAGTACGTTAAATCGAGGGAGGAAGGAGAGTTTGGACAAGTGCCTACTGTTTTGCATAGCTCAGGATGTATTAGCCGCATGCAATATCTTCTGCCATCCGTAACATTTGTTCCCTATCCACTTTGCGGTATAGATTTGGTTTGACATAAAATACTTATACGTATCACCAGTCCTAAATTGTTGACCTCTTTTGTCGCGATGTACTGTGATGAAACTCTTAATGCAACTACCACTACACTACTGCAATGCCAATGGACAGTACTCCGCCGTCCGTTTAGACAGGCACTCAGTCGTATACATACCTCACACCACAGGTGTTGATAAATTGATATAGAATGTGGGATTTGGACTGGATCGGGAGCCTGTTTTCAAGATGTTTAGCAATAAAAAGAGTTGTGTCAGTAATGACGTGTGGATAAACGGATTGGAAAGTTCGAGCTACTGAAGTGGAAAGCCTTTTGTTCAGCAAATCAAAGGCAATGTCTCGCTTGAAGGGAACTGATAGCAATATATCGTCCTTGGGAAGAATCGTATTCACTACGACAATCATGAATCCCTGCATGCATTCGGATGAACGGGAATAGATAGCTGTTTCCATCCAGTATGTTCAGTATACAGTTACTTGCAGTCTTCAGTGTCTCAGGCCGCAATGTTTGCTAGCACTCCATGGGTACACAACCTAGAAAGTGCCTGTATTGACCGACCCACGTCGTTTTAGGGAACACACTTCTTCCTAGTGAAACATCTCCCGTTCTTTATTGCAGAAAGACAACGAATGTTGCGAGGTGTTCATATTTCGATTGTTCTTCTCAGTCGCAAGCACAATACATACAAAATGTTAACAAAGGAGTATACGTGAAACTAACTTTCATGAACAGGATGTGAAAAAGAATAAACACCACGACACTCTAACAGATGACCTCAATTGTTTCTGTGCGCAAAGCATGGGAATCTTTTTCATGATCAATAATGCTTCGCCTGTAGCCACCCTTTCTGAATTTCCATCCCTCAGGAGTATTTTGAACTCGGTCGATATGCCCCGCGATGACTATTCGTCACTAGGTGCCTTACCACATATGAAGCAGGGTTCGGCTTTATCACCTGCCTTAACCAACTCGCGAGATGTTCGGTCACCCTTTGGCCCAGCCGCAGGTCAGTCCTGTCAATGTATACGTCACCGCAACTGCAGGTGAACTGCTAGATTACATGAGAGGCCAGACTGTCCGACAACTCGATCGGATGGTGGTGTAGCACTAGCCTCCGAGTGGGGTGGACCAGTCGCGACTGGGTGGTTTTGTAAGTACGTTTCATGGCGGACCTGTGTTGAGGTCCAATATCGTTTGCAATCTGGTGGCTTTTGAATGGCAGGAACAAATAAACAGGTTTTTTCCCTGCGATATACACCAGTGTATTTACCTTTTGTGGTCTGTTGTGGACCTTGATAAACTTTTCCGGATACCAATTAAACATTTAAGTCTTACGTAAAATGTCTTCTTCAGCTTTTAGTGTCCCCGCACTACAAATCCGCCTGACCCTATAGAAGTGAGTTTTCACAAAGCCGCGTTTGTATACAACGGGAACAAAGCTAGTAAAGTGTAGGTATTGATGGCTCCAGGTCGCTTTGTGGTAGACAGTGCGCTGAAGTATACTATCGATCCGCCTATTTGATGAAGATGTCCAATAACGGAAGGCTATCACGTTGTTCCATCTCGTAGGATGCAGATAAATTCGGATGAATGAAATTCAAAAATGCGAAGAGAGGAGCTACTGTTGAATATCACGATGTCATCCACATAAAGCTTGTACAATGTTGCTTCAGAAATGCTGGTGGCGATGTTCTTTTCGATCGACCCCAAGAAATTGTCTGCCAAAACGGGCTTCAAAGGACTGCTAATGCGATATCGTCTGTCTGTTAGAACGAAGTACCTTAAAACTCAAGGTGCATATTCTCTGTACATAGTAAAATAAGAGCACTCAAATCCCTAGGGGAATGCCCACAGATAGCCTCCGACCCAAGAGATATTGGCACAATCCATCAACTGTTTCCCGCGAAGGTACATTTGTAAACATTGAGTCCACGTCTATTGAACACATGCGTCCCTTTATCAGTGAAGTATGCGCCAATTCCTCAATCAGATCAAAGGAATTTTTCAAGCAGTGTGCCCCTAAGAGTCGGCGAACGGGTTCTAAGATTTGTGCTAGCCAGCTTGCCACATTGTGATAAGGTGATTTGTGCATGCATCAAAGTGGACGCAAAGGTATATCCGGTTTATAAAACTTCGGTGCTACGCTCTTATTCGGTGTTTCCGTTCCAACTGGTTTTAACTGCCGATACTGCTTTTCGAAGACGTAGCCATGTAACAGAAGGTTTTAGAGCTTACTTGTTGCTTGTTTCTCAACAATGACACTATTATCCGGTGTTCTGTCGACCTGAAAATCCCGTCTGTCTTCGAGAATGGACTACATCTTTGCAATGTAATCAGCCTTGTCACTGATGACCATAATCGTTCATTTATCTTGCTGCAAGAAGGATGCATCTTGCGCATCCCTAAGTCACCTGATGGCTGCTAGTGCTCCAATTCCAAGCGACAACTAAGGCTTATTGGCGCGTTCAAGAACTGGTTCGAGATATCCACCAATTTTGCCCGAAACCATCCTGCTTCCTCTACTGATCACGGTTGAAAGTCGCTGAGTTGATTATACAAATACTCAAAGTAATTATGAGTTTCTGATCCGTCTACTTTCTATGGTAACAGTCGGTATTTCACCTCCAGTGAAAGGAGTTCCATCGATGTTCGCGTGAACTGAGCTGAAGACAAATTGTGAACATATTTATGACTTTCGGTAGGGAACGGTGTACTGGTTGTTCTAGCAGGCTAGCCCTGTACGCTACGCATTGTCCTAATTTTCATGCGGCGATGATCTCAGCTGAAAATGTTTCAATTTTGAGGCGACAAATCAGTGAAAGTTCGTTGAGTAAACTAAAAGATCCTTTCTGGGTCTTATATAACTTGTGTTCCCTTTCGCGACAGGCCACTGCACGTGCCGACGCAATCATCACCAAACTGGGGTTATTCATGGGGAATTTTCCCTGGTCTATGGTTCAGCAAACCAAGCTAGATAGCGACCTAACCGAATGCACGCTTCACAAAAAAGGTCACTTCCTTTCTGCTTAGCAGCTCCTCCAAGAAGATTAGCTTACCAGCTTTATCGATTTCACTGGAACCATCAAGGTCTGAACCGCAGACTACAAATGTGTTATCCATATATCAACTAGATAAATCAAGTGAAGTATTGATGGGCTTTGTGAGCCATGTCCAAATATACCGAGGAAAATGTCAACAAGAAGTAGTCCCGTGAGGGACTCCATCGCGATTCCATCTATCCGTATGTTGTAAATTCTAGGAATTAAATACTGTTAAAGATGCATCTTAAGATTTATTCCTACATTTTCTGCACTAGAATACTCCCATCTTTGCTCCTTTCGTTTAATTAATCGCAAATAAAATTGACTGTCTCGAGCAACAGTACCTTCAGCAAAAGAGACTCAACGACGAAACAGAGCATCAGTGTGCCATGCACTTTCATGGGTTCGACTTGTTTCACAAGTTCGAACGTGTCTTTCACAGTGTATGTGCATAACTGGTTGCGTACTGGTTCCAGCAAATATATACACTCCACTGCACAACCGATTGAAAAGCTGTGCTTGACATACCGAATATCGGACGCGGAGGGATCTGTGGTTCATCTACTTGAGGTAGTCCTTAAAGAAAGGAAGTTAGCTCCTATTGAGGTTAGTCGTTCCTATAGTCAGGTCCGTTCCAACATGCCATTTATAATGGTAAAGGCCATATGAGATTTATCGAAAAGAGTACCGTTTGCAGCTTTGTTTCAAACAGCTCCATAGGTATAATCTTAAAATTACAATCTGTTTATTTGTTGTACAACTTCTACTTAATGTTGACTATGCTGCTTGGGAGCGGTTTTATTTACCTACCTTGTAAGTTACCATTAACTGATTCGTTGTTACAGTAATAGGTATGTATCTTATATTCTCATCATTGGCTCTCTCTTGCGTTGTTTAGAAACAAAATATATCTCTACCCAGCTGTCGACGATGTAGACCTGTTGGACGACCTTCACCCCTCTTAACACAGAAGTCGAGATAAATATATTAATGACGCAAAGGTTGCAGAAGATGGAATATTGTTAATTAAAGGCCATCCATTTGGGTGGTTAAATGTGGAGTTGAGAGATATGAGTAAACATCCCTTCAAGAAGTGAACCGACGACACATGTCAATTAATACAAAGCTTAATCAGTAAGTTAACTGTTAACTTACTTACTGCCCTCTTACAAGCGGAAACCGTTGAAGTGACCGACTCAGTGCCGTTTTGAGCAGGAGCCAGATAGCTGACTCTTATTACAGAAAATATTCACACCATATGCTTTCTTTGCCTCATAAAACTTCTTGTACAGCTTGATATTCTAGCCCAACCATAGGGTTGTACTAGTGGCGGTCTAGCAAACCATCAGATGAGAAATGACTAGTGCGCAGTTACCATCGGCGAACAATGAGCCTGTCGTGCTTGAGGAGTAAGCTCGAGCATGATCCACCTTTAGTCCCCAAACCTAACCTGGTGCAATGAATTTGCCGTGTACCGTGTAAATGTGAAACTAAGTAATGCGATAGCCCAAGGTATGGGAGTCATTGTAGTTTACTCTTGGTTAGTTTGGCAACCGATAGCCAATTGTTGTCCAAACCACGACCTCCACTGCCTTTAAGTTCATTCGGGCTGTTTGTACAGTCTGGAATTAGTTTCTAGGCGTTCATCTCTTAACAGGACTGAGGTTCTCGCGATTCGTTAGTCAGGATGGCTGGTAAAATAGTTGTTGATACTTATAATGAGCCTCCTAGCATTGAGCTTGGTGATGCAATGCGTGTTGCGCATAAAGTAGTCCCACGGCGCAAATGAAATGCATGAAGGTCTGTGAGTGTGAGCTTTCTATCCGCTCTGCACTGTGAATGTCTTGGAATTGATACAAAGTGTGTAATTCATCATGTGTTACATAAAATGTCAGGCATTATGCTCAACCCTGGTCTCGCGTTGAAACCGCATATCTCGGGGTCCATGAAAAATGACCTTGCAGAGTTCACTGCCATTCCTGCTGCGTACTAAGCTGAATATAAGACGACAATCAAGAGACTACGGATCGGGCTGTCTTAGCTGTAAAATGTAATGATGCAGTAGATTAAATAAAAAGAACTATTCACAACTGAGTAATAGATGACAAATTCGACATTTAAATTTGGTTTTCATTTTCATGTACTATTTGTGGATTCGGGGACCCTAACGGTCTTCTGGTGCGCCATCGCTTGCCACACACCCACTTGGTCAATTGCGTTCGTAACGAATTCCACTTGGGTGAATAGCGCTTAGGTCACGCGTGACATGCATGCGTAGGCTTCACAGGTTATTCGGACAGTTTGGTACAACATCGCGCAGTTTCACCCCACGTATGTCCAACCCAGCGTCAGTGTGTTTGCATTGTGGAACGGAAAATTCCTTGGTGATTGATTTGATTCGAATCAAAATGCCGCCACCGGAAACACTGACGTTACGCCTAGTGGAAACAATCCAATTGAAAGCTGCGACCATCGACCTTCTAACAGTCTAACAATAGACTTACGTCGGAAAACATGGTAGGCAAACCGGATATGCTACTCTCAGCTATTGCGCGATTCTGGTGTGGATAAAGACGAACGAAAATATCATTCTCTAAGAAGTTCACTGGTAATTTACAGTATTATTATTATTATTATTATTATTCAACACTTGCCCAACGTACAATTGGTATTGCCACAAGACATATTTAAAAGGGGTATATGGGTAGTCAGTGAAAGGATTTGGAAAGTTTAGAAGGCTGCGTTGTGTTAGCAGAGATCTTCCAGGTTGCCGAGGTCGATGAAGAGGGTTCACTTAAGGGACCCCACCCCGAGCCTTTGGTGATAAATACCTAACCTGCAAGGCAACGTTGCGATTCACGAAGACCGTTGCCAGCCGGGTGGCTTATTCGCCCTCTTTGTGTTCGGTAGCAGTCCACAGAGAAGCCGGTGACCAGCAAGGTTGTTCATCCGCTCTCCGTTATATACTCACCTCTGGTTACAGAAGTGAGTAGTTCGTGACCCTATAATCGGTCACACTGGCTTTGACACAACCCCGTACGAGCTCTTGTGATATTTGATGGAGAACCAGGTGACCAGCCCAGAGCTTTCCATGCTCTGAGACGCTGCCGCTGATTGTCCGCGAGTAATTATTTATCTCGCCTGCAAGGCGAACGAGACTTATTCACAGTTACCTATACACGGAAGGCATTCCCCAATTCGCAATCTGGGGAGCCGCCCGATAGCGTACAGCTCCGCCACGGGGTAATTTACAGTAGCCGTCATGGGGACACATTTGACACATAGTAGTGGTCAAATGAAGCCTAAAATGAGTAGGTTAGCAAATCGGAGATACCACGTAGTTCGGATTCATATGTTGAACCGAGTAACTTTATCCTGGACCGAGACTGCGTCACAAACGGATACAAGTATATTCGATGAGACATAGTTGCGGCAGATTGTGATCAACAGACCAGAAAAACATGTGTGGTTAGCCTGGGGTCCTGTGTGGTGCATTGTCCACGGTTGGTTGCTCATCTGGAAGTATGTCCTAAGCATGCTGAACGTGAATATGATCACCATTATTTCCGCCCATGTGCTACTTCAAACAAAACTGAGTGTGTGCCTCGGACGGCCACCGAGGAAGGGTGCCTCAGATAACGTGAATGGTGTGACTGAGTGAGGATAAGGGGACCTGATAAGATGCTAAAATAGTAAAACAGAAAGTGGAGAGAAAAGTGCGTGCCTATCACACTAGAGGTGTATGCGGCATAGTACAAACTGTTGATGTCGCTGCATACATTATAACTTGGTTGAAGAAAGTTGATTGTGTGTAGCGCAGCATTTGTTACGTTCGGATGTCCTTTACGACCAGACAATTTGTACATAATCAGTCGGAAAATAAGGCACAATAAGCCAAGAAGAACGCAGTGTCATCACAGAGGGAAAATGACAATGCGTGAGTGAAGAATGAGAAGCAGGAAACTACAGCGATTCTTGCAGTGAAAACATAATCAGCACCCTAAACGCTCATACACTGCGCTAACAACCCACGGTGTGTCACCCTGGATAATAGCGAGTGTAGGTGGCAGAGCATTTTGTAATTCTTCCATTTTGGTTAGTTTTGTACTTATTGTGTTGCACTCAGCGACTGTCCTCGTATTAACGAGCACCTACTTCAACTTCAGGCGATGTACGTGACCAAAGTCAAACAATCTTTTGTTATTTTAGACTATAAGGTAATTACAGAAGAGTAGTAGGGGGAGTTGAATGGTATAGGTGGAATTTCGTCACATCTAGGCTCACTCAGACAGCCGTCGCAAGCCCGGAAAAGCACTGTACGCGCGTTTCATCCTTTCGGGAATCATCTGCAGTGCGCATTCCATCGGACCCTTGGTAGGGCTCGAAACCGTAACTCGACTGTTGCCAGTCCGTGGTTGAGACCACTGAGCTACGGGGGACGGCAACGACCATCGTGAATAAGTTACTAGATGTGATATAGCAATTATCATCTCACACACCTAACTCAAAGCTAAGGTTAACTCGATTGCGGCAAGGGGTTCCGCATAAATTTACATTTAAATTTGAACAAGTTACACCTGACTCGAGTGTGACTACGGGGTACATTTTCGTCATCCCATTTTGTTAGCTTGTATAGTAATGGTTCATGGAATAAGGTGTTCGTGTATTTTGAATGCAACAACCGAAGGACTATTGCTCCTGTACCACAGCAGTTCATGAAACATTATGTTATGAGAAGTTGATCAAATTAGCTTCTGCTAAAGATAGTCATTTATCCATACAATTTCCAGATGATTCCTTTTCTCGCATAGTATATCCAGCGAATGTGATTAATTTATGGATAAAACAGTAATACATAGTTTATTCTCAACTTTAGCCAGACAACTGTAGACGCATGGTCAAGTAATCTCATGCCTTAGTAACAGAACGATCAAGCTTCAACAGACAACATCTGTGAATGACGAGCCTGGTACGGATATTCCGATAAAAACCATAATCTAACATTATTGACGCAGACTAGAGATGTGCAGTAAGATGCGGAGTAGCGAATTCATCTTTTAAAGGCAGTTAGTGGCGTTACCAGTAACAATTATAATGATCGTTTCATCGCTAAATTTCAAGAAACCGAGACACTTAAATGAACCGCGAGTTTACTTTTACGTTGTGAGAATACTTTGCCCCAAAGTGAAGATTCACAGTCGTTTATTGAATTCGGATGTAAACGCTGTGCAGTGACCCTCATCAAGGAAATTAAAAATAAATAACGAATTAGCGGGTAAGTGTAAAATGTTGTCGGAAAGTCAGTTATTGTTAGTAGCATGAATGGAACATTTCAGAGATAACTCCCGATACGAACTACCAAACTTAGCATACTAAGGTGTATTGAGCCACCGACAACATATAAATATGTACAACACGACAAACTTGGGATAGTTTAAATTGCTCACAACATTTATCACGTGCCACCGAGATGGGAAATATTTGAACAAGATAACTGATAACTCAGTGAAAGAAAGTTTGGTTAATAGATCCCTTGTTTCCCAGGACCTTCCTTATCTTACTTGGCACGGGTCTTTAGGAAAATGTTCTATCTTCACTGAACCAACTCGTGAATGCGAGGAACTTAGGTAAATATCCCCACATTGTCCCTTTTCATGTGCGCACATAGAGCGCTCATCGAGGTGAATAATTCTTGGCTTTACATCGCGTCAAATTTACTTTGATGAATTGTCTTAACGACTGACGTCTGAAACCACATTTGATGTGAACTGGTTTCACAAAATGAAGGCATCACTGTGCCTTTGCGTGTACCTCAGGTTTGGTTCATATGCGCTCACACACCTGTGTGCTTTTGGTAACTAAATTTCGCATTTTGTTAACTCTCGAGTCAAAACATCGCACATCAACAAGAATAGAAATTGAGTCAGAATCGTGCTAGATTTGACCTGTTTGGTACTTGTGGAAAGTTCCTATCTTCCAGGACATGGAAGTGCATTATCCACTGTTGAACATCATCCAATGACACCAATTCTCTCTTTTGGACTCGACGGCGTTAGAGCACATCGTAATTTTTGCTCTCTTTGCCCGATAAGCACTCGTTTGTGGCAACTCCGAGCCCATCGCGTCCTGTTCAAAGTGCATTGGAAAATCTTTGAATGAGTTGCTGTAAGAAAATAACAGTGAATTTCAGAACATATCTGAAGATATATAATTACAGGATGTCATCTTGATATTTCAATGCGTGTTGCATCACTTGTCTTTCATTTATTATTTCCCTTGTTAAACCTCGTTCTACAAAATAGTTTTAAAACCACCTGAGTTACGACATGTCCTTGGGCGAAAGAACGAATATCGTTTTCTCATCTATGCTACGGCATTACGCGAAACTCAGATCTTCTGCTTCTTGGTAAAAGCGATTGGTTTAGAATCAGTTTGGTTTGTACCTGATCCGATGGAATGCGATGGCATGAAACTAAATGCCCGCAGAAACGATTGCTCCAGTAGTAATTTTAGACCACTCTATTCGCGTATTGATATCCTCACTGCCTATTTTAGATGTCACTCAGATTCTGTGGGCTACAACTGGGTTGATCAGATGCATCGAAAAGTTGAAGCACTGTCTAGGCAGTGGTGAAATATTAAAAAGCTTTTCGCCACTCATCGGCTTCGTCGGTTGTTAAGTTACTTTGTTTTACTGATCAGTCTAAGTACTGACTCTAATTTCTTATGAGACATCAAATGGGCGAACCTGTACCGAAGTGGATAATTGACAACCTGGTGGATGCTACTTCACAATACATGATGGATTACCAACCACAACTTTTGATCGCGTTGGACGCGCTGAATTAGTCGCAGCCACTTTAGACAGACTCCACCGAACGTTCGATTGCTTCCAGAAGCTTCCAAAAGCTTTAAACTGTTACTATACACACGCTGCACTTGGTATAACACCCTGCGTTTAACCTAGGGATAACAGACGCTCCTGTTGCGTATTCTGTGCGGGACAATATCTCTATGTTCTACGCAACGCATCGCATCTCTACCAAAGAAATATCGCGTACATAGTGGTTTGTATCGTCATCATCACCCTCAGGGTCGCTATGAATACGATGTCTGGTTTCTGCAGAATCTAGTTGGTAGACTGCCCGACATCGGTAAAGACAGACTGAAATCGACGCAAATTGCCTGTCTGGGAAAGAATACTGAGGGGAAAGTTCGACTTTTGCTTGCGAAGCTGGTCCGAGGTTGATATTATCCCATCTCTGTAGACTTAAGAGTTTGAAGATCCATGTGTGTGCAGACATGTATCCAGCAGACCGAGAAAAACTTAAATCTGCCGTGATTGGACTAAAGCGGCGCACTGAAGGCGGCGGAACAAATCGCCTCATTGTAGATTTTCGAATAGTTACCCGGGTTCCTTCCCGAATCCGGATGAACAGGTAGCTATTGCTTCACGCAGGGCCGGCGGTTTCTACTGCGGTCTGCGTGTAGCCTTTACGAATGTTTGTAGTCTGATGAACAAACATGACGACGTTTACCATTTCGGTGCCTCTCGGCAACCAAACGTATTATGCTCAGCTGAAACTTGGTTAAATTCAGTGATAACCGCCCAAGAAATCGAACTCAGCGGGTATTCTTGCTTCTGCTTTGATAGGTCATCAAATGACCGCCGTGACTTGTTGCTATACAAACGGACTCGTGAGCACGCACAGAAACGGTGATGGCTTGTTTGAGCAGCTATGGTGTTCGATCCACCTGAAACGATAAGAACTCCCCGTGGGTGTTGTGTATCACACTCCACTGAGCCTCAGCTTGGACTGTTTGCCTCAAGTTCGCAACCGCATGAGTCGTCCGCAATTTCTACTTACGCGCGATTTCACCCTTCCTCAAAGACAGTGACCCGTGGTCGAGCTTCTCTCCGGCCACTGCGAAATCGAGACGAAGTTTTCGGAGATGGGTTTTGGAAATGGGGCCACACAGCACATCAACCAGGCGACCCGCATTATTGCGCGTTTGACTCAATCGTGCCTGAACCTGTTGCTGACCTGCTGCGATCAACATATGCGTAATGTTTAAGTCCTAGAGCCCCTGGCAACTAGTGACCACTTGATGGTCATGGCGAGCTTATAGCTGTCACTGCCATTTACTTTTCCGCTGTAGCTAGCCTTCAACTACTGCAAGGCGGACTTTAATGGCATCACTCGAAGCGCCAGCCTGATGGACTGGTAGCTACCACTGGGTTCATCAGTTGAAGCTTGTTGTTCTACCATAAAAGAGGAAGTAAAATCATTGTGCATCAGATTTGTGCCTCTCAAATATCAGAATGCTGGACCGGTCAAGCCAAACTGGGTTGACAAGTAGTACAGCAAACTGGCTCGACGGCGACGCCGGCTATGAAATAAACTCGTGCAATCTGGCTCTGCCGAAGTGTACGAGGCGTAAAAGTGGCAACGAAATGTCTACAATGGCGCGAAAGCCAGCAAACAACGAAAATTTGATGACCAGTTTGCAACGACAGCAAAAACAGCTCCCAAGAGGATATTTGCACACATGAAACGACGCCTGGAGCCAATATGTGATGCCGCATGTTTTGGAAGGCTCGGAAAGACAGCCCATCGTTTCCAGCCCTGAGCCTGCTTCCGCATTGGCGGTGTACTTCGCTTCCGTTGTTGCAGATAACCTGGCGTCCGTACCGAGTTTGACGCAAATCGCGCCTACCGAGCTAGGCAGCCTGACTTGCAGCGTTGAGAATGTACATAAATTGCTCGCCAGTCGAGGGTACCCAGCCTGCCGAGCCTAATGGGTTTCATCCGCTGTTCCTCAGATCCATGTCATCTCGCCTTCGGTGACTGAGCTATTCAACTGGTCGCTGTCCGCCGGTCCATTGTCGAGCGAGTGGAAATGTTCAGTGGTGAAACCGATTCCGAAATGCGGCGATCCGAACAAGGTGGACAACCACCGGCTGACATGCCTGACCTCTGTTTTGGCTGACACTCCAGAAGATCGTGAAGCGTGCTATTATGCAGCACCTCGAATCGAAAAGCTGCTTGACACCCGCGCAGCACGCTTTCATCAAAGGTCGGTCATGCATCACCAACTTGCTGCTCTCCAGGCACCAATGGTTGCAAGCGCCAAACCATTGGAAGTCGGTTGACGTCATTTACATCGATTTCAGTAACGCGTTTGATAAGGTAAACCATGAGATACTCCTTCGGAACCTGAAGCTGTGCGGTGTTGGCGGCCCACTGTCCCAGTGGATCAGAGACTTCGTTATTGGTCGAGCATGGAGGGTACAGGTAGACGACCACCTATCCGAGTGGTATCCCTCGTCCAATGGCGTCCCGCAGGTCACAGTCTTTGGGCCCATTTTGTTTCTGATCCACATCAACGACTTGCCTCAGCTTCTCAATTCACCTTACGCCTTGTTTGCAGATGACCTTAAGGTATGGAGGGTAATTGAGTCGCTCGACGACTGCGACCTGGTTCAACGTGACCTTGCTCGCCTCTCCATGTGGTCAGCAAAGATCAACCTTCCGATGAACCCGGTCAATTCGGTATTTATGAGCTTGAGCATGGCTCATGAAAACACGAACAGGCTCTACCAAAACGGAATGCGCATGCTGTTAGTGCTCCAATGCAGCTTCTGCAATTGAGCCGAAAAGATTGTCATCCGCCTCTTCTCTTTTATCATCAGACCAGTGCTAGAGTACAGCTCACAAGCGGCGAGGTGCAAAGGATTGAGGGGATAGAGCATGTGGCCACAAGGCTCATCCCCGGTTTGCCAGGTGTGCCATATTAAGACCGGTGCAAGAGACTAGGGTTGTACACCATGCCTTATCCTCGAATGCGGGTTGCCGTCATCGTGACCCACCGGCTATTACCTCTGGGCGATTGTCCCATCTTGAGGCAGCTGTTTCATCTGCGCACACAAGGCAGCACACGAGGACATCGGTATAAGCTTCTCGTGCTGGACTTGAAGTGGGTCGCCCACCAAATCTGTTTCGAGCAGAGGGTGGTGAGTACATGAAACGACCTGCCTGCAGACACAGTGGAAGCGAAGTTGGTGCCGAACTTTAAGAAACTCCTAAACTTGCACTTTGTCGACTTGAGAGTTCGAGAATAATCACCATGACAATAGGTTGATTTGTTTAAAATAAATATTATGCGTAGCTACCCGGAGGTATCTCGCTGCATTTTCTCAGTATTCAGTATTACTAATCGTCATGATCCTCATCCTCATCATCTTCATTATAAAGTCCAAAAGGAAGTTTGATGTATTCTCCAACCTGGATTGCTTACTTGAGGGCACCGTATCCCTATTCTCTAATTATTCTGGCAATTTTGCATTGATTTACTCTGTGCATTGAATAGGTTACCATATTGAACCTTCAATAATTTCACTCTCGATCACTGACATATCCTTGAGGTTTCAACGTCATTCATATTATTCTGTTACTGTGACACTGCCCCAATACAAGCAAGCTGCCACACGCTTTACAGCTTTTGCCCTCGACTACGATTGCAAAAACCATTCCTAAGTCAT
Organism: Dicrocoelium dendriticum; assembly: GCA_944474145.2. NCBI lineage: Eukaryota > Metazoa > Platyhelminthes > Trematoda > Plagiorchiida > Dicrocoeliidae > Dicrocoelium > Dicrocoelium dendriticum. The sequence goes on along the minus strand of OX104063.1, from coordinate 248,511,486 downwards.
GTACTGTACTTAATGTGCCTTATAGAACCACGGGTACAGGCTACCTCGTTTTGTTCTTCTCTCAGACCGCGTGTAAAATGTGGGTTTATTGGTCCTTAGTTTCTAGTTTAAGCTGCGTACGAGGTAGATAGTTTAGGTCCAGTATCATCATCATCATCATCATCATCATCATCATCATCATCACATCGCTATCATTATCGCCTTCATCGTCCATTAAATTGGACAATACTCGGTGAAGGGATACTGGTTGGTAGTTAGTGGGCTCAGTCCTGCTTCGGACTTTTGTGAATTGGATTTGTTATTCAAAGCTAAATGATTGCCGATGACGAATTGAGGATAAGAAGATTGGGACCGTCATGACCAGCTGGCTTCGTGCCTTCAGGGCCGTCGTGTAGATTGCGTACATCTTGTACTCCGCAAGTTACACTGTTGTGTTTGGTGGTGGTTGCCCACGTCTAAGTCAGTACACACGCACGGCCATCTGCAGTTACGAAAGCGAAGTGCGTTCCAATACAGATGCACCCCCAGTGATGGGGCGTTAGGGGCTCTCTCCATAATCTCTCGAACATTTCCGCATCACCTGCAGGATACGGACTCCGCTTCACCTAAACAGAGATGCTCTTGTGGGCCATTTTTGCTGCGAACGTAAGCTGCACTTGGAAATAGCTACACTTCTGGGCTTACACGCAGTTGCACAAGTTCTTCTACCTCATATACGTCTGCTAATGGTCGATAAAAATAGATAGGAGCAGTACTCGTCGCCGCCAAACCAACTGACCTTACCAATTTTCGAATCAATGTGATTTCACGGGCCCCACTCTCTGATACTAAGAGGTTACCAATCGAACGCACAACGATTTGACACCCACTTTTATAATAGAACAACAGATCTCAACAGACGAACTCTGCTGCAGCGACCCGTCTGCTTGACTAACGGATAGAGTTAAATCATCGATGTCAGTTTGCTAATAACTGTAGGGGGTGGCTCCAACAGACACGAGTAAAGCTGCGGAAGCGTTAGGATGTCCATGCTCATTTGCTGCTCACTGGCTGCGGATGGCTCCATGACATGAACATCATACATACGCTGTTCGCAGCTAGTCAATATCAAGTTTAGATAAAGCAAATCAGATCGCAGTGTTATACGCATCAGATGACCGATGTGTTGCGTTGCTACGGATGCCTCAGATACCGCGGTTTGCAACTGGTCTACGAAAGTTTCTTTCGTAAGGAACAGAACCCGAGAATAAATAACGGTACGCAACGCAGCATTGCGAGCGTATAGATGATCACCCATGCCAAATAATTGGGACAGCTACGTGGCCCAGCGTAACTACTGCACTCAGATGCTCAGAGATGACAAAACTGCATATTAGCAGCACGTGGCGGAAGCTTTCAAACCTTACCACAAACTGCTGGGCAAGTATGGCAGTGGCCCACGTAAAGTGAAGCCAGGAAATCCTCCACTCCCGACAGCTGATGGTCCAGCTATAAAGAGCCATATAAGCAGCAAACGCGTTGCGAACGCAATATGCTTCAATATTTCAGAAGGTTTCACCCTTAGGCCATCTTCCAGCTTGGGCTTTCCCGCTACCTGGACGAAATCACTTCTCTCTTACTGCTGAAGCAGTATTGTAGCAGCTGACATCTCGGTGTAACCACAGCTCCCTGGATGCAGACACCATTCGCGCAGAGGCACTGGCAGCAGCAAGAAAACTGGCAGAATCATTCTCACAGTTCATTCAGCGCTGCCTAGAACAAAACTAAGTTCCTGCGGTGTGGAAGCTAAGAAGTCCAATTCACAGAGGCGGAAGCAGGACTGAGCGCACAAACTACTACCCTGTATCCCTTCTCCGTGTACTGTCCAATTTAATGGAATCCATCTTTGCCGTAACAAATTGTTAAATTGTGGCAGGGCCTGCTTCAACTGGTGGGGCCTTTAAATCGGCCGTTGCCTTTTCAATAGAACATCTTTTTTACATTATTCAGCGCGTATACAACAGTTTTCCCCTAAAATTTTGACAATTTTTTCGGTTACACTACTTCTAGGTCAGTACCACTGCCCTGCGTTGATATTTTTGTAAAAGAAGCCGCTCTCGTTACTTTAAGAATAATAGTCCTGATCGACGTACTGTGCTCTGACACTGTATCTTCGACAGGAAACAAATGCTAACAATTCACTTCATCAAAGTAAATTCTTGCCTTCATATAGGGGACCGTTTATTCGAGTGACACGTGCCATTATTTCCATTAATACAATGTGCATTTTTAACTTTGCTGTTTTAGTCCAGCCGCTTTAGTTATTGTAAGTGCTAAAATATGTACCCACTCGGGCACATAAAGCCTTTACTGACTTGACTTTCGGTCAATGCGGCTTCCTTGACCGTGATCGTGCACAACGAATTTATTGACTACACGGATTAGTTGGACCGAGTCAGCTGATGCCTGAGAGGCCATTGATGCCGAGGTCATTCGATCGTTTGTATCATCGGATTCTTCTTTCCAAGCTTCATTATCACGGGATCAGTAACCCTCACTTCAGCTGCGTCGCCAACTTCCTTCTACAATGACAATTAGTGGTCAGAGTCCGGAGTTCCAGTTCGAGTCTGTTGTGCTTCAGGACTCCGTTCTGGGACCACGATTGTTTTTGGTATTCATTAATGGCCTGGCAATGACAATCGCTTCAACTTTCCTACTGTTTGTTGACGACATCAGGATGTTACACAGGCTTCATCTGAATACCGAACAGAATTTATTTCAGTGTGACATAAATATGGTACATCAGCGGCCAACCTAAAACATTCTACAGTTCAACGTAGGTAAATGCAAGGTAATCTCCAAATGACACAAGCTCGGAACACAAGTACTGCAGCGATCATCCGTCAAACGCGACCTTGGCGTGCTGATTCAGGATAACTTGGGTTCTTCCAAGCAATCCGAAAAGACATCGCAAACTGGTAACCAACACGTCTGCTTGTTACGACGTCTGTTGGGACAAATAGATACCAGTACTTTCAGCCAGATGTTCAATGCGTATGTTCATCACCATGTTGACCACGCCATTCGAGTCTGATAGCCATAGTTGAAGCACGCATTCACTGCACTAAAACAACATCAGCGTCGCACTTTCAACTACGTTTGGGAGTATCCAGCAGGCGGTACTGCCGGCTACGAGGTGACTTGATCATTATGTACTGGATTTTACACAATCCAAATCATGGGTGTCGCTCCTTAGTGCAACTCAGCAGTAACACCGACCTGCGAAGTCACTTATTAAAATTAGCAGAAAAGTACAACCGTCTGGAGTGCCGTAGAAATTTTCGTTATATTCACAGGTGTCAATCATGGAACGCGCTCGCCGAATCGGTTGTTTGTGCACTTACATTAGTCATATTTAAAAGTCGGTTAAATGAAGCACTTCGCCAGTTACATTTTGTTACTTTCTACTCTCGGCAAGTAGCTTGGATTTATTTTTTCGCCTATTGTCCCTGTGAAACTACTCGGAGTGCAGGGTTACTGCATTTAAACGATATGCCCATTCTATGACAGTTAAAGTACTAATTACATTTTTAGTAACGATTTTTCATAACCCTCCAGATCACCCAACGGGACTGGTAAATCAGTGCCGCTTAACAGGTATAAAGTAACTGTTCTTTATTTATTGAACTGTTTACTACGTCTCAGGTGGATCGAGCAACACAATTGGTTGCATAGGACATCTTCGATTAGGCAGGTACTTTCGAATCCCAGGTGCATGAAAGCCCGGATGTATAGCAGCGCGCTAACTTGGTTGTTTGATAATCTGCCACATCGGAAGCACGAGTAGCCAATGAACTGCATTCAAGCTGGTCCCAGCCAGTCCTGGGATCAATCTCCGGCGAGAGGCAACGAAAGGACAAAGATCGTCACGTTTCTTCAGTAAATGCAGTAGATGTATAGGGATACCCGTAAGCCACGGAGAGCGCACAAAACTTCATCGACCTGTTGATGTGGATTAGGTGAACCCCTAAAAATACACGAAAATTTTCAATGTGGATTTTCATTTCCTCAGAGCTTTACACAACGGTTGGAAGTTGAATGCTGGGATTTGGAGTACCCGCTGCGTGCCTTGGATTGCGACACGCAATCTCTATCGTGGTCTCGGTTGAATTCGAGGTCATCCCCTGACATTCCGATCACTGGGACCGTATGCGAGATGGTGATGATGATGAGGTTGCAGTGCCCCTGGTCGCTAGTAGTTGCTCTCTCCTTTTTCCTTTTTTGTGTTTTCATTGACCTTAATGGTTTACGGCATTGTACAATGCCCATAGGATGCCCTCATGTACCCCAGTCTCATGCAACGGATGAACATCGCGTCCGAGAGATTGCAGCCGGCTGGCAAATGGGCTTGTTCGAACAGAAGCTTGGCCGTGTTGGGAATTCCTCACTACGGAACATTTTACCCTTCTTGCAGACTCGCGATCTTTATCGACTTTTTCTGCTTGCATGTTACCTTTGCATCGTTTAGAAAATAAGTTGGTAAATAATGTGCCGAATTCCACGAGGAAGATCAGATTGGTCGGTTGAAAGACCAATGCACAACATATGCAAGTTCAAATGAAACATAATGTAGATAACCGCATTTGCTCTACATCTTATAAGGAATTGGCTGCGTCATTACCAATAGCGTGTCAAATTTGAGGATAACATTTTGAATCGATCGAGCGATAAATGGAGCACTAGTAAAGTATACAGAAAAATGCAGCTCAGGCCCACCTACTTGATAGATGAATTTAGAAGCAGACTAGATTGAATATGGCAAAAAGTACAAGGGAATACCACTTAGCACAGAGTAATACGCGGAACAAAGTGGCCTGGCAACGAAGCGAGAAAATTTGATCAGATCGATGAGTTATTCAGCCTAAACTATCAATTAACTTAAGAAAAACAAACGGTCTGGCCTACGCAATGTTTAGGCGACAGCAAAAGGTCACTTAGCTGTAAGACAAATAAAATGTGAAATCGTTCGCTGGTGGACGTTAGTTTCATGACTCGACGCAAAGTCATATTTCACTTGGTCAATAATTTATTATATCATAGCGGGTGTTGGAATGCCGTGTTATTTGAGACTGAATTCGTATAACTACTGACCAAGAAAAACGGCGAATTCTCACCGTGAAACTGTCTATGAAATTCTCAAACCATATTCATCTGGAGAGTTAATCCTCATTGAATCTGACTACTTACTAGCAACCGTTTATGCAAATACATTTTGGTTCTGCTCTGCTGAAGTCGATTTAATATCTCGAATTTAACCGACCTACACTCTTTATCTCCATAGCACACAAATAGCTGAATTTGTAGCTTGTAAAACTTGACCAGACTCCTCTAGCAGCCTGGACACTTGTGTCGTACATACACGTTTGACATACATAATCTTATTGCACAATCGTAAAATATATTTCCACTAACCCATACATTATTCATGAACATTAGACAGTTTCAAACTCCGTTTTTGCAAATAACCATCTTGGACATTTTGTTGCTTTCCCAATTAGCTCGGTACTCTGTTACATTCGATAGGTGCAGCATGTTAGCTTTTTTCATTCTTCTTAGTCCAGTGGCTTCATAGATCCATTTTGTGTTCGGCGACGCGATGAACGCGCTATGCTTCATCACCAATTATCATTACTGGAAGGAATCCGTGGGTCTGTTACTGTATGTCTGTGATGAAGAGCATACACAATCCCAAGACCTCCTAGGTCATTTTGTCTATTGCTTTTTGCTTGCACGGTCAACCGACTAGGTACAACGCGCGCAAGCTATTCTGCTGTCCCTCAGCATATGTCTCGTTTCCTTCTGCCCTATAGGCGCGTGTAGTTGCTGGTGCGTGCATGCTAGGGTAAGATGTAGATGTTCCCTCGTTTAAATTTGAAACTATCCGACCTCATGCGATGCAGACCTCATGCAGCTGCAGACACGATGTCGAAATCTAGCCTGCCCGAATGCTAGTTTGCTTTCTGTTCGCAGGTAAAACACAGTACATTTATGTGCTTAATTATTTGTCTGACGCTTCTGAAGTTCACAGTTTGGCAGTATCATAACTGTTGGGGGTTTGCATGGTGATGTTTGCACTTAGGTAGAATGAACTTTGGATGCTTGGTGTTGTTCTACGTCATCCGACTTAGAACAAACTGCTTCCATATAACCTGAACTCACAGAACAGATTAGGCAAATTTTAAAAGTGTTCTGTTCGCATCAACTCATCCTGGGATAATAGGAATATACAAGTGGAATTTTTCCAAGAACAGAAGGCTTTGTTGCACCAAACACCCAGAATGCACCGTTTCCGAACTGATATATTTTAGGTGGTAGTCAAACATGTTAGTCGCCTCACCGAATCCGATGTGTGCTTTATTCAAAAAAGACTGACATTATCGTTTTCCATTCCGTTTAACCTTTAGCAAGTTCACCATTAGTTCGCATACGACAACAGATCCGTGTGTCAAGCCCTATTTCTAGCGTGGCACCGGGTGCATGCAGTGCGAGCATAAGTGGTATACACTAGTAGCCAGCTGCCTGATGGAATCAACCACAGTTGCGAAATGTTTCATTCCTCCTGCTCCCGGTGTGAGCGACTGTTCCTGCATGGGAACAGCTGGCACTACTGGCACACACTTTTGGCTCACAAACAAGCTCATCCAAATTGGGATTGGAAGGAATTCATTCCATTGAACGTCCACTTTGGGCCACACCTTCCTAAACGGGCGCCTATCCAACATTTTCGCACGATAGTCCATTTACGCTCCTCTGTTGGGCGTGCTTCCACGATAGATTTGCTACTGTAACTGAAGATAACGAGCTACTGTCCACGAGGAAACGATAAGGGAAGATTAAGTAAGTTGGCCACTTTCGTTTGAAGTGGGCTCATTATCGCCAGAGAACCAACGGTTAGGTCAATCAAAGCAACACATATTCGTCCGACATAAACATTAAAGACTGCTCACGGGCGCGTTATCGGCAGACCAATTTGTGTTTCAAAACGCTTTCGTGAGTGTTGATGAAAGAATCTACTCAGAGAGTATTGAAATCAACGGGAAGATTAATGTGATAGCTATACACCCTTATGTTCATGAATCCAATCATGCTCACTAATCGGTATCCACCGATAAACTGACCATGCTTTTTCAGGCATCGTCATATTAGTTACGTTTAAAAAATATGCACTACAGCGTTTACGTTTTGCAAAAGAAGAATTTTCCCCTGGAATTTTCGCCAGATATGGGTTGATAGGATGACTTCAATAACTTTCATTTCACTACGCCAAATCCCGTGGCGGCGACATCGCTGCACAAGCAGCACATATCGCGCAATTGTTTATTCAGGTTACCTGTTTGGATAGACATCCGTCACCAAACTGGTGCACAGTCAGCACTACCGAATTAAAAACCTGCTTCGTCTTCTGCGTATAATACTGCGGTACGCAAGAGAACCCCTTTTGCAGCATTCATTGCAGATAATACGACCAAGTTGCTGGTTAGGAATGGCGATTTAAATCCGATTTAAATCGTAGACAAATTCGAGATCCAAGCTACCGACAATTACTGATTGTCAACAGACGCCACTACACCGCTCAGGTGAGTCCAATCACCAGCGTTGAGTATTATGGAGAGATTTCGGCTTAGATTTGATGAGAAACTAATCCTTGAGACTAGCTGATTTCTCACAATAGACTCCGGTGTGTAACTAGTTGTGACACAAAGTGGTGAGAGAAACAGCTGTTCTAAACACTGACGTTCCACCTGGTTAATGCTTTTGATTCAAGCAATTAAAATGAGCTGGCTTTAGAACAGTAGCTGTAAGCACCAATATCCACCTTTAGGAAAGATCAAACGAGGTGTCGTAAAAATCTTCCGGGAGCCACGTTCATGAGGCTTGGAACCAATTTATCAACAGGTGTAATAATGTAACGACCTACACCAGCTCTAATTTGCCGAATGAGTATTCGCTGACTATTAATTACCGCCTTGCCAAGTGCGTGAAAACTGTCGCAGTTGTTGACTACGCACGTCGACACTCTCCATGGCCTCAGTATCTGTCCAGAATATCGTTAAATGCACTTGTTTCTAGCACTGCCTATCAATGAAGAGCGTACCAGAGAAGTTGACTTTCCTAATCAGCCCCGTACACGAGTTCTGCAGTCGTTTATGCGCATGTAATAAGAGTATCAGTCAATGCGGAAAGTGAAATGACAGCGGATCAGTGGAAGCGTGGATTTGTTGCGGGCAAAACAGCAATTCCTTTACAAGCCATTCAGATGAATATGGTGAGGGCAAAAAATTAGTGTGTTTGAATTAATTTAGCGTATCGGTGGATTTATCGTGTTTCACATGTGCATACCTCTCGATTACGTTATGCCTAGTCTCAATTACTTGGCTGAAAGTATGTACCATGGAATAATACGCCCTCAGGTCGAGTTCTAAGTTCGGTTAAGGTAGGATCGATGATAGCGAAAATCGGAAGAGCGATCCACGTCTGGGACACACGAAGGGAGAAAACTTTCCGATAACCTCAAAGCTTATATACGGCCAGCTGCAAATGGTGGCCTCTAAGTGTCATGTTTCAGCCTGGACTCAGTGACTGTCTACATGAGTGGCTGAGCTCATTGAGGATCTGACGCACCCACATAAGATCACCCCACAGGAGATAATGTTGTGCGCTAATAAATCCACAGGCTCTCAGCTTAATTTGGCAAAGAAGTTGGAGTCTACTCTTAACGTATTTAGTTATGGTTTGTTGTAGTTATAAAAGTAGTATCGTGCCTTGCCCGGTGGGGCTACGCCTAGATGACGTATTCCACATGTGGCCTGACGTAAGCTTTTGACATTTGCGAAAAGAGGATAGGGTCAAACCGGCCAATGCTCTTCACAAGATGCCTTGTGTATACTAAATTTTCTCGTCATTTTTATGGCTAATCATGAGCGCATACTATAATACCGGCGGGCACAGCTTTGTACCATCGAATTCCATTGTGTGTAACAACTCCGAGGATGTCCAGCTGTCTGAATTCGTCATCACTGGGTTTTCAACCAAGAAGATACACGAAACAAACGACAGCTAGGTCAGAATTCAGTGCTCTACGTTTTGTTGACAATTAGCAGGTCGAAAATTACACAGCCACTACTATTCCAGCCCTAACCGAGAAAATAGTGTGCCCCTTGGTGAATACTCGCAGCTGATCAAATAACGTGAATGACGCCCCTCAGTTACTGCAGTAGAATAGTCTTACCGGATGGTAGACTAGCATCCCCAAGTATTGATACCCACATTTTATTTGAATGATATTATTTGCACTAGGCACCGGTGTTCCTTTGCCAACATGGGACAACCAGTATATCTATTCACGAGCACATTCACAAGAAAAGCGGGTTGGTAAACCCTGCTTCTTAACGAGACAATTGTTTTTCCAAGTCAGTCAAATGACGTCACAATTTGGCAAATTGTTCTCCCACTTAATTAAATTAAGATACTTCTGGTTTGGGTATCCTCAACACTTGTGACGCTTGGTGAACAACTTTGCCAAATCTGTCAAAGGAGAACACCGAAAAAGTGATACCAGACTTGGAAAAAACGTTTTTTGATGCGTTATACTGCCTACTTGACAAACTAGCATTGTTTCCAATAAGACACATCACACTGTGCGCTTGGATAACTATTGAACTGACAAGACAATGGAAAGTATTCAGTAAACTACGCCATGCGTGAGACGGTGTTAGATCATTTAAAATGCTTCCGGCTTGTTTACTGCAAAATCTGAGCATACCCCTAATAAACTTCAAACTATTTCGGCTGCAAGGTAGCGTTACAACACCAGGTAGCTTTTGACACTAATTAATTTACATTCCTATCCGTCTGGCTAGCATAATCAATGATGTTCTGCGTGGAAAATGATGATTCTGGAAACCATACCACTAAACTATTCTTTGGTACCCCGAAGAGGTAACTGTACGGACGAGTTCATTTGTTATTTATTTGCTTCTATGACTTGCTGCGCTAACCATAGTGCGCACACATGTCTAAATGTCTGGTCATGCAACCCGAGTGTTTTTAATTCTGTGGCGACTTGCTGCGCGCAAACTCTGTTTTGCTACCTGTCCCATATACTACTTGTACCCGTCTGATAGCACTGATCATGCTGCCTGGGGCACAGCTCGTGTCACCCGGTTCACCCACATTCCTTGGATGAAATACGTACGTATTCTATGCACTGTTTACGCCATCATGAGTTTTATCAACCTTGCTAAATGTGATCATTTCTTTTCTCTTCTTGAACCGAGTGCAAGCTGACAGTACGGCATACTACCGTGTGTAAGCCGATCCGAGAGAGCCTATGGTGCTCTAAGGCTGGTAGTGGCTAGATTCTGAGATGTTCTGCCCACTGCTGCTACTGCTGTGCCATACGCTTATGTCCTTGCCGCCTCCTCTTGGTGACCGCTGGGTGGGAGTTGGGTTACGCCTTTCTCCCTGCTAAGATCCAGGACACCAATCCGCATGAGTCAATGAACTGACTATGTGCTAGACCTGCTGCTTTTCGGATGTACATTTAACCGAAGGCTTTGATTGAGGACCCGAGTGGTTCTCCTGTCAGGTGTGGGCGCCCTGCCAGTATCCTATTCCATCCTCTTCGGAGGTTAGGAAGTGGTCGATGACCCTCTTCCCGTACAACCTAGTCATGGGAGACAACAGGACTACGGGTTATAAGCTCATAGCTCGATGGGTATAGAGCAGAAGCGCCACGCATTGTCTCTGACGGTGGGAGGACACCTCCGGGTGTTCAATAGTTTGCTAATAACCGCCTCAATCCAGGCAGCCCCTTGTCAAATTGGTGCAAACAGGCCAAAACCCACCTGCGTGTGGCCGTAGGTGTATCCTACTTCGGTCGCAAAACATATATAAATCGTTCCAGTACCTCAAAGGCTGCGTGTGACGGCCGTCAAGCAGATCCCATTCTGTCTCCGCATTCACATTCCCTAGCTGCATCTGCTGCCCACTGCCTTGTGGGTCAGGCTATTGAGCCAAAGGCTCCGGGCGGTGTCCCTCAAGCAAACCTTCGAAGCACAACGACCATCTCGCGTCCTATTGTCCATCAATGAAATCGTATGCCTGCGCGCAAAGCACTCAGCATCGGATGCTGGAATCGGCGCACACTACTGGACCGGAAGTCCAGCGAGCGCCCGGAGCAAGGCACTTCATACGTCGCGATGCAACTGGTGCGCTACCACATCGATATTTCGGCACTCAGTGAAACCCGGCTCGCTGAGCGAGGTAGGTTGCATGAAACAAGTGCTGGCTACACATTTTACTGGGTGGGCAACGCCGCCTCAGCATCACTTGAACATGGGGTCGGATTTGCAATATCCTGCTGGGTGAACCAACAGGCATCAGCGCGCCACTGATGACTGTTCGCCTATGACTCGGAAGAGGTAACTTTGTCACTTTATAAGCTTGTATGGTCAGGCCATGGGGTACCCCGATGACACGCATGATCAATTCTACACCCAGCTATCCTCCGTGATACGGTCTGTGCCGAAGAGCGACCGGCGGTTTTTGCTGGGTGATTTCAACGCACGCGTTGGTCTTGATGCATCGGTGTGGACAGATGTTATCGGTCCGCATGGCATTGATTCAACGGACGCGAACGGACTGCTTTCATTGTGTGCCACTCAAGGCCTGACGATCACGAACACTCGGTTTGCACTGGGTGCCAGTGCTATAGCAACTTGGACGCACCCACGGAGTGGTCACGCTTACCTGCTCGACTATGTCATCGTACGTCAGCGTGATTTGCGTGAAGTTCGCATGACACGTGTACTGCGTGGAGCTGAGTGTGGCATTGATCACAAGTTAGTGCGGACCAAACTGTACATATATTTTCGTAAATCTATGTATTGCACTCCCGCCGTGAATCGGCGTAAATTTAACATTCTCTTCCTCGGTACTGTGGCGAAACGTAATGAGCTGGAGAAGGCGATGGCTGCACGCCTGTGTGACGTGGACTGTATAGCCACAGTGGGCGACCTGTGGCACCACATTCGCGACCAGGTGACAGCTGCTGCCGAGGAGACCATCGGGCGCGCAAACTGTAAGCGTCCTGATTGGTTTGATGACAAAAATGCGACGATTGGCGCGTTGGTGTCGGCGAAGGATGCAACATTTGCTGCACATGTGGCAGATCCCAGTGACTTGGGGAAGGTTAGTCAGTTCTGCAAACTTCGACGGCGAATGACCCGAGAGCTCCGTCGCATAAAATATGCATGCTGGACTGAGAAGGCGAAGCAGGTGGAATGCTACGCCGAACGCCGCCAACACAAGGGATTCTTTGACTCCTTGAAGGTCGTGTATGGACCGATGTTGGAACCGCTGAGGACGCTGATCGATGGTAGTTCAGGCGCTACCTGCACACAGACTGCAGACATAATGCAGATCTGGCAAAAAGACTTTGACTGTCTCTGGAACAATCGTTCAGAGATCGACTGGTCTACATTGAACGGCCTGAAGCAGCACGATGTGAAGGCGAGTCTGGCGAATACGGCGACCCTGGATGAGACGCAGAGAGCATTTGCTCAGCTGCGATACGGCAAGTGTGCCGGTGCCTACGGGATCCTGCCTGAAGTATTGAAACACGGTGTACCCTCCTTGGTTCCAACGCTGCAACACTTGGTGCAACGTGTGTGGATGGAGGAGGAGGTGCCTCCTGAGCTGAAGGATGCGCTTGTGCTACGACAGTACAAGGTGAAAGAGCGAAAATAATGTTTTACGAGTTATCGTGGTACACAGTGGTATGCGAACAAAGGTGCAGCTGTGCGGAGAGATCTCGAATGACTTTGTAGCTATCACTGGTGTGAAGCGAGGCTGTGTCTTAGCTCCTGCCCCGTTTAATATTTATCTTCACGCAATGATGTCGGGTGCTTTTGATGCGGCTTGTGGTTACGGTGTTCGTGTGGAGCACCGTATTGATGGTGGGTTACTGAACATCCGTCGTTTCGGTGCGGGAAGCCGATTCTGTGAGATGACCATTCGTAGGTTGCTGTTTGCTAACGACTATGCGTTGTTTGCATAGCGCGGATGAGTTGCAGCACATGACTAGTGCTATGGTTTCGACAGCAGCCAAATTCGAGCTCACCCTCAACACAAGCAAAACTGTCTTTCATCCAGTCTTCATCGAAGGTGCAGTCTTCAATATTGCCGCAAACCAGCATTGGTGCTGAAGTACTAGAAATCACATCCCGCTTCTATTAAAGCAGTTAGTTCCCTTCAACAATTTGTAAAGTACGGAAAGAAGATGAAGGCTGGTAGATGCATGCATTTCGTATTGTCTACTCAGTACCATTAACAATAACCGATAGGCGTAGATATAGCTAACAGTGGGTGCAACCAGACAACCTCAAGGTGCAAAATGAATGACGGAAGTTCACACCTACGTCCAAGGCTCAGCCTATTGGGGCCAACTCACACTGTGTATACCAATTCGTATGTGACTGCGGAAAAAGTTACATAGGCAGAACCAATAGCACATTGACTTCCCGAATAAAGGAACATGTGCTAATATGGGTTCAACGTGAAGTTGCTCAGATTGCCTACCCTCGTCAGATTCCATGTTCGCGCAGACCGCCGGCTTCCTCGATAGGCAAACACCTATTAGACTCGGCACACCAATTAGAGCTGGGCTCAGAGTATCAAGTCGTGTTACGTCACACTAATCCCCGCTTCCTTCGGTTTGCTGAGGCTGTCGCAATTAGCCGGATTAAACCAGCCTTGTGTGTTCAGAAACAATTATTTGTCAGCCTAAAGCTGCCTTGGACGTAGGTGTGAACTTCCGTCATTCTTTTTGCACCTTGAGGTTGTCTGGTTGCACCCACTGTTAGCTATATCTATGCTTATCGGTTATTGTTAATGGTACTGAGGAGACAGTACGTAATGCATGCATCTACCAGCCTTCGTCTTCTTTCCGTACTTTTCAAATCTTCTATTAACTTGCACACGTCGCTCAAGTTAACTGAAGTTGACTTTGTTAACCTTTTCACATTTGTGGCATTTCCCCAAAATATATTTTCTGACGTCTTGAAACTATAGCAGATATTTTGGCAACGAATTTATTTCATATGCACATTTAATTATAGGGCTGTCGGCATATCTGTATGCATTACCAGATAATTTTATTTGAGGTTGTCGTTTTAAGTGGTTGGTTGTTGCTTGATATCTCCGGTGTGGCTGCGCTTGATGTGCATGTTGACAAGGTGCTAACCTGTCTATTCCCACCACCTCGTCCATACTGGCTCCAGGAGACAGTTGGACGTTACTGGAGGAAACGGGATGCGCGGTCCTTGTGGCCGCGTTAGGTTCGAAGAGTGTTTCCATGCACTCAATGTGGAGCGGACCACGGTCCAGCTACCTCCTTGTGTGCGCTTGATTCCCCAAATACAGTGTGCTTGTGTTTGCCTGTGAAGGAGTGCGGGCCGGCTCCGTTGTTGAAACCTGGCTCCCATCCACATGCCCCCGGTCTCATTCCTTCGGGTTTACACTGGATATGGGGGTGTTTGGTTGGAGCTATGGGTGGTGCAGAGCAAGCCATCCATGGTCCCTCTGTAGGCTCAGACGTGTTGTGGCTGGCCACAATGACATGCAAATCCGGAACCGGACGCCGCCCACCATAAGCCGATTCGTGTATAAGTTGACAGTACGACTTTACAACATAAAAGTTGTCCAAAATCGTACCTCCGTATATCAGCCGGCCCTCGAAAAAATCAGCGAAAAGAAAAATAGAATTGTTTCTCACGATTTTACTATCAGCACTCTCTGCTCTCCTTTGAATGTGCTCAGGCGAAAACTGCGCCACTATTGGTCAGTTCTGGAAACCTAAGGTGTCATGATCGTGGTTACTGGGGCTTAGAGTGGTCAGAACAAAGATTTGAAGCACATTGGACTATGTATTGATTAGATGTCAAGTCACGGGAAACAGGTGGGACACCTGGTAAGGTGAAAGGGTATGTCAGACACCGCCTCGCATAGTCGTGTGCCTCATGTATCTGAATCACAGTGGAACATCGGAGGAGAGGGAAGTTCACGAACAGTGGTATGGGACGACGTTGTAATTTTAATTCAACAGGTTGATTAGCATATCATTGTATATAAGCGCTGTGATTCGCTATTCAAAATAGTGCTAACGCGACGTCACACAATCCAGCTGAGCGGAGTGTGCCCACATTTCGTGCGATCTTCCAAAGCAGTGGAAACGTGAACAAATGTCTGGGATACCGTCTGTCACCAGCGAATGGTGCTAAGTAAAGATAGGGGCATATGTGTGCAGTGAGTTTCTTGGGTGGATTTTACATGCGCTTTTTTCAGGCCGACTCTCCCACTACAGACATTGAAAACTGTCCAAAACTCCCCGGCTTATACACGGTAATATACGGTATTTGTTCAAATAATTAGACTACTTTTAACTCATGGTAACGTGTGAACTCGAAATACTCTCCAGCTAGTGATTAACATTGTGGGTTAATAAAAAATAAAAGAAAATGTTAGCTGTACGTCGTAACGACCCATCACTGCTGCGCGACCACCACCAGTCGCGCGCGGGCTGAGTATACCGCCAGGACGCCCACCCCTACACGGATTCGAACCGGTGATCTTGTGCTTGTAGGTCAGGCGTGCTGACCAGTCGGCCACCGGCCGACAACATTGGGAGTTAATACTGACGAGTACTGGCGAGACCCAGAAGGTCGAAGAGCCGGCGTCTGGTGCTTTTCCAGACTAGTCTAAGTCTGCTGATTGGGAGTGACAATGATGAATTAGCTGAATTGTGAGTTAATGCTTATGGAGCAGTTGAATAGGTTTAGGCCTCCCGACCTCAAGGTGCCTAGCACAGGATGTGGAAAGCAGACGTTTGCTCTACCCAAGCTCATCACAGTTACCTTGGTCCCCAAGATTTCGTTTTATCTGGTAGGGAAATGATTCTATCCACCTTTTCTGCTTTGTTTGTCCCAGAAGACAAACTTGCGTTGAATGCGTTAAAACAATCATTACATTAACCTATATTTCCACATCATTTCACTCATAGGTTTATCTAGGGGAGTCGGATTCATCCGATTTGATCAAAGAGCAGAAGCGGAACGAGCAATCCGAAAGCTGAATGGAATCATTCCGGAGAACGCTGCTGAACCCATCACCGTGAAATTGGCCAACTCTCCCTCGGCTGTAACAACCAACCTCGGATCCGGTGCCAACAACAATTTTGGATTCAGAAATACTATGAACGGTAATCTCAATTACACGATGAATGAGTTTGCATACAGCTCACCAGTTGGGGATGCACTTCTTTCGGAGAAATCAGGACACGCGGCTTTTGCTGCTATGCTGCTGCTTCAACAGGTGGGTTTACTCTGCTGCCGCTCCAGTCTCATAACTACAGGATTTCTTCCGGAAGGGGCTGAATTTATGTATTGTTTGTATGATATTTTCATTCATTATCACTGAAAGGCAGTTTAAGTTGCACACTCGCATCTTACTATAGACACAAGTATTTTGCATCTTAACGAATTATCCGCAATCATCTGGATAGATGTCGCAGTTCTCATGCACTCAGTTTTGTCCTACCATTGTTTAAATTTTGTTTAACATCCTTCCAAACCTCACATTGGAGGATCGATTCCGGTTGCCTCATAGTGACGCATGTAGACTATATGACGTACTGAGACATCTAAAATGCCCAACACCACAGGCGACGTGACACAATTGAGAATATTTATAGGTGTTGTATAGCTTACCTTTATTCAGTATGCTTCATTCACTGTCTTTGGTGTCATCGTATTTGATCCAAAAATGTTTTATTACTTACTCGAAATTTGGTAAACCTTATCCACAGTACCTATCAGATGTAGATATAACTCCCGTTGCGTTTCTAAGCTGCTAGTTGCTCAGGGAACCACAAGTTGACTTGGCTGACGGAATTACGTATATGTCTAAATGTTGTTCTTAATTACCCCAGGGAATTTTAAGCCTAGTGCGCTATGTGAGCTAGCTAGTACTATAAACATCGTTCTGGGCTGGTATTCTGACGTAGTAGACGAGTTGTTTCTCCAACTCTATATTGTCTGGCTAGAGATGATTAAAGTGTTACCGCTGGTCCCGATGCTACGAGAAGTTAGAGAGTGCAGACGCTTCTAAACCGAGACTGACATGGATGGCGTGAATTTCCGGAACGGCTGTATTTTGGAATTCTTTTCTGAGCCCATGAAATGGCAAGAGAACGTTTATACGAACATACGGGCTGCTTTCTTTCGCTCTCGAGTTAATAGCAATCTGGTCATTTATGTAGAAATTTTTCAAGCGATTGTTGTATTTACTGACAGTGACGTTTTAAGGTTCTCCATAATAAAGCAGTTGACCATTACTGTACAACACGTGTGCGAGCTTCATGTCAGCACATACACTGAAACCGCTGGTTCCATGCATTTTCGGTTGTCTCGTTGGGGGTGCCTCCTGAGAAAGATTGACGCACATTGAAAATTGAAACTATCCCAGATAAATATGCTTATCCTTCTGTTCTTATAGGCCACTTCACAGACATTGGATCCTTTCCATCAGCTAACTCGCGTTCCCCGGCTTCCTCATCTGCTACCGACTGCTGGTTCGCTGCTGCCGCAACCCCATCCATTCCACAATCATCCCCATCGTCCACCAAGACAAACAACACTCCCACGATCTGTCACTGCTTCGACAAGGCGGTCATTGGTCACCGGATCGTCAATCTCATCCTCCTTCCCGCATCAGCAGACTTCGACTCAACTGGCCTACACTCGTCCCTGCAACGGACAGAGGAATTCCGTTAGGTTGAATCATCCTATATCCACAGCAACCAGCACTTCCCATCCACTGGTGCCAAATTTATTACACAGCCAACCGCATTTACTCCCTACTTTGCCTGCACATTCCCAACCTGCCATAATGTATCCTCGTTTTAGGTGAGTGCATTAGTATGCCGTGTCATCTGTTACGAACATTTGTTTGTCATGCTACCACCGATGAAAATAGTGGTTTCACAGGATGCTCTGACACGATGGGGAGGATGCAACAAGGTGGAGTGAAGGTTGGCCGTGATACCGTCGTTCTCGGTATTTCTACTCAAAGAGGTCACGCACAAAGATGATCCATTTACTTGTGCATTTACTTCATAATCTTTTTCGTCAGCGATGGACTACTGCAGAGGTTTGTGTTGCATCTTCATTCTGGGGTGCAGTTGGCTACGAAGTGCTCAAGGCGAGAGACCCAATATAATCAGCCGGGTATTGCGACACTGTATGCTCCGTTACTAGTTTGTTTAGCGACGTACAGAATTACCCCCTTGGTACTGCCGCCATTTATGAGTAATTCCTTATAAGTATCACCGTCCATAACAGAGAAAGCGTATGGAATTGAGTGGAGAGGTTTTGAGCGTCTAATTTAATGCTTTTATCAATGCGTAGGAAGTGGCAGCTCAGAAGAGGACGCCTCTCCTCGTTTGATCGTCATTACAGCAGGGTACTTCATAAGTAGGAAGGTAGAACTACGATATATAAAGGTTAGTGAAATCATCTTGTTTATCAAGGCATAAATTACGGAAGTTACAGTCATCTGCTAAACAATAGACGGTCCTAAGTTGATGTATCCCGGTTATTGCTCGTTTTACTTGGGGAATTCCAGTTTACCCGGTATTCAGCACCTGTCTATTTCAGCCACTTTCAGTGGTACGGAGTTTGAAAACAGGAAACTACCATATCCAATAGATAGGCTAGTGATTTGCGATCACCAACGCGGCGTGTTATAGAGTTGCTAATATTTTGATCTGGGTCTTCACTAAAGAGTTCCACTTCCATTCTTTAGTTTTCTTTAATGTCTTCACTGGGTTTTAGCCCATGAGCTGCTACAAAATGAGGTTGATCGTGGTTAACATGAGTTATGACCACATGGTCGTCCAAAGTTTATTGAAGATCCCAAGCACATTGCCTAGGAAAGACACTATTTCATTCGGCCACCAAACAGGACTGTTAGCAAACGTGATCTTAGCAATAAAGCCTTCGGTATATCACATTGGGTTTGCAAAAGGTTAGATAGAGACCGTCCACATGTAGTCAGCTCTTACCTTTGGAGGAGAATGTTGATGATTCATTTCAAGTGGGGATCTTTGACTCCGTACCACTAGAGCTTAATCGTAGCGATCGGGTAAACATAGCGGTGGAATGCTTCCGCAACATCCAGGCATACCACGTCAACGCAACGTCTACGGACACAGTTAAACTACACTTAGCTGTTAGCAGGTCCGTGTTACTTGACCGATGCCCACCGGAGACGTAGTTGTAGTAGGTAATACTTTACATGGATTAGGGAGGAGGTATGGTAATTTTAGCATAGATAGTGCGAGGGTAGAAACACATGAATAAAAGTAGGGTTCCGGTAACATCCTGGTCTATTATGATGCGTGACCAATCTAAGCTAGTGACATCTCGGGTCAATGTTATGGTTCATTTGCATTGGCGGAGGATAAATTAATTGAATTTCTGCACTATCCTGTAGGCCATTGTAAAGTCACCCTCTAGACGTTTGTATGGCTTACATTGCTATCGATATGCAAACTAGAATAGGTGCTTTACATGATTGATCTACCTTCGTTGTGGGGTCGCAATACCCGTGAAATCATGCGTCTGTTAGCGTTGTCAGGCTTGGATAGCGTGTTCCATCAGAAACAGCACGTGTTGATTTACAACCTGTAAGTAGATGAATGGGTTAAACCACCGAAAGGCCTTTCTCAGAGGACCATCGTGCAAGCTATCGCCTTTTAGCACCATACTGCAATGTTTTGAGCAGCCTAGGTCGTCCTGGAGTGGTACTGCGACACAACCCTTCAGAGCCACCTACTGAAGTAGATGGTCTCCACTCCTATAGTGCTGTTCGGGGGTTCAAACTAAGATTGATTACTGAGTGATCAGTCGCAATCACTGCCATGAGCCTATTAGATTGCTTCACGTGTTGTTGTTCCTCTGTCGGCTGTTTACCGCATTAGCAGAAAGGGAGAAATTTGAGGCGTGCAGGTACACGAGATCTCTAGTGATCAAAAGGAGTGTTCGTGACCCAAACTCTGGCCCTCTATAAAGTCTGCAATAAACATGGATATGTTCGGACAATGCATTTGCCGTTGTTGACAAAACATTTCCAACCAAGCAAAGGACGGTTCTTCCCGATTCAATGGGCTTGAGTTCTGTGAAGCTGAAGACCTTATTAAGACAGTCAATTACTTTGGACAAGTCGAGGTAAGTGATGTCACACGTCGACCCTCTGTTAGTCACTTCCATCCAACTACCCAGTGCAATCAATGGGTCGGTAGTTTATCGTCCGCGTTGACGGAGGCAGTGCGGCTACAGGGTTACGGTTGTTGATTCAATCCTGGGTGTTGATCTCCATCCACCTTGGGGGCAGACGAAGTCCAGTCACTAGGTGACAGTTCGCAGATTAAAATAGACACCGCTTTCGAAAATTGGCTTAGTGAACTTGTGTTTCCACCTGCTGTTTTAAGCACTTTGGATGAAGCGCTATAAGGACTCTGTGTAATGTGTTTTCGCTAGCATCATCACTCTCTGGAGAATGTTGTTGATTCCAGCAGAAATATTTATGCCCACGGAAATTAGTGTCCTTTCACGTCGGTAAATCCTGGGGTTGGGCGCTGGATAGGTGTGAGTAAAACTGTTGATGTTAGATTCGATGGTCAGGGCCAATCACGAATGCACAGCATTAGTCGCCTCTTTGTTGTTCATTACTAATCCTGCTTTGGCATTCGATGATTTAATGCTGTTTTTAGACTGGTGCGAATGACGGATATCGTTGACTGCAAAGAACCCAACTAGTCGTCAACATGCGCTGCGGTTTCCGATAAACGAAGTCTGATGTTGAACTGCTGAGCTTACACCATACTGTTCGTAGAGAACAGAATTCCTGCACCTATGTCCGTTTGTAACGGACACACGCAGTAAGATACTTGTTCTTTCTCCTTACACCAAAAAGTAGACTCAGAATTTTTACCCACCAACGGATCGATTAGTAGATTGCAGCAGCTGGTAAGGAAACGTGCTTAAGCTCGTTGACATATGCCGCTCTAGTTCAACCATCCTCTTTAAGAAAGTGAAAGCTAAGGCCGCAGGATGGATTTACTCCTCAATCAGGCCCCATTCTTTTGTACGTACTCCTTTCCGGACAGCAAACGTAAAAGTGGCTGCTTACACATGCATTTACATCCTTCAGTTGCTCTGTTTGCTGCACACTGACTAACTGTAGTGGGGTCCATCGGACTACAAGCATCCTACTTAGCCGTAAAGTGAGGCATGTCTCGGTTTAGTCAAATTGCTTAAACGTATTGAAATGAATTGTTTGGATTTTCAACCTCATTCACATTGGTCGTGATTCACTGAGAAAGCCAAAGTTTGGATGACATTTGTTTAGCGCAGAGTAACATGTCGCTGATACGAGTAAATTGTCAAAAGGAGTATTTACCATTACCCCTCCTACCAACATACTTTTCTGCCTCATTGTTTCTAACGTATTTGCATAATCTCGTCAAAATGCAATAAGCAAGCAAAAGTTGGGAATTATTCCTGGCTTGCGTGTTGTGTGTTTGCTTGTGATACCGTAACAGTTGTACAAACTGGAATAACACATTAGCATAACAAAAACTAGCCTCAAAATATAGGGAGCACAACCGGTTTAAATTCGAAATACGTGTTCTTTGTATTGCAGTCTCATAAGTAATGCAACATATGAGCTGTCATCGGGACCAATGTTTATAATTACTACATCCACTGCGGCTCCTATGCCACGGGGAATTTTCGTAATTCTTATGAGAGGCATATCTTGGAGTCGATGGGATTTCGTAGCCTATTCTCAATTTTGGTACCAAAAATAGAACCTGTAATATTTATATCAGCATCCATCTCGGTTGCAGTGGAACTTTCTATGGACTGGCCTGAGTTTTTGAACTGCACTTGGTCCACGCTTGAGAACAGATCAATCATCCAAATCTAACATGCGCTCTATACGTCTCCCGGGAGTATTCACAACAATTCCAGAGCTTAGTCGGCAAATAAGATGCTTCGGCAGTGCCCAACCCAGGTCAGGATTTGCACACCTTAGCTGGTTTCTCCCTAGTCGCTGCAGACATACTAAGCCCAACAAAAAATCATAAATATACAAACCGAAAGCCATAGTAATGGAGGATATTTCGCTAGATGACTTACTAAGCATGCTAAAAGCCCAGTTTCAAGAAGACTCCAAAACCATGTACGCGGAAAAGAATGGCTTCACGTTTCACTGTAATGCAGCTACACTGACACTGTCTTGTCATAAGGTTGATCCGATTGTCACCACATAATCTAGGCGTCTGACCACTTAACTTCCGTAGCTTGAAATTGAGTGTTGCCCATCGGGAGCTTGTGGGGCTCTACTCAGATGCTAATCGCAAGGGGTGCACGTAAGAGGCGTGCAGAGTACGGAAGTAGGGCGAATTGTTAGATCGTCTGGACTTAACGTGCATTGAAAATGTTACGAAGCTTGGAGGGCAGATAAACAAGGACAGACACTATTATGTGGCGTGACTCATGAGGGGAGCAACTGATCGATATGTATCATCAGTTATATAAATGGACGATCGGAAGATATAAACAAGTAAATACTCCTGTGTCTCAAAATACTGAAAGCGTGAATGAATCATAACGACTACAGGAGTCTTCTTCTAGAAGGCTGTTTGTGAAAAGCCTTCGATAGAGATGTCAGGTGGGGAGACAATCTAAAGACGGGTGAATAGGATAGCAATTGTAGTGGGCTCAGGCGGACGGAGTGGGCTCACGTGGAGTTTGTTGGGTTCAGGCTTCTTTTGATTTATTATTTGGGTGTAGACTGGAGTGAATCGTGGGTGCAGCGTCGGGGCGCAGTTGGGATGTGTCATTCCCCTCCCGCACCCTGGTGAGCTGCGCTGAGGATCCTCGTCTCACAAAAAAGCCTGGGTGTCGTCAATAGGAAAACCTTTCCCTAGCTCACTGGCCAAGCTAACCGTTATCATAGATTGGACTTTCTACACTTCTGGGGGCTCTCGCCTTACCTTGAAATGGCGCTTCCCAAATTCCACTTGTTGTCGCTGTCTCGCATTTTGGGCTACGCTGCTTCTCGCCCTGCATTCAATTGGAATCGAGCGACATCATGGTCACGCCATTCTTTGTGACCCTTTCGGTCAGCGCGCCAGTGTACTCCACCATATAGAGGACGTGGCCACACGGACCGATTATTTGATCCTCGTAACCACAGCGCTTGCCTGATTATGTGTGCCGCTATGTAGATAGGAGTAGTACGGAAGATCTACCAAATCCCTAAATTAGATAATGACGCCACGCTGAAGGGTGTAACTCAGGTTAGTGCGAATCCATAAGGGCTCCGGGCAAATGGTGTTTACGACTCAGAATAATGCATACGATTAGACAAATTAGGGTTGGCCTGCTCTCATTTTTCCCAATGGTATCATCCAAAGCGTTGTAAATTGTCTTAAAAATAGGTGCAAGAGCGGAATAGCCCAAAAACCTTATTTAGTCTTGTGCTGATTGTTGCACCATTTCCTTTGTCAAAGGTAGGCTTATCTTATTTCTGAAGTTTGGCCGCTTAACAGCGGCAGCCGAGCAGCGGATTAACGCTATGATTACTTTATGGGAAACAAGTCTGCACTAGGAAAGCGTAGTTCTTTATAAGCAAATAGGTGGTGCACAGTTTGCTTTTTGTGTATCAGATTCAGTCAGATCCTTGTCGCCGTAGTGTCCTCCAACTTTGGCCGAAGCTAGGCCGAAATAGGCAGCAGCTCCAAGAGTCAGGCAGTACTCATGACGATGAAAATTAAACACCATCTAAAGCCTCTTAATAAGCAACTTACACTAGTCTTTAGAACATCACCCTTAATAAGGATAAGGCTCCCGAAAACAAGCCACTGTATCTACAGCTCAAGGTATTTTGTTGGGCCAAGGTCCCCCTGAACATCAGTCACATATGCAGAGAATTGTACAAAGGTCAGCCGGGACGCTGCACTTGATGTCCCTTCCGTTTCAAACCCTGCTGACGCGGATAGAGAGACAGCAAGTAGACAACCATCATGATCACCCGACCTTGCAGCTCTGACAAGAGTGTTTTGATTGTTATGTGCTCCAATGTCCTTGCATCTACCACCATTACCTTGCGTGCTAAATTATCTTACGACCAAGACCAATAGAAATTGTTATTTATTCTAACGGACTTCAAAGGCAACCTACAAACCAAGTATGAGTTACTCGTCACTCGAACTCTGCACACTATGGCAAAACCAGACTTATTAGTGACCTTAGAATCCACCACTAATGTAGAATGCCGTTTATTCTCTGCATGTGCGCTACAACACGGATCCTGTGGGATGCGCATCTATCCTAACGTCGCTTGAGGCCTGTGACAATCGGAAACACCGAAGAAAGACACAGCAAGCTGGATCACCTAAACATAGTCTCCATCCATGAGGTGTCAGGGCTTCCTTCAAGAAATATTCAAGTGGCCGGAAATCACTCGTGGGGCGTAGCCTTTCGCTTAGAAAAGCTATGCTTAGTGGCGTCCCGCAGGGCTCGGTTCTAGGGCCGTTACTTTTCGCAATTTATGTCAATGGCCTACCCCAGGAGCTTGGAGTATCGTCGCTATTGTTTGCTGATGGCCTCAAGCTCTGGAATATTGTGGACATCCTTGGTGACTCTGAGGCACTTCAGAGTGCCTTGGATGGGCTCTGAGATTGGTCAACCTTATGGTTGATGCTCATAAATCAGGCGAAATGCGCTGTTCTCCGCATTGGAGGTGCTAATCCCTCCACGCGCTATATAGTTGGCGGAAGTGAACTCCCTGTTGTCATTCAGCAGGTTGATCTCGGTATCACCCATACCTCATTGCTTCACTCTGAGGAGAATTGGAGGAAGGCTGCTTGTAGAGGGTTCCGTATAATGTGGTTTATTCGCCGCTCCTTCCTTGTCCTAACGGCCAATATTTTTGTGAAACTGTTCTCAGCTTTTGTGCGACCTCACTTAGAGTACTGTATCCAGGCTTGTCCACCTTGTCTTGTAAGGGACAAAATGGAACTGGAGAAGGTTTTGCGAGTAGGTGCAAGGTTAGTGCACGGATTACGGAGGCAAACGTATCCCGAACGTTTGCTTAGCTTGGGTATGTACTCAATGCACTACCGCAGAATTGGAGGAGACTTGATTCTCACTTACCGTATCTTAACGGGTAAGATCGGTCCAGACTTGTTCTGGTTATTTACTCCAGCCAAGTTGCCTAGTCTTCGAGGTCACCCGTTGAAGCTGCACAAACAGCGTTCTGATCGGGTAAGGACGGGAACTCGCTTGTCGCGTCGAGTTATTGAACGTTGGAACTCGATTCCGGCGCAGGTGGTTAGGAAGTCTACGGTAGAGGGTTTCGAGCGTCAGTTAGATGCTCTTGGGTGGCAGTACCAAACCTTCCCCTTCTCCTAACCGACTTGTATCTTCAACTTTCCCTTCGTTCTTTTTTACTTTTCTTCTCACCTTAGTATTATCGTTATTTAGTTGACATTCCTCCTCTTGTATTCTTAGCTTGCCCTTCACTCTTTTACTTCACATAAACCGGCTTGGCAGGGACTGCTGGGCAGGAAAATGTAGGCAGTAATTGGTTGGACAAGGTGTGATACGGTCCTTTTTTTAAGCTTTTCAACACCTCAAGCAGACCTGTCAGTTCACCATCCGACGACACGCAAAAGAAGGAACATTCACGGGATTATCCTATCGTTCCGGTCCCAACTGAACTTGAACTTGAACAGGGCGGTGCACCTGGGCATCACTTGTTTTAGTTAATTATTGTAGCACAATAGCTCAAAGGCTAACTCTCGCACAAAAATGTACATAATGCGTCCTACGAATAATAAAACTCCTGGTTTTATTAGAGGAAAAAGCAACGGATCTTTTATATTGCCGGCGAAAATATCGAAATAAACTTCCATGCAAACTTCGGTGAAACTCTGCAGAAGCATTGCAAAGTCTAAAGTTGAAACCATCTGAAATAGTAAACGTACCGGGGATGGCACAGTAGCCTTATCGGACTGATTCTTTACTCGATTCTGACGTAGGTCTAGACAAATATTGGGACGTGAGTTTGCAAAAACAATTTAAAGACGAGGTACTGATATCACATCAAAAACGAATAATGGCCGCCATGATATCGGTCGGCATGGTCCAACACCTACTTCAGTTAACCCTCTTTGGGCTCCTAGAGACTGAGAAACTAGCTTTTTTGTATGCGAATGACAAAGGTATTTTCAATAAGCTGGCCGAACTGAATGATCGCCAATTTCTGTGCCGTTTGATATCATTGGAATAAGTGATGCGCGGCTATTCATTGAAGGGACGGAGGCTGAAGTTTCGCTACCGAGCATGTCAATCATTCGAAACGCGGGACTCACAATAGGAGGAGGGGTAATTCTGTATCATCAACTCGACTTACAATGCGAAGCCATTAAGCACTCAAACTCGCAGACTTGCAGTTCCCGGCTTCTTATATGGTGCCTTATAGTCTTGTAGTACCGCTCCCTAACTTTACACCGGAAACGGACTGTCACCTCGTAACTGTACTACGACGCAGCCTAGTTGGAATATACTCTCATCGTTATAATGAGCGATTTCAACGTACATTGTTTAGAATCTCCTGCTACCATCGGTGCACAATTCAAAGCCGATCTGCAGGAGGTCATAACCAGTGTTTAGCTTTATACTCACTTCACTTTACCCACTCAATTCGGAACTGGCACCTGGTCATCTGTACTAGATCTCGTGCTTCCCGTCGGAGAACATATGATTGATATCTTTGTTGTGGACTACTGTTTGAGCTGCAGGGATCCTGCAGTCATTAGTTACAACTTCGTCTGCCGTGCGGAATTTCGGAATCAGAACGATGAGACAGTACGAACAATTACACGCAACGATTTATTAGCTCAACTCGTCAGTGCCAAAACCTGGTGGCTGCTTGCCGAAGACTTCCAGAAGTCGCCTGGCTCCAGTTCGTCAACAAATTCAATCGGCTGATTACAGATACTTCAAGAATAAGGTTTCGCAGTGGATGTAGAACGGTTTATTTCTTAAGCAGCAGAATTCGAAAATCGATGGGCCTACGCAACGCAACAGCATTCCGTTGTCCCACGCTTCTGACGTTGGACAACTACGTAGTCCAACGTACCCAGTGCACTTAACTGCTTAGGAAGATAAGGCCGCGTATCAACAGAAAATGGCCAAAAGTGTTAACATTAACATTAACTACAAGCTGCTGTTCAAGCGCATCAATGACTTACGAAGAGTGGGGCGTGTAGTTCTTCTACTCAGGATGACTGATGGCCTAGCAATAACTGCTATGGAGGCGGCGAATGCGTTGCGAATGCAATATGCCCACTCCATTCATGGGGTCTTGTCATCTGGCTGTGTTACACCTTTTATCGCGACGTCTCCAGGGCTTACCTCTATTTCTTTTACCGTTGAAGCAGCTTAGCAAAAGCTGACGTCTCTACGCAACAACAGCTCCATGGGTGTCAATGCTATTATCGCAGAGGTACTGGGAGCGGCGGCAAGACAACTGTCAGAACCTTTGACTCAGTTCTTGCAGCGCTGCTTAGACTAGAAACAGATACTTACTATGTGTAATTTTGGAATGTGAACTCCGATTCAGCGGTGAAGAAACAAAAGCGAGGCTTTGAACAATCGCTCACTATCTTTTCTCCCTGTACTGTTTAAGGTGCTAGAGTTCATTTCTGCCGATATGCTGGTATGTTATACAGAAACCTGTAATAGTATTACTCCCTAGCAACATGGCCTTCATTGACAGCGATTGTACACAAAGAATTCATTAATCGCATCGATTAGCTGCACCGAGTCAGCTGACGCTGGAGAGGAGGATGATGTGAGTTAACTAGATTTCTCGAAAGTATTCGGTCGATTATATCGGATAGTATTTTCCATACTGCCGTTTTACACGATCGGTAACCCTCACATGAACTAGGTCGCTAATTTCTTCCTTTAACGGCATTTAGTGAACAGATTTTGGAGCTCCTTATCTTATTCCGCACAATTTAAATTTTTCCGAGGGCAAGTACGACGAAAATGTAATTTTCCAAATGAGGCAATCTGACACAAGAATTTAAAGACATGGTCGAGATTAACAGCGTTCTGGTGATTTCTAACAGATGGATATTGTTCTCTATCTGTAACGGACAAATCACAGCCTGTTGAATTCCACCGAAGAATGCCACAAGTCCCGTCCCTAATTCCCTTGTTCCTTTTCGCCGGACTATCATCCGCTGAAAATTTTACGGCTTGCTTGATTGGACTGTTAATTGTTTTGCTTTAAATCACGTCTGATTGAATCGCTTAGTCAGCTGTGTAACTCGCTGGACTTCAGTTAACTGTGCTTGGTATTTGATCTCGTTTGTCGTCCGGTTTTAATTTGAGAACAGAACCATTGCAAGATTTGTGGTGGATGTTTTCCAGCGTAGTATATTATTTGTTGCCCTAACCCTTTGTAACAATCGTACTGTAGCGCATTTCTTGACTTGAATTCTGATTTGATCCGGAGTTCTTACGCGTTGCTTGAATCCACCGCCGAGTTGTCAGTACTGCTGCGGTTTTTGTTTGGCAGAAGCATCATTTTAGTCTTACCGTGTACTATTTGGTAGTCAGAAGGAATTTCGCACGTTGAGATTTCGCAATTCCTGGTAATTATCACAAAGCAGTTCGTCATCGTTGTAGGTCCGAGCAGGAAATGAAATCAACCGGTGTTTCAGTGTTTACATATTAATTCGGACGATTGAACAACCACCATTTTCATTAACTTTATCACCAAAGAAACCTCAGGAGGCTTGTTTACGCCACTGCAAATTTAACTCACACACAACCTGGTTCTGTTTAATTCGTAGAACGTCAAACTCTCATCTTTATAACAGCCCAAACATATTGACTGCAGCTGATCGAGTGATAAATTTCTGAGCTCATAGTACGAAAGTGTTGATCACAAACTGGTATATACCTAATCCTTCAAACGTTTATAAGCATAAAGGCTAATCGTAATCATTAATTATGCCCATTCAGATATTAGAAGCGTAACACTTGCGAAGGTACGGTATCGATTTCCTTGCTTCTGATAATTATAACCTCGTGAGCCAACATAACTACAAACGCTCCAGATATTGCACAATTTCCTTTGCGGATGCATTGAGGCCAAGAGTTTCAATATTTAGATCCTTGGTAAACTTGGCTCTGACGAAGATGCCTATTTTGGAACTTGTAAAACCTGGAATGCCGCGTGACTCCAGACAAATGTAGCTTCGAATTATAGGGGAACACAACATAATTATGTTTCCGAAATGTGTGATTTTTCTTTTTTAGTATCATAGTTAATGCAAATTAAGAGCTGTCAAACGAAACAATATTTGTTACCACTACGTATACTTATGTGTACAAAATGTAGTGATGTCTCTGAGCTAGTCGAGATATTCGGCAGTACAAATTAGAGGCCAGTTACCAGACTCTTGTACCATTTACTAAGGTGCATTTGATAATATTGTCATATATCCCGTCAGTCCATTTCAAGAGTTGATTCCCTGTCGAGTTTTTGCCCTCATCACTGAAGCCACATGCTTAAATGCTAATTTGACAACCAACCCTAAACAAACCATACAATTCAAAAACAGTCAGGTGGGCGAATAACACTAGCAAAACCATTTGTACATACACTTAGTTCGCTTAAGAGCAGTAAGTAAACTCAACCCCGTATAGCTACTGTATCGCTGCGTCTGTCTAACTACGTGTGAAGCTTGTAGTTGGTCAGGTAGCAGAACTCTACGACATCCATATTGGTTAAAAATTGCAGTTCGACGATCGCTGCCTGATTCGGGCAAATGGACAAGGAATCGGTCGCGTAGTGCAGTGTTGCGGACGACATTCGTCAGAAAGCGTTGAAAGTTGCTGCCATGAGTTTGCAGGACCACTAGCAATTTTCTTTCAACGATGTCTGAATGAAATGCACGTCCCCACGATGTGGAAGCACGGAATCATCACGCCTATCTACAAAAGTGGCAGTTATGCTGAACCACCAAATTATCGCCCGACAACACTACATCCTGTGACCTCCAAGGTTATGGAATCCATTGTAGTTGAGACTTTTATGGGGTACCTAGAGAACAATAAAATTCTCGTTCCGGAACAGCATGGGTTTCGCCAAAACCGCTCCTGTACCACTCTCTCTTGATTGCTCGTGCAAACTGGACGGAGTCTGTGAACACTGGTGTAGGAGTCGACGCTGCCTACTTGGATTTCTCAAAGGCATTCGACCGCATGGACCATCGCATTCTCCTCCACAAACTCCAGAAATATGGAATTGGCGATGCTGTTCTGGGATGGATAGGAGACTTTCTCGTTCAACGTCACCTGAATGTGAGGGTTTGAAGCAACCTATCAGAATCCATCCAAGTTCAGTGCGGCGTACCTCAAGGCTCGGTACTTGGACCCCGCCTGTTCCTGGTTTTCATAAATATTCTCTCGAGTGTGCTATCTTCTAACTGTTTGCTATTTGCTGATGACCTAAAGGTATGGCGCACTATAGCTGCAGTGGAGAATCACACAGTGTTACAGCAGGACCTGGACAAAGCGTACACATGGTCCATCGAGAACATGCTGCATTTCAACGTCACCAAGTACAAAGTTCTCTGCAGGCGGCGCAAGAGTATGCACAAGTACTGCCTAGGACCACAAATTCTACAGCGGGCTTCTCACGAGTGCGAACTCGGCGTGATAGTTCAAGATGACCTGGGTTGTTTGAGGCAGACTGAAAAGGCAGCTACAAAAGCAAACCAGTACCTCGGCCTTCTTCGCAGAGCTTTCGGGAAGTTTGGCCCTTCAGTTTTTCAAAAAATGCTTAGTGCGCACGTGAGGCCGCACGCGGAATACGCTATTCAAACGTGGCAACCCTAGCTCAGGCTCTGTCTCACCGCTCTCGATACTGCACAACGTAGGGCAACGAAGAGCGTCAGTGGTTTGATCAACCCCCTACCCACTCAGGCTGAATACTTTTAAATTATACGGTGGACATTATCGGCGTCTAAGGAGCAATCTCCTAATAGTGTACCAGATCCTGAGAAACCCCAATCACCCATGCCATTCCCTTCTAATACCCAGTCAATGGGTCCTTGCAGTTTCCAGTGTAGCTGTCAAGGTCCCTTGTGGATTACCGCATAACATCGAATCGCGGCCTCCACACAATGATCGGGAAGCGATGGAGCTGACAAAGGATTACTCCTTCTGCTCTCTACAATCCTATGAACCTATGAACCTATGAAAACACCCCGCTAAGAGGTCACCAGTTTAAGTTAGTCACGCCGTACAGCCGCCTGGAATGTCGGCGAAATTATTTCTACCTTCGAGTGCCACAGCCTTGGAACGCCCTCTCGGAACATGTAATTAATACACCCACCCTGTCCCTTTTCAAAAAACGCCTTGACGATACTCTGTCACATTTACACTACGTGCTATAGCCCATGACCACCAGATGCTGGCACTAATGCACAACAGACAGGGAATAGTACCATAACCCTACTCGAGAATGAGTTACTCCAAACACCTTGCACGGAATTCGATAAACGCTACTACTATAGAAACGGTTGCGAAACCTGGCCCCTAAGATCGGCGGACCTAAAGAGGCTAGTTACGTTCGACCATCGGTGCCTGCGCAGTTTGGCTCACATCTGGTGGGAACACCACGTGAATAACGAGCGTGTTCGACGCCTAGTTTACGGCACAGGATAAGGAACTGAACCGTTCAGCACTGTCGTTTCACGCACCAGATTCCGGTGGCTGGGTCACGTGTTACGCATGCCAGCCCATCGACTTCCGTGACGTGCGTCGTTTGCTCACCGGGGATGTTGATTGAACAAGAGGAGGGGTGGCCAAGCGATGACTTGGTCAAGGGGAATGAAGGCCCTCACTTCTGTGCTGGCCTCGTTTGAAACGTCACGGCTCCCTGGTTGGGGTCCAAAAACGGTGCACACGTTTGCGTAGGTACACTTGCTGACATGCCAAAGAGCCAACTTCAGAGGCGTAGCTGCTGTGCGTTTGTTTGTCCTTCCCCATCCCTTTTAGCCTCCGCCCCATCTGCGATCACTTTTCTTAGCGTAAAACACAATAAATACTTTCTATTTGCCTAGTAGCCGGCTGGTAGCTTAAAGGAACGATGTCTATCCGTTGCTCATAGCTCAGCTGGCATGCAACTGTTGTATTTTTTTCCCTTTTTTATTTATGCATTGCGGCACAGTAGCTGAGGTGTTTCCCACCTCTAGCTGACGTGTATAATGATGATATAGAAACTGGATCTCTGTATCCTGTCGACCCAATATAGTTACACACGAGTAAACGGTGTCCTTGCTATCTTTTTTTCTCGCCTATTATGTGATCAATAACCACTCCCCTTATTGCTTTGTGTGCGCACATTCTCATTTCAAACTCCCTTTATACGACAGTGCAGTTACATCTGTAACCGCTCAAACTGACGACTCTACGAAGTTATGCCGGTAAGATCAAAAATAAGTACCAGATTGACAGGGCGCAGACGTGATCACGTGGCCGACTCACCTTAGGCAATCGAAGACACATTCAAATCAGGAGATTATCAATAGTCACTTGGATCTGGCAGTGGCTTATGAGACTCTACAAATCAGACCTCTATAGCTACACTGCGGATGTTACCTAGTTTGGCAGCCAAGAGTCTGCCACAAAAATACTTAGTTCTGAGAACACATCAGTCTTTTCATCCACAACCCGAGCTACAGGTATTCCCACTAATTTCCGATTTTTGAATTGTCTGCACTGGGAGTGAACTATGCCACCCAGCAATTCCTGATCTCCTGTTTTCTTAGGCTCACTTTGACGACCAAGCTGGTTTGTTCCGCTTGAATGAATCGGGTTTTACATTATTTGTTCAACCAGACAGCTTCGTCCCAACCGGCAGCGTTTCTGGACGATCTAACAACATCCTTTGGTCAGCAGAAATAGTTAGCTGTTCTGTTTCGGGTTTTTTCAACGGTTATTGGACCACTCAGCCAAAATTGCATCTCAGTTTCACCTATTTTTGTTTGGGAGTGGGTAACACAGCAGTAACATGGGTTCCCACAAAATTTACATCTCCTTTTACCTCATCTCTCCATTCGTGGATGAGTACTTCTGCTATGTTACTTGTCTGGTGCGATGCGGTTACGTCATTATGACTATTACGTTTGCGTGCCAACTGCTTTCTTTAAGCTTGCTTGAGTACAGCGGTAGCATATTGTACCATTGTTCTAGAATGTACTTATGGCGATAACCCGAATGGGAAGCCATCTTGAAAATAAATTTTACTAAAATGATGTACCATCTTTTCATCTAGAATTGCTTTCCCTTATTCTTCCGGTTAGAGAGAAATCAGGAGCCCAAGGACTAAATATGGGAATATGATCACTTGTGAGCCTAGTAGGCTCATTTTTACTCAGTGTCTAGTTGAGGGCATTGTAACAAATAGAAAGCGCTCCAAAATGTGATGTAGCATAAAACGATCAACAGACTTCAGGCAAACATATCTATCAAACTATAAGTACATTTCGGTAAAGCTACGGACAAATTGGACAAAACACTGAAGTGACCTGATTACAAACATGTGGATCATCCTCACTATTGTCGACACTCATTCGGTTGACTTATTGGTGCAGTTCCGGTTTGAACCGTCCCGATGTCCATGGAGCAGATTACACTGGATGCACCATCACGTGTGTTGCAACACCACTGTAAACAATGGTGACGCATTTTGAAAGAAGATCATTCGTATCATATGCACTATATGTTGGTAACTAAGTCATTGTCACTGCTGTACTTGTCTAAAATCTTCATTGACCCTTCGTTTCAAAGCAATCTGGGATCGGTTGTTGCGATATAGATCGCCAATTGTTGCTAAACTATTGCTGTTCAGCCGGCAGGGGTACTCGAAGAAACCATACCAGTATGTTCTTGCTCTTCTAGTTGTGAAGATATCCTCAAGAATGGCAATAAATGTTGACAACTGAGGTGTTGCTTGAGCTGTCAGACCACGTGTTAACAGATGGTCAGATTGGAAACAGAGTGCTGTCCACGTGGTGGAAAGGTTGAACATGTAGGTGCAACTACCATTGGTACGAATTGAGGGTTTGTTCCTTCGGGTGACGTTTTACCATCCTAGCGCATCTGACTTGAAGTAGTTTGACTTCTCGGACCAAGTAACTGCGATAGAATAGGGTGGTGCGAGACTCAGGTAATACTGTGTACGTGTCTAATTAACCCATTCGTTTGGGCACTACCTAAGGTAGAATATATCATCAGGTTGCGCTATATACAACTACACCTTCAAAAATCCGGTATATTTATATCATTCTGGACTAGGCGCTGCGCCAGTCCGCACCTCGCAAGCCGCCAATCAATAACCATCCCGTTCCATGCAGTTACGTACAGAAAAGTGAATGTAAATTGCGTCTAACCACTTACCTGTCTCACCTTTGGTGCGGCACCTACTCGTAAGGGTTACTGCGCCCACATAATCCTCACGTGATGCTTGTTGTACCCAAGCACACTGCTTATTCACTGCAGAACGAGCTAGTCAGACGCCACATTACGGTGTTGCCACCTCCGTTGAAGACCTGCCTAGCCCAAGAATGACAGCAAAACGTCAAGGTGCTCACACGAGTGCCCACTCCATCAGTAAGTCACCTGCAACCGCATTTGACACAGGCAGTTCGGTCACAATTACCGCGATCTTATGTTCGTGTGTTGCTTACGTTGTTCAATGACAGCGCATGCGCACATATCGCTCATACGGCACATTTCATCTACGCGGACCGATGACTGAAGGCCAGGTGTAGGGTTCTCAACTGAGTCCCAGTCGCAAGTACGTGTTGTCAACTAAGGGCCTAGTTGCCCTACATGCACTAATGTGCCTCATAGTCTGCGTAGAACTAGCTTCGGTGTAGCCAATGGTTGCTGACTTTATGTGTCGAATGCTACTAGGCACCTCCCAAAGTGCGTTGTGTCTGCGTCGCACGCCACGATGTAGCAGGTGCGTTTGACATCAAGTGCGCTACTAGCAATTCATTGTTTTTGCGCGTCTGATATGTCATCACTCTAATTGATATTGGATTTTTAACGAGCAGCACGTCGCTTTTTGTAAGGACCATACTTTATGTAAGTTGGTTGACTTAGGAACTATTTTAAGTGATTTACAGAGGAATGCCTTTTCTTAAAGTGCGATTTGACTGTTGTACCTACTTGACTGAGATAGTTTCTAATGCCCGGGATATCAGATTTGTTAGAATGCGTGTTGTGATCAGCAGTTCTGGTCGTGATTTACTGTGAAGTGAATAACAATTTTGTGCACTAAGATCCCATCTGAAGTAGCATGAAAATGATGACCCTAATTAAGCATGCAGGTGGTATTCTCACAGATAACAGTCAACTGTAAATATCGTGAAGCGCTTACTGTTCAATTTTGTGCTGTACGGGGGAAAACGTTCCCTTGAGATCTCTGCCACTGTGTTTCCAGTAGCAATTTTAGTATTATTCCTATGAGAAAAACCGGACAAATACGATACCTACCATGAAGTACAACGGTTTCCAATGTGACAGTAATTTCAATTATTGTTGATGACCAGTTATTTCCATTTTGTGGTCGAATTATTAGACACGTTACATACTGCATTTGACGAAGGGCGGTTCACCTCAGAGTCTGATACTATCAACTTCCAACTTCAAGTGCTTTATTGTAAGTAATCAATTGAGGCAGCAGCAATGGATAACTGAACCTAACTAACTTAGCAACCAAGTTCCCCTATCAAATAGTGTGGCTACAGTAATGAAGACACTGTTAATGTGTATTACACTTCAAGTACTTGCTAAATGGTAACTTGACATTAGGCAACGCTGATTTTCCTCTCGAGATTGAAATGGCTACTTACCACACTTCTCTACGTGTGATTTCCTTGGTGGAGTTGACAATTTGTTTACAGTTGCTTTATGTCTTTAAAAACACCCAGCCTCCTCCCGTGGTGATTGATGTTCCGCCAACCAGCATTAAACATGTTTGGGTTTCAATAGCTTGTTACACCCCACTGACATGGGGTTAGCTGGGCCTGCAAGCAGACCAAATTTCTCAGTATTTGATTCTACTTGTTCTGCCTTTCACAATCGTACGCCTCTTATGCACATAGCAATAGGGATTGTCAGTCTTGAAATCCTTGAGTCGAATATCATTTAACTCAATCGTTCCTCGAAGAAGAGAATACATATAAAGTTTAATTCATTCAAAATATATATTTCCATACAGCTTATATTGCACCGAAATGCCTCCTGGGGTGTTACGGTGCTCATGTTTCTTAACTAACCCGTGCAGCATTCTGTGAAACCGTAGATAACCACTCCACAGTGGACGATACGTCATTCTGATGGCACAAGTGAAAGGTGGAAAAATAGCAGCCACTGTTATTGGGAAGAAATCAAATCGTTGCGAATGTAATTCAGATAATCAAACGGTCTCTGTTTATCTCAGTGAAATTAGCAGTCTAGTTTTAACGTGCTTAGCATGGTTTATTTTGTTATAAAAAGTACCAGGAACTGCAACATGCTCTACTGTTACTACTGTTGCGCGCGTGCCTGCTTCATGACACTACACAAAAACAACAAAATGCGAATGTATAGTAATGAGGTAAAGGCCAGTTAAGAGAAGTCTCCAAATGTTAGCCCTATTCCTTAAATGTTACGCTCCAAGGTCGGCCCAAGCTTTCCACCGGTTTCGACAGTTATTTATTAATCAGCATTTACAAATGGACTTCCTTAGCCTGAAAAGTCAGTTCAAGCAGGCTTATTTGTGAGGTCACCAATTTGGTGTAAATTAGAAAATATCATTTCCAGCTGGCAAGGGAGCACGACTGTGTTGGTCACAATCTTTTACCTTAGTTGGTAACCGAATTCCCCCATCGGAAACATTTATGGATAATTGTTTTAGTGACTACGAATGTCGACTGCGATCTACAGACTGCAGAGCTATTTCTGAACGCCTAGTAAATCAATTTTCGTTGATAAATGTCAACCTAGTTTTGTGTCTGAGTGCCTTTCCGATTGTGTGCAATTCTACCTGCCAACTCCTGATAGCGTGGTCATTTCCCGGAAATTAACAAATGAGTCACCCATTGCGTGAGCATGGCCTGGCCTATTGTTTTGCCGTGATGACATAAAGTTAGTTGATTGTCGCATATACCCCTGATAGGTCCCATTTCCGAATCACTCGCAAATGCTCGCGAACCGGATAGGAGTATCTATAGGAGGGTTAGGGGAGCTGATAAGTGACAGCTTAGTTGCTAATACCAGTGCAATACTTTAAATTCGATCACACACGTTTCCGATGTGGAGTCAACGGTAATCTTTGGTGATCATTAGTGCGCAGTTAGGTCGACCATGCACTTGTGCATGCAGAGATGATTTCAAACAATAGCTCAAAACAACGTTAGAATAACTTATCTGCTCGTGTCTCGAAAAGCACATTGTCGAACTTGTGCCCGCTTACCTTGAAATACTAATATTAACGTGTAATGTCGACTTTACGAGACATCCTTCTCTACATGATCCTTGGAGCTTTCCGGAAAGTAACATGCGTGTGCAATCTCTGTACATCATCCTTATCATTGTAGTCGGAAAATGGCTTTGATCAGCTACACATTTACTGCAAGCAGCTATTATCGCACATCTCACTCCGTCTGCGCATATGTTGGGTAACTTCTACGCTGCACAGCAACACGACGGCAAATTCCATCTTCAATGTAGCGAAAGGAGTAGAGTATCACAAAGTAAACAGATCAGCTGTCTACTTTTATACAGCTGATCTACAAGAGTAGCGGACGAATTAAAAATCTTTGACAACCCCTGAAACGTTTTGTATCTAATATGAGTATGCCCATATACGAAGTAAATTTTTGCTCCTACTTACGTGAGCGACTTCACACTGACGAGCTTTGTGAATGTTCCCCAATCAGGTGTAGTTGTTATGTTGACGATCTGTATTCATTTCCAGACTCCCGGTACACGCCCGTCCCCAAACCGTACTCGGCCCTGTTGGAGCCTTGCCGTTGAACGGGTTCATGCACTCTACATCTCTGCCGTTCGCTGCGTTTCCAGTTCCCGAGTCCAATGAGCACTACACTCCCGATCCATACGCTTCCTGTGGTTTGAACTATCTGCCTGCAGCCCATTTCACCGGCTACCCGGCATGCACGCTGACGGCCTCCGATCCACTTCCCATGCCGACCGCACAACCGGTCGCCCTTGGATTCAACGTGATGAACTTCACCAGTCCAATAGGACTCTCAGTTCCAGGCGCTTCCAGTGAATTTCCGGCATATGCACCTCCTGCGTCGCAGACGAATGGATACATTACCACTGCACCCTGGTGTCTGTTTGTGTGCAATCTGCCGCCGGAAACCGATGACGCGACTTTGTGGCGACTGTTTGGTCCGTTCGGAGCTGTCCGATCAGTGAAAGTAATGCGAGAACCTGGTACCAACCGATGTCGTGGATACGGATTCGTCACTATGACTAACTACGCAGAGGCAGCTCTGGCTATACATCAGCTTAACGGGTTGGTTAGATAAAACATTTGTCCTCACTATCTGAAATTTAATTGGATGTTTATTAGACGGTGATAACATGTGGCCAAACTTGTATTTTCTAGGTTCTTTGTTACATCAACATCCGAACGAGACAAGTGTTAAGCCACGTTAGTTTGACCTTGCATTTAGATTGATACTTTGCTGATGAAACGTATAGTTGCTCTGTTGCTATTACGTGACACTAATGTTCCAACCAACTCAGAATAACCATATCTGTTTGACAAATTACGACCCTTAGGTGCCTCCTCGGAAGTCGCAACATTCAAGTCACTTTCAAACTGCAGTTCTGTCCCGTGTCCACATGAACCGGTACCATCCCTACAACCCGTCTCCTTTCGACTATCAGGTCCGCCAGCGCCTGCATCTGTACTATATTTTTGTGCTCTAAAACATTTTCTTCTCGCAATAAACGGACCTCTACAACCGACAGCAACTCCATCCAAACTACTTGTCAACGTGCTCTAGCTTGGACTGCGTATGTTACCTCGACATGCGAAGCGCCCTTACCCTTCATTTTTCTCGAACTGCATTCTTGTTTACCTTCTTTTTGCAACTTGGAGAAGAGCAGTGGCACAGCCACTTTATAATGGTTTTTACCTTCTAAAGACTGTGATGCAACCTATTTTTATCAGTTATTAATTTTATCATCCTGTCGTGAACAGGACCCTAAAAGTGACGATCATTTTTGCACGACCTGTTGCTCCCCTGATTCTTCCACACACGCACGCAGACGCAAACACACCTACACAGAGTCTTTCCCCTGCTGGATGATATAGTGATTTTTTCTTTATTCTGCACTTGTTTGGTGTTTAAAAATTTCTCAAAACCTATGACAATGTACGTTCCTTTTGGTACATCTAGTGTTCCCCTTCCTGTTTTAAACGGTTCGGTGGGCTGACACGATCGGGAGAGGAGTTGTGTTCCCCCGACACACAGACACAATCGCCAAATCAGCTTAGCTAACTGTCCTCCATCAGCTCTTCCGCTTGTTTATCAAATCCAATTTTTGTCATCTACTTGTAAATCTGCTTATCATTACCTTGTAGACAGCCGCAATCCATATTTCACACAGCCAACTCCATATTGAATGAAGTTCTACATCCTCCTCTGTTTCACCTTATTCCTTCGTTTGGAAAATGTGATTCCTCTGCTAATTAAACTTTTGCTGAAAATAATCATGTTTCGGTATATAGCTGATGCATTTAGATTATCCAATTATCAGCAACGTGCAAACATGTACTGCTTATCTTCCCTTTACTTTCAAGATATACTTTAAATAATTTTCCGTTTCTTTATGTAATCTCTTTTTTATGCCCCGCTGACACACCAGCTCCTTCTTATTAATTTGTGATGAATATGATCTATGTGTACTGTTCCACGAAAATGAAACAGTTTGGGACGATTTGGTTTGGGGGATCTCTTTCTCTGGTGACAATCGCCCAAGCATGAACAAGTTTGTCGGTATACTTATGTGAAACCATGTGATCTGACCCCCGACTAACGGTTAGCTACTTCTGGTCGCCCAGAAACATTATATCTTTCCCCATTTGTTACTTGTGCCGGTTCCATACTGCTTTTTCTGAGCACACATAACTAAGGTTTTAACTTAAACATTCTCCTTCTATCTAGTCACTTTTAATGTATGCTTTAGTATTTCTATCCCGAACATTTTCCCATATTCAAAATCATTTCGGCTACCCATGTTGTTAGTGCGCCGCGCATTGATCACACATCTTCATCGGCTTATCCTCCTGTGTTGCTGTCTAAAATTTGTCACATTTTGATCTGTAATTATGCTGCTATTGGAAAGTCGAACCGTATGACGCTTCCCACTTCATTTGCACTGCTCCCCTATGTATACACCGATAAACAGAGAATGGACCGGAACACTGAATTGCAAAAGGAATATGACACTCCCGTTTCAACCCGCATTTGCATAAACTCGAACCTATACTTTAAAATAAAATATGTTGTTGATCATGCTTGCTAATTTTGTGGTGGACAAAAATGCACATGTATATTTTCGGCCCCAAAACTTGGTTTCCAAGTGTTTATTCTTGAGGATAGTAATGACCCTCTCACCGGTGACTGCATGGACGATCCTAATGCCTGGTGATGAATTGTTGTGGTTTAATTTAAGTGAACGATTGATAACATCTTCTTACTCTGAACAGAACGGATAAGTTGTTTTTCAATTCGATTCAATCCTGTATATGTTTTATTCACTCAAAAGGGTATATTTTCCAGCACTTTCCGATATCCACTACGGATGATTTGAGGCAGCATCATTTACAATGCAAACGGACTATCTCGAATCTGCATCCTGTTGACGGCACAATGTCCATGACCAGTTTAGCGATCCGGACAAGGGTTTCTTGGGTTACAACACGCCTGCTAACTACACGCAATAGGCGCGTTAATTTCAAAGTCTATCTCAACTATCGGAGAATATCAGAGTTATTGACCTTGTAGCTAGCCTAACGGAAGAGTGTCCAAAAAATGCAGTGAAAACTGATGAACTCGCAGCAGAAAAAGGAACAGCGATGTTCTAGTGAAAAGGAAACTGCCGATTCAAAGGTCATTCAACAAGTTAGTTTAAGTATACCGATTAGAGCAACAGGAGAATTGCATCATGGTGAACTGGTGCATGGTGCAACTCCCTATCATGAACCCAGAACGTATTGATTTGATCGGTGGTCACCTTGTAATAGATAAGTGCGTAACTACACCTTTCATGAGTCTTCCACCATCGTTTTATCGTATCATGATGGGCTGGTGGCGGTGGTTCCGTTAATTGCTGGTGTATGTGTTACTTGTGACACAAAACCATCCTTCTATGTTGACCAAAGTCTGTGATGAATTTAAAAGGGATGAAGAAGACGGTTTCTTAAATCATTTACCTCATAGGCGAACAAAAGGAGGTTGTGATAGGATTGATGTATTTTACTAGCGCATCGCAACTACATGACTGGATAACTCGCAGCAATTGAAGAGCTTGCAAACATGAGGATTTTTCAAACCAACACATGCAAATGGAATAGTCGGGTACACTTTATACCGCACAGAGCACGTCTATACTAGATGGCTTCCTTTAATTTTTCACGGGTTTCAGATTCAGCGGATAGAGTATGAAGAATGCGGAAAAAATGCCTGGGTAAAATGATTCAATAAAATATTAGATGGTAAATGTTGTGCATTCGGTCAGCATGCTTGCCGGCTAGTCTAGACAGACACGTGCACACACACACATACACACACAAGTGCATATTTGTCTGCTTTCCCGTTGGTTTATCTTTCTCCTTGCAACACAATGTACTTACGTAGTTAGGCACTTCTCAGCTTACAGTAGTTTGTCTATTAGAGCAACCTTCTTACTTACGTTCGTGCATTTGACTTTTCGTACACAACATTAGCGTCGCGACTTGCGGACGTACGCCATGGAATTAGTTGCTCGTACAGTTTACTGGTCTGATCCGAAAGTACATGGCCCCAATGGAAAACGTCGTTTATAAACTATCTTGACCAACTACCTGAGGTTTCTAACTACACAGAAGGCCAGAAACTAAAGCTTCTCATACACCTACTCGGTGATGAAACACAACGCCAACTTGATGCCTTGGAGCTCCAGCCTCAAGATCCCTTAACGAAAGTAATAGATGTGCTGGACAAGTCATATGGCCAGCGTAAAAACCTTTTCATGACTCGCCTCAAATTCGTCCGACTTACAGAGGAACCATCGGAAACTCGAGGCAGTTTTCTTGATCGCTGTGTACGATTCTGCGCTTATCCAAACGTACCGAAAAGTAGAATCGAGGGTGTCATACCAGTGCATCAATTGATTAGTGGAATCACAAATAACCCGAACTCGGGAAAGCCCACTTTCCGAGGATGCTTCCACATTGACTTGGGATAAGGCTGTGGAATTAGCTCTCCCCAAAACATGTACGGCCGAACAGATGCTATGTTTAGCTACCCACGCAGACATACAGGAGGGTGCCAAGAAGCATCGCTCGCCAACTGAATCCCAAACCCCACAGAAATGCTTCCTCTGCAGTCGCCTACATCATAAAGCCAATTTTACCAACTACCCTGCCTTAGAAATGGATTACAAAAATTGCAATAAGTGTGGATATTTTGCCAGTTATTGTCGTTCAGTCTGCATTTCTCAGTTGTATCCTACAAATTCCGTTTCTAGTCATCAGTTACAGTCATCTGCAAAGGTGGTTTCCAATGGTAACAGAGATACTATGTCTAACTATCATTCCACTTAACCAGAGCCTAAACTTCCTATACCTGACATTCGTACCGTTACCTTTATTGCACACGATAGAACAACACATTTTGATATGGAACTTGATTCAGTCTCTCCTATCACTATGGTACCGAGTAGTTGTTATGACATTCACTTACACGATATGCCTATACATCCTTCAGCCTATCAATTTGACAGTTATACGGAGGCCCCGGTAGAAAAATGAGAATTTGTAGTGATTGCTTTGCAAGTTGCTGCCGGGAAATCATCAGTTGCTGTATACGTCACCCGCGGAAATAACCGTCCTCTACTCGGGCGCAATGCTATGGTTGCACTGGGAGTCAAGCTGTCCCTATCTCGTATGCGTATCATGGCGGTTAACTTATCAGACCTACGGATACAGTACCCGAAGCTGTTTGAACAAACAATATGGCCCGCTCCCTCCTCGTTCATCGCATATGTCTGAAGCAGGATGTTAAACCAGTAGCTATTGCTCAGCCACGTCCCATTACTTCGTCCAGAAGGGAGGCTGTTTCAACAGCGTTCCGGCAAATGATTGCAGATGATCTCATTGAACCCATTAACTGTTCTGAATGGGGCCACCCTATAGTTATAGTCTTCAAGAAGGACGGTACAGCGAGAATATACCATGACCTGCAATCCATAAATCATCAACTCGTGGTAGAAAGTTTGTGCTTCCAACCGCGGATGAACTATTAGTCAAACTAGACGGTGCCCGATTTTTTTCAAAATTGGACCTTAGGAGGGCTTTGTTTCACAGTGCCTCTAATTAAGGAAGCAAGACAGCTGACAGCATTTCTTACTATGGACGGACTCTCAGTACAAAGTCTTGCCAATGTGCTTGAATTCA
Source organism: Dicrocoelium dendriticum (assembly GCA_944474145.2). Lineage (NCBI taxonomy): Eukaryota > Metazoa > Platyhelminthes > Trematoda > Plagiorchiida > Dicrocoeliidae > Dicrocoelium > Dicrocoelium dendriticum. The sequence goes on along the minus strand of OX104063.1, from coordinate 248,467,539 downwards.
GCCCAAACAGCTTGGCAAAAGTTTTTGGTTCACTCATTTGCCAATTTACCGGGTCAAATAGTACACATGGACGACATCTATTAATTAGGTAAGACTCCAGAAGAACATGATTTACGACTTCATGTTGTGTTAAGTCGGTCACATGATCTTGACCTCCGATTAAACTTCGAAAAGTGCAAATTTAATGCCAGTGAAAGCAAGTTTCTGGACCACATTATACCAACTGATGTTATGAAGCCTAGTTTTGACAAGGCGTGTCATCACCGAGGCATCTCATCCCCAGAACTTCTCCGAAATAAATCTTTTTCTAGCTAAATGATCTTAAAACCTACGGTACCTGCAGGATTTCACGAACATTGTTGAGCCGCTGCGTGAACTGACGAAAGAAAAAAGTGTATTTGTTTAGGGTCACCTTTAACAAAAGGCATTTGGCTGGATAAAACGCCACATTGCTTTCACACCAGTCATGGCGATTTCCGACAAGAAGTGTCCAACCATTTTCTCTACTGATGCATCAAACATTGGGTTGGACACTATACTATCCCAAATGCAAAATGAGAATGAAGGAGTTATTGCACACACTTCCAGCAAATTGTCGGCGGGAGAGCTTTTTTACTCTGCCAGGGGAAAAGAAGCCCTTGTCTGCGTTTGGGCCTGTGAGAATTGGAATTTGTTCTTGCTCGGAAGACCCTGCACTCCTCGTACAAACCACGCAGTGCTAACTAGATTACTTACTCGGGGAACAAATGGCATCAGGCCGCTTCGGACACATCGCTGGTATGCACGCTTGTTAACATACGATTTTCAAATTAAATTCCGTCCCGGACATGAAAACCAGGTAGCGGATGGGCTCTCTCAGCTGCCCCTAAACGAAACTGAAAATATAGAGGTTGATACTGGGAGGTTAACGGTGTCTTTCCTGAGTAGTGAACGAATCTCAGCTCTGACTAAGGAAGAACTCCAGAAGGCGACTCAGCAAGACGACACACTCAGCCGCTTACAGGTTTTCGCTAAACGGCTGACCACAGAATAACAAGATCACAGGCAAGTTTCGTCCATACTACGTGTTTTGTCACGAATTTTCATTTATAGATAGGGGTTTAATACGTAGCGAAAAATTTGTGGCTTCTCGGAGCTTGATGCAAAAGGTCATCCCATGTGCTCACGAAAGCCACCCTGGTATGGTATAGAAAGCAAGGTTGGCGCCTGCTTCTGATGGCCCAGGATGTCACAGGAAACAGAAAAACTTGTTCACGACTGTTCTTCATGTCAAAGAACAGTTTCCTGCCCTATACAACCCATTGACTATCTCATGCGACCGCGGTCCAAAATAGCTCTTGACAACATGGGTCCATTTAGCTCAGTGTCTCAGCATCATAGGATCTGTTTGGTGACGACATGCTTTTACAGTAAATGGCCGGAAGTCCATTTGTGTGTAGAGGTGACTAATGCCAGCATTATTCGATGGCTGAAGTACATGTGCTCCCATTTCGGACTACCAGAGAAGATGGTGACTGACAACGGCCCGCAGTTTGCACGAGTTTCTTTCGTTCCTTCAGCTTCAGGCCATCCGACACTCAGGTACAACTCCATACAATCCAGCGGCAAACGGCATGGCAGAGCGGCTCGATCGATCCTTGAATGAGAGTATCAAAACTATTCGCTTATCTGGCACCTGTTGGGAGGATGCAGTTCTACAAGCAATATTTTCTTGCCGAACGGCACATCACCGAGCCACAGACGAAACGCCAGCTGAACTCATGCTTGGAGATGCTCTTAGGACAAAGTTAAATGCCGCATTTCGATTCCTGCAACTAATAATTCCGACGAGTTAGATCGTCGCCATCGATATCGGACCACCTAGGGTAAGCTTAGTACTCCGCTCCAGCCCGGAACATTCTTGCGCGGGAAGGTAAACGCTGCATCAAAAGGACAGTCCACGTTATCATATCCGATAAGAATAACACGCGCAGGCTAGGCACTTATCGGCTGGAAGATAGCCGCACACTCAACACACGGAGGTTATTCACAAGTAGCAGAGGAACGGAACATGTGCCACCAACCTTCACTGAGGAAACTACGCAAAACACGCGGCTCCGCAGGACGGGCAGAAAACCAAGACCACCGAATCAATATGGTTTCGACGGATTACATGATTAAGCGGAGAGGTGATGTTGTGTATTCGGCCAGCTTGCTTGCTGGCTAGCCTAGAGACGCATGCACAAAACCCCAGACAAACACACAAGTGCATATTTTGTTGATTCCCTATTGTCTCATCCTTCTCATTACGACACCTTAATGTAATTACGTAGTTAGACAATTCTAAGCTTACAGTAGTTTGTTTACCGGAGCGATCTACTTACTTAGGTTCGTGCATTTGACTTTTCGTACACGACAGTAAATAGCCGGTGTTGTTGTTGAAGGATTAGAAGCTGGAGGTTGTAAATGCACCTTCGAAACCCTAACGCATGGGATGCGTTAATACGCATTCTCCTCTAGGAGAGAATTCCTGAAACTGTGGGGATATCGTAACAAAGAAATCAGTGGCAATTTTCTTGCAGGGTTACGTCTTCAACTTGAAGGTGATGTGTATTACGGGCTCAGTCTATTTCGATGAGGAGGCCAATTGTGCTTGTACTTGTGGTCTCAATCGCTGTGCGCACCTGTATGTATGGGGACCAAATCGCTTTTGAGCTTTGTTCTAGGAGTGCATATTGCAAGAGTTTTGCAGGGTACGGCAAACATGAAATAGGCTTAAATGTAGAGTATCACAAAGCCATTTGCAACTATGGACACAAAAAGTAAAACAGTGAGATGACACGTCGACTTGACGAGGAGGAGTCTGGACACATGCCTATGGAGCAAATATCGGTTGCAGACCAAATTGGCACCCCTGTTAGGTACACACAAAGTGTGCGAATCATGCGATTTGAAAAAGCTGCTGCTTCTCCCTGACAATTTAACACGATGCACCGCTCGGAATAAATGCAATTTTTATCCCGTGAGTCAACACTCCGTTGTCGTACTCGTCGTCAACCTTGCTTTTTCTTAGTAAGACTATTATTACCGAGCAAATTAGTTAATGTTGTCTAACTTTCTGATCGCTTGTGTGCATATTTCAACGTGCAAATTTTGAATGAGAGCCGCTTTTACCACTCTAGCTCTGAATTAGAATCAGTCTAATGAAACGTTTACAAATCAACGAGTACATTTGTGTACGGCTCGTTACATTTGAACTGTAGTCTGCGCTAATCTGTTTTGATGTTATATTCATAATTATATGTGCATATCATTGGTGCTTGATTACATAGCGATAGGACTGTGTTGATGTAAATAGCATAGCAATATTGCAGTAACAGATTTACTAAATGCTTCCTTTAGCACGCGTTAATACAACATTTCAGTAAGCTTCTTCGCTCACTTTATGACCTTAATCTCACTGAATGAATTTGTTCAGGGTTTCGGCTTTTTTACCATTTGTCTTCATTTAAAACAATCCCCATGCGCACATGCAGTTCTGATGATAGGAAATCATAGCTGGTAAATTTGTGCTCTCTTCAATGCAAGACTCTGTCAAATTTCAGAATAAAAGGACGTTCCTAATTTTTAGTATCGTTGTTGTCACACAACTCGTGGCATGTTAACCTGTTGTTGAATTAAATTAATTTTATCCCTGACCTTTCATGGCTCACATACGTAACGTCTTAAGCCTCTAGTAGAAAGTATTGTATCGTGCGGATAATGATCACCAGATAAATTTGTTTTTTATAGCACATATTTCCTCAGAGGAGGTGGATAATGTTACAACATAGATCACATTAAATTAAATATCATACCGCGCGGAATGGCCAGTAGTATTTTCTCTGCAATCCAAACAATAAACGTACATGTCAAACTCTATGCTAATTGCGAAAATCTCGGATGGAAAGAAATCCAAGAAACGGGAAATGCAGCAATTATGCTTGTGCATGCCAAAAGCTACATGTCGTGGTAGTGGATTTGAACGGATCTTAAGGGTTGTGTGGTAATTCTACCTGTACGATTACAAATAAATATCATCTGAATGTGAAACGAGAGTAATAGACAAAAGCAGTGAGTTATTGTACGGTAAAGTACAGTACGCAGAGTAGTCAATGTGGAACACCGGATGCAGAATAGTAAGCAACCTAAAATTATTTCAATTTGCACCCCATTCATGTTGGCAATGTGCTGTTTGCTCGATACCGGAACGATGTCCATCCGTTACTGATGACTCAGCCGGCATGCCTCTTTCACCTTTTTTCTTCTCTTCTGTACTGTGGCATCATAGCTGAGGTGTTTTCCACCTGAAGCTAGCGTGTATATTGATGATGATGTTTGCTCGATGAGCAGTATTTATTTCGAAACGGACAATACTCAGCACTGCCTTTTTGTCACATATAGGCTCTGTGTTGTTCACCGAAGTCAACAAAGCTCTATCTTAAGTAGTAATAAATTAACAAAACACTCTCCTTGTAACTATGATGGTGAGAAACCGTCCACACTTAAGTAATATTCAAGGACAGAAGGTAGCAATCAAGTGTATTTACAAGAGGTCTATTTTGTACACTTCATGAAGCCAGGCATTCTGGTCCGGTCTGCATACCACTACTAATCCACATAAGAACTAAAAGAAGGATGACCTGCGGATATCGGTTTAACTGTGTCTCAACCAGTGACCACCTCAGAAGGCTTTGAACAAAAACCGTGGACACTTTAACAGTAAGACAGAAAAGTTCAAAAACAAATTCTACTTATAAGAGCTACAACCCCTCTGGTTTGCATCACTTATGTGACGGCAGTAGGCTGGTTGTGTTTAACCAAATCTGAACGGCAGAATCAAAAATCAGAAACCAGTATGTCTGCATAGGTCATGTTGTATGGTACAATGTTTCTGATATAGTAATCAGTGGGCGGTTCCATTACATTTAGGCAGCTGGCAGGAGGCACTAAAGAAATCGTTTTAGTCCGTTTACAGTTAAATTTCCTCCAGCAGTTGTTCTCCGCTTGCGAAGGCACTTTAAATTTGTACATCTTTTGATACTCAGTAGGCGAGATTAGCGTGACATGCGTTGTGCCTATGTTTAGTTTTACGCCTCCATACTGCCTCGTCCAGAGTATTGTACGAATTTTCTGCTAAGATTAACCTTATACAATCAATATTAGTGTTCCGCACCTCAATGAAGTTATCCGAGGTGTTGCTGCACAAACAATCCCCTGCAGATTCAGCCTGCACTTTCGATACAAGAGCACGACATGATGCCTTGAAAACTTCCTTGGTTGGAGAAAAGCCGTCATTGGCTTATTCGATTTTTGTGCATCAGACAACATTATTTGTTGGTTTTATTTGTTTATCCTGCTACATGTATACCTATATACAGGGTCGTTTGGTGAACCATCTAATGTGCGGAAGAACGCACATCGCACCGTGAAATTCGTTGCCAGTTTTACTTTATTTTAAATAGGGTGCTATATGTACAACCTTAGTAAAGTCTTAACCCTACACACTGCGTTAAATCAGGTAAGCCAGCAACACATTACAACAAGAGTTGCATTTAATATGCTTGCTACAGAGATCTTGCTTTCGAATTTAATATTAACATTTGTTGTCTCTCGTTAGTCCCCCAACATATTTGCGGAGGATTTCATTTGAGCTTAGCCATGTCCATCGTATCCTGACTGTCGTTGTGAGGAACCAACACTAATCAGCATAGATGACATACAGCCACTTGGTCCGTACATATGATGACGCCTCTTGCAGCAAAGCCATATATGGGAATTTCTGTGGTTTAGACTGGCTGAGTATACATATATATATATATATATATGTTTGGCGGCATCCGGTTTCGGATTTGCCTGTCACTGTGGTGAGCCACAGGACGCCTGCACCTACAGAGGGACCATGGATGGCCTGCGCTGCACCACCCACAGCTCCAATCACACACCCCATTTCCAGTGTAAACCCGAAGGAATAAGACCTGGAGGCATGTGTATGGGAGTCCACGGAGCCGGCCCTTACTCCTTCACAGACAAACACAAGCACGCTGTATTTGGGGAATCAAGTACACACAAGGCGGTGACTGGACCGTAGTCCGCTCCACACTGAGTGCATGGAACCACTCTCCGAGCGTAGCACGGCCACACGGACCGTGCACCCCGTCCCCTCCAGCAAACGACCAACTGTCTCCTGGAGCCAGTATGGACGAGGTGGTGGGTAATAGACAGGTAGGCACCTTGTCAACATGCACACCAAGCGCAGCGACATCGGGGATATCAAGCAACAGCCAATCATTTGAAACGATAAAATGAAATGTATATATATATATATATATATATATATATATATATATATATATATAGACCCATACTGAGGCATATGTTGTATTCTTGCTGCTTCTTCACCGCAGTTGGGCTAAACCAACTTACAATTAAACTGGGTTTTCTTAAGCTGAATAAATTTAATTCCACTTTATTTGCTTTGTTCTGCCTACCTGAATAATCTTCTATTAACTGGCCACGTTGTTTACGTTAATTTTTTTTCTTTTTTTGTTCGTTCACTTTATCGCGTTGGTGACATTATTGTAGACCTTCTGAACATTTTGTACTTGTCGCGGATTCGGTGCTAGTCAACTTACATTATACGTTTATTTAGCGAAGAATTATGTCCACATAGCCGTATGCTTTAACTGATATATTTTATTCGGCAATGTCATTTTAAGGGTTTGCCCATTGTTTGACATCCTCGGTGTAGCTGCGCTTGATGTGCATGTTGACAAGTTGCCTACCTGTCTACTGCCCAATGGCTCTCCCATACCGGCTCCAGGAGACAGTTGGTCGTTGCTGGAGGGGACGGGGTGCACGGTCCGTGTGGCCGTGTTAGGATCAAAGAGTGGTTCCATGCACTCAGGGTGGAGCGGACTACGGTCCAGCCACCGTCTTGTGTGCGCTTGATTCCCAAACGCAGATGCCTTGTGTTTACCTGTGAAGGAGTGTGGGCCGGCTGCTTTGATGAAACGTGGCTCACATCCACATGCCTCCAGGTCTTATTCCTTCGGGTTTACACTGGATATGGGGTGTGTAGTTGGAGCTGTGGGTGGTGCAGCGCAAGCCACCCATGGTCCTTCTGTAGACGCAAGCGTGCTGTGGCTGGTCACAGTGGCAGGCAGTGTCGCCGACCAGATATACATCCATATATATACATATATATATATATATATTAATTATACGCTGTGGTACAGATGTTGTGCCATTAGAAACATGGCGAACGAAAACAATATACCAATAGGAAGGAAAAGAACATACAGCCTTTTTAAATAGTTTTTCATAGTGTTGTTGATTTTTGACCTAAGCTTTATTAGGGAAGAGAGGAAAAATCACCGCAACACGCAGCGATACACGTCCATCATTGGCGTCAGTCCTTTGCCATGGCTTCTAAGGTCTCCAAATAGCGACACTGTGTCTTTGGAATCCCAACTGAAGAGTCGAGAACAACCAACCATATCCAGATGTTCCATCAGCTTTTTCAGGTGGCGTCTCCATGTTGTAGGTTGTCCACCGCGCCGTCTCCTCTAGTTTTGTCCAGCAACCGCGAACAACGTCTGACACGGAAGACGATGTCCAAGTCACCGCAGTTGTTGCAGCGGGACCAGCTCCTTAAGCGAGTGACTGTCACCACTCAAGACACGTTTTCTAACTTACACACTGGTTACGTGGTGCAGCCACCACACAGGGGCAATGTACCACAAGCAACGATGATCAAAGCCAGATTGACGGCGCAGGTCAACCGTACGAACAGGCCAAATCTTGCACCCGTATGACAGTACAGCGCGGACAGTAGCCCAATAAATCCGCCCTTTGACGGATAGATGGATGTCATGGCGCACTCACAAGTGTCTCATCTTAGCGAAAGCGAGGCGTGCTCTTGAGATGCGCAACAAATCGTGTCTCCAACAGCTCCACCAGCTTTTATGCAACTTTCCAGGCAGAAAAATTCTCTATAATTTCCAGTATCTCACCACCAAGACTGAGTGCAGGTGCAGGCATCTGAAATTCTTGGAAAATAGGCTGTGCATTTGCGTGGGGAAAAAGCCATCCCATACTTTGACGCTTCAATCGCTAAGCGGTTTAGTGCAAGTTGGACGGTCTGTGGACCGTCACCCAGCAAGACGGTATCATCAGCATAGTCCAAGTCAACAACTCGGCTACCTGGGAGGAGTTCAATGCCGACGCTCAATGAACTTTGCAGAGCATTCTTTAGAGCATCCTCAATGGCAAAATTGAAAGGGAATGGGGAGGTAGGGCACCCTTGTCGAAATCCACTGGCAACAGCAAAGGAAGATAGAAGTTTGCCATTAGCCCTAACTCTATCCGAGGTCAGACCAATCACAGCCTGCAGTACGAAAACGAACTTCACAGGGACAGCATTCCTCAAAAAACGTTACCACAATGCAGACCTGTCGACAGAATCGAAGGCAGCGCGGATATCCAGTAACACGACAATCATTGGTTTGTGGTACACATGGCGGAGCTCGAGAATCTGGCGGAATGTAAAGATTTGATCAATGCAGCCGCGAGCAGGGCGGGACCCAGCGCGTCCCTCCCGCTGTAGCGATTCGCGCATTGGTGACAGCCCTCAAAGTAGGTTGAACGGCAGTAATTTACAAACGACGCGAACCAAGCTGGTGCCCCTGTAGTTGGAGCACGTTGTGCGCAGTCCCTTTTCGAAGATGGATGGAACCTCATCTTTCAGCGAGACTTCTGAGAACAAACTAGTAACTTATTGCAACAGCAAATAGCCGCTGTCTTTAAATGGGGCAGAAATATTGTATCAGGGCCCGGTGATTTTTAGTGCTTCGAGAAGCGGAGTTCCTGTCATATTTCCAAGTGGGAAGGAGCATCTGTGGGCACAGACCACTTAGCACTAGTGAACGCACAAGGGGAAGCAGATGGCGCTGGTTCCCAGCAAAACCGCGACCCAAAGTGTGCAGCCCATTGTTCTAACTGTCGTTAAAGATTACTGATCATTTGGCCATCCTCTTCGCAGATCGTTGCGCTTACTCTAGATCGGAAACCTTCGGTGGCTCGGATAAGATGAAAAGTTTTCTGATAGTGTCAGAAAGACTAGCAAGTTCCATCTCTCTAGCACCTTCACACCACCATGTTACACGGTCCTTTTGTAGACTGCTGCTCAGTTCTCGATTTAGGAATCGTCGTTATTCACTACAGCTAGAAGCGGAGGGAACGGAGCACCGTATGTCCATCAGCAACAAGGACATATTAGTGATCTAGCTTTCGGGTGGGTGTTGGCTGACTTCACAACTATCAATGTTGTCAGAAACTAAAGCATTTTTGATGCGCATCCACTGCGGCTAGCTGAGTAACGTCCCACATATATGAATAGCGTTAGTATATTGGGACTAATTTTGAGTTGAGTCCGTTACAGCGAATATGCACTAATGAGCCATATACACTTACAATTTTTGCACCACCAACGAAATAAGCCTATAGCTGATTCACTCGAAGTCGACGAGTAATATCTGCAAAACTGTGGTGGCAAAGTGGTAGCAACTTGTAAAGTATCCTACTTTAAATGCCTGTAACTTGTTAGAGAATAGCTAGGGATTTCTAGTGTTATGATTTCTAGTGTTTTATGTTATGTGTTATGTTATGATGTGATGTTATGATGTTATGTTATGTTATGATTTCTAGTGTTGTTATGAGGCCTGGTCGCATTTTATGTTTTTTTCCTTCAGTGAAACAGCGCCATATGTTCATAATATGAATAGCTGGTTGCCTTAAGTCAACATAGCAATATCTTGCTAACTTATTTTTAAACATGGATCTTTTATGTTGTTTAGTTGTTGGGATGGATATTTATCTAGTGAAAACATTGATTGCGATAACGAATATGTACAATCCACACTCTAACACAAAAGCTGCCAGTAATATTGCTAAAGAATTTAAATAGACCGGATAGCGAGCCGTTCATTGTAAAGCTTTTAACGGCGGAATGCATCTCCGCATTTCTATGTGAACATACAAGCTTATTCCACGGCGATTAGCACGTGTTTGCTTCATTTGGTAGTGAATCGGTACCAACCTCATCACAAATGCATTAACTGATACTTGCATTAAAGTTGGTCTATTCGAACGACATTTTAGCAAAACGAAAATGCAATACCTGACACAGATGGTCAACAGCTTTGTTTTGCAAGTAAAGTGACAGGTTGCAGGCCGCTCTGTTTTTTGTCATTGCAGTTATATTTAAGCTTCACAAGCGATTAAAATGATTAGATCCGAGAGTCTGATTCAACGCATCCTCTGGGAAATGAGGACAAGAAACTAACCTAATTATCCATCGTATCAAGCGGACTCATCTGCTTACCGAGGAAGGAGTAAAATCGCTTGGAAGGATTCCATATGGACTAGTTTGATCCATAAATTCTCTGTTGGGTGGAATTGCTTCTTTTCATTAATGCCCAGTAAAAGTTAACTGTCAGTAGATTGTACCACTTTTGCCTATTGATGCAACCAATACATTATGAAGATTAATGTTTGCAAATTGTCGTTGACGCGGTGCACTAATTGCCTTTTGTTGCAAGTCTGCCTTTAATAAGTTAGTCGACTCTTACGAAACAATTACTCAAGCCAACTACTTCACGAAGTTTTCTCGTGTTTATAAACCTGCACTGTAACTAGTCTATCGTCCATATTCACCTTGGGGCGCGTTTACTATCTAGGTCCCGCCGTCGAGGATGATTAGTTAATCGTGAACTCCGAGCGGTGCACTACGCCTACCAATAAATGTATTGTTGGACACCGACAAACTTGTGCGGTCAATTACTCATAGTCTTTTCTGGCTGTTCTTCTGGCTTTTAGCAATATTTTCTGCAAGATTGGTGCTCAAATATATTTTGCGCGCGTACTTCTAGTGTGCGCAGCCTTGGCTGTATAGATTCGATACTGTAGTTCATCGAGTACATTGTTATTGGGTTGACCATGCGTTGAAATAGCAAGAATTGTGGGCAAAACAAAATCAATGTATCCTTGGCATATGTTATAATTATTAATAGTCACGTCTGGCACCCAGTGCGCAATCCGCTTACTTGCAGGCCGCAGTACAGATTCCCGAACTTTGAGTCAACTGCGGGACACAGATGTTGACGACAAATCAACTCAGTACTGCATCACCGAGACGAAAGCTACGATGGTCAATGATTCATTATTACCACACAATATATTATATGTCTATACTTTAGAGCAGGGGACACCAACCTATTTTCGTGGCCGGCTGGATAACTGACTAAATGACGACCACGGGCCGGATTCGATGTAGGTACAATACTCGTAGGCTAAAACGCAAACCCTGAGCAAAACCGAATGAACTAAGTTCACCATCCCATGTTAAACATGGGTGAGTGTCAATGAACCATGGTATATCCCCGGAAAAACGCAAGTGCTTGACACGTCCCGTAGGATGGTTGGGGTGAATACACTTAAGTCGAAATATATGTGAGTCATCTACAGGGTGTCTACAGAGATACAATCATTACTAAACAATGTAAGTGTAAAATAAAAGTTGAGTGTGAGCACACAGAAAGACACAGTTTGCTCTGAGCATTGAGGTAAAGCGCAAGCAAAGTAAAATATAATCTTTCACATATGCGCCGCCTGCTTTGGTCCATACAACACATAAATCTAGTAGAATGGCATGATTAATAATATCCAAAATGGCTTTGTTTAGATAAAAAATTGCTTTGAGCTAAGAAAATCATTCAAAAGTTTCTTGAAAACGTCCAAATTAAAGGAGGTTACAACTGAGTATGGTAGAGCGTTCCAGAGTTGGCAAATCCGAAGGGAAAATAATCCGGTCGACGCTCAAGACAGCCATATTGTTCCCTCAAGTGATGTAGAAAAACAAAAACACAGCTTATTTACTAATTAAAGAATGATTACTGGGTAGGGTGTACAGTTTCGTGCACAGATCTGCATGATATTCGGACGCAAAAGGATTAGTGAGGTTTGTGAAATAATTTGGGCTTTCAAAATATCATTAATGTTTGGTTTGTTATGGCTGTGTCTAATCACAAGAGTAGGTTTTAAAATTTCTTCATTCAGAATCGTTCAGTGAGCCAACTTCACCTGCTTCATTGTTAGCCTCTCTGATCGCGTACACATATTGTTCTCAACACGGATGTCATACTTGCGGCAAACTTCTTCAATTCCGAAAATTCAACATCAGGTGAGAAGCGGTAAAATCCGGAAAATGTTCCTTCCCTGTGCTTCTGTTTTAACAAGTCATTTGCCTGCAAATCAAACGTAGTCGAAATGGAACTTCGTCAAGGCTGCAAGCAAACGGATTCTAGAACAGTAGAATTTTACTCCTTATTCGGTCTAAGTATGAAAATCCTTACGAAATACCTCTTCAAATCACAGATAGTTGATTTTGAAAAACCAAGAGGAACATCTTAGGTGATTGTAGCAGAAAGCGCTTTGAAACAGTGAAAACGAGCAAAACTCCCCTTCCTTTTGTGATTCACACAATGCCAACTTTCTCAGCAGTTTCTTGATGAATCTGTAGAAAGCACAGAGGAAGTGTTGTTTTCCTTGTAGTTCCAATCTTCCTTCTTACATGTGGGATATGATGTCAACTATAAATGCCAACTTTGACAGCTAAGTAAAATCTGACAGCCGTGGGTCAACTCTAATTCAGTGCGGAAAGGAGTTATTTCGTTTTGAAGCTAGGAATAGAGAAACGGGGAGTTTATTGCAATTGAACCACCATACTGGTGTTTGTGAAGCAAAATCACAGAATTCAGAGTCCATATCTTCCAGAAAAGACCTGAGCTGACAGTGACTGAGAGCATGCTACCGAGTGAAGTAAACAATAAAAACGACTATAGTTACAGTATACAAGGAATATCTAGGTTTTCCAAATAGTTTGCGCGTTAATATAGGACTCAGTGTATAATCAAAGCGACCGGAATTGGCAAATTTTAAAATTGAGCCCTGAACTGTCATAGCAAACTCTTCCTCACTCCAGCGTGTTTCCCCTTTCATCAACTATAAAACCCCGAAGCCAATTCCACAGAAGGTCATGGTGTTGAAATATCATGGATGTGGTGAAGCGAGCGCTCAGGATAAAACAGTACCCGACACCGCCGAGCTCATTATGCGAAGCGTGGCATGGCGTCGTGAGCGTTCCCGTTGAAAGGGTAATACCCTGAGTCTCGCTCAAACTGTCGAAAATGTTACATGACGGCAATGATATTGCATGGCAGCGTGGGGTCATTTAACGAAGGCATCTAAAGTGTATTTGTGCCAAGGTTATAAACAAGGGGTGTCCAAAGTCTGGCCAACGGGCCAGATGGCACACGCGTTACCATTCCAAGTGGCCCCAGCATCCTCATTAGTAAATAAGTAATTCAAGTCACCCAAGCAAGTGACTCGAGCAGGACCGCAGAGCACAATGATTCACCAATGAGAAGTAGGCAAACTTAATGGCCCCGTATGTCTATATAAAGAACAGAATGGCTATTAACAGTATCTATTATTGGGTTTGTTTTCTACCAGCTACTACTACCTAACTGCTATCAATCCTGCACTGAAGATGCCACCTCGAATGGTGGCGAAATGATTACAGTCAAGTTGTCCAGCTCGGAGAACTCCACAAAAACTGAATAAATCTATGCTTATATTTTTTCCGTACAGACAACATTAAATGGACTACAAAATTTACGAATATCATGACTACATGTGACGCGTATTTTTACCTCACAAAATGTGGCCTGCCTTGAGAAAACTTTGGGCACCCTCTACTACGGAGGTGTGGATTATTTCGGTCGCCAAATTCCGGTGCCATTGTCAAGCCGGATGAACTAACGTCGAGAGTCGGGTCCGACCAGCAGTGTGAGCATTCCTACTTTAGCTTGATGAATGAATGGTTGCGCCGAATGTGATTAGTTGGCGCTTTGTTTTGAAGGATGCCAGCAACTTGTAGCTACAGACCAACACGCAAAATAGGATTGCACGCATCGCCTGCTTTGTTTATTGACTGTGTTAACTTTTGCCATTGTGGTAACTTCCTGGATCTACATCTGCAGTTAAGTAGAAAGATTCACAAATGGAAATGCACATTGAAGAAACACAGTTGGGAACATTATTTGCTGATCATTCTTTCAGTGTACGCTCATTGAAGCGAATATGGAAAGATGGCAAAGCTCCGAGCTTCTGTTGTTTGTAAAATGTCGGTTTGCGAACGTCAGATGACCACGGCATACAAAGGGCAGTATTAACCGGTATGTAAACCACTTTATCATTCAACAACTGTGTCAAGGGATGTAATGGGATGAATACGACTTTACACAGTGTGCGAGACACAACCGTATGTTTACTAGGCGAAAAATGGTGAGCTGTTGTCAGGCTTCCTATTACTGCAGCATCCTTCTACTGTACGGGCGCATTGAAGGTGGCTCCATCGCTTCTAATTACATTTTAAAAAGGCTGTTATTGCCAGGTTTTTAACAGTGTGTCACCGTTGAAAGTGCACATGCCTGACTGAAGGTTACATGGGAAATGTTATTCATCAGGACCATTTATGGTAACAGGAAATGCATACAGCTTTCCATGTGCGTGGAATCAATATGATTGTCAATAAAAACAAGTGTTGCATATAGTTGCGCAAGTACCAAGAGGAAAGAGAAGCAACAGCGCCTTTATTCCTTTTGGAATTAAAGAACTGTGCTTTATTCATTTGGCAGTGCCAACTTTAAATGATATACTTTCTAGTAACACTTCAAGACAATCGTTAGACTATTTGCTTCGGCACATGCTTGTTTAATCAGTTGGTCCAAATGTGTTTGAAGTGAATCACGGCAACGTCGGCCACTCCCTTCAGATAGCCGTGTGAGATGCCCTGCACCGTATGATTCGACTTCGATGTGAATGTCATGATTTCATAAATTTTCTTTAGGATGGTTACAATAGAGCTATACACCGTTGGATGTTGTCGCCTCATTGGTCGTGACTGAACATTTAACCACCGTTAACTAATGTGGCCTTATAGGTGTTGCTTAGAAGTTATGAACAAAATGTAAAGCTGGATTCGGTCAGAGATCATGTTACGATGACTCGGAAGGAAGCCACATGTCATCCACCTATCTGAGGCATAACGATTACGCTGTCCAATCATAAAACTTATCTAACCGTCACATTATCCGCAAGATTAGGCACTGTGCACGGATGGTATTTGAGTAGTATTGTAGAGGAGTGGATTATTTATTATACATGTTAGCTGTAGGCGGAAGACACAGCTATTGTGTTGCATACAAAAGTAAAGAAAAAACATAAAACAGAGGCAGGTCAGTTGAGTCACCGGTAACAGATGGACTTCGGTCCAGAAAGCTAACAGCCAGCTGTTGTGCCGCAAAAAGTCATATTATGCCTAATATCATAAAACCTCTACAATTTGACCACTCAAGCGACTGGACCAAAGTGGTCAACATAGAGTGGTAGTTAGCGTACGGAGGTTCTGTGCCAAAACTTATCGTAACCTACTTACCAGTTGTGGGTAATATAATATGAAATCTATCTTCGCATAAACCCGTTTCGAACACATTACACGCGATCTCACTTAACAGCAAACGCAGTTCAAGCATCCAGTGTTATAATAAATCGAAAGGCAGAGCGCATTTCGCAAGTTAAATCATTTTTTGAAAAAGTCAAGCTTTGTCTGTTTCTTTCTATTTTCCCAAAGGATACTAAAAAAGCGCTTTCAGTACACGTCACACCACTCAGCATACCTTACCACTTTTCACAACAAATGATTTCAGTTGAAATCAAAGATGTCTGACTTCATCTTCTTTTGGAGTTTCTGTGATTTCCAAAGCATTGTCACGCATTCCTTCTTCTAGTTCATTAGCATCATCAAGTGTTTGGTCTTTGTTTCTGTGGGGTAGTACCACAGTCAGTATCTCTTGGAAAATAGCATCTGGATCTGGTTCAGTGCGTCACAAGTATTTATCTATTTCGTAGAGGGTAGAAGTCACGATTAAACTCCACACGAAAATCTGCCTCGACGGGGAATCGAACCCCGGTCCACGAATTTCCGGTCCGCTGCCCTACCACTGAGCTACCGAGGGCTGACGATTAGGTGCGGAATTTAACACGTGACTTCTGCTCGTTGCGCGACGTATTGCCAATGAGCTCACAGTAACTGTCCTGGTGTTTCAGATCGGCTCACTCACTCGTCACTTCCCAGTGGACCGAAGTAACTGTCCATCCGAAGTCCAAAGGGCGATGGTAGATTATTTGAAGGGTGTTTGTGAGGAACGTAAGTATCGTAGAAGGCAGAAGTCACGATTAAACTCCACACGAAAATCTGCCTCGACGGGGAATCGAACCCCGGTCCACGAATTTCCGGTCCGTTGCTCTACCACTGAGCTACCGAGGGCTGACGATTAGGTGCGGAATTTAACACGTGTCTTCTGCTCGTTGCGCGACGTATTGCCAATGAGCTCACAGTAACTGTCCTGGTGTTTCAGATCGGCTCACTCACTCGTCACTTCCCAGTGGACCGAAGTAACTGTCCGTCCGAAGTCCAATGGGCGATGGTAGATTATTTGAAGAGTGTTTGTGAGTAACGTAAGTTGCATAGAGGGTAGAAGTCACGATTAAACTCCACACGAAAATCTGCCTCGACGGGGAATCGAACCCCTTATCCATTTAAACAAAATCCATTCCGTCGAATTATGCCAATGGAGATGGAATGCTTAATAAGGCGACGGCATCCCGCTTGCGAGATTGAATGAATGCGGCTTTTCTGAAACACCACTGTTTTACTTCTGGTTGAATTTTGAACTTATCCAAAGCAAACTATCCAAGGCATTTAGTGAAGCAACAAATGAAACTTCATCCGCATGCGAATCATTGGTATGTACTTTTGCCACTGTTGCCCACACTGTATGAGCTGGGCTCGGTAGTGTATTTTGAATATGTTGATGATCTCTTGGTCCAGATGTTGCATTCGTGAGGTCATGTTTGTAGGCAGAAACCTAAATGTAATATTTGTGAGATTTTTTACTTGGGTGTGACTAGGTCAGTTGTCCACTGTTAGGATAATGAAGCGTTCCTACTAAATCATCTTTGTCGATACTTCTGATCCACTTCTCAAATATGGTAGCAGTCATCCACGAAAATCGGTATGATCTCCAGGTGGCTAGAATGTTTTCAGGATTCAGAACGCATGTGGTCTAGCTGATTTACCAATGTAAAGGGGCTTTAGCTTCTCCCCACACAAAACTGTGAGACGTTCTTTGTAATGTCTTCCACTCTGACGTTTGTCACCCCTCATAACGAGGCTTCTGTTAGGCAACGCATTGAAAAAGCGACTGCAATCGTCAGTGTTAATCATGTCGTTATTTTTGAAGCTCTAGCTGAAGTTGGCAAATTTTTGAAAAAGACTTGGAGAGACTCTTCAGGCACTTGGTTGGATTCACCACGCATAACTTTGGGAAGTTCCATGTCCGACTTTAAATTTCTCTAGCCAACCATAGGATGCCGGCCCGTAGCCCAAAGGTAACTAGCTTGTCTTGTAATCTTGCGGTGCGGGTTCGAGCCTGCGTAGGGACAGGGCGACCCTCGCAATATCCTTAGTCCACATGCGACCGGTTGTGGTTGCGCGGCAGCGAAGCTTCGGCACTGCGTGCCGGCGTACTATCGGTGCCTTTTTATTCCATGCCCGGAAATCTGCAACCTAAATTCTTTTGAGAACCGTTTAGTAAAATCTTGAACCATCGGCCCAGAAATTCGAGCGTTAGCTGCCCTCATCGTGTGAAGTTCTCCGTCTCTTCGGCTGCAGATCTATTTTTGCATTGTCGAATCTCTACAAATACTCTTGTTTATGTCTTTGCATGTTGCTAACTGCTGCCTTACTCTGTCTTCTTTCTTTGGCCACTGCTTTCCAGAAAATTTAGCATACTAATCTTCTCCTTCAAAGTAAAATCTCTGACACCAAACATAGTAAGTCCGGAATGTTACCATATTTCCGCGCATTTGAACCATGACCGGTACACATATAAATAAATGAATAAATAAATGGTGTATTTCTCGCCGATTCGAACTGCAGTCCAACTATGTGGTCTGATCAATGTGTACAACAGAATCACAAAAATAATCAATTTACTCACACTTTTTACAACAGATCATTGACAGGTATTGAACCAATTGGCTGGATTAAGGTATTCAAGAAATTAAAAAGCCTGGAACAATAACATATGCAGATTTAAACAAATGTCCAGTTAAAGTAATACGGCCACTAGTGGAACCGTCCCCAGGGGACCTGCTTCCATGCAACGTATTCCCTCGAAAGGTTTCATCCGCACTTCCATGCAATACCTGGCCACGTGCCGGTGTGGCATAGTAGCATATGAGCCATCAACTGTTTATCATATGTTGTGTTCTTGTTAGGGCTGCTTTTATATATGTATTATGAGCGATGAAACCTCAGCCCAGTCCGTCATGCGGATCATTCAGTTATGGTAACTTTTTATACGTCAGTCAATTTGTGGTAATGTGCCTTGCATGGGTAAAATCTTTTATAATCTGGAAGCTATAATCCGTCACCACAGGAGCTCAGCCCAGTCGTGGCAAATAATGAACTAAGGAAGGAAGTCGCCAAAGAAGAATTAGGTGAAAGAGGTACTATATCGTTAATGTGCAAAATAGGCAGGTATGTTTTTTACATCAGCGTAAAAATGGATCGAGCCTATCATACGATCAAATTGTGTGACGTGACAGCCGGAGACAGATAACTGTACGAGTTGTCCATAGGCGAAAGTCACCTAGGGAATCCGTTATTGCCATCACTGAATTCCAGTACATGTTTGGTCTGTTAACTCCAGAAAAGAAGGGGTAATATTTCGCACTGCAGAACAAATGTAGCGAAGGGGATCGCAGAACATTATTACAAATTAATCAATTTGTGGAGAAAGTACGAAAAACGTTCACGACTCCACACCAGTAACTAATTTTGCTCTCGGTTTTAAAAAGAAGACAGTTGGTGTGAATTAAGTTTGAAAGGAGTAAAACCGCATAAGAGGTAGCATTGAAGAATAGCATAAGAAGCGGTTTATAATAGCTCATCCTAGATGATCAAGTTTTCTCTGGTGCATTTGTTAGATATATTTCGAGTCGATGTTCTCCGGTATCATACATGATCCAGCACTACTTCACACAGCTTTTCATTATCGTCAAAATTTTAAGATGCATTTCAGTTTGTCAGTTGACAGATAAACATTTATCATTTGGAGTCCAAAGAACACGAGACCATAGGTGAACAACTGTTTTCGATGATTCTCTTCAGACTAGTACAATCTTATTTAAGGGTAAAATAATGAACTGAAATCGACTCATTGGGTAAAGTTACATAGTTAATCAACGGATCAATGAGGGAGGCTAAACGTTGACCATTGATCTGACAGGTCGATTGCACGTTATCGAGTTTGATCTTTGGCAATCGACCTCAGTATCGCTCGTTCTAGCTGGCCAGGGAAGCTGTAAGGCATGGAGCAACTTCTTTTGCTAGCATAATGAAGGTTGAAACAACCGAATGCAAATCGATTCAGCTGTCGAGAACGCACGGAGGCGCAAACCTCTTGATTGATGATGGGGGACCCTGTAAATTATCCTGAAGGCACGCTTTAGATCGACTTGTTGCTCCGTGTCTACAATATGGGCCAAAACGGCGCTGCTAATGGCCCCAGTTCCTTCTTGACGCAACCAGCGCGGGCAGTGTTCCTTCACGCGTTTGGACAAGTGCCGTGCCGTTCGACAAATTTAAGTAGCGTCACAAACGCACGTGAACTGATAAATAACGATAGATGAGGTCAGCAATGGCAGTGTATCCTTATTGCGTGAACAAACAAGTGGTTCAGTAGAAAATGTGCATTTTAACCTGGCTGCCGGGAATGTCGACTTGACTACCGCTGAAAGACTGGTTAGGCGCTCGGCAGCGGCATCCCCCTTAAAAGGTATTCTTAAAAATAACTCCTTCTTCGCCGCGGTTAAAACTGGTACCGGATTGGGCTTTTCTTCAAAATTCTTTGAAACAAATCTATCAGGATAGCTTTTCTCGCGCAGGGTATTCATTATAAAGGCTAGTTCCTCATCCAGGGTGTCCTGTGAGCAAATTCTACGTGCTCTTGTGGACATGCAAAATGTTCACTGCATCTAATCTCTTTTGGCACTTTATTCCCTATGGATCCATACTTAAGAAGATAGAAATTTCTCCTTAGGCTGGTCCGTAATTTAGGTAACTAAGATATACATTCACTAACGCGCAGTTCATAAATGGTATCATCCCGAAAGTGCAATTGGTAGGTTCCAACATATGCTTTCCGCCACGCGAGTTTGTGGAAGAAGCACAGATTAAATTGCATTCTTCGTAATCACAGAGGTTCAAGACTCAACTGTTTGCACCTATATCTGTATGAAAG
Organism: Dicrocoelium dendriticum; assembly: GCA_944474145.2. Taxonomy (NCBI): domain Eukaryota; kingdom Metazoa; phylum Platyhelminthes; class Trematoda; order Plagiorchiida; family Dicrocoeliidae; genus Dicrocoelium; species Dicrocoelium dendriticum. The sequence continues at coordinate 248,447,029 of OX104063.1, read as the reverse complement.
GACGGCTGAATGGCCAAATATGCGTTTTGTAAAGGCATGTTGAACATTTTCAATGGCTCTCAAGTCACCCTTTGGCAAGTTACTGAAAGTAACACAGCAATATTTAAGCAAAGGCCTGCTACTGATTTTGAAAGCAATTAATCTGGTTTCTGTCATGGTTAGTAGGTGGCATATGAGCCCGAGCGACTGCTTAGCCATTTTCATGAATGATTTGTATGTTCGTTAAAGTTTAACGAACTAGAATATCTTAAACCTAAGTCACGAACTAACTGGCTGACGGGAATGACTTTGCCATGAAGCCTGAACAGTTCTGCTGCTATCTGACATCCATACGCTAGAATACTACACTTCGATGTTGCAAACTTCATCTGCCACATATCAGCCCATCTCTCAATGGCTTTCAAATGGCTTTCGATATTGTTAAATTCAGCGGTATGCTGAGAACCTAGGAACGAGTAAACCACCTTTAGATCATCAACAAACAAATAAGGTTTCCAAAATTGTTTGACAGAAACAAGTTCATTTATATACGGTAGTACCTAAAACACTGCCATGTACCACTCCACTGGTAACCAGACGAGGTGAAGAGATGTGACCATTGATATCCACAACTTGAGACCGTCCTACTAGGTACGATTGGATCCAAGATTTAAGCGGATTTGTAACACCGTACTTACTTGATTTATATAGCTGCTTCTTGTGTGGGACTCTGTCAAATGCCTTTTGCATGTAGAAGAAGATGACAGTGCATTTAAGACCTGAGTCGATTGCTTCAGTTAGTCGGTTAGGGAAGTCAACTTGACAGGTAACACACGAGCGGGACTTCAGAAAGCCATGCTGTGAAGGTGAGAAAAGTTTGTGCGATAGTAGGAATGAAAAAAATGTTCCTTAACAATTCTCTCTAGCATACGTGAGAGAATGGCTGCGTGAGTAATGGGGCGGTAGTTCCGGATGTCAGTTTTCGACCCGGACTTTTGTCTTGGTACAACCGTAGCCGTTTTCCAAAGTTCCGGGTTCTTGACCACACTGGATAGACAAAGAGATATCTAATAATACAAGAGGGATATCATCTCCACGGTGTTTGAGTAAACCAGAAGAGATCCCATTGAGGCCAGGTCTGTAGGATGGTTGTAGACAGGTAATCATACGTTTTATCGTAGCGACAATAAGCTCGATCGCTGGGACTTGTTCAGAGAAGTGAAACGAGGTTGACAAATCCAGAGTTTCTTTTTCAACATTAAAGGAACAAGCAAAGTATGAGGTAAAGTCTTCTGCCATGGCAATTGGGGAAGCAATGCATTCGCCTTCAAGCATGACGGTGTGGAAGGGTAAGTCAGTTTTGCCGGCTCTCCTTTTTCTCAGTAATACAGTCACCAGTTGACTTGTATTACTACTATTTACAGTTCAGCGTTCTTTTCGTATAAGACGGGTGTGGTGTTTCACGTCCGTCTCTCTTATAAGGCTTTGGAGTCTCAGTACTACGTTGAAGTTGTGAGTACGTTCATATGTTCGAGTTAGCACTCGTATTTCCTGCTTTTCCTTTGCATTGTTAGCGTACTTAGAAGAGGCTCTCGTATTATCACGGGAAGCAAGTATGCTTAAGCTCATAACCACAGTGCCATAGAAGATGTCAGAGGCTCCCTTAATGTCAAACGAAAGAAAAAATGGTCCCAATTTTGGACCCTAAGAAAGAACAGCGTCCGTAATTGCTTATCCGGCCATCCAATCGGCAATATATGTTGGGTAGTTCTAGCGTGCCTGTGCCAGTGTTTGGAGGACACACAACTGTGTGTGAAGCTATGGACTTTGATCTGTCCCTTGCTGGCATGCATGGATGTCATCGAGAGATGTGCACATTAAGACCACCTGAGCCGGTCGAAGAGTTGATAGCTCCGGTTCAGAGCCTCAAACATCTTATTTGGAAGTAAATACCCACACAATCGAGTGGGAGTAATGGACTGCGCTGGACCACGCTCAAAAGATGTTAACATTCCGGACCCACCGTAGAGCCGGATCAACGCTCAACAATTGAAGTGGGTGTAAACGTCAAGCACGCCACAATCCAAGGTGTTAATGAACTTCTGCTTGAACCTGGTGGTCAATCGAGGGTTCGGCAGTCACTCAGACTCCTCTTGCAACACGCGCGATGAATGGCCACATGTTCTTAGGGGCTTGCCTATGTAGGCTTGCCTATGTAGGTGGACAGGTGAGGGAGGTTGAACTCAAATCGCTCTAGGTCATTCCACAGGTGCGCATCTATGGGGACAAGCGTGCGCTGAACGCTGACTACCGGGACGAAAACGTATTGACACACACACGTACACACACACGTACATACAGAGAGAGAGAGAGAGAACATGCTGCCGTATCTTCACGTAAACCTTTCACATAAATTTGGGAGTCAGAAGTCCACACATTACAGTCCCGCTGCACACCATGCTATCGGAACAAAAGAGCCATTCGGGAACCATGGTCAACTTATGGAGGTTGAATTATTACAGATTGTCATAGCCCTAGTGGTCGACATACGACCTACAGAGGTGGTCAAACCCATCACAATGAGGCTGGACTAGTGCGATGGTTTGCGCGCTTCAGAGATCCATTGAGCTATGCTGGGTGGTGCTTTTTTGCACCTTCAGAGCCACTCATACCAGATTGGGCAATGGATAGAGACCAGATAAACTCAGCCTCCTAGTTTTCCAGGTTGAGGGTTGGAATGAGGGTGGCTCCTTATTCCTTAAAACGGACTGCTTGTAGCCCAACGCCAAACCCGTTGCCCTGCGGTCAGATTTTGGAACCAAAAGCTTTGGTTGAGACCTCTAATCGTTCTCCTGTTTAGGCCTGGGAAACCTGACAGTATCCTGCTCACGCAATACTATGCATCTTACGTCAAACAATTTCTTGATGCACTGGTAACCGCAGAAGATAATCAACCGTGCCCTATCTGCTGCATCGAGCAGAGTGGATACGTGTATGGATGCTACTGCTCAAGCCTGCCCATCTTCTTCCTCCCACTCCTACGTTATTTCACCCTTATTGTCCTGTTTCAACTTCCTTGTCATCCTCCTTTTATCCCTCCCCATTTTCAACATGTTTTCACCTAGTATCAACTCACATGTGAACGCGGAGCGTCATTCCTGCCCTGTCGACAAGCCCATGTCCAAGCAAGCGGTTAAGCTCAGTTCATCGGTTTCCATTTGGTGCGCTCGATCCTCCTTCAGATTGGCATGCCTCAGTGTTCGCACACTGCTTCAGATCGGTCAACAGGCAGCAGTTGCCCAAATATTGGAGACTCTATCCATCGATATCTGCTGCTTGTCGAAGACCCCCCTGCAAGACCCAAGCTCAGTGCTCACTCTGTGATCCCCTTCAGGTGACACCTGCAGTATTTTCTCATTACCCGTATCCGGTGACGATGCAGCTTCGAGCACCGGCCAAACCGGTGTTGATATTGCCCTGAGTCCTCGGGCTGAAGCTGCTCTGCATGACTGGATTCCAATCACTAGTCCGTTGTGTGCGGCCAGATTGGCTGGCTAGTTTAAAGATTCCAAGTCGCGTGGCACTAACAGATGTGTATTCGTCATCACTGCCTCTGCACCCACAAACTCCAGCTATGGTTCAGTAAAGATTTCTATCACCAACTGAACGAGCTCCTTCGTTACAGAAGAAGTTCGGACACTGTAGGCTGGCGGGGAATCTGAACGCTCAAGTTGTCAATTCATCCACTGATGAACTGCATCTGGGCTGCCAACAGAGTGTAGGCTCCCGTAATGATAACGGTGAGCGGTTACTTTATTTGTGGGAAGGTCCTCGCTTATTACTTCCGAGCACCAATTTCCGACACAGCATCCGCCGGAGGATGACTCGGCGCCCACCAGTCTCGAACCAGCTATAGACGCAAATCGATCACATTGCCGGTGGAGATGCTAAGTGTAGAATTGTCGCTCGATTTGAAGCACATGTGTGGACACCGACCATGCACTTCTATGTGCTGACCGGATGCATTTTGGCGGAAGCCCACGACGACGCTGTGCGCGCATTCACACCAGCTAACTGGCGAAACCAGCTGTTCTGAATGCCTATCAAGGCATGCTGATATGTGAGTTGAGTAAGCGCGCACTGGATACAATTGAAGCTCACTGGTCTCATGTTCACCAGATCTTGCTAGCAGCAGGCAAATCCTCATGTAGTAAGTCGAATCGCCAACATGAATATTGGGTCTCTTCGCATCCTCTGGAACTTACCGAAGTTCGCCGGCACATTCCGGCTGCAAGCGAACACAATGAGACTCGCAGGAAACTCCGGACAACACGCCGTACTAGCCTGAACAGAGACCGTGCATCCTGGTAGTCTCATCGTGCATCAGAGATGGTAATCGCCGCTGCCCTTGGTAACCATCGGAAGTTATTCTGTCTGATACAGGAAACGGGCAGCAGGAGAGTTGCTGTTAGGAAAAAATATACGTGACGAGAGTGGACAGCCTATCCACAACTTGTCAAAACGCTTGGAACTTTGGGCTATGCATTTTGAAAGGCAATTTAATCGGTTGGAATTGTCAAATTTTTCGCCGGCCACTGATCACCCTGCTCCGTGGCCTGTCCCATTGGATCCGCTCTCTCGCTCAGAAGTCGAACGTGAGATCGGAGTGTTGAGGTTAAATAAAGTAGCGGGACCAGATGCGCTTCAACCAGCTCAGTTCCACTTTTGTACGACCTGCTCTTATGCATGATTTAAACGGGCTACTATTGAAACTGTGGGAGCAGGAAACTGTCCCAACCGACTGGAGCCGCACCGTCATTGCTCCAATTTTAAAAGGAAAATAACGATCGCAACACCGCAACCATAATGAATCAAACTGCTCTCCAAGGCCTCCAAATTGCTTTCCTCTGTCATCCTTCACAGACTGGTTGACACTCGTGAAAGCCAGATTCGGGAAAATCAAGCCGAGTTTCGTCGAGTTTGTGGCTACATTGACCACCTCCACACTTTAACCCAGTTGTTGTAGCACCGTCACATATTGTGGTGGCCTATCGTTTTCGTGCTCCTCGATATCAAATGTGCATTCGATTCAGTGGATAGATGTGCGCTTTGGGATTGTCTGTTCAGGAAACGTGGGCGCGAGAAATATAGAAACATTATCCGAGCGTTATACGCGCGTACCTCGGGCAGGGTGAGGACTTACGGCCAGCAGCTGTCGCACATCAATATCTCAGGCCTCATGAGAAAAGGATGCCCGCTGTCACCTTTCCTCTTCAACTTCGCTACTGACGAATTCATGAAAATCGTGTTCACATTACACGACTTAGAAGGTGTGGAGCTTCTCCCAGGAGAACGCATTAATGACTTGGAGTGTGTAAACGACATTGCCCTTATCTGTGACAGCTCACAAATGTGCCAAGCGGCTCTGAACAGACTAGCGCTGGCTCGAAAGATTAACTTTGGCTGTCAGTCACTTTGTGTTTTGCTTCGCACCTTCGAAGTGCAAAGCGCTCATCCAAGATTGGTCTGCAACGCCCCCTGCGTTGACGCTTGGGTAATGATCAGCTAGAAGTAGTTCAAAAATTCAACCTCCAGGGAAGTTGTATCAGTGCCTCGTGGAATTGGAGATGAGATCACGAACCGTATCGCAAACGCTCGAGGCGCTTCTGCTAACCCTCGCCACTTATGGCGCCGGCGCGACATCATTTTTGCCCTGTAGGTTAGAGTGTGCAAAGCAGCGGTAGTTCGACCCTCCTGCACGGTTGTAAAACCTGGCTCCTTAGATCCGTTGACATAAAGAAGCTAGTTACGTTCGACCACCGGTGTCTTCGCACTTTGGCCCACATCTTGTGGGAACACCGATTAAGCGACAAGCGTGTTCGATGCCTTGTTTTCGGCACAGGAGAAGGAAATTTACCACGCAGCACCGTTTTTTACGCACCAGGCTCCGATGGCTGGGCCACGTGTTACGCATAACAGCCCACCGACTCCCGCGACGTGCGTTGTTTGCGCTCCGGGGATGTGGATAGAAGAAGAGAAGGGGTGGCCAAGCGATGACTTGGTCGAGAAGAATGAAGTCACTTCCAAGCTGGCTTCGGTTGGAGTGTTTCGGCTCCCTGGTTGGGGTCCGAAAGACGATGAACACGTTTGGCTGGTTGCACTTGCTGATATGGCTGGGCGCCGACCTCAATGCCGTACGTGCTGTGAGTTTCTTTGTCCCACCCCATCCCTCTTTGCCTCCTTCTCCAACCTCGATCTCCATAATTAGCTTAATATAATTTTGCACAGTAATTGATTTTGCTGCATAGTTTCCGTCAAGTAGCTTACCGGAAGGATACCCATCCGTTACTGTTAACTCAGCTGGCTTGCATCTGTTGCGTTTGTTCTCTTTTGTTCTTTAATATATTGCGGCAGAGTAGCTGAGGGACTTTCCACCTCTAGCTAACGTGTATACTGATGATGAGGATAATAATATTAATAATAATATTAATAATGATGACGGTGATGGCGGTGGTGGTGTGGTGGTCATCGTTCAGTTGTCTGGTTCTTTAGGGTTGCATCGTAACTGTTCATGCTGTGAAAAATTGATCAACATAGAGAAGTGGTCAACACAAATAGGTGGTCGACTTCAGAGATTTTAGTATACTTATGATCGTGGTTGGAGGGTGATGAGGAGGAGGTACCAAGAGACTCACAACCCATGCGCCATTGAGGTCGTATTCTAACCATGTAAACAAGTGAATCCAGATAAGTGAATGCACTGGAAACTACCTCTTTTGATTTGTCCGCAGAATTTTTTTCGCAATCCATCGATGTTCCATAGTCTGAAAGATCAACGTGATTGAAAAATGCCACAAACGATCGCAAAAATCCGCCAGTGAATAAATGTAAACATTTCCGAAATATTTCTTTAATCGCCACATAGAGCGTTTGAATAAAATGTTGTTGTTTGAAATGTCAACTTATAAGTGCAAGATTATTTACTTAGATTATAATGTAGTTGACTAAAAGAAGATACTTTACAATAAGCATTTGTTGCCCGAATATGCTTAGTTTTTAGATTGTTACCGTTGTCAAGGTTCTCTGTCGAAACATATTCACGCAGTGTAACATTTGTTGCAAGGCGAACTCAATATGTTCCTCGAGTTAGGAATTTAAAAAGCATTTCGTGAGATTCCTTACAAGATATATTAGTTGGAAACTAACTATGACTGATGCAGCCGCCAACATTGAGTTTTATCACGAATCACTTCTTGGTTCCTTTTATTTTGAGGTATCTAAACATTGGTCGGTATTCCTGATATCATGGTGTAAAGCACCGTCTACTCTTGGGTTACCGGCATTCTGAAAACTCAGAGTTTGTGACCAGTCTCATTGTTCACAGAGGGCGCAATATAGTCAACCGGATAACAACAACAGGAGAACAGCAGTATTTTGATAAATCGTAACTTACGGATTGACAAATAATTCTCCTGTATTCGATCTAGATTGTTATTAGATAATTTTGACCAAGGCGGAAAGCAGTAGATACTTCCTATGGTGTGGATCAGTGTTTTCTGCCGCAGTTAAAGTGAATATTGTATGTTGCATATTTTGATGTGATTTTTTGATTGACTCCATCTTCAAACTTTGTCAGAACTCATAAAATGAGTTAATCCCTATTTTTTGATTATTCTTGGATGAATTTGGATATAAATATACTGAGCTACATGTCCTTGTCTGATCAAACTGTTCTAATTTATTTTGCGATTTTGCATAGTCTGTACCATTTGTGATCGAGCCACTAGGTTGCCGCTATTGAACTTCTTTGAAGTCCGCCAATCTGGCTCGCTTGTGATCTATCGCAACTCCTTCTGCCATCATGCAAACTATCTTGACAACATTTTGTGTCCACCATTAAACTATTTACATTTCATCATCCTGTAATTTACCCAACCGGTAACCTATCAACAGACCACCAAATGAGTGACATTTCTTGAAGGTGCAATAGTCTGTTCACTCATATAGACGGATTAACAGGTTCTTATTGCTGGTGATGTCAGTTAAGAGGGGATTAGAGATAGCTTAATTCTACATATAAGGTTAGTATATATGTTAGTAGATATGTATGTTACATCACACCTGAACTAGAGAGTAGCCTCGTATCAGTATTAAACCCTTAGTGTGTTAAGGTATGGAAGCAGTTAGGTACCCTTAGGAAAGATTCACCGGAGTAGTTTCACATATTCATGTAAAGGATTCCCTATATCCATTTTCGTTAGTAGCCGGTTGTGGTTGCTTTGTATTAAATTTCTCTGATTCTTGCCCCATAGAAAAACGTCGCCATAGTCCAACCGGAAAAGGAGAAGAAACAAAGTGTTTATTATCCGAGGCAACAGGGCTTCAGTGTCACGTCTTCAGCGTCATCCTCCCACTCTCGCCAATTTGGCTCCGTAATACTACGTGTATTCAAGATTGTTTCCATAAACCTACGCATGTATGATAAGAAAAAACAACTTACCGCTTCAAACGCTTGTGCCCAAGAATGTATTTTACACGGAAATCAAATGTTGCGGTTAAAAAAGCTTACATGAAGCTGATGGTTGTTTCACTACCAAAAACACCAACCTATCCTTCGATGCCTATGCGGTCCAATGAGCCATCAACGCAGCGTCAATATGAGCGCCATGCTTATCATTTTCACCATCTGCATTTGTCAAACCAAGAAGTGAAAGTATATACAAATTTTGTGAGCAGTCTGACCAAGAGAACATCAGCTGACCACTCTCGTCCACCTTACCGGGGACGGAGTGACGCCGAGACCCCAGATAAAAAAGCGCTCACAATATCTAGATAAATGTATAATTTATCACGCTTATAATCGTGATTTACAGTGAATTATTATACAATTTCAGTAGTAAAATACTTGAGGATGTAATCGTTTCATCACATTCGTAAAGAAGAAACTAGTTTTCAAATGCAGTTTGAAACATACAAAAATGGTTTCGCCTTGTTCGTTGTGGACACCATTATGGAATAGCGTACCGAGAGCACATCCTTGTATAACCCGGCTGATAATTAGACGTGGGGAAGAGCAACAGTCTCCTAAGGTAACTATTTTACCGAGACCGTTCATATATGATGATAGCCAACCCATAAATTTGTTTCGGAATTCAAAGCCATCTATCTGAATCGGAACCGTATTTTAGGCACCCGATCGAATGTGTTCTGCATGTCCAAGCGTCAAGGAGTCAATGGAGTCTGGTATGTAGTTCAGGTAATGCAGCTACCAGAATGTGTACGATCGCGACATGCTCCGGACGCCTATCGGCAACAGTCCCTTATAAGTCTACGCTGTCCCGTTTCCATGGCGACGTTCTACGTTCGCACTCTAAGACAAACAGGTCAACAGGTACACTCACACGCACCTTGGACACACTGGATATTTAGGTGTGTTGTGTGTCTAAAACAAGGATCAATGACCCTGTTGTGATTGTTGATTTAACTGCACCCAGCTTATCCTCTCGTTATTGGTTCCACGCATCCGGAGAAGCCGATGCAGCATTCACGAGTCAAACTGGTGTGGGTATCATTCACAGCTCCAAGGATGACCCATCTTTGGTTGATTGGATTCCGGTGAACAGCCGTTTATGTGCAGCCCCTTTGACGACATCAGCCAAAGTTGATTCACGAAGTGGTACAAATCGCGGTTTGTTTGGGATTTCCACTTACGCTCCCACCAACTGCAGTTCTAATGCTGTCAAGGACACATTCTATCACGAACTGAACGCGCTATAACGCAGTGCTACTAGTTCAGATATTATGATACTTGCAGGGGATATGAACGCACAACTAGGGCGTCTGAGCTCTTCAGGAGCTCAGCTGGGTGTTTTTCACGGGCTTAACTCCGAACGGACTGACAACGACGAGCGTCTGTTGCAACTGTGTACGGAGCACCAGTTGTTTCTTAGTAGCACTGCCTTTAGACACAGTGGACGCTGAAGTGCCACTTGACGTCCTCCTGTAGCTGCCCAACGATGGACCTGCATTGACTACATAGCGATAAGTTACAGGTGGAGTGATTCCATCATGGATTGCCGCTCGTACTAGAGTACCTGCGTCGAATCTGATCATGCCTTGGTATGCTGTCGTTTTTCCATGATTTTACCGGGAGCCGCACTAAACGTCTCCTTCGATTACCAACTGAGGAATTGTCTCAGCCTTCGGTCAGGAAAGCCTATCAAGATGCAGTGAGTACCGCTCTTTTGCTGTCTTGTTCTAATGACACTGAGCTTCAGTGGAATAGGATCTCGGCCGCCATGCACGAGCAGGAGCAACTGCTAGTGGCACTATCAATGGTCACCGCACCAGTCACTGGATATTCGAGAGGTTGGTGAACCTGGCGGGCTCTGAGCACAATTTGACCAGACGGGCTATTAGGCGCAAACTAAAGCACAACCTACTTGCTGACAAGGAAGCCTGCTTAACCACTTGGGCTCAAGAAATGGAGGAGGCAGGATCATTAAGCAATTATCTCAAGCTCATCCAACTAATCCACACCACCGTTCCCAGGAAACCGGGCGTCAGTGAGACAATCAGAGACAGCGCGGGTGCACTGATACACAATAAGGAGTGCCGTATGGGTACTTGGGCGGAACACATTCAAGAACAGTTCAACTGGCCCTATGCTCCCGGACCTCTCCCTACTCAGGTGATGGAGGATGAGCTATGGACGGTTCGTTTAGAGCCTTCGTCAGATACCGAGGTCCTAAATGCGATCATAGTCTTTAATGGGTTTAGTGCCGCTGACTCGGATTCCTTCCCACCCGCATTATTTAAGGATATAGGTGAGGTTCTCTGCAAAGCACTGACCTCCCTATTTGAACGTATCTGGAAGGAAAAGAGTGTCCCGGCTAATTGGAGCGAATCGATTATAGTGGCAATATAAAAGAAGGGCAGTCGCACAGACTGTTCTAACCGCAGGGGTATTAGCCTAACACCAGTTGTGACAAAATTACTGGCCTCGATTCTCGTTCGTCGCCTCACTGGGGAACGGGAATCTCGGATTAGGGAAGGACAGTCAGTTTTCCCCCGCCCAAGACGTGACTGTATAGACCATGTATCCACTTTGCGGTAGGCGTTACTGCAGCGCCACGCATACTGCAGACCGACAACAGCCGTGTTCCTCGATTTCAAGAGTGCGTTCTATTCAGTCGATTGATGCATTCTGTTCAAAATACTTGTGCGGAAAGAGGTTCCCACGAAATATGTGAACATTATTCGTGCTCTATACTCCAACACAACCGGTAGCGACAGGGTCTATGGTGGCCTATCAGATAGCTTTCCGACCACAAGTGGCGTTCGTCAGAGTTGTCCGATTTCCCCATTTCGGTTCAGATTTTGGCTGGATTCTATGTTGGTGTGTTCCCTTGTGAAATTTCAAGACGTAGGCATTAGAGTGTTGCCTGGTGAAACATTAATTGATCTCGATTATGCGGACGATATCATCTTGCATTTCGACGAGGTTGCGGGGGCATAATCGAACCTGAATAGCCTGTCTAGACTGGTCCTATTATTCGGTATGCAAATCGCACCTTCAAAGCGCAAAGTGTTTCTGCAGGACTACCAGCAAATTTAGCACCCTTTGACCCGTGCTATCGGGGAACTCGAGTTGGTTAATCAACTCACTTATCTTGGCAGCTGCATCAGCACGATGCGGTTTAGAAACTGACGTCAGCTCATGCATTGCAAAAGCCAGGACTGCCTTCTTGAACCTGCGCATCTTTGGCGACAGAATCGTGTTTCCCTTCGTCTGAAAGGCCGTATATACTAGGCCACAGTGAGGGCCGTTCTGCTCTATGGTAGTGAGACTTGGCCACTTCGGTCTGAAGATCTGAGGCGCCTTCAAATCTTTGATCGTTGTTGTCTGCGAAGCATTGCTGGTGTCGGATGGCACCAGAGTGTCCGCAACGATGATGTGCGTAGGCGATTACTAGGTAGTGATAATCATGTTAGCTCCCTAGAACAACAGATAGCACTGAATAAGTTGCAGTGGCTCGGGCACGTCCTACGTATGCCTAGTCATCGCTTACCTAAGAGGGCCATGTTTAGTCTGCCAGGTGTAAGATAGGACAAGTGTCGAGGTGGACAGAAGTTGACTTGGAACCGGGAAATGAAGTCACTTACAACCAAACTGGTTGCCATTGTTCCGTCTCGGCTTCCAGGCTGGAGTCCACGTGACTCTTCTTGTGCTTGCCTCGCGACTTTACAGCACATGGCACGCAACCGACACCAGTGGCGAGTCTGTTGCCGTCTCTTAATCGGATTGCCTGTTTAAAGTGTGTTTGGTGCTGAGTTATCTGCGAGCTAGTGGCTGATTATGATGCGGGGCATTGAAAGCTGGAAGGAATCTGTCTTGCCGATGGCGCCTTATCTTTGAATGATAGCCAGCTGTTTGTGGTGGTATGTTGTCTACACAGGTGTAGGCGCATTGACCCTGAATGTTTATTTAGGTTATTAATGTTTTCACACCCCAATCCCCTTATTAATCTTCTTGTACATAGGTCATCATGCTTTATGGCAGTGACGCTTTAGTTCAAACGGCTGATGTACTGCAGTTGCGGACTGTAAATTGTTGACGATCGTTAGTCAAGGAAACCATTTTGGGATCTGTCTACCAGCCCATATGGGTTGATGAAATTCCTCACACTTTTTACCAATTTCACAAATAATCCGGCTAGTATAGGAGTGTTATGGCTTAGCCTGTAATTGTCAATCTCCTATTTTGTGCAGCCCTTGTGGCGAGGGTTGATAAATGTAGTTTTCCATTGATATGCAAGTACTTGGATCCCAGTGAAACGGCAAACATTTACAAAAAGAACAGTAACATATCAGGTCCTCCCAGTTTCATGGTGGCAGGGGGACGCCATCAACATCTAGATTTGAGCACGGTTAAATAGAAGGTGTTGCTTGATGGATACTGCGGAGAGCAATAGCACTTTAGACGGAACCTTATGTAATTATAACGTTAATGTCAAGGTTCATGTAGGTGGAGAAGAAAGAGCTACATCCTTTACAGATGGCACCTGGATGTCCTTTACCAATTCAGCGATCAATGAAAAGCGTTTGTTGGTCTTTCGACGAAGCAATCTGCCTAGCTCTTTTGCTTTACATGTCATTCGTAGAGTTGCTTGATCTTCATGTGTTCTCCCCATCAATTGTAACTGCTTGATTGCAAAATGAATCGGTGCATCTGTGGAATCATTGTAAAATATCCTATTATTTTTTAGCGCGTGCTCCGTTTGCTGGATTTCTGACTCATCTAACGTTTGGCTGCAATTTTTTAAACCACACTGCTTTGTTGTTCTTTTGCAGCAATGAGTGTTATGGTTATCTGAACTTAATGATAGAACTGCTCCACGGCGGTGTATGCACTGTTGGAGAGAGAGAAGGCATCCCAATCGCAGGACCAAATTATTTGACGGAAGGGTTCCCAGTTAATACTGCGGCTGGTGTAGTAGGAATGAGGTGCTTGTTTGGTGGCCATTTTAACGGTAAAGGTTACGAGTGTCATGTTGGCGTCACTACCAGGGATGTTCCCTGAAACGTCTGCCTGTACGTTGGTCATACCCAATGTAATCATCACTTCTAATGTGTTCGTCAACCTAGTTGGTATAGTAACTCACTGTGTCCAACCAATTCTGACTGAATAAATGGAGGCTATGTGTATAGACAAGAAGGTCTGGAGGACTAGTGTATCTTCGTTATGTTGAAATCACCTACAAGTATCCTTTGTTTATGTATCAATTCCGATGCGAAATCGGAAGCTGAGGTGATACAGACAACCTTCATGGTTGATGAATTTGGCGGGTTGCGGATGGATGCAAGTAAACCGAGGCTCCTGAGACGGAAAACCAGAGAGAATCATGAACATTTGCCAGCGGTGGATGTTCAAACCGTTCAGCTGTACATGTGTAATGGAGTTACGTGAAGTATCCTCCACCTTTTCTTTTACAATGATCTTTACGAAAAAGGTGTTACTGTGGGGGATAATTGGATTACGGTCTACTATATCAGCGGGGTACTACGTTTCGGTAAGGAGGATTGTTTGCAGCTCGTTTAAATGTGCAAGCATGCTTAGGAGATACCGTTTGTTGATGAACCATCTGGCGTTAATCAAAAGTAATGAAAACATATCACAAATGGTGGAATCAGTGTTCGCGTCACTGTTATGTGAGTTCTTGTAATCGTGGATTATTTGATCGGTAAATATGTGTGGGAGCATTGGGAACGAGTCCATTGCTAATAACCTTGCGGGTAGGGGTAGTGTGCCGTCCACCTTCCTCGGTATACCATTGGGAAAGGAGGGGGTTGATGTATCAAGGGTACATTGCGGTTGACTTGGCGCTGAGCTTATCTGGTCATATAAAGAACTTGCAGAAATAACGGGAGCATATATTTGGCATCTGCCGCATATGTAGGCAGTTTGAATCGCCGCGGTTCCTTCATACACATTTACATCATACAGTTTATACTACATTATCTCCTGGCACAACTCCATGATGTCATCCAAACAAGCGAGTTCTAGCACCTTTTCTCGTAATGTCACTGTGACCGTTTACATCAAGTGTGAAACCCAAGACATTGAAAATTTGCTCCGATAAGCCTTTTGATCCTATACTTTACATGCTTGTTCACTTGCGTTGCACTACAGAATAGCTGCAACAAAATATTAATAGTGACTTTTTACACACACACATGACTAACAACGCAGTTGTCTAGTACTTCTTCAATTCATGAACGCCGTGACTGCGACGAACTTTTTAAAAAGTCGTGAAGTGTTGCAAAATGTACTGCAGTCCAAGAACTGCACGTGGTGATAAACCACACGCCCGTTCAAAAAGAAGTCTGGAGGAGCTGTGCCTAGTTGTCTCTTAATGGAATGCAAATGTCAACGCATAAGTTGGACACTGATACTCCAGGGCGGTAGTCCACGCCAGTCTGAAATTCACAAGCGGCTCACAAAATGGTACCATTTAAATGATTTTGAATGCAGATGGAACCTCACTATCACATCCCGTGATTCGACTGCTAGACTCAAGGCTTCGTCAATCGCAGCATTCGACAAGGAAGCATATCACTTTGCTGCAAACTTTCCGTATTGCCAAATTCCACATCATCTAAGAAGACACGACAACGAGTCAGCTGGTGAACCAGTACTATCGATCGCTTCATTTGTTAGTTTACCCGTTCGTTCGCACTCGTAAGCGAGTAAACTTCTCGTGTGCTCTGGACCACATTGGTCCGCTGCGTACCAAGCAATGCATCATGGGGTCAAGTCTGCGGCCACACCAAAGGGAAGACTAACAAGTGTGACGCTGGGCGCGCGTGCAGTCGTATGGACGCTTTCAGTTATGTCGATTGGACGGTCTGACTGCAGAGAGAACGCCTCGGCTTTCCTTCAGGCACGTTGGTGGGGCACAGGTGCTCGTACTTTTAAACAAGAGCATATTTTGGAAGGATTGTCTTGTTTAAAACGACCTGCAGGCTGATAGAAGGCTTGTGAGTTCGCTGTACGATTGGCTCCGTTTGTCGGTCGCATATCTGTTGATCGCAATCGGTGTACCAGCACACTTCTGTGGTGTCGAGGATAATCAGCCAACGGGAGAGATAATACGTGATTGGTCATGCTGCCAATCTGGCGTAAGGAGGTTTCACTAACAGGCGAGCGAGATGAGTGGTAATAAGTAGCGGATTGGTTGCTTTTGTTGAGGTTGCAACCCTTGCAGTCTGTTGGAAGAAAAGCATTGAAGGCTTACGGGTTGAATAGCCAGTTCCCTTCCTTGAGCGCTTGCCTATCTGGCCACACGTGATACGGTATGCAGTGTAATCGTTCTACTGCGAGCAACCTGGAGAATCGATACGTGTGCGATTTCGTTTAGGAAATAAGTCTGGTTGTTAAGGCAGTGTGAGGTAATCAGAAGAAATACAGCACTTCGTTTGAAGGAGGTAAAGCTACGACTTCTTCGTAAATAGAAATTTTAAAGCCTTTACGGCTACAAGGTTCTTGTGCTGTTATTTCAGTTGGCTGTACACTCATGTGAATAGTGTAGCTACGTACTGCTGATGTAGTCGGCGAATTGCATACTAAGGCCAAGTTCGCTGGGTAGGTAAGAGCATCATTAGATCTGTAGCCATTGTTCCGAAGAGGAGGGTTCCTAGTGTGGCGGTGACACGACATAAGCGAGTGTTCCTTCGTCACCACACCTGCGAGCCACTCGGGTAATTAGTTACCGCTTCAGGACCCATGGATCTGCCGTTATGTCAACGTCGTAAGATGCATGTCGATCCTGCGTTTCTACATGATATTTACACCTCAATTCCAAGTGATTGGTAAGCTGGAAATACCAAGTGACCCTTCGGCCCTGATATGAGCAGCCTGCGAGTATTGCATAGGCATTGTTAGTATAGAGTTTGGAGCAATTTTCCTCCTTCAACAATGCCTCCGGAATTACCTACTTTCCAATGACGAAATGTTTCCGAGTAGTTGCCAAGTCGATAACAATCTGTGTCACGACGTGCACACATGACTGCTTCTAAGACTAGCTGAAACAGTGGTCCATAGCAGGATTGGTGGGAGCGGTTGCCTTTGTAATTGATTGCAAATACATTGTAGGAACGCCCGTGAGTGAAACGGCAGTGTTTGTCTGTTCCATGTACTCACTTGAATTACCAGAGTAAAATGCCTGCGTCGCCACTAATTATCAGCCTTGCGTCTTTTCTAGCAGGACGATGTGGCATGTATCAATACCGTAGTCATTTTAGCCCCTTTAGGTGTTTCTTTGTTGAGTAATGCCACTTTCATGAGGATAGCATTCCAGTCCGTGCACGTTATAGGGAGGTTCCATCTGCATTGACTGTGCTTCTAATGATGCCATTCAGAGAGCCACTTGTCAAAACGTCTTAACACTTACGGGCGATCATATGGAAGTGAAGCCTAATTATCCTATGAATATATAGCTTCCTATGACCTTTACATGACGCCAGACATGGAGACACTGAAGCGATAACTGCTTAACGAAGTCGCCCATTGGGTGCAAAGACAAACGAACACTCACTAACGTCTTGTCAACGCCACACTCTTAGTTTGTTTTGACTCATCAACTGTGATAGAAGTAAACCCCCACAGCACTTTCGTGTTCAGCTTCAGGTTGTTCTACCGACTCCAATGGGATCAATGACCCCCATGATCGTCGCAATAACAATCGCACAAAATGGTCTAATCGCCTAGCAGCCATTGCTAATTCAGGTTTCGGTGTGCAGTGTCCAATCCACGGCGCATGCCTGACCAACTGCAAATGCAGGCCTGCCTCATTCCCTCAGATCTCAGGGACTGCGCAATACCAGTTAGAAAATTGCCTGTCTGCGCCACCATGGTTAGACCGCTGAATAATCCACCACTAAGTAGCCGCTGGCCACCACTAAGTATAGACCGTTTCATGTGGTGGTTAGTATGTCTGTCCGCACTAGTTACGGCGTAAGCTTCGGATCGTGTGGTAGCTAGGATCTCCTCCTTATACAAGCACCACAAGTTGCCCATTGGACGATTTCAGTTTGGAGACGAATCATCGAGGTTTACTTCGGATAGGCATCAAGACAACACAGATAGTGGTGTTCGACCACTTTCATTATATTGTCTGTCACTTATGCTCGGGGTTTCCAATCGGTGTCCCATTGACTAACGTCTCCTGACCAATGAGAGTGTCAACGACGCTAAAACAGCGTTTGTAGCCTCACTAAGTTGAATGCACTGCACACGATTTCGAAAATGTTTCACCTTAAAAGCTTGGTACAAAGTGCTAACATGATTGTAAAATGGTATAGCCCTGTGCTTACATCCAGGCAGTCCCATTGGCTAATGCCCCATAACCAATTAGTGTGTCACTGCTAGTGCATGCATGTAAACCCTCAGGGCGCGACAAATTGATGCGCGCGTGAACTCGAATGAACAGCAAGTTATTGTGACTTCTTAACAAGCTAACGTATTAGCACTATTCGTGAAGTTGCCTGTGAAGTGACATAGAGCTCTCTGTTAACAAAGCTTTTGCCATGCCTTTACCCTAGCGCTTCCATTACCAAGTGGCCTACATCTATACTGTGTCACGTGGTATCCACCAACGCACTTAAAGTGCACGAGGAGATGCGCTTCTGATATTTTTAATAATTAACTGCTCTTTTATGTAGACTTTCATCACATTTAGACTCATTCAGACAACGATCACACTAACGGAATTGCACTATACGCACGTATAAAATTTTTTCCGGAATTATCGGCAGTGTGCATCCCATCTGCTCCTGGTAGGGCCTGAACCCGTACCTCGACTGTTACCAGTCCAAACTTACCGAACTCAAGCCGCCAAAAAGTACTATCATTATAAGCAGGTTGGTCTGTGTACTGATTCCAGAGGAGTGGTAGGGGAGTTGTATGGAACAGGCAATAATTCGTAACATCTTGGCTCACTATCACAGCCATTAAAAACCCCGAAAATCACTGTAAGCGCGTTTCATTCTTTCGTGAATCGTTAGCACTACGCATTCCATCTGACCCTGGTAAGGCTCGAACCCGTAACTCGACTGTTGCCAGTCCGTGGTTGGGATCACTGATGTCGGTATGAGTCAGTCTAGGTGTGATGCATTTCTACCTATACCATTCAACTCACCCTACTACGTCTCTATAATGCGTACGCAGACCATACTGCTTATACTGCTAAGTTAATTGGCGGCTTCAGTTTTGTAAGTTCGTCGTTTGGTGTGGGGCTACTTCGTCCTCTACCCGGCACTAAGGTATAAGTCAGTGGATACTGTAGGGTGCTGGAACACATCTAGTAACTTATTTACGACGGTCATGACGTCCCCGTAGCTCAGTGGTCTTAACGACGGATTGGTAACAGGCGAGTTACGGGTTCGAGACACATCAGGTTTAGATGAAATTCGCACACCTGACGATTCCCGAAAGGATAAAAGGCGTATAAAGTGCTTTACCGAGCTTGTGCTGCTGTCGGCGTGAGTTTATATGCGACGAATTGCACCTATGCCATTTAACTCCCCTAATACTCCTCTGTAACTAGTCTTTTGTTGAAAGCTTCGTTCAGTATGAGGGCCACCTGCTCGGAATCGACGCGAAATCGGACATCAAACAGTAGGAGCTCCGTGACTGCGATTAACATAATACGCCAAAAAGGTAGGACGTCATCGCATAGTTAAATGTAGCAAAATCTTGCAAACGAGTACTACTGTGTCGCCCAATAACGTTACCGCGACTTATTATTCATCAACACCTAGCAAACATCAAAGACGCTTTGCGAAATTTACCCAGAACTTCACCCAAGGCAGGTGATGGTTTGACGTCCGTAAGGTAAATTCAGCCAAGTAAAAGAGTACAAAACCGTCGAGTAGTTCCGGTTAGCAGTCCAACAGAATTTCTGAGAAAGAAACCCTGGACATATGGAAAGGACAATGTAAACGCTAATATTCAATGGCTTTCGGTCCTCGGCCTCCACCTTGGTAATGCAATTGCCCAAACCTTCTCTCTGGCGTCAGAGTAGATAAATCGTTAGACCATCATTGTAACCACAGGTAGAATATGATTCTGTATCCGAAGCTCCGTGTCACCCGATATAGTAGGGAGAACCGTCTAGCTCTACTGCTTCTCTACAACGATCAATATGCATCCAATTAACAGCCAGCTACCCCGCATACTCTTTTTTCTGGGGAACCGTGGTCCATCAGCAACCACTACTCCTAATCCCTCGAGACCAGCTGGTTGTAAACTTATCCTTGTTCACAACTAGTTCCAGTACGCTATCTTTTTTGGCTTGTGTGTACATGAGGAACGCGGAAGATAGTCAGCTTGCTGATGATCTAGTAACTCATTTGAATGAAATTAGCAAAGCTGAAACTAAACGTCTATCAGATGACATATCCAGCCTTAATTTAGTGAATATTTCTTCCTACTCGGGAGCTCTTCTGTCTATATCGATCACATTTGATCCGTGTGATCCGTATGGAACCAGTTCGTTGGAATATGATTATCTTCCACCCCAAGTAAAGACACACTAGAAGAATCGCCACCAATGTGATATTTAGTGGACCGAAGTCAAACGTTCGGTTGAGCTCATTGCAAACATTACGCAGTGCTGGTTATCGTCCCTTACCTTGCGCCACTGACAACTTGACTCCGAGATAAAAGGGCAGCTTGCACTCGCCTATAAATAGGGGAGACTCCGGTCGAACTAGCCTGAGATGACATAAAAGTGATGTAACCGATTTGAATTTTCGAATACCAGTTCAACATTCAAACTTGATTTTGGTGTATCCCCCGTGTGGTTGGATTGCGACAGCCATTCTTCCTTTAGTCCTCGGTACAATTTGAAGTAGACCTCGGTTCACTTTGTAGTAGACCTCGATCAGCACGGGCAAAAGGACCGTATACGAAACGGAGTTGTTTCTGTATTGCTCCTCCCAACGCTGACACCTCATAGCATATCAGCGTTGGAAGATTTTACTATCGCCTTTCTTCTCCAGCAGTTGGTCGCCAGCTTTTTTGCGGATTAGTCACATGCTGAAGAAATCATCTTGTGGTACTTGTTCCAAGATAGTCGGATACAGTGCAAATACCCTCACGTGTGTTTTGTGCCAAGTTAAATACCACATTTCACGTTTTGGACTATCAGTTGAGCATTTTCATCGTCCTCTTGTAATTCACCACGATTTCGTTCAAACGTAAGGTGCAAATTGTTAAAATAACATACAGCCAGGAAAAATAAAGCCGACATGTACACTTCATTATTCCGTTGCGAGCAGTTCCGAGTGTTTGACCCAACAACCTAACCCGAAGAGCCTTCAGGTTTCAGCTCAGTCTTTCTCCTCTACCTATGCAAACTCACCGGCACAAAGTCCAACCGTTGTGAGAAGCCCAGTTTCACCTGGTATAAATTGCTTACTTTTGTTGTGTCCAATGAGCACTAATATCCCAGCAGGTGAAATCCTGAGTGCTGAAGACCAGTGAAAAGAATGAAAGTACGAAGGGATGTTAGGTGTTCAACTTCTGTAAGGCAACAGTTAGCCAAACCATGTGAGGCTGGTAATATACTTCGCCCTACAAGATCAACCTTGTCCGACTAGAGGCGTTATAACCTCGTGATCTTTCAAGCGCCAAAGTCCAAATGTCCATCACCTCAAGTGCGCTACGATCGGTATGTCGCGTTTTTACAGAGTCTAATCGACAGACTCATCGAAGCTGGTGAGGACTCGGTAAACCTGAGGCAAATTACCCGTCTTGCAAAGCAAGGTGATCAACGAAATCGGCCTATGAGAATCACTTTTGTGGACGAAGCCAGTTCAAGACTGATCTTGTCCCGCCTAAGTAGGCTGAAAGGTTGGAAGATCCATGTTCGTCCAGACCTGCACCCAGTAGAGAGGTTGCGGCTCAAGTTTGTCATCACTGAGGTGAAAAGACCTACTGGTGAAGGGGAAACAAATCTTCGTAGCGTAAGTTTTCGGGTAGTTTCCAAGAATCTAGGAATCAGGTTAAACGGGTTGCTGACACTTCAAGTATCATCAGCAGCTCCTGCTGCGGCCTGCGAGTAGCCTCCACAAACGTTTGCAGTGTTATCAACAAGCGCGATGAGCTTTGATGTTTCCTTGCTTCTGAGTGGCCAGTCGTAGTGGGACTCGCAGAGACATGGCTGAATTCAGAGTTATACACGCAGGAACTTGAACTCAACAGTTACTAGTGCTTCCGATGCGGATGACTAACAAATGCCCGCGGTGGTGTCTTGCTCTACATTCATTTCCCTTGCGTGGGAGGCTAGTGAGCACCTACCGAAGTGACGATGGTTTGGGTGCGCTACTGTGGCATTCCATCCGCCACAGGCACGTAGAACTACTTGTGGGCGCAGTCTATCGTAGCCTCTTGAGTCGCTGTTTGATTGGCTGCCTCATCTTCGAACCCATATGAGTCGTCCACACGTTCTACTTAGGGGCGATTTTAACTGTCCTCGAATACGATGGCCCGATGTACATTTGATGCGTTCACATGGTTAGGTTGGATTTGGTACTTGAAACTGGTGCATCGCAACACTTATGCCAGGCAACATGCATAACATCAAGCTCAACCCCGTCCTCTCCCGACCTGATGTTAATGAGCTACGTGATGTTCGGATGCTAGAGCCCCTGACTACAACCGACCACTCAGTGTTCAAAGGTGATATGGAATTACCTTTGCCGTATTCACTTCCGCCGGAACAAGCTTTCAACCACTGGGAAACGGACTTCGACAGTCTAGTTCGAGCCGCGAGCCAAATGGATTGGCCTCTATTACCATCTGCATCTGTGGAAGACTGTTGGATATTTATAGAGGAGAGATTGACATCAATGGGTTACCAATTTGTGCCCTTGAAATGTCGGAAGGTTGGACCGACTAAGCCTAAGGGGTTTGACGAGGAGTATGGAAAACTGGCTCGGAGGCGGTGCAGACTTCGGGACAGATTCTTCCTCTTTGGTTCTGCTAACGACTGCGAAGGCTATAAAAGTCAGTGGAATCCCTGCAACAGTGCAAAAAAGAATAAGCGCCGATATTTTGAAGAGAAGCTCACGATCACCGCGAAGGCCGCCCCAAAGAGAAGCTTTGCTTATGCGAAGCGACACATGAAGCCGACAGGTGATGTGCCAATGCTGGATGACCAGGACGAACAGCCCCTAACCCCCAGCACTGCTCGTGTGTGCGCTTTGGCGGCGCACTTCGCTTCTGTATTTGCAAATGACCAAGTGACTGTACCGAGTTCGACATGTACCGCTTTTACCGAACTCGACAGTCTGGATTGCGGCGTTGTAGAGGTATGTCAAATACACGTCAGACTTAACGACACCCAATCTGCCGAACCTGATGGGCTTCACCCACTGCTTCTCAAGTCACTTTCGGCCATCATCTCTCCTGTCGTGACTGACCTTTTCAACAGGTCACTGTCCGAAGGTTCGTTACCGATTGTCTGGAAATGTTCGGTGGTGAGGCCTATTCCGAAAGGTGGCGACCCTAGCAAAGTAGACAACTACAGGCCACTTTGTTTTACACCTATTTTATCCCAGGTTGCCGAGAAAATCGTGTAGAAGGAACTACTGCAGTTGCTACAGTCAAAAGAGGTTTTGACGTCCGCACAGCACGCTTTTATGTAAGGCCGCTCATACGTTACAAACTTGCTTGTTAAGCGGAATGAGTGGTTGCGGACACTAAGCAAGGAGAAGTCGGTCGATGTGATATTCATCAATTTCAGTACAGTTTTCGACAAGGTCAGCCTTGAGGTTCTCATTCACAAACTCAGGATGTGCGGTGTCGTTGGGTCACTGCACCAGTGGATCCGCGACTTTCTTGTTGGATGAAAGTGGCGGTTGCAGGTCGACATCCATCTAACTGACTGGTAGCCCTCTACAAGTGGCTTGCCCCAAGGCACTGTGCTTTGGCCTACTCTGTTCCTGATCCATATCGACGATCTACCTAAGCTGTTCCAGTCGCCGTGTACCTTGTTTGCGGACGACATGAAGCTTCGGGGAGCAATTGCCACTCCCGGCGACTGTGACCTGCTTCATCAAGGTCTCAGTTGCATATCCACGTGGTATGTAGAAGCTCATGTCCCGGTCAACCCAGTCAATTCTGTGTTTATGAGCCTGGGGAAGGGTGCTGACGGCCGGACCTACATCCTTGGCGGCTAACCGCTGTCTCCCACACCTTCCATGAAGGAAATAGGTGTACTCTTGTGCTACCATTTGAAATCCTTGAACAATGCGAACATGCTACATTGTAACCGACTGCGCATACTTTGGGTGCTCAGACGTAGCTTCGGCAGATGGTCTGAAGAGGTTGCCACTCGCCTCTTCTCTTCCATCATTAGACCAATGCTAGATTACTGTTCACCCGCCTACTTTCCGATTACCCGAGGCAAGGCAAAAAAGATCAAACGGGTCCAAAACGTTGCTACCAGGCTCATCTCGAGTTTATGTGGGTTGGGGACCGGTGCAAGAAACTAAGACACTACACCTTTTCCTACCGTTGGGTGCGAGTCGACCTCATTATGACCTACCGTATTCTACATCTCGATGAGTTCACCATGCTGAGGTCAATGATGCACTTCTGAGCGCCATGTACCATCCGCGGACAGAGATACAAACCTATCGTGCCCACCGTGCTTCGCAGGGAGAGTGGTAAATATGTGGAACAGTTTGCCTGAATATGTGATGGAAGCAACATTTGTGCGGCAGTTCAAAACGTTGTTAGGTTTCTAGTTTAGCCCTATTCGATTCAGAGAACGATTGAAAACTTACGATGACATGTCACATTTGTGAGTCTCGCAATAGCGTGAGTCAGATATTTCAAACATTACATGGGAACGATAACGGTATTCACGAGTGGCCATTATGATAACCTTTTTCACCATATTTCGAAAGAGTTGTAAAAAATTCGCTTCGACTCGCTCTATAATACAATATTCAGTTTCCAGTATTCTGCGAGTCGTCACCAAACAAGGCGATGCTATCGGCATAATCTAAATCGGCCGGACGTCTTCAATTGCAAAATTGAAGAGGAACGGGGAAATAGGGTAGCCCTGTCGTACATCGCTATTCAAAGCGATGGACGAAGAATGATTGTCATAGACCATCACTCTGCCGGAGATGTGTAGAGTGGGCCCAAGAGGGTTGTGTACTTTTCTGGGATCACGTACCTTAGCAAGCAACAGCATAACGCAGATCAATCAACCGAGTCCAGTGCTGCACGGACGTCTAAGAATGCAACGATGGTAGGCCTCTGGTAGAGGTGCAGATGTTCAAGAATATGGCAGAGGGTGAATATTTGATCCACACCCCTATCGCCAGGACAGAAGTCAGCTTGTTCTTCTCAGTATTGTGACTCACGGATCGGGGGTTGTCTACAGAGTAGAATGAATGTTATCAGCTTGGAAACAACCGAAATGAGACTGATACTCCAGTGATTAGCTCATGAAGTGGGGTACCCTACTTAAATATGGGGACATTAACTGAGTTGCTCCAGGAAGAAGGTACCTTTTCTTCGTGCCAAATTGTGGAGAACAATGTGGTTAGCTGGCTGATGATAAATATGCCACCATGTTAGAACAGCTGTGGTGGAAGTCTGTTTGAGCCGGCGGCCTTGAAGCGCTTCAAATGTTGCATCGCAAGACAAACTTCCGCTTCGCTGGGTGGATCAACCGTGACGACCAGGGGCGGGCAGCTGGGTTCATTGGAAATGCAAGTGAGCGATTAGGGCCAACTGAACTGGGAAGGAATATGTTCAGTCCATCGATCTAACCGTCTCTGTAGGTCAGGAATCGGCGAAACCTCAGCTTCGCATGCAGCCTCAGTGCCACCAGGCTTCCTGTGTCCAGTGGAACAAATGGGCTGGAAGAGCTTTTGAATATTGCTAGACAGGGCAGCTGCCTCTATTTTCGAAGCAAGATGAGGTCCTCATGTTTCGCGGCCACTGCGTAGGCTTTGTTCCAGATGTTGACTGACAGAACAGTACACTCCCTTATTACTAGACTTTACTGGAATATTTCTATGGCAGGTAAATATATTCACCAAACGTGTGAACATCCATGCCTTCAAAAGGTACAGAGTAAGACTACAGATGTGATGAAGCGATCATGGTCATCGGTATGAAGGCTTAGTGTGCATCAATATTTTGTGGTGTGTCTCGGCTAAATGCATCAGCAAGCGAGGCTTGAGAGCACTGTTGAATCCAGAGGGTAACTAGTCTTTTGTGTCTATCTTACAGGGCTTCTTTTTCGGTGATCCTCCCAAACTCAGGTAAATGTTCACACAAGCAAGAGTATGGTCTGAGTCGAGAAATTTGGACCAGTTGGATCTGCAATCCTTTACACTACCGCATCATCTGTAACTGATTGCAATGTGGTCGGTCTGAGACAACAGGCACATCCGCCACGTCGCAGTGTCGTTAAGCAGACACTTTTGGTTTTTTATAAGAAGAATGCTTGTCAAGCGTAAATCCCCCGGGTCCTGGAACACTGCTGCCAAACTATTAGGCGGAACGGCAAATACTCGAACCGCTCAGCTGACACCACGGAAAGGTTGTTTGGCAAGTCAGCCTCCTGGATAACCTCACGACTTGGTCTAAATCACGTTACCTAACATTGAACAATTCAAAATGTAAGGATATTTAATTTCGCTGTTCAAAGCAAATCGCTAACAGCAAATCCTAACGCAATGCTCGTAACTTTGTATTGACAGTGAATGTTTAACCTTCTCCACTTTAGTGAAATAACTGGGAGTGACACTGTGCGGTGAACTTACGTGGTCCCTTCGCATAAACGAAGCGTTTACTAAAGTTATGAAACTCTCATTCTATGCTTCACGTCTGAGGTCTTCTTGTGCCTCCCGCTTTTCCATTCAGCGTTTTATCATTGCATATGTTTAATCTTACTAGAACTACTGCTTTCCTGTGATATTTCCTGGTCTGCTGTGGAAGAGCTTCAAAGCAATTTCTAGATCAGGAAAGCAGCTATTCCCGTATAGTGGCCTTTCAAGGCCGGAGCTTGTTAACATCATTGTATCCAGCCATGTTATCTCCTGTAACAACCTTGTATATAAAATACTGACGTTAGCCACCCACAACAGGGCATTTTCTGATTGCGTCTCAATCTCCTCGATCAGACAGAACTACAGGGATACATGCTCCCGCACAAACGCTTAGGGTACATTAGTGGTTCCTCGCCTGTTACGTTGCTTGAACAATAAAAATTCATTCATTCAAAAATTGGTTACTATAGTATTCCAGTGATGGTAGCTCTGCCAACATTTTTCAACGATTTGGCTCTATAGCAATCTTTGTGCACTATTCGTTTTTTTATTATTTATCCATGTCCGTGGCGTTTGTGTTATAGTGCTGAATATCCACCATTCATTGATGCATAATGTACATTCTTGACTTGACTTGATGTGACCCCGCAGACGGAGATAATGTCCACTGTGCACTCGTAGGACCTTCAATCGCAGTTGGAATGGTAGATGGAGTAAGCATTTTGCAATCAACATCTTGAGAAATGCTTGGGAACTTTGCTGCTTTATAATTTCAGAATGGTTTGGAAATAACCGGTTGTGATAGTTGATTGGCAGTGTTATGCTTTTGACACAAATGTTTCGTCGAGTCAAGTGAACTGGCTTGTGATTGCTGTAGCATTTGTACCGAAGTGGGACAGCAATCATAGTAGCTGAAATGCATGTAGGTTAATCGCGTTACAAGCCAGCGTCCTTTAAAGTGACACATTAAAGATGGTAAAACCCATTGGTTCACTATACTATGACACCAGACATATTTTAAATCCATGTGTACCGTTTAAATTTGGTGCAAATCTCATTCAGATAACGTTTCAGCCAGGATTGCTAGACCTTATTAGCCTTTTATTGTGGAGACCTCATATACGCACTGAGCATTTGCAGGAAGCTGGAAGAAGTATGCCGGTATCTACGAGGTTGAAATTTCCGGAAAAGTCTAGACAGATGACTTTGATTTCGGCCCCACTGTTAGCTGTTTCTGTTCAACCACAGCACGCGATCAGTAGATTGGTAGTACATAACCGGTGTTGAAAGAACCCTTGTTGCTCCGGTGCTATGATGATACATCTCTCTAAGTAACCCATAGTGCCTTAGTAATGATCGTTTCAATCACTTTCCCGAGCACTGGGAGAAGCAGCACTGTGTGATAGTTTGTTGTTTCCGATCTGCTGCCATGCTTACAAATTGAGGAATCGACATACGCTGATGAGTAGTGATATCATCGGTGTTACGGAGTACGGTTTCCTCGATGCTATCTACAAGTAAGCAACAAAGAATATCATCCTTAAATTCTGAATGATCAGGATAAGAGCGTATGTGATCCGAACAAACAGAAGGATACTAGATAATCTTTGTTATTATGTGGAGGTGAAGTGCAGATGTACCTAAAGGGTCACCTAATAAGGACGGTTGTTCGGTTTCATATGATATGCATGTTTACAATTTCTCTGGAGTACTGGGTATCAGTTAGATGTAGTGATGGTTGTGTTTAGCCAGTATCTTTACTCCATACAGTTTACATTAACGCTGGCAAATCCATGCTTCTTTGAAGATGATGGTAATATGGTGGCCTTGAAATTCTGTTACTCTCGGTGTGACTGCTCCCAAGTAGGCACAAGCCAAAAGCAGAAGCGGAAAAGGGTTATTTCTTTATGGTCAATTATCTCCTCCAACTGGCTCTGGAGTGCCTTCAAATTGGCCGTTGCTACTGCCTCCTGGAACATCATTTATGTTGCGCTATCTACTGCGCATCTTAAACTTTGTTGTTTTGGTTTACCCGTATCGTATAACTGAACTTCATCCCAGTTACCAATGTTATCCTACTCTGCCGATTTGTTGAAATCATTTCGAAGTGTAGCACGTAAAAAGTTATTTGTCGATTGCGGTTATAAAGGATGGAATACTTTCGAACGGATTGTTACAAACATTCCGGCAACACGAGAAAACAACGCGCAGGTTGGAAAGTTGGCCTCAGACGTTGCCCTTTGTTGAAAATTCAAATACCACTCATCCTCTCTAGCAATGTACTTTTATTGCTAGGAAAAAGCACTGACCCCACAACTCTTCTACCACGGAAGGAATACAGTAATCCAGGTATTATTACGTCATAAGAAGGCTGGTTGCACTCTGACAGGGAAGTGGGAGTCATGGCATCACTGGATGTCGTGCAATTAGGTCCGATAGCCCCATTAAGTCAAGAAATCAGCGTGGCGCCGTCATCAGGTAAGTTAACCAACTCTGGTGCAACTCAGTCTCTCAACTATTCACTCACCGTACAGGCTCTATAAGCTGTCGTTTACTAGAAAGCAAAACTAACTTTCTCAATGGCTTTCAATCGGTTGTTATCGGAAACTGCTACATTGCTGCTTGCACATCACTAACCGAAATGAGTCTTTTAGGTGAGCAACTTCCCATGATACTACCACCATAATTAGCATGCTTCATCATCATCATCATTATATACGTTGGCTAGCGTTGGAAATACCCTCAGCTATTTTGCCGCTATGCATAAGAAAAGAAGAAAAGATACCTACAAAAGAGGCACGCTAGCTGAGTAATCAGTAGTGGATGGATATTGTTCCCGTAGACTACGAGCCGGTATTGTGTCGCAAAAAAATATGTTTTGCAATATCTATAATATGCTAGGAAGTGAAATTGTAGTTGGAGATGTAGGACAAATAAACACGAGTCCGGGACGGTTCGCTTTATGGAGCGCGGATATCAGAAGACAATTGAACTCGGACACAGCGAACTATATTCGATGGGCTGCTAAAAAGGTGGACGGATTAAGCGACCAGGAGCAAACGTCAGTGTCATGACTCACCGAACGTGAACTGAGAAACCGGATGTAGGACAAAAGGAATTTGGGGTAAGGGTGATTGAAACAAGGAATAGTAATATATAAATGGTTATCAGTAAAAGTGTACATAAAACTTACTAGTTAACTTTTGGAATGCTACAGGACCCCCACCTTCTGCCTCTCTTTAGCGGTGCGAGTTCCTCGGGCCCCTGCCGGGTTCCTTCCCCATGGCTGCCTAATTTTTGAAATCATTTTGAGTACGGTATATAAAAAGGCTTTTGCCGATTGTGGTCATAAGACCAGAACTACTTTTAAATGGATTTTGAGAAAACTTTTGGCAACATGAAAAACATCGCACCGGTTAGAAAGTTGGCCTTGAACCACGTCTTTCGGATGGAATGCAGATCCCATACATGCTTTGTAGCAGTGTGCTTTCACAGCTGGAAAAATTCGCTTGCCTCACAGCTCTTATGAAGATGGAGTAACTAACCTAAGTTGGGATAGTGCGATTAGGTCCGAAAGCCCCATTAAGCCAAGGAATCATGATTACTCCGTCATAAGGTAAGTTTACCAACTATGGTGCAACTCAGTCTCTCAACTATTCACTCACCGTACAGGCCCTATAAGCTGTCGTTTACTAGAAAGCTAACCTAACTTTCTCAGTGGCTTTCAATCCGTTGTTATCGGAAACTACTACATTGTCCGTGATACATCCTCACCCGAAATGAAGTTTTTAGTTGAGCAACTTTCTTTAGTATTGCTGCTGAAATTAGAATGCTCTGTCTGCGCTGTCGTCTGTGACTTTAATAAATGTGAAACAACATTCTTCAAGTCGGTTGACCTGACAACATTAGTAACTTGTCCAACCAGACAAGAGGCCCAGCTTAATGTTGCTTATAAAAACAAAATCCGTTAGTTTTCCACTCAAAAGAAAGCACCACCAAGTAACTCGGACCAATGTATTTTAAAGATTTGCCCCCGCCATCTACAATAAAACTAAGTATACCGCATTGATGAAACGACAATTCAAGGAGATCCGTCGAGGCAGGACTTCAAGCGACACCTTCTTTAACCGATTTTTCAGTTTTTACAGATGAAGATCTATCGAATTAATATCATCATCTCAGGAGTTACGCGAACTTTTGCTCCCACATATGCTGTCCTGTTGAGATGATCTCTCTTCGAGCAGATAGATTTTCTGCATCCCTTCTGCAACAACTTCGAAGGAAAAATGAACCTGCTTACTAGCTCAAAATGTTCATCGGCGTCAAAAGTTTGACTTTGGCAATTAAAGCTGAAATAACACGACCAAGCATTTTATACATTGAAACGACACTGAGTAACCGTAGCAGCCGGGATCTCTCTGGCTGTTGAGGCAAATTTTTGGTAAAACTGTCAACGTTTGTACTGGAATAGTGGCTGCTGACAAAAACAATTCCGAGTTTAGTCCCCCTCCGTCGAGCGCCTTTCCATTACCCTTCTGCACTAGCTCAGTTCCAGCTGCCCTATTTGATCAAGGTGACGTCAACAGATAACTCAAGAAGCAAAATTCAATTAAAGCTCGTGGCCCTTATGGTTTATTACCTGTGATATTGAAACAGTGCGCCGATTCCCTCACATTATCTTTGACTGATATTGTCAACAAGTGTCTAACGACCGGTGCGAGCCACGACATCTGGAGGTCAGCCAGAATAAAGCCAGTCCCTAAAAAGGAATTTAAAAATTCGGCCAATTGCTTGTATTTCCGGGCTTTTAAAAGTCTTCGGAAATCTACCACTTCCAAAGATGGCCACAGCTACTCCTGCAGATGATGTCTACCAGTCTGCGTTTAAACCACAGCGTTGCACGCTCGATGTCATCTCGTACCTTGTGCATTCAGTAGCCTCTGTGTTGGATAAAATGTGGAGGTCCGTACGGCTTTTTTCTTGACTATTCAAATGCGTTCGGGAGTCTTGAAAGATCAGTTCCACATAACCTACTTTATTTGAACGAAGTCTACCCTGGTATTTTCAACCTGTTGTATGACTATTCCACTGACATTGCGCACTTTACCCAGCTGAACGGCAAAAGCTCCTCTATGCTTCTCTATATGGTGTGTTGCATGGCGTGATCCTCTCACCTGTTCTATTCCCTTTATATACCGAACTCTTTCGCATGCCATCAGAATTCATTGGATGCAAATATGCTGACTACATTGTCTTAGGGGACAGAACTCCCTCCATTGAGACGTCTACACTTCAACGTGGTCTGGAGGAACTTGTGAACTGGTTATCAACCAAGTCCCTTAACCTAAATGCCTTGAAATGTATTGATGTAACAGTTTGATTTCCCCGCCCTGGTACATTGCGCATAATCTTATGCCTCTCCTCTATTAACTTTGGAGGACAACACCACGCCCATTTGATGCACCGTCAAATATATCGGTGTCTATTTTTCCCGGAACCTCACTTGGTCCCCACATATTTTGGAAACATTTTACGAGGTCAAATTTTATCCTTTTATGATTTCAGACTTAAGAAGATCTCCGTACCGCAAAGTTTAATGCTGAGATTTGTAATTGCATTTCTATTACCCCAATGGTTGTCCAGATAGTAATCTTTCCTGGACTACTGTACGATGGATGAAACATAGCTTGTGAGCAGCTAGGAAGAAAACATTACAATTAAAATCCCTTAACTCATTAGGAAATATACCTCCATATGTTGTCGTTTGCCTATAAACTCCATAGCTGATTTTATCGCTGGTAAGCAGTTCGGCGCTTGCATGCATTTTTCTTCTTAAGTGACCGCTCTCATCGGCTACATAACGCTCCCTCATAAAAGTTATTTGTCTCTCACATACTGTCAAAAGTTAGGACTTTATTCTCTCGCACTTCTTTGTATTGTAATACAATCTTGCCTTATTTATGACACCTTCATATCGATATTAAGAAAGCCATAAATGCTTTGCGTATGCGGCTCTTTGTATGACATCTACGTATCTTTGTCTAATTACTACTTCAAACTAAATTTATGCATTTTTGGCTGGTCCCGTTCATCCGCAGTGATAATGCAAATACTGACAATGCTCCCACTAATTTTTAAAGCTTATTTTGACTTGACTTGAAGCTGAGTAACTGGCTCACCCTATCGTCACATGAAAGCAGGTGTTTTCATCGATGACGGAAGCATCAAGTGTATATTAATCGCAAATACACCTCACGTAGCCCTGTTGACGCCACTTATTACTTTTGATTCGCAATTTATCCGGGTTTGCCAGTGCTCACCTGGAGTGAATTTCAGTATTTTTGTGTCTAAACGACTGAAGTAGAGAGTTGGAAGTTTCTTAAGCAACACGCACAAATCGCGGTACAAAAATAGCAAGTCTGTTCACAGCATCGTGTAGTTTAAGCTCTATCTCTGCGAGCCTAAACACTGTCACTCATTTGGAGTAGCTCCTTCCATTGTTCCGTACTCGTTTACTTGTGGCTTGGTCCAGACTTGAAAGCATTCGTAAGAACGCTGCCGGAAAAGACGAGTAACATGAATAGTGCTCTTCATTAAACGTCACCTTTGAGTCAGCTGGGAAAGATGAAACGGTAGAATAATCTCGGGATGCTTAGCTTGATATTCCTATTAAGTAAGCTGCAAGTGTGACGCCCGCCCAAGTAATCTAAATGAAAGTTTCGGAATTTACCTTTAAGTGTTTACCTAACTGTATTTTCCGGTATCTGTGTAAATGTATTGCAAACGATTCAGACGCAGGTTTTTGCCCGGTTCCAGTAATTAAACAATAGACTTGGAGTGCATCATAATTTCAGCTATCAAGAATCATGAAAACAAGTGATAATGTCCCTTCTTATTTCATGTTGAACTTGTGTCTTTCAGCAACTATCGCGTCCCTTTCTTGTTTCCACTCCTTGGACAAAGGTCAAATTTTTCACAGCCTTCATCTTAATTCTATCGCTCCACAAATACACTTTTTGGTAACTATTCAATGGTTTCTTTGAAAGTCAGGTCCTAGTTGTTGGTATATATGATGCTTAATTACTTAATACTCTATACTTTCACGCGTTGTTGCCTAGGATATTGAATTATATATATATATATATATATATATATAAGCAGTCGTCAAAACAGTTAACTTGGAGAATTCATCAAAACATAGATGAAGGAGGGATGTACCATTCAAGCCCAAATAAAGCCATATGGTTTTGTTTCTTTTTCATATACCGAGTATTCTCCTTCCTTGTTAATTTAAACGATCAATGTATTAATTCATTGAAACATGGCTAATCTGCATATCTCTCTATAGCCGATTTTGGTTATGAACCATCTCTTTGAATGTGTGAAGCCAATTGCTATCCTACAAAATTGGTCCCATACAAGAGGACGTTCGGGTCCAACGGTGGCTAAAATTTACGCCATCGATTTGATTTACCGTCGTTAAGTAAAGGGCTAACCACGGCGCAGTCATCATCGTGATTCACCATTATACACTTTAGCTAGAGGTGGAAAGCCCCTCAGCTACTGTGCCGCAATACATTAAAGAACAAAAGGGAACAAACGCAACAGATGCAAGCCAGCTGAATTAACGGTAACCGATGGGTATCCTTTCGGTAAGCTACTTGGCGGAAATTATGCAGCAAAATCAATTACTGCGTAAAATTATATTAAGCTTATAATGGAGATCGAGGCTGGAGAAGGGGGAAATGAGGGTTGGGGTGGGACAAAGAAACTCACAACAAGTAAGCCATTAAGGTCGGAGCCTAGCCATATCAGCCAGTGTAACCAGCCAAACTTGTTCATCATCTTTCGGACCCCAACCAGGGGGCCGAAACACTCCAAACGAGGCCAGCTTCGAAGTGACTACATTCCTCTCGACCAAGTCATCGCTTGGCCACCCCTCCTCTTCTTCTATCCACATCCCCGGCGCGCAAACAACGCACGTCGCGGGAGTCGGTGGGCTGGCATGCGTAACACGTGGCCCAGCCATCGGAGCCTGGTGCGTGAAATAACGGTGCTGAGCGGTTCATTTCCTTTTCCTGTGCCGTAAACAAGGCGTCGAACACGCTCGTTGCTCACTCGGTGTTCCCACCAGATATGAGCAAAGTGCGAAGGCACCGGTGGTCGAAAGTAACTAGCCTCTTTATGTCCGCTGATCTAAGGGGCCAGGTTTCACAACCGTACAGTAGGGTCGAACGTACCGCTGCATTGTACACTCTACCCTTCAGGGCAAGAGTGATGTCGCGCCGGCGCCATAAGTGGCGAAGGTTAGCAGAAGCGCCTCGAGCTTTTGCTATACGGTTCGTGATCTCATCTTCAATTCCACGGGCGCTGATACATCTTCCCAGGTAGTTGAATTTTTGAACAACTTTTAGCTGATCCTTACCCAAGCGTCAACACACGGGGCGTTTCAGGCCAACCTTGGATGAGCGCTTTGCACTTCGAGGGTGCGAAGCAAAACACAAAGTGACTGACAGCCAAAGTTAATCTTTCGAGCCAGCGCTAATCTGTCCAGAGCCGCTGGGCCCATTTGTGAGCTGTCACAGATAAGGGCAATGTCGTTTACACACTCCAAGTCATTAATGCGTTCTCCTGGGAGAAGCTCCACACATTCTAAGTCGTGTGCTGTAAACACCATTTTCATGAATTCGTAAATAGCGAAGTTGAAGAGGAAAGGTGACAGCGAGCATCCTTTTCTCACGCCGCCTGAGATATTGAAGTGCGACGGCTGCTGGCAGTAAGTCCTCACTCTGCCCGAGGTACGCTCGTATAACGCTCGGCTAATATTTATATATTTCTCAAGCCCACCTTTCCTGAACAGACAATCCCGAAGCGCACATCTATCCACCGAATCAAACGCACGTTTGATATCGAGGAGCACGAAAACGATAGGCCACCACAATATGTGACGGTGCTACAACGACGGGGTTAAAATGAAGAGGTGGTCAATGTAACCACAAACTCGACGAAACCCGGCTTGCTTTTCACGAATCTGGCTTTCACGAGTGTCAGCCAGTCTGTGAAGGATGACAGAGGAAAGCAATTTGGAGGCCTTGGAGAGCAGTCTGATTCCATTTTGGTTGCCGTATTGCGATCGTTAGTCTCCTTTGAAAGTTGGAACAATGACGGTGCGGCTCCAGTCGGTTGGGACAGTTTCCTGCTCCCTCAGCTTCAATAGTAGCCCGTGTAAATCATGCACAAGAGCAGGTCCTACAAAAGTGGAACTGAGCTGGTTGAAGCGTATCTGGTCTCGCGACTTTATTTAACCTGAACACTCCGATCTCACGTTCGACTTCTGAGCGAGAGAGCGGATCCAATGGGACAGGCCACGGAGCAGGGTTATCAGTGGCCGGCGAAAAATTTGACAATTCCGACCCATTAAATTGCCTTTCAAAATGGATAGCCCAAAGTTCCAAGCGTTTTGACAAGTTGTGGGTAGACTCCACTCTCGTCACGTATATTTTTTCCTAGCAGCAACTCTCCTGCTGCCCGTTTCCTGTATCAGACAGAATAACTTCCGATGGTTACCAAGGGCAGCGACGATTACCATCTCTGATACACGATGAGACTACCAGGATGCACGGTCTCTGTTCAGGCTAGTGCGGCGTGTTGTCCGGAGTTTCCTGTGAGTCTCATTGTGTTCGCTTGCAGCCGGAATGTGCCGGCGAACCTCGGTAAGTTCCAGAGGATGCGAAGAGACCCAATATTCATATTGGCGATTCGACTTACTACATGAGGATTTGCCTGCTGCTAGCAAGATCTGGTGAACATGAGACCAGTGAGCTACAATTGTATCCAGTGCGCGCTTACTCAACTCACATATCAGCATGCCTTGATAGGCATTCAGAACAGTTGGTTTCGTCAGTTAGCTGGTGTGAATGCGCGCACAGATTCGTCGTGGGCTTCCTCCAAAATGCATCCGGTCATCACATACAACTGCATGGTCGGTGTCCACATATGTGCTTCAAATCGAGCAACAATTCTACACTTAGCATCTCCACCGGCAATGTGATCGGTTTGCGTCTATAACTGGTTCGAGACTGGTGGGCGCTGAGTCATCCTCCGGCGGATGCTGTGTCGGAAATTGGTGCTCGGAAATAATAAACCAGGACCTTCGCACCAATAAAGTAAGCGCTTACCGTTATGATTACGGGAGCGTACACTATGTTGGCAGCCCAGGTGCAGTTCACCAGTGCATAAATTGCCAACTTGAGCATTCAGATCCCCAACCAGCCAATAGGGTCCGAGCTTCTTCTGTGGCGAAGGAGCTCATGCAATTGACTGTAGAATTCGTCTTTTACCGAACCATAGCTGGAGTTTGTGGGTGCATAGGCAGAGATGCCGAATCGACATCTGTTAGTCCCGCGCGACATCTTAGTTTTGAACTAGACAAGCAATCGGATTGCACACATCCGGCTACTGAATGGGATCCAATCACCCAGTGCAGCTTCAGCCCGGGGACTCAGGGCTATAATACCCCGGCTTGGCCGGTGATCGCATCTGCATCGTCACCAGATAGGCGCAATTAATTAATTAATTATTAAGGTATATTTCTCGTGGTACCGAGAAGCGGAGCTCACAAATGGACGGATCATATTTACATTACTCAGGCATGAGAGGCTGTCAGTTGTTTGGGTTTTTACAGGGTTGCAATTGGGATGCTTTTGCGCATATTTTCATGTTGGATTTATGTCGCCGTAAGCTGAAAGTTCGCGGGCCTTCTCATTTGGTTGTTTACAATGAGGCTTGATGATACCATGATGGCGGCGGTTTGATATAGGGGGATGGAGTATGAAAAGGATGAAACTGTTAGATCCACTAATCAAATCAGATGAGTAATACGCAATTTTAATTAATAGACTGAAGTAATACAGTTAGAGCTATTTGTGCGTAGCAAGTTATGGAGTTGCGAAAATAAGCTAACGACCATTTGAAGATAACTCCAGTGGATCATCAAACAAATTACTTTAACAGAAGAATATAGGCAGTATTCACATCGTATGTTGTTAAGGCATAGCCTAGTGTCTAGAAATACCTTGTCTAATTATGAAGTTGAATTAATCAAGTTCCGTTTTAGGCTGTCAGAAGTTTGAGATGCTGGGTGATCTCATTTGCATTCCTTTCAGCTTTTACTTGTAGGTGAATATTTAGGGTCTGCTTGACCATGCACATTAATGTTAAAAATGGAAAATTAAACGGATAAGTAAACAAAGAAATAAACGCCTATTCACTACAAAATCAGGGCTAATTCAGTGGATCGTAGTCATGTAACAGATGCCAACGGCAAGGTGATTAGGAGAGTGTGCAATAGTTACCGGATTCTGGGTGCAGAGATGTAGAGGAAATGCACCACAACTAAGTAGGAGGCTGTGGTCTAACGATAGTAAATGCGAAATATCGGTAGGACAGTAGGACGGTAGAGATAATGTAAGTAGGAACCACGAGCACGACAGATTCCGTGCAGAATGAAGTAGGGCAAGAAAGAATACGTGAAGTAATACGACCATTCGTGGAACCGTGCTGCTAGTGTCAACTGAAGCGGGTCGCATAGTACGCACAGAGCTCGATTGTTGCAGGTTGGTCTCCGATAAGCAGCAGATGTCTACTAACTAGGTCTCTGATGTTCGGGCAAGTGCTGCCTGTTGACCAATCCGTAGCAGTTGGCGTACATTGAGCCATATCAACTTGAAAGCGGATCGAGGGTTACAAATGGAAGCCGATGAACTGGGCTTGACCGCGTGCTTGGACATGGGCTTGTCGACGGGGCAGGAATGACGCTCCGCATTCACTTGTGAGTTGAAACTACACTTCTTCCCTATTTATTTTATCTATGGTGAAGTTTAATTGCTCCATAAGGCTTTGATTTACGTCCACAAGCCAATTGAACATCGTCTTTCACGCAGTTGTATTGCATCAAGTGATGACAGTATAGAATGTACGAGGCGGGCCACCTCTTTTACAGTAGAGTTTGAACTACCATAGGTGTTTTTAAGAGGGTCGTTCCAGTGGATTTAGGACAGCGTCATTTCAAGAATGAGTTTTTCTTGAAGCTTCTAGGCAAAAGAAGAGCAAGTGACTGATCAACATTTGTTGAACCATTTTCTTGATACTGATGTGATGCTGCCATTCCCAAGAGAGTGGAGACGGCGTAGCTCTTCCTTGGCACGAACAGTGGACCTTACTTAGATGCCATATATCTTTTTCTACGCTCTCCTTAAGTCGACACAGCTACTTTAGATAGCGGAGGAGAACCTGTCCGCGCGGACCTTGCGAGTTTTTCAAGGACAGCAGATGTCAAAACAGAAATTTAGATATCTAGTCTGGTTATCACAATAGTTGGATACGTCAGGATCAAAGGAGAAAGAAAAGTATTTTCCTACGACCATTCCATTAGGCCAATCGATATTTTGTGAAGAGCACCTTCTCCACTTGAACCTACTTACATCAGCTGAATAGTTACCCCCACAGAAGCAACCCTAATGCAATATACTGACGACGTCGTCCTGGGTACCAATCATCGGAACGGCAATAGCTCTGAGGTTGCAAAATCACCTGAATAACCTCAATAGTTGGTCCAAAGCTCGTCATCTGTCTCTTAATACATCCGAGTGTCATAACACGCTGTATTCGTGATATATGGGAGCCAGGAACGAGCAACTCCCTGCACAGTCCTCGCAGCAGCTGTGACAGTGATGGAATGCACTCTGCTACGTCAGTGAAGTGCCTAAGTATGGTAATTGAAATTCTTCCGGGTGACCGGCTGACAAACCTTATGTGCGCGGAAGACAGCCCTCTTTGGGTCTGACCGGGAGGCTATGTAAGCAAACTGATTCGACTGACACGTAACACTGCACGCCTGGGCATGATTTTACACCTTCACAGTGGAAAGCGTCGTGACAGCATTGGTCCGATGAGCCACCTGTGCTGGCTGTCTTTATAAAGGAGGATATTCAGAGTTAATCCGAAGGGTATCAAACGAAGAAAAAACAAGGATGATTTATCAGAGGTGTTAAGCGGTCCGGTTGACACGGTTGCATTTGAATGACTCACTCATCGCAGATAGGATTACTCGGGGCAAGAAATCGACTCAAATAATAATGAAGTCCTTATATAGGGTTTGTGATCCACACTCCAAAGGCTGACTGCTGAGGCGTCGGAAATTGCCAAAGCCAACAGCTCCGTAGGCAGTGGATGGAGAGGAGTTATCGGGTGCGTGGCGGGCTATCTCAACCAATCAGTTTGAGGGGCGTTGCGAACGCATCTAATGCAGAGCACGAACATCAAACCACTCCTACTCCCATAGAAGGCAGAGACGTAAGTGTGCTGACCGTGTACAATGAATCACCTGGGATCTCTAATGTGCCACTAAAAATGGCACCTTGACTTGTATGATGATTAAAATCTTGTTGGTATCTTGATAACCGCAATTGTTGTCCCTTCTCGTAATAAAAGCAGTACCAATCACAACCTGGTTCACTTGGCCTGATGAACTTTTCGAGTCGAACGCAACACGTTGGCCTCTATCTACACCATGGACTAGTTTGTTTGGTTTGGTTTCCTTTACAAGAAGTATGTGCCTTCTTTTATTTTTCCAAGCTTGGGCGTTTCGGACGAAACATCTTTGTGGGAGATGAGTTAGGAAACGTATTCCAAGCTACCCACGATCTACGATGAGGTATTTCGTCACGGGGAGTGGCCTTGTACAAGCTACGATCGAACACATCAAACGGTGGTGTTATATACCGCATACTCATTAACGAGTTCGGCCTGCTTGTGTCATTGATGCGTATCGACCCGGATGGCAATCACGCTCGCACAGTGGCTGCACAAGTCTGCAGTTTGCATGCCGCCCATTTAGCTAATTTCCCTCCCATACCTACTGTGCAGACCTACAAGTGAGAACCGATGCTAATTCATTAGCCCTCTCCATATTGGGTGCAGTGCCACACTGAGCGTAGTGTGGGCCAATTACGCTGCACATGACTCTTGCGGGCGAGCCCGATGACCTCGGCTTTGGTTGCTTGAGTCGTTCGTGTTCTCTTCCACGCCACAACACTAACAAATAGCGGGCTACCCACGATGCACCGCATACATTGGCACAACTTAAGTGCTGCATCGAAAGCAGTCGACCGCATAGCTCTATGAAATGCGTCATAATAAGCAACAAGCATCCGTCTTGCATCCTTAGACGGATCAGTGGCTTACATCCGACGAGTTGTCTTAGCGTATCTCACAGTGCCTGTCCTCATCCGGCGATATGGAACCTAAGGCACTATGCAAGTTTGAGATTTCCGCAATAGCGTTTAACCTAACGATCAACAGAATGAGTATTTCTTTTCTGCGCACGGTAGTACTCTTTGTGATACCAACTACTTACGATCCCCCCTCCATGAACTAGTGACAAAACCGTATGTAACAACATAACACCTCTAAACATTAGCAGCAATGTAGTCCAGATGGCTAGGAATCATTCGTATCCCCAGTGGTTGTCTCGCAACGTCTAACTTGGAAACATGCGAGAGATCGCTGCGAAAACGTTTAGCCTGAGCACCGCTTTTGATATCTGAATGTCGAAACAATGGCTTCGCGATGCATGGCAGTGACAACGCCAGTTCAAATTACAAACATTTAGGTCAACAAAAGAGGAGCGAGTTACAAATCTTTACAATGCAATTAAAGGACCACCAGCAAACGACCCGTGCTATCGGGGAACTCGAGTTGGTTAATCAACTCACTTATCTTGGCAGCTGCATCTGCAACGATGGGTATAGAAACTGACGTCAGCTCACACATTCCAAAAGTCAGAGCTGCCCTGTTGAACCTGCGCATCTTTAGCGATAGAATCGTGTTTCCCTTAGTCTGAAAGGTCGTATATACTAGGCCACAGTGAGGGCCGTTCTGCTCTATGGTAGTGAGACTTGGCCACTTCGGTCTGAAGATCTGAGGCGCCTTCAAGTCTTTGATCATTGTTGTCTGCGAAGCATTGCTGGAGTCGGATGTCACCAAAGTGTCCGCAAAGACAACGTGCGTAGGCGATTACTAGGTAGTGCTAATCATGGTAGCTCCCTAGAACAACAGATAGCACTGAATAAGTTGCAGTGGCTCGGGCTCGTCCTATGTATGCTTAGTCATCGCTTACTTAAGAGGGCCATGTTTAGTCTGCCAGGTGTAAGATAGGACAAGTGTCGAGGTGGACAGAAGTTGACTTGGAACCGGGAAATGAAGTCACTTACAACCAAACTGGGTGCCATTGTTCCGTCTCGGCTTCCAGGCTGGAGTCCACGTGACTCGCCTTGTGCTTGGCTCGAGACTTTGCAGGACATGGCTCGCAACCGACAACAGTGGCGGGTCTGCTGCCGTCTCCTAATCGGATTGCCTGTTTAAAGTGTGTTTGGTGCTGAGTTATCTGCGAGGTAGTGGTTGATTATGATGCGGGTCATTGAAAGCTGGAAGGAAGCTGTCTCGCCGATGGCGCCTTATCTTTGCACGATAGCCAGCTGTTTGTGGTGGTATGTTGTCTACACCAGGTGTAGGCGCATTGACCCTGAATATTTGCTTAGGTTATTAAGGTTTTCAGGTAAG
Organism: Dicrocoelium dendriticum; assembly: GCA_944474145.2. Lineage (NCBI taxonomy): Eukaryota > Metazoa > Platyhelminthes > Trematoda > Plagiorchiida > Dicrocoeliidae > Dicrocoelium > Dicrocoelium dendriticum. The sequence goes on along the minus strand of OX104063.1, from coordinate 248,405,068 downwards.
AACCACTCTAATCCCCTATTAATCTTTTTCACGTAGCTCATCATGCTTGCATGGCCGCGAAGCATCATTTCAACAGCATAAGTTTCTGTTGCTGGTGATGATGGTGATGATGATTGCAAACGTGAAAAGATTGTGCTCTCACTTGACTGAAAAGCGTATACTTTATCAAGTCTCCCTTTGCAAATTCGCAATTTTACTTTAGCTGAAGGGCATCTGTTTGTTTACGTGGACACACACTTGTGTCCACCGGACGAATCCACCTTATAAATGGTCGTGACGAAATTGAACATAACCTGCTCAGTTTTGTTGACTAACCGACAATTTCAGATAAATTTTAACCAACACTTTGCCTCCGTTCAATTCTTCCTAGCTGATCACACCGCAGCACAGTAGTTGCTTGTTACCTGCTGAAACATCCCTGACTATTTCTTCCGTCTGCTCATAGTAAAGTGCAATTAGCGTCTTTTGCTTGCCTGTGAAGAAAATAGGGTGTTTACTCCCAAACTACCATCTTTGTTGAAGCGATCTGGGTCATTAAATCAGATTCTCGGACTGGGTCGGTTACCTATCATGAAGTTTGGCGGACGAGCCTGTACTTCCTTAAATTTGTACCTTACACTTTACCAAATAAAATAAGCTTCGGTGGTGGTTAACCTCGCTATTCTGTCGCCCTGTGGTTAAACCAGCATCCCTAAGGTGAGTGATCACAAACGTTAGCGGAGTGATTTAGATGTTTACTGAGTAACCCGTGGCCAGCGTTTCGAATCTGTGTGAGTGTGGATGGCGTAGTAATATCACAACCTGCATGCAATCCACAGCAGCTGTTGACAGGATAACTTCGGTGATACTTGCTGGTGTACGGCCGTTAATAAAAATAAGCGGCAGGTTCTACTACTGATACGTAATACCAGTGGTGTATGTGGTATGATCCACAGCTCTGCATATTTCAACCTAGCAAGAACGAAACTTACAGTGTTATGTATTCCGCAAGGAGTTCAACACAGAAAATGTTTCTACCTAGTATGACTTTCCTTAAATCAAAACTTTTACTTCAAGGACGTGAAACCATCTGGTAAACTATTTGTTTGCTTGTATTATGTCGTAAAGTGGTTTAACGAGAAATGCATCTTTCAAGTACACGTGTTCGGTTAAGTATGCGAATTCCAATTTTCTGTCGCCTGTGCACCTGGTAATTGATTTCGCTGGTGACGGAATTTCATCTGAGAAATGATTGATCGGTTTAATTTGAGTGTTTTATAAAACTACACTAGAGAGTGGATTTTGTGAACTTTCAAGTTAACCAAGTATGAGAGGAAAGTTTTTAGCGCGTGTTCCCAGGAAATCAATACGTACTAATGTTGCTTTTCATTCTAAACCACTAAAAACAGCTCTGAAATGTGAACTGTTTTGTGACCGTTGAGTAATAAACCAAACGGCGTGCAAGAATTGTGGAACCATGCTTAGTGTAAGCAACAGGTGCTGTGTAATACGGTTAGTATTCTCCACGCGACACAAAGATTGATTCGTAATTTGACTATACACAGAACTATGGCAGCTAAGAATTTTGGGTTATGCAATAATTCGTACTGCGGATATTTGCGAATTCCTCGAGGATATTTAATGCAAGGCGATACAGTGAAGAGTCACGTAATATACCGCATGTTTTGTGCTATGTTCTGATGATTTTCAGCTGCCATTTCATGGTTTACTACTTGTACTGTACTACTGAGCAGATGGAAAACATGGAACTGTGTTGCACACCAACCCTTCCACCTAAGTTAAGGCACCATATTCTCCTCTCTCGCAATGGTGCACTAACTTACTAGTGCTATCATTTGGCGAAGGAGTACTGTAAACTTTCCATGATAGCCAATAAACCATATCAGCTGGTCCCATTGACATCCACTTTCCCTCCAGATGTGCTAGGCGCATGTGGCAAGTGGCGATGGAACACGTGCTGTTGCGAGTGCACATCATCTTCAGGTTGCTGTGTTGCACTTTTACTTAAATCCGCTGAGTTCTTGGAAATTGCAACACTGCTACATCTGAAATGGCGAATTGTTTTCGACATGTAAGCAAAGTAAGTTGGTATGTTGGAGGGCTGTGGACCAGTTACCGATCACTAGCCGATTCATTAGCCACCCCGCACCTTGGCCTCGAGTGCTACAACCGGTACAAGCGTGGTTAATGACCGCTTGATAGTATTTGGTCAAACTTTACTTGTCCTTGTTCAATTGGTAAGCACCATGTTTTCTGTCAGTTTAGTAGGTGTCGGTTACTTTAATAATCGCGTCTACGGTATTGTTCAGGCAGAGCTGCTGTACCTGAGCATGTGTGATGATGTCATAACTACGAAGTTATCGTGCATATACAGATGTGTTGAGGGGGATTTAACAGTGGGGAACGAAATTGGTTCCATTGTTTCTTACTGATGGCAAGTAAAGCGACAGAACAATAGAGCCGTTTGGCCCCGTACTCGTAGGTAATAATATGTCTGCGATAATCAACCATCTGTATCAGGGTTGGTGTCACTAACTGAGGAAAATTATGCAACACGGAATGCTCCGATTACAACGTGGATTAAGACACCATCCACTGTCTGTTTTACACTCATTCCTTATGTGATGATCGTTTGTTACGCAACTTAGTGTAACTGTGTCAGTGTTTCGGAAAAACCCTTTTGTATATTGATAATATGGGATTATTAATTATATGCGCTGAGAGGAAGTTCCAGACCTGGGACCCTCAGAGGGAGAAAATGGTCTTGTTGCTTGCTGTACTACTTGGCCAGCTTAACTGATTACCTCGCAGCGAGGTATTTTGGTTCAGTTTCAAGGATGGTAGAAGTATGCTTCTGGCTCTTTAGGATCTGATATGCTATGGTGAGGTGTCTCAAGTAAGCCGGTAATGTCCCTTGTATAATTTTAAATTTTGCAGTCTGAATTGAAACTAACTTTGGGGCACAAATATGGTGAATTGCATCGCCTTCCGTTATGTAGTATCATGTGCTGTGAGTTAGAGCTTTTGTCAGGATTGTTACGCTTGTACAGTGTCACGTACATGCCAAGAATTTTACGGAATGACTGAGGTGTCAAATTTTCCGAAATCTCTACGAAGAAGGTCGAAGTGCTAGTTTGCTTTACTTGATGAATCTTCACACAGCCTCACAGACCCAATTTCTTTTCACGCGAGCATGCCGAGTTCGCATTCAAGAGAAGCGTGCTGTAGAATTTGTAACTGCAGCCTATACTCGTGAGTAACCTAGTGGCGCACGCTCAAATCTTTGCAATTGGCAGTGTTGAACTGCAGGAAGTTCCCCATGGACCAGGGGTCTACTTTGTTCAGATCATTCTGCAAGGCTGTGTTATCACTCATGGTAGAGATAGCACACCTTTTCTTTAGATCAACCGCGAACATTAGAAATTCCGAAGAGTGCACCATCGCGAGGTTATTTGTGAAGACCAGGAACAAGCGGGGACCGAATGCAGAACCGTGAGGTAAGTAGCACTGGAATTCGATGGGGTCCGTAAGATGTCGTGAACCTACATTTTCAGCTGATATTGAACGGGAAAGTTTACTCTTCAGCGCAGAATGGAATCAACGATTTCTAATTGTGAATCGTGTGCAGTAGAGCGCGGTCATATAGACGGCTATATGCCTTCTTGATATCCAGATGGGTGGTGTATATTCTTACACAAGAATCCACAGATTCCATCCAACGTACACGAACTATCAGCAGATTAGTAGCACAGAAATGATTTTGTCGAAATACATACCGGTGCACAACAAAGGTTTTGTTATTCTCCAGCAAATCCAAATGTGCCTCAGCGAAAATGGACTCCATAATCATGGATTTCACCGGAAGAATTGTTATTAGGCGATAATTCGATGGTTGCTCACGGCTATCACTTTTGTAGATTGGTGTAATATTCCCTTGCTTCCATCTCGTGGGGATGTACCTGTCATTATGATATTGCAGATAGAGTATTGGCAACGGTCCAACCAAACTCATGACAGTAACTTTCAATGCATTTGGGCGAATGACCTCTGAACCAGGGGAACTGTAATCGCACAAGGACATCAGCCGTATCAGTACAGCTAAGGTCGTACAGGCTACGAGGTTTAGGCTTGATGACGATATGATCTGCATAGACATGATGTAAGATGACTGTACACTCTGGGAGGTGCAGCTAACTTGTTGTTAGAGAACGTCAGTTGCCTTCTGTGCTGTTAGGGTTAACCTACATTTTGTGCGCAGAGCAGGAATGCCGCGCTTACCCCTACGACGTTTGTCCACGTTTCGGGAAGGTAGCTTCTGGCTGGAACGAGAACTTATCATATAGTCCTGTTGATAATTTACTATATACTTCCGAAAAGTTTGACTCAAGTTAGAGTTGTACAGACATTCGTAGATGACATGCGAGCGAGCCAAGCCGGTCCTGCCCCTAGTTTCGATTTCATGCTTTTCGAGTGGTGGACTTTTGTTTTTAAGATGCTTACCAATGGCTCGCTGAATCAGTTGATGATTTCCCCCAGACCACCTCAGAGAAGCATTTTGCTAGGAAAGAGCAGCTTGTTGCACCAATGAGATTGGACAGATTCTCATAGCTCTGACGTGAGACACTTCAGTGTTAGCTTAACTAGACTGCATAACATATGCAGCGGAACACTCGTGTTTTATAATTACTGCGGCCTAAAACTGTGCCTGCTGAGGCTAATTAGTCCATCATTTCCCGTTTGGTGCACACGGGGCCCAAGTTAGCGATTCTTGATCAGTACTGATATGCAATTTTATTGGTGAACCTGCGATGAACTGTTACCTTTCCGCCTCGAATTGCCCACCGGAGGATAGCAGCGTTGCTAGTATGTACATGTTAAGGTCATGTACCAGGAGAATGTGTCTGTAAAATTGTGCTAGTAGCTTCTCCGTAGCCGAAGCTAGAACCTGGTTCATTTGTAAATTGGATAACTGTAGGCGGTATACAATGGCCGCCAGACTTCTATCACCATGCCTTAGGTGTAGGCTGCTCCATAATGTGTCTATGGCTTGAACGCATGAATCCTTAACACGGTCGATCTGCAATTTGAGACAGTAGTATTTACACCGCTTACATTAGTAGGTCGGTCGTTGAGCAAAAGTGGCATACTAGGTAGTGCCATCTCGGTGTTGATAATCACATCGATCAGTCACAGCACGGTTACTATGGTCAGACTCTAAGACACTGAGGCTTGACGAGATTTAAGCTTGGCCAATTTACGGAGAAGTCCTTGTGCGATAATATACAAACAATAAAGAGCTAAGGATGCCAGTAGCGTTTCCTGTGAAGGTACACCGAAACTTGCGTAGCCAAATGACAACCGTTTTTGGATGAATCTCCGGGTGTTGCACAAAATACCTGCTGTCTAGTCTTTGGGAAGAGACTAGTGGGAGGATTGCGCATTTCCTTTTCTAGGGCAAAGGGAGTGGTACTGCATTCTGGTTCAGAAATGCGGTTGTTTCATTTCGCTTTGTACTAAAATGGAAGCAGTTTTGCTCTATAGTTTAACGCTTATTTGGTTGAGGATAACAGCTTTCTGTTTCCATTGAGTCGATCGCCTAGCTAACATCTAGCTACAAAACGCCAGAAAAGGATGGCGTATTTCACGGGACGCCAGCAGCTTCTGTCGAGGTAGTCCATACCTTGAGGCCTAGCGTGCCGTTCCAAAGTTTGTTTTACGCCCTCATCTGAGTTACTTTTAACCCTGTCACACATCATTGGATTTAGACGCTGGTGACCTTTAAGGATGCTTTCAAAATCACACACGTAATTGTCGGTGTTGGACACGGAAATCAACCTGTAGTTGGGTTGCGTAGTTATTTCTTGTATTGCTAGCTGGATGGATTAGGATTATCCTTTCCAGTATATCATTCGGTGGCATTTTTCCAGGAAGTTGTTGGTTTGCTCTTGGAAGTTTTTCTCCCTATAAAAAGCATCAAATGTATGTTTAACAACACGGCGACGTAGTGGACGTAACCCTTCACTAATTGGAATTCTTGCCTCATTGCTTTATTTATTGGAAGCATTATAGTCCAGAGGTTGGACGCTGAGTGTATTGGTCTCTGTCCTGAACGGAATGTTCGGTCATCGTCTTCTATTGGTTGAGATACCTTTACTTCGCTTCGCTGGTTTGTGGGTAGGCTTTTCAGTAAATACTTTGTGTGATGTCCCCTAATACACCCCCCTACATCGGCATAAGAAACAGTGTGATACCACGTCTTTTGGCAAACTTATTGACTACTCTCTGTTTTTACGGCTTTCGATTTACGATGACTGTGCCTTCCTTTGCCAAAATGTTTCTGTTGGTTACCTATCTATTCTCTGGCTGTCATAAATATATTTGTATACGTAATTATGTAGTAATATTTGCAACGGAAGAAACAAGCTCCCGGGTATCCGGACCCCTGATAATTTCATACCAATTAAACTGTTGTTTTTACAAGGTTGTTTCTAAGTGCTTTTACACATATGTTTGTCCAACGCCTTAAAATAATGTAACTTCCATCACTTCAAAAATAAATTTTAATAGCACGGATAGGAATATTTGCATCTTGTTCAAGTAGATATTTCATTTTTGTGTAAGAATAGCTGATGAAAATTGCATTGTACATAGAAATTTGGGACTGATAAATGTGTAACATCGATGTAGGACAGGCAATCGAACTTCAAGGAAATAGATAGTGAGTGTCGACAAGCATTACTATGTCCCCGTTAGAGACGACCGTAGCTAGGAAACATTTCCTATATAGTACTTACGGTTGTTGTCTGTAAAATTCAGCTACATTCTTCACTCACGGTGTCGGGATATAATAATGAGTGCGAAATATGACAACATAGCAGATCGGCAAATTTATTACTGATGGAGCATCAGTAGTCCAACCTCTAGCGTGCTCATGTTTTAATGGCATATAGTGATGATTGCATTTATATGAGTGCTGGATGTACAGGATTGGAGCTTAAGGTGTCAACGATAATTCGGATTTATTCAACCCAGCGATGTGCTCGCGTCCTTTAACAGCATATGTGATCGTTCATTCGGATAGGAAGAGGAGCATGGAGCATGTTGTTCAACTAGAAAAAGAAAAAACAAATATACAAAGTTCATGGACCAACGCATCTGAAAACAACTGGTATACGCTGTAGGCACGAGCATTTTATCCTTTTAAGTATTAGTTGGCATTGAGCTATGTTTTATGCAATTATTTTGATGTTATCAGTCCATATTCATCTATCTGTAAAAATGACGTGAACAAGCGCTTAACGGGTTCCTTAAGTTAGCATATTAATTGTTCACAACGAAGATGGAATTCTTCTCGCCTGAGCAGATCTGGTATATAGCATGCCCAAAATATGTGGCGTTATCGCCTTTGCTTCAACTGTTGTGTGATAAAGGATTATGAAATGTTGGTGGGCTGTACTTGGTATGTATCTGTAAATAGACGCGCATGTGAAAAGGGCATCAATTCAAGCTTAATATTAGAGGCAGAAGGGTTCACTTTTTAACATTTGGTAAGCACTTTTATAAAGGATTAACGTTTCATCCACAAGCAGCTTCCCAAAGCCCAGCAGTTTTGTTTTTATCTGCATGTGTGCGTGTATCGCCGTTTATGCGACTACGGAAAGTGCTGATGTAAATATTCGAAATGTGCTTTAGCATAAATTTGAATGAACTCCTTTTCCCTCCCTATACATGAGGGATTGATCATAGCAATTGTCTGTCCAGTTTTAATCACGGTATTCTCATTTTTGTACCTGATATTTACCATCGCAATGAGGCTGGACCTAACCGTGGTGCGATGGTTTGTGTGCCTCAGTGATCCATTGAGCTATACTGGGTGGTGCTTTTTTGCACCTTTAGAGCCACTCATACAAGATTGGTCAATGGTTAGAGGCCAGACAGACTCAGCCTT
>OX104063.1:248376912-248396621 GCA_944474145.2 Dicrocoelium dendriticum | reverse complement strand
AAACGTACAATCCACTTGTTGGTTGCAACAGCTAAGATGCACTGATAAACTTTAAAGTGAAATGTACCTGGAGTATTCCAGCATTAGGACAAGTGACATATTGGTGTGGCAACATAAATGAGATGATTCCCAGGTTTAATGGCATATTTTGCACACATCATAGTGAGTGCCAAAATTTCACTCCCCCTACTAACTGAACACGGCACAACAAAAACCAAACTGAAGCAATTCAATCCCGACGAAATTTTTGGTAAAACGTTAACACCAAAGCACCGCGTGATTTCATTCCGGTCAAATTTCTTCGCATATTCTCTAGTGCGTACTACAGAACACGTGAAAAGTAATAGAATCATGAAGAGTAAAGAAAGTTGAAATATCAAATTCACCAACATACTTACACCCACATACACGCGTACACACGTCTTTGTCAATTCATCAGCTGTCTATTGGCTTACTACCAGGATAAAGCCAGTGTGACGAAAGCGTGCTTCTGCACACAAAGACTATGGTCAAGCTGTTTGATTGCGATCGCCTCAGCGTATCGTAGCACATGAGTGTTGTTTAATGCGTAGATCACACTGAACATAGGCGTGGGGTCAACACAGTGTTTGTCGGTCGGGAGATGGCGGGCGATGGATGACGCAGATGTCTTAAAAGGTTGACCACTTGCGTTTTTTGGTTGCGCAAGTTGGGCGGTAGACGGGGCTAGGTCCGAAATGTGATTTTTGACCGACGCTGGGATATGCTCCGCGATTCTTACCCGCAACTGGCGCTCTGTCATGCCTATGTAAGTGGCCTTGCAATTATATTTAAATTTATAAACGATGTGTGAATGGCTTGACAGAGGTAGCATAGGTTTAACCAAACGCGTGGGAATGGGTGTCGTTGTGTATACCAGTACGGGTTGCGCCGCGGGATACACTCGTGCAACCGCGGATTTCAAACGCTGTTGAAATATTTGGTCTACATCATCTTTAAACGGTAGCTTCAGTGTAACATAAAGCTTTGGCACGGTGGGCACCTTTTCTTTCTCCCTCTTCTTACTGAAATGTGCGAGGAAGGAATTTGGTGTCCAGCTACGTGGAAGATCTAAAGCTAGTATCGATATTGTCTCACTATTCACCAACGTACAACGGAGAGAGTATCCAGATCGTATGCAATCATGAGACTGAGAGCCAATTAGAACAGGGTATTCCAGTATCCGAAATAGAACGGCTCTTTCTATTAAGTACATCGAATGTGAAGTTCTATTTTCAAAAGCAAAGGTTTTGACAGGTGGATGGTGTTGCAATGGGTAGTCCACTTGGACCACTTTTAGCGGATATTTTCATTGCTCACCTTGAAAATCAAGTCAAGGACGAAATCTACTAATCCGTTCTATTTCGCCGATACTTGGAAGATATACTGATCGTTTATAATCAAGAGGAACATCTAAAGCAACTGAACACCAGCTTAAATGACCAGTGTATCAGGGTGACAATAGAGCGAGAAAAGAATGACCGCATGCCGTTTTTGACGTACTGATCGAACACAGAACTGATGGCTCGGTACGTAGATCGGTATACCGTAAGCTGACGTGGAAGGGCCTGTATCTGGATTTTTATAATTTTGTATCCATACGCTACAAACAGGGATTGGTGCAGACCCAGTTTCAGAGAGCAAGAAAAATCTGCACGACAGATGAAGAGGTGCGATTCCTCACTAACACCCTAGAAGAAAACGGGTATCCAAGTTATTTCATCACACAATTCAGTAAGAAGAGGGAGAAAGAAAAGGTGCCCACCGTGCCAAAGCTTTATGTTACACTGAAGCTACCGTTTAAAGATGATGTAGGCCAAATATTTCAACAGCGTTTGAAATCCGCGGTTGCACGAGTGTATCCCGCGGCGCAACCCGTACTGGTATACACAACGACACGCATTCCCACACCTTCGGTTAAACCTATGCTACCTCTGTCAAGCCATTCACACATCGTTTACAAATTTACATATAGTTGCAAGGCCACTTACATAGGCATGACAGAGCGCCAGTTGCGGGTAAGAATCGCGGAGCATATCCCAGCGTCGGTCAACAATCACATTTCGAACCTAGCCCCGTCCACCGCCCAACTTGCGCAATCAAAAACGCAAGTGGTCAACCTTTTAAGACACCTGCGTCATCCATCGCCCGCCATCTCCTGACCGACAAACACTGTGTTGACCCCACGCCTATGTTCAGTGTGATCTACGCATTAAACAACACTCATGTGCTACGATACGCTGAGGCGGTCGCAATCAAACAGCTTGACCCTAGTCTGTGTGTGCAGAAGCACGCTTTCGTCACACTGGCTTTATCCTGGTAGTAAGCCAATAGACAGCTGATGAATTGACAAAGACGTGTGTACGCGTGTATGTGGGTGTAAGTATGTTGGTGAATTTGCTATTTCAACTTTCTTTACTCTTCATGATGCTATTAATTTTCACGTGTTCTGTAGTACGCACTAGAGAATATGCGAAGAAATTTGACCGGAATGAAATCACGCGGTGCTTTGGTGTTAACGTTTTACTGAAAAAGCAAACTGCTTACGAAACCTTCACATCCGGCATGCTGCGATCCGGAAGACTGCGATCTTGTTTAGGCATTATCATGGCTTAAACATGTTCATTCTCTTTCACTGTCTCACTGAAAATATATGGTTCGTCGCATCCGGTTTCGGATTTGCCTGTCACTGTTGTCAGCCACAGGACATCTGCCTCTAAAGGGGACCATGGGTGGTTTGCGCTGCACCACCCACAGCTCCAACCACACACCCCATTTCCAGTGTAAACCCGAAGGAATAAGACCAGGAGGCATGCGGATTGGAGCCACGTTTCTTCAACTGAGCCGGCCCACACTGCTTCACAGGCAGACAAGCACGCTGTAGTTGGGAATCAAGCGCACACAAGGCGGTGGCTGGACCGTAGTCCGCTCCACACTGAGTGCATGGAGCCACTCTTTGATCCTAACACGGACACAAGAACCGTGCACCTCGTCCCCTCCAGCAAAGACCAACTGTCTCCTAGAGCCAATATGGATGAGGTTGTGGGTACTAGACGGGTAGGCACCTTGTCAACATGCACATCAAACGCAGATACACCGGGGATATCATGCAACAGCCAATCAATTGAGAGAAAGCTAACAAAGAAAAGAAATCGAGTAATGCATAAGGAAACGCGAAAAAATCTTAAATTTATTATCATTTGAAATTAGTTGTTAACAAATAATCCGAGAAAAGTTCAGGAGGTCAGACAGTATAGTTTATTGAAATGACACGTACGCGAAAATGTTATCGAAATTAACTACAATTGGCTTAAGCGAGTTGTGCAGGTTTATGGAGGAGCGTACAGGTGGACATTTATTTGAGAAAGAAAAGCATTAGGGCAAAATTGAAAACTCACCACCTGAAATAAAGAGACTTAGCATGCAAGCATGCGGTTAGTAAATCGAATACAGCGTACCTACAAACACTGCGCTGGTTCTGTCTACCTTCTCTGCAGGACATGTTGTCGCTTCTGTACTGGTCCCGGGTGGCCTCGCTCATGGCTCACTAAGCCTGCCTGACTCAGGCACGCGCGACCGCATCTGCTACAGTACCATGCGCTCTATGTCGATGGAGAGTAACCCATCGGCGTCTGCCGCTTCCGCACTTGCCGCTTCTTCTCTGTATGCATGAAGACTTTCTCCTGCACTTCGGCAACTGCCATTGTGATCAGATCGCGCCATGCACGCCAATCAAACGCCTTCGATTCCAATGATCTGCAATCAAGATTAGAACGTGAAAGGGCCACTTTGATCATGTCCTGCTAACGTAAGTTTGTTTACTCCACATGCCGTTTCTCAATACTCAGCTGACCATACAATGATTGTTTCGGTATCCGCGTTGAATTCATACGGCTCACATGACCGAGCCACCCAACGTGTCTTAGCAAGAGGATGCAGTCCACTGCATACATCCCACTTCGAAGCAACACCTCCGTGTCTGCAACTCTGTAGCACTAAGTGATGCTCAAAATCCGTCGCAAGCACTGCTGATGGAACCCCTCGAGATATCGCGCATCCCGACGGTACATCGTCCACGTTTCACTGCCATATCGAAGAACGGACAGCACCATGGATTTGTACACTATCAGCTTCGTGCTAACGGTAAGCTGATGGTTGTTCCACACTCGGTACTCAAGCTTCCCGAATGTCGCCGCTGCCTTCGACACGCGGATACGAAGCTCACTGTGTATCTGCTGATCAGTCGACATCACACTCGCAAGTTAGCTGAAGCTGGAGGTGGTTTCCAGTGCTTCAGCACCAATGCTGATTCTCGGCAATATTGAAGATTGCACCTCCGGTGAAGGCTGAACGAGACAACAGTTTTGCTTGTGTTGATGGTGAGCCCGAATTTGGCCGCTGTCGAAGCCATAGCACTAGTCATATGTTGCAACTCATCCGCGCTGTGTGAAAACAACGCACAGTCGTCAGCAAACAGCAACATACGGATAGTTGTTTCACAGACTAGATTTCTTGCACCGAAATGACGGATGTTCAGCAACTCGCCATCATTGCCGTGCTCCACACGAACACCGTAAGCACAATCCGCATCAAAATAGCAGGACAACATTGCATGAAGACATTTGTTAAACAGGGCATGAGCTAAGACACGGCTTTGCTTCCCACCTGAGACAACTGCAAAGGCACCCGAGGTCTCTCCACTCAGCTGCGTCCTTGCTCGCATATCACTGTGCAGACATTCAATTAAACTTACAAACATGCGCGCGAAACCAAATTTACCCAACACCAGCCACAATGCCTCTCGTTTTACCGCATCAAATGCCCTGGTGAAATCAACAAAAAGCGAGTACCATGGCTGGTGTCGTTCTCTACATTTCTGCTGCAACTGACGAGCTACAAACACCATATCTATAGTGCTTCGACCCGATGGGAATACCCATTGCGCTTCCACCACGTTAGGTCGCGCAATCTGACTGACGAGGCGGTTGAGCAGGATTCGGTCAATCACCTTGTCCACACAACTCAGCAAGTTGAATCCACGATAATTCGTGCAACATTTCTTGCTCCCTTTACCCTTGTACAGTGGTAGATATATGCACACACATGTGTACATTTACAGGTATGGCAAAAATGAATTTTATACACTTTTTCATCATTCATTTTCCGCTGCCATTTTCATGCCTCTAGGCGTGCTGCGAGTTTTCGAGTATCAAATGTTCATTTCTTTATTCTTCACCGCTTCAGGAGATGCTTGTACAGAATCGCACAAATCGACTCACATCAAGCCGAAGTTAGATTATTACATGATCAACAACGGATCTACTAATTTTGCACTAAAAACGTAGTATTTCAAATGGGTAAACAAAATTGCATACGGTGTACTGTTATCACACGTGTAAATAGCCCCACTTTCCAGAACAACTATAGCCAAATGGTAAACAGAATCCTCGGGAGTTGCGTCCAGTCAGATTTTTCAGTTGACGCAAGCTTGCGCGTCCAGAAACAATAAATCGAGAATATTGCGCTGTATTAAAACGTTGAAGGGAGTGGAAATGTCTCCCTGAAATTGGAAACTGCTTAAACCAAGAATCCTGCAAAACTAACATATCTACAGTAGATAAAGTAAAAAAAGCTGTTTAGCGAAAAAATAACTACTTATTTAAAGGCTCAACCTACGTGGAAATATATACACCCCATATTGCACGTGCTCAATAAATATCCTACATTCAACCCAGAGTAGACTGCAATCGCTGAGCAACGGTTCATACTCTAAGACGTTTAACATATTGTGAAGTAACTGTAGGTTATTTTGCCGTTAACGGCTGTAAGTCCCAGGAAGGCACTTGAAGTCAAAGTTTACCAAAGTTGTCCCGTCATTCGTCCACTAATATCAGTTTATGTCGGAAAGGATCGATAGCTTAGAGCAGGCATACTCAACCTTCTTTCAGCAAGGGCTTTTTTTAAACGTTTCCATTTCTCATAGCCTGCCCCCTTGATCACCACAAATTCATCAACCCGCATCGCCTAACAGAATTAAATCTGTGTTGTCCAATACACATGTTGTTGTCTTTTGTTATTATGGCTAAAATTTAATGTTCGGGTCAGTGCTCTTTCCCTGTAAACCTCATATTTTATTTCCACAGTCTCAAGATAGCATTCATTGTGGGACGACGACATGCAACTGATCTGTAATTCTACAAAAAGCATCATTAATATTTACTGTTAGATTTCAGTATTGTTGGCATTTAAATGTAAGTTAAGTCATGAGTTATGATGTGTAGTAAAATGGTAGCAAGACGTTTTGTCAAGATAATAATGCGAGCCTTGGGTATGAGGTCCTTAAGCAAGCTTGCTTATGTCCGGCTGCAGACTTGAAAGCGGGAGTCGAAGATCCCTTGCTACGATATCAAACTTGTTTCTACATTTTCTCAGGGAAGCCAATCTGCTGAATTCACATTCCACCATGTACATAAATGAAAAGCAATGAAATATATTTCAGATAATTGCCACAGTCTGGGATAAGTGTTAGAGGCATCAGTCTTTATCAAAAAATCTCTTTTATGTTGCGTGGTTTTGCATCTCCCAAGTGTGTCAATTTGAATCTCTATGAGACATTCCCGGATTTTAACTCTAAAACTATAGGGCTGTACATCAAGTAAATCTAAATCCAAATGGCTATTTCTATGTGAAGCCGATCATGAAACATGCCTTTCATTTCTTTCCGTAGTCGTTATCGAATGGCCTAAACAATCAAATCTTCACTCTTCAGCTCTTTCGTGACTGAAGTGGGAATTGGGAACTGTGTAAATTTGCGTCGTCCGATGTTTTGAGCATGCGCTTCCTGTTTGCTAAGAAAAGAGATAATGGCTACTTTGCTCGACATCAGATCACTCAACTTGCTTTGAGGATTTTTATATAATTAGTTAAGTTTCTCAGAAACACTAGCCGGATCCAACACGTTTGGCTTAGCTGTTCACAGCTTTCTATCATGACCAGTACCGGAAAAGAAAATGATGATAGTGCCTAAATGCAACAAAATGCCCTTGGAGAGCCATCGAATATCCCTATGCAATAGTAACACATGGAAATTTTATTGTTCGCAAACAACTGCTGGAAATGATGAGCTTGAAGAGGGTGCGATTTAATATTTTTTGTCCAACGTTATAACAGTGGACAGTGCATCGTTTAGGCGCCAGCTCAATTTATTATCCACTAGGTGCTATCAATGAATCACACAGTGAGTTGTATGGATAAAAGGGAGAATATTTTCTAGTTAAGCAGTGAAGCCTATGTAACTTCAGAACATTGAGGTAGTACCGTCTGTTGCTCCTGCAGCTAGGTTCTGCATTGGGATGGAGTTTCCAGTCAGATAGCCATTGCCTAGGTCGAATTTAGACCGGATCTTTGTATGAATTTTAATTTTCCTGGCAAAAGCCATCCCTTCCACTAATGTATTCATTGAAGAATCAGACATCTGCTACGAGAAGAATGTCCTTGTCATTTAAAGTAGCTTCGCCTACGTATAAAATAATTTTTCCGGAATATATAAAGCAATTAATGTACAGTATATATCATGAGATATTCAACTTATACTGATGTATAAAGTTTGGTTGCTGAGCCGAATGGCTTGCACAGATTATTGTGCATTACCATTTATTAGGCCAGACAATATTTTCATTACTTAAGGCTAGATAATGTTTGCTCCAAAATCATATGGACTGCAATTTTCGGCAACCAACATGCGGATTTTATAAGACGCCGTAAGTCCATTCGCCATCACTTTTATCCTTTCAAAAACCATTGCTTTTAGAGTGGGCCCGCTTTTGAAACTTTTCGGCAAGTTGCTGAGGAACTAAATACTTTCTGCTTTCTTCCCTATGAACACTTTCCAAAGTTTTTTAGTTATTTGGTCGCCTACTTTAAGTTGAATGAACGTTTGCCAAATTAAACACCTAGGTAGAGTGGAAATTTTAGGTGATGCGATAAATACAAAGGAGAATTATTCCACCAAGTACTGCTGACACTTGTGCTCATTTCAGAAATCCGTACTAAGTAATGTAATATTCCTATTATTTTAATTCCAACACGGGTCTATCATTGGTATTAAATAATATCATTCGACAAGGTAACACACGCATGTTGTACGAAAGGTTTATGGTACTATATATATTCCTGCTTGATTATGGGATTATAAGTAACAACGTGTGGTAAGCATACTTGTAATACCTGTCAGTGGATACAGTGTTAAAATGTAAAAGTGTAGAAACTCTGTTAGTGCCTACCACAACGTAGTTCCTGAGAATGGTGGATAGCCAAAATCATTGAGGAAAACTTGACAAAAGTCAATGAATAAACCAACTAGAAAGTAGAAGAGGAACATGCTCTATGGACAAAGATGCATTAGAGAAAAGTTGTGGCAAACGGTGACAAAAGTTAAAATGGAGGACATTAGAGACAAACAGGAAAGAAAATACCGGTTAGTCCAAGAAACCGGCATGGAATAATCAACAACCAAACTAATAACGTACATCGGGTATTGTGAAACATGGTGTATAATGCGTGTCAGCAGGGCATTCAATTTTCATAATATTATGTAAACTATCCCTTTGTGCACATTAGGTCAAATATACTCATCTAATAAACCGGACTTCTACACGCATGACACAAACTGAAAAAACTGTTCGGTTTTTTGAGGAGTTCAGCTGAACTGAATGTTAAGAAAGCGTCATAAAGCATCCTAGTTGTTACTACCCTTATTCGGAATGGACGAACCTTTTCAAAAATGGCATCTAACATGCAGTAGGCAATCGAATTTCGGAACGTTGCAGGCTAACGTGACCTAGCCGCGAAACCTACATGCCCGCTGAGACTGAGACAGATGACGGCGTAACCTAGCAAGACTGCGATGAGATTCAAAAAGAATGACTGGCCATTAGCAAAAGTTCGTTCACTGACTCTGTCAAGGCGAAGCATACCTTCTACACCCCTCATATTTATGGCTTAATATGACAACAGTACAATGCATAAAATATAAAAGAAGGCAGATGTCCGCAAGGCACATGCGTTGTCATGCAGTGGCAGTGTCCTTAGAAAAACAGTGTCATGGAGGATTTGTGCGGTAACCGCCGCAGTATGTTGACGCGAGTTCATCTGGTTCACTACAGCTTGCTCAGTAGATGCATCAATGCACTTAGTAGAGCTCAGTTAGTTCACTCTGGATAGGCATCAAAGCTCCGAGGACAAATCAGTTATTGGTTGTACAGTTTAAGTCGTCTTATAATGATTGTACGCTTGCAGTGAGCTCGGCGAAATCGGAGCACGTTCGGCGCAGATGGTCTGACACCTTCATAAACAGCCACTTGTGCGCACAATTCATTTCACTGATCGGTAGATACCGGTGGAGGTTAGCTTGCAGAAACTAGTAAACAGTTTTTAATAGATTTTGTTGCTTGTGTTACCACAACCCACTTTTCAAGCCCGACCCCTTGTGGCCTCTCATGACCCTTCTTAAGCTTTTTCTCATCCCAGAACCCCCAGGGAATTATCTAAGGCTCCCATGGGGCCATATGGTTCCCGCTGAGAATGGCTGGTTTAGAGTAACTGGACTAGCGCTAGTATTCTACCACCCCCTCCTTCATTTGTGACCGCTAACATCGTCTGAATACATCTGCCTGTAATCATCTTGACCGACGTCACGAAACGGACTCATATTACGATGGTCCAGGTGTTATTTCTTTTCTTCATCTGTGTACTATATTGGATACATACTTGAAAAAGTCGGGTTACACGTCTAAGTGACGTGATAAAACCCATTTTAGAAAGCCCTGAACCAAAAAACATTGATGCGCCCTGTTTGTTTCTAAGAATGTTAGCTCATTACCGCTCTTACTTACCTGATGCATTCGCTGTTCTCTTCTCTGACTGAGGTATTCCATAAAAGCCTATGGTGATATTGGGGTTCACGGTAAAGCAGTGCCTTAAACAAAGCTAGACTAACCCTTTCCTCCTCAAAAATGTTAGTTTGTTATGATCTTGGAAAGCTCCTATTTCTCCACTGTGACGCATCTCCTTGGGGTGTGGGTGCGGTCCTGTGCGACCGCATGAATAAATCAACTTTGCGTCCCGTAGCTTTTGCATCACGCACTCTGCAACCAGCGGTAAGAAACTATGCACAGCTAGAAAAGGAAGCCCACTTCATAATCTTCGATGAGAGAGAGTACCATGGGCACCTATGGAAGAGTTATTTTGAACTGCACATGAACCACGAACAATTGGTATCCTTGTTAGGAGAGACCAAAGGTATAAAACGAATGTTTTTCACCAAGAGTGCAGTGATGACATCTAACATCAAGCACTTATATAATTATAAAAGAACCTAAATTCCTGGTACCAGTAATCGCACAACTCATGCCCTGGGCCGTTTACCAGTTACAGGGACTTCAAGTGGGCCTGATTCTCACTGTGAGTTTCTCCACCTGTTACATCATCTATACCATTTCCCGGCCAAGTTGTCAGCTTGGGCAACAGAAATAATCTGAGGTGCCATTCAACATGAGTCTACTCAATTAATTTGTTCCATGCGTTTGCCAGTCACTTGTGCAGGTGTGTAGGTGTGCGTGTATAGCCCGTCGCGTTCAGCCCATTGCATCTCAGACGCACTAAGTCATAGGGGTGCAGGTGGGACGCTTCAGCTCCTACGCAGGGAACAAATTAATTGAGTAGACTCATGTTGAATGCCCCCTCAGATTATTTCTGTTGCCCAAGGGGACAACTTGGCCGAAGCTTTACGAAGCTCCACAATCAGTCAATGGACAGATCGAGACTCAGTTCTTGTGACAAGAAAACAATTCTTAACAGACGGATGGCTTGTCGAAGGAAGCACCGATTTGGAGCCATTTATAGCATGCATATATGAACTGAGCTTATTTGATGGTTGTGTGTTCTGAGGTTCAGGTTTATCCATCCTAGCCAGGGTCATGCACGGATAATTCACGACCTTCATGATGCACATCCAGCTGTCGCAAAAATGAAAGAATTAGCGAGGGGATACCGTTAGTAATCGAGAATAGATTCAGATACCGAGGACATGCTGAAGGATTCTGATACCTCTAAGACACACCAACGCAGCAAACCCCTCGGCCAAGTACATCCGTGGCGCTGACCCGACAAGCCGTGCGAACTGATCTACGCCGACTACTTCGGTCTGAGTAATGGAACCATGTTTCTGTTATCGACGCAAACTCTAAGCGGGTTCAAGTGCATCTCGTTACGCAAGCAGCGTCCGAAAACACCATTGGTTAAATTCATTCATCATTCACCACTTTCGGTATTCCGGAAATTCTACGCACAGATAACTGGTCCCCTTTTGTTGGCATGGAGTTCAATCGATGCGTCACTATCAGCAGGATTCAGCATATAAAACCGTCGCCTTATCCTTCAGCGCCAAACAGGTTGACAGAGTCGAGGTTAAAAACAGTAAAACGATGACGGTTGAAACGGCGTGTACGTACGGCACGAACAAAACTGGATTGTTTCCTATTTGCCTATCTTTTCACACTCACTGAACGTACGGATAATTCTTTGCCAGAGATGATGTTCAGCACAAACCTCAGGACAAAGCAGAATCTATTGTTTCCCACTCTACGGGTGGGATAGAAGAGCGACAGAAGCGGTCAGTGTCTTTAGATGAGGCGTTTTGAGGAAAATGATTTGGTCTACACTAAATTGCCACAAGGAACATACTGGCAACCTGTCACGGTAATTCATTCCTCGGGAAGCCAAAACGACGTCCAAATTCCAGACGACCGGCTTATTCGTCGGCATTGAGGTCACGTTCGTTCACGGTGTTCAGACACCCTAAAGGAGATGATACCTGGATTGTGAGCAGACAGAACCATGTACTGAGGACAAACCGTACGAGCAGGCTAGTGAAACGGTCCCGAGACGCTTAATTTGCATTTCTGAACCATTAGGTCGTGTTGAACCTGGAATGGGATGACATTTATGTAGGTGTGGGGTGTCGCGTTTGCACTGAGTCTCAGGTCCTAACCCACTCAGATGAGGGAACAACCCCTCAACGCACGCGCGCGCGCGCACGCACGCTCGTACGCACGCAAGCACGCATGCATGCACGTATGCACGCACGTACACACACACACGTACGCAGGCACGCACGCACCAAGCCTATTGTGTCGCCACTGAATGCATGTCCAGATGTTCAGCCACTCGTTCTCTATACCGTGCGTTCTGATCCCTATAGAACATTCGTTCTCGTACATTACTTACCGGGACTACTACTTATCAATTACACTACAGGTCTTCTGGGACAGTATATGCGGCGACCAAAATTCACCGAATTCGAGCTGAAACGGCGATCAATAGGACGCGCACCGTAGGCTCACGAAAACCAAGGCTGCAAACATAACAGTTGACCAATAGTTGCTATGTGGTCAGCTCTTTGGACGTGTAAGAATCAAGGTACCGTGCTCTAATTGTTGTTATCTGTATCACTAAAAATGCCTCCCCCCCCAGTACAAGCAGGCAAATTTACATCATACAATCATGTACGCATTATTATTTGTGCAGATTGTACGGCTATCCAAGATGTTAAATGGCTGCAATAGTGACACATATTTTATGATGGGAAGGTGAGCCAACAATTGGGTCTGAAACGCGATTCTCTATGTTAAGCCCTACTTTAGAACAGCGTAACTAGGCCCGAGGTAAGGAGCTTGAACGACTTTTCGACATATGGATCCCATAAAGTTTACCTCAGAACGAGGGCTGGTCCTATGCAACTGTCGTGGCGCATTTCAATCACTGCCATAGGATACATACGATACTCCGAAGGAATTGCAAAATGTCCGTTTGTGCCCCACACATATGAAAGACATAATCCGGCCCAGCAACGACAGCTATAATTTAGGAGTAGCTAGCTTTGCCTAATACTCACGGTATTTGAGATACATTTTGCCGCCCGATACACCCAAGAAAGAGAAAAACACCAGTCAAATCCACAATTCTCGGAATGTCATGTTCAACTGCGCCTGAATCTGATGCAAAACGCAGCAAGGACGAATTAAATGATGACAGGAAATGGTTCGATTTTATGTGTCAGTTACTCAGGGTCCAAGCTGAAGCAAGTAGTATGATGCTCCTCTTTCGTCATCCGAATTCAGTACACTGCGATGAAACACGGTTATTCTAGACAACACACCAATTATATTATGTGAGGACCGCTATTATCGAAATCCCTCGTGTCGGAAATACCTCGTTCACTGTTTACCTTTTGTTCAGGTGTATTTTGGGCAAACATCAGAAACGCAAACAAACCCAAACAGTATAGCAGAAAAAGCAGCAAAATTGATACTTGTTTACAATGTCCTCAAGTCTTGGCCTTCAGAAGAATTAGAAGCTGAAGTACCTGACTGGGATGGATAGTACTTCATCAGTAAAGATGTCTCAATAACGTATTTTCATATGAGATCTCACGTTTACAATTATGACAATTATAAAGTATGTAGTACAAGAATGAATAAGTTTGCGCTAAAATCCGGAATTATGAAAGGAAGGACGCTAGAAATGTGGTAGTTATGAGTATAGCTCGCTATCCGGAATGCTCAGGTGGACGATGGACATCCAACAAACGAAAGACAGCTAATACTAAACACACCAGGTTTGTTTGTGACCCTGCCACCATGAAGCTACAAACAACATTTAGTTAAATCCCTCTGAGTGTTGAAGGATGGTGGGTTACCAGCTACATACTAGCATCAAGCGCTTCAGAGTAATCTATAATGACACCCAAGCGCTGCGTTAGTTGTCAATATAAACAAATAGCCAACGACCATTGGATGGTTTACATAGGCTCGTATCTGGGAGCTGAGTCTAAAAATTACATTCCGACCTTTATGACTCTCCTTCCCTTGTTTTCCAATGCTAGTAATTCTTCGTAGTAAGCTAACAGAGATTCTTACTCATTAGATGTGAACTCCGTGGGGCATAACCATGGTATCTGAAACTTGGTTAAATGGATCACTGATGTTGAGATTACTGTGCATAGCATGATTTCCTTACGAAATGATCGACCCAAAAGAGGAGCTAAAACCCCTGTCTTAGCCAGATGACCTGCATTTCGATATCATAGACGATAAAGAAATGTAAGTTGTCGATCCTCTTTCTTGCCGTCTGTACCTGAGACGTGGTGTTTGTGTTTACTAGCCATGGTTTACCACCGTCCAAGATCCATCCTAGAAATGGGTTGGCGTCTAGCTGCTGATATGCAGTAAGTTCTGATACTGTCATACATTCACTTTATTTAATGGAAGGGGATTTAGCTTGCTTTAGTAACTTTCATGGCTCTAAGCTGCCAACAATTCAAAGTGGACTTGCGATAATCAATGGCTGACTTGCTCTTGTGCAATCATGTTACATCTGCAATGCGATGCAGTACGTGTGCCGAAGTATCTGTCTTAGAAACTGTGTTCACCATCAGGGCAGTAATATTAGAAAACACAATTATAACTACTATTCAGCAAAGCATGGATCATACGAACTTGCTCTTCTACTACATCTTTAACGCTGAACGCATCTGTAGTATCACTGAGGAAGCTCACTTTATCACGGATTACGGCATCCTGGCTTAGCTTTTAAGAGCACCCAAATGGTTTTTCCAGTCCCAGCAGCCTATGGATATCAGCTGGAGGGAGTCTGACATCCGGTCCATCGGGCTAGTGACAGATGCAACAGAAACTATAGGGTTTCACCAACAAGCGAAGTCCTACCTAAGTCAAACTCAACTCGCAGCCTGGCCCGCTTTAATGCTTTTCCTAGTGCGCATGCTCACCCAACTTGATGAAATCATATTATGGAATTGAACTATGATAAGAAACACAATTATCAACAATGCTTTGTGTGGAATTCCAATACTATTCATAAAGCCAGTCCAAAGTTTGTCGTAGACTTCGTCGCAAAATCAAAGTCAACGTTCAGCAGATGCACTGCCGCTAACTAAAATAAGGCCTACCGACGCAATCCAACACAAGTGCAATCGTACCTTCCAGAATAAACGGTTATTCCGACCTCTGACACAGCTTACAGACACATGCAGGAGCCACGTGTCCACCGGGCAGTTCATATGAGGAAAACAATGCTCTCGTTGCGCGTGTACAGCTTTTATAATGTGAAGGATATTGGTCCCTAGGCACTAAACTGCCAAGGTTAGCATATAGAGGTACTTGACTGAATGTAGGTGCACTGTTGTCTCAGTAATTTTGTCGTGTTATAACAACGCTGTAACCACCGAGTTGGACAACTGGGTGCACGGGACCACAAATATAGCAACAGCATATCGTCAAGAATATTATTTTACATTTGGACCTCCTTGCATGTGGTGATGTTTAGCTTGATATATAGTTTGTGGAAACAGACACATACTGTGTCGCAACATCTTTCTACCAATTTCGGCACAGCTTTTGTTTAAATCTATCCGCTGTATTCTTCAAGCCAAATTTTTGTGCCATCTCTAAAACTGTAAGCAGCAGTCATGGTAGTCCGACTGCACTGAAAGTACATTTGTAACCGTTATTCTTCGCTCACTACATGCATGAAATGAAACGTGAGTTCATGCTTCAAAAGACTGCAAATGTTATGATTCGGAAATGGCCCGTATTTTCAAAATGCCTCTGTTTCACTTCCGAATCCTCAAGCGTTGGCAGTAATTAGGATGATGCTTGTGATTTATCGCCATTTTCGGGTAAGTGACTATGAAAGCTATCAATGCTGTCAACTGCCTGCTTGGTTCGTTTGCTCACTCTTTGCTCGGAACAAGGTGTGTCAGTAGTCCGGCACTGGATTTTTCGGACGGTTTGGCTAGCCTCATTGTTGGACATCCCACAGTTGCTAGTGTGATCGTATAGAAATGCAAAAACGCGCACACCGATGTGCGTTCGTACTCGCATGAATACCACGCCAATCGAGACTTGCTTTTTGTTTTCGCGTTCTGCAATGGATTATGGCTTCACTCATATCTATTGGCCACTACGCAGTTGACCGCCGACGAACTGACGCAGCTTAAGCGCTAAAGTGGCTTCTTGTCGAACGGATTGGGCTAAATTCAAATGACTCACTATAACATCATAATGGCACATTTCTTTAAATAAACAGTGAAATTGCTGACACACTACTTCTCCCATCACCTACCGATGTAGTGGAAATCTGTAAAGGGTTATTCGACATTACGCAACCGTTCTGCCGTTATGTTCCGAGGGAGTACAGCGACGTACCGGAGGTCCCTCGGTTGCCATGCATACAACAACGAATATAAACGATTATAAACATGCATGCATTTATGCGTTTATGTCGCTAATCTGGGCTTCCATGACAGCGACTACTGGAACTGATTGTGATCGATTGTTTGCTAGGTAGGCAGTCAATAAGTGTACTTCCGCATACATTGACTATTTATGTAGGGGTGAAATGAATGTCAGTGATTGTTGGTAGTTCCGATCTGTCATTTCAGTTGTATAGTGTAAACCACACACATCCATGCACACCATGTTTAGACTATAAACACGTGAGGTAATTTAAACCAAAATGCAGTCACAGTGAATTTGTTGACATAAGAGGGTGAATTTTGTTGGACAAATTGTGTCCATCACTGTAGTTATTGTAATATTAACCGGACGACTGCTTAAGCTCAGAGTAAGACGTCAAATAGCCTGAATATTTCAGTTTTGATTCTATTGTTACACCGCAATTTAGGATGGTTACCTCCTTTAACTCTACTGTTCCAGTTAAGATTCATGGCTCTGACTCGCGATCCCATGTGTGTACAACTAAAATACATTGATGAAAAGTTTTCCACATCTTATTTGCTCTGGGATCTGTATTGGTAAGTGTTAATTTAAAAGGGTTGCTTCGTTAATTCGGTGCAATGATATCGGATAAAGTAATACTGCCTTTTGACTTGTACACATAACGCAAGTATGGTGGTTGGTTGCGTTTGACGGGAAATTGTGGCAATACACGCATTGGATGGCAGCATAAAAGACGCAATACTATCGAGCGTGGTTGCTTACATCTTTTATGACCATATGGCTAACCCGCGGATAGAGTACTTACTTTAAGAGAGAGACACAAGGAATCATCAACTTGTTCTTTACCTGATAACGATGTAAACCTTGGATAATGGGGATTTTTCCACTGTTTGAATTCAGACAGATTTTTCTCTATGCATTTTGTATAATGGTTGCTTTTAAGATGGGACAGGCTCGACGTATATGTCGGACTTTAGACCATTAATGGACGTCTAAAGTAGGAACAGTAACGAGCAGTTTGATGTTACTCAATTGACTTTGTAAAAGTTTGTCGATCTTCTATCTGAAGTGGATCATGCTAATTCCTTGCATCCTCTTCGTGAGCTCCAAGATGACCTCTCATTCTGGTTTGCCATCAAAAAACTCATGAACTAATCCATCTTGTTCCTGTAAATTTGGTAGAATTTGGTTATTTGCCCTGCCAAAACAACTCACACATGTCTATGAAATTGTGTTATTGGTGAGGAGCGAAGAGTTGTCATGTTTCGCTGACTTTCTCAGAGACGCATCATCTGCTGCAACCTTACGTGTCATTAACCATAGTGTGTTATTTTTCGAATGCTGTCATGTAAATTGCAACGTTGCACTAATAGCTACCATACGTCTGTCATGCATTGGGATTTTACTGACTTGTTTCAGTTAACTTCATCAATATGCATGTATATAAATATAAATAAATATAGATATTTATTTATAAATGCCGGATGTTCATTAGCCTTAAACAGAAGGTGATGTGAAAATGTCTTAAAGTGTGCACCGACCACATAGTGTCTGTCAGGATCCTGTGGAAACATCTCCAGAAAAGCGTTGTTCGTCACGTCATGCAAGAGAACCTTTGTTGCCTCAAGTCTGCATGGGGATTGCTTTCGAATTTAGGCAACAAAGATTGCATCAAGAGTGCAAACGGTTTTCTGTTGAGTGGTTACCGAACATTTACACCAATCGAGCGCATACTCTCCTAACTGGTTCACAACCAATAATGTGGCACGCTTATTGATCAGACGCGTATTTCCGACGTTTTATGAAGATAACAAACTGATGCATATCCTAACTTGAAGACAGCATGTAGCATAAATACATTTCTTTGAGACAGAATCCATTGGGATTGCATCTTAAAAACAAATACAAACATTGTTCACATTAACGTTCGCTTTAACGGTAAGCAGTAGACAGACAATGCACGGAAGGAGCATCAAGTTGAACGTACAGTCACAACAAATACTATTGTTGCCTGTTGTGAAGTAGAAGTCACCTGCAGCCGCATTTCTTCAACCTTACAATTTTTCCCCTTGTTTTCAGATAAGTTCAGTGGATTCCTTGGCAATTTGTTACGGGACTACATAGGGTAGATCACTTTATTCTCCCTATCTCCACATCGTCTCCGCTTAAGGCTCCAGAAACCACCTCGTTAAATTCAAGTACTCGAGTCTTTTACACTTCTGTTTTAGAAACAAAGGCAATTTCATTAAGATGAGCCTGCGTATGGAAAATAAAGGCGGTGGCTTTAGCTCATTCTTTTCACTAAACATCACTTTTGCACTATTGGCACCAGCAACATTAGTTTTCTCCTGATGTTTCAACGTTAACCTTTTGTCAAGCTGTTCCCATGGTCACCACTGCTGCCTTTTGCTTACATTTGGATATTCCTGATGCTGCGCAAACGAAGATGGACCGTCTCGATTGGAAATCTAGCTTGCAACGCTGACCTGTCAAAAGAATGCAGCGCTGGATTATTCTGTCTGGAAAAATTTAATTGTTGTTCGTTTATACTGACCGTTTATTTCAGTGGCAACTGTACACTCTCCTTTCTTCCATTCATACACATTTACAGTGCTGATAAGGTAACATTATGCTATCCGTAGTCGATAATGTAAAGCCTTAAAAATATGCCCAGCTGGATACATTAAGTTTAGTTTGATTTAAATTGACTTGACTTGAACAGACAAAATTGCAATCTGCTTGCTAGTCAGGGCAGTGGGTTTTGCGTTGAGATACCTAAACCCGGACGTTCGATGCATGACCGGATGTATACGTAGCAACCGTCACTCAACAATTTGCATGCATATAGTAATGAATAGTCATAGACATTGATTAAAGTGCCTCTGTGACGGCCACGGCGATTTCATTTACCAGTAGATGCAGTACAATGTACACTTCAGTGACAGCATTGCTTTTTAAAAACGAATTCATTTATCAGAAAAAATCAACCACCAACATTGGCTTATCCAGATCGGCCCATAACATACGTTTTTTCTCGCAGTAAACAGAGGTTCTGTGGACAGCCTCTTGAGCAAGGAGTACAGCAAAATCAGTTAAACGTATACCATTCATCTCGGTTGGTATTGGTGCGATTGCTATGAGTTAGCAATTAATATAACGTGATATGAAGCATAAGCAACGAACAGTAAACAAAAAATGAATTTAGAAGCATGAAGAAGCACAGCTTTACAGGTCTCGTTAGGTGGTTTGATGGGGTTATCAAACAGTAATCATAAAGCAGTTACTACCTTAAATATCAATACTGGAACTTATCGTTTGTTAACCTGTAATCCTGCAATCCATGCAGTTGCACTGCACCCATAGTAAGAGCAAAAA
>OX104063.1:248338500-248376412 GCA_944474145.2 Dicrocoelium dendriticum | reverse complement strand
ACACACAGACTGTGAGTAGTACCGTCGCTATTGTTTGTTGATGACCTCAAGCTCTGGAATATTGTGGATATCCGTGGTGGCTCCGAGGCACTTCAGAGTGCTTTGGATAGGCTCTGGGATTGGTCAACCTTATGGTTGATGCCCATAAATCAGGCGAAATGTTCTGTCCTCCGCATTGGAGGTGCTAGTCCACCCACGCGCTATGTAGTTGGTGGAAGTGAACTCCCTGTTGTCATTCAGCAGGTTGATCTAGGTATCACCCATACCTCATTGCTTCACTCTGAGGAGAATTGGAGGAAGGCTGTTTGTAGAGGGTTCCGTATGGTGTGGTTTATTCGCCGCTCCTTCCTTGTCCTAACGGCCAATATTTTTGTGAAACTGTTCTCAGCTTTTGTGCGACCTCACTTAGAGTACTGTATCCAGGCTTGTCCACCTTGTCTTGTAAGGGACAAAATGGAACTGGAGAGGGTTTCGCGAGTAGGTACAAGGTTAGTGCAAGGATTACGAGGGCAAACGTATCCCGAACGTTTGCTTAGCTTGGGTATGTACTCAATGCACTACCGCAGAATTGGAGGAGACTTGATTCTCACTTACCGTATCTTAACGGGTAAGATCGGTCCAGACTTGTTCTGGTTATTTACTCCAGCCAAGCTGCCTAATCTCCGAGGTCACCCGTTGAAGCTGCACAAACAGCGTTCTGACCGGGCAAGGACGGAAACTCGCTTGTCGCGTCGAGTTATTGAACGCTGGAATTCACTTCCGGAGCACGCCGTTATGGAGTCTACGATTGAGAGTTTCGAGCGTCAGTTAGGTGCTCTTGGGTGGCAGTACTAAACATTCACCTTCTCCTAACTGACTTATATCTTCAACTTTCCGTTCGTTCTTTTTTAGTTTTCTTCTCAACTTGGTATTATCATTATTTAGCTGACATTCCTCCTCTTGTTTTCTTAGCTTACTCTTCACTCTTTTACTTCACATAATCCGGCCTGGCAGGGACAGCTGGGCAGGAAAATGTAGGCAGTAATTGGTTAGACAGGGTGTGATGCGGTCTTTGTTTTAGGCTTTTCAACATCTCAAGCAAACCTATCAATTCCCGATCCAACGATACGCAAAGAAGGAACATTCACGGGATTATCCTATCGTTCCGGTCCCAATTGAACTTGAACTTTCCCCACCTCGATAAATCACATTGTTGCACCACAAATATTGCATCATGGAACAGAAGCTAACTCTCATCCAGCCTCTCTTGGCGTCGCTTCTGCACGCAGTTGAATATGTTGTCGCGTTCAAACTTGGCAAACAATCTTTTGTAAGTTAATTTAAACCCTTGCTTGCTACCAATCTTTTAGTGTAGAGCAATGCAAATTCTCATTATCACACCCTTACCGATGGCTGTGTGTGGCCTCAGCGGGATGCATTCCATACGTATAGTTTATTTATATGTATTATATATATTGTTTACAAAAATGTTCACGAGCTCGAGCTATCAGAGAAACTACACTGTAACCCACTGAAACAGGCACACTGTTATTAAAGAGAAAGTGCTGTGGATGATCAATAAATGTATTAAATACAAACAACCGGTCTGCGTGGTGAAGGACTGAGAGATATGTACAATTTACCAATAACTCGTCAGCACTTGGACCAAGACACCTATACCCATAAATACCTGACTTTGAATTAAATGTCAGACTACATGTTGGTTCCTTTCAAGCGGAAATCACTTTGAGCAGGATCCAGATAACTAACCTCCATCACAGAAGATACTCTCACCTTCATATGCTTTCTTTGCCTCATAAAACGCCTTGTACAGCTTGATATTTCAGCCCAACCATATGGTTGTATGAGTGGCGGATCCAGTAAACCCTCAGATAAGAAATGACTAGTGAGCAGTTACCGTCGGCGAAAAATGAGCCTGTTGTGTTTGCAGAATAAGCGCGAGCATGATCTACCTTTAGTCCTCAAACGTAGCTTGGGGTAGTAAAATTTGACGCGTACCGTGTAAATGTAAGTACTGCGATAGTCTAAGGTATGGGAGTTATTGCAGTTTGTTCTCGGTTAGTTTGGCAACTGATAGTCAATTGTTATCCAAACCACAATTTCGGCTGCCTCTAAGTGCATTCGGGCTTTTAAATTTTGGGCTTGCACCCCTGAGCAGGAGTCAGATTCTCGTGGTTAGTTAGTCAGAATTTCCGTTGAAAGAATACTTCGTATCCATAGTGTGCCTCCTAAGATTGAGTTAGGTGACGCGATACATTATACGGAGAAAGTAGTCCCACGGAACAAATGAAATGCATGCGCTTTCTATCCGCTCTGCACTCGCAGTGTCTCGGAATTCATACAAAGTGTGTGATTCGTCATGTACTACATAAAATGTAGAGAATTATGCCTAACCTTGGTCTCGCATTGAAACCGCATATCCTGGGGTTAATGTAAACTACCTTACTGACCACACTACCGTTCATTCTACGTATTGAGATAAATAAAGAACAACAATGGACTACGGATCGAACTGCCTTATGATTAAATGGTGACAAAAAGGGCAGATAAAATGAAAACGAGCATTGGTCCCTTAGCAATAGATGATAAATTCAACATTGTTATTGGAGGCGCGTCCTTCTCCCGGGTCCTGACCTTGAGAGAACTTGCGTGCTAATCGCTCATTTGTGCACTCGTGGTTTTTTAACTGTGGTTCAGCGACATTTTGTCGCACGACTATGGTTCCATACTTATTCGTCGTGCTTTTACAATCTCTACTTTGCGATATCAGTTTCCCGAGTATACTCCATTGCATCCTACATTTTCCCTGAATTCTAAATTCCGGGCAGGTTTTCGCCCATATCCAAGCGCCAAAAGTTGCCTAACTCCAACCATCGGAGACATTGTTTGATCTCACTCAATAGATCCTTTCAACGGCTTTCGAATGAAATGTCACTCGTTCAAATCCAACATTGCTTGGTGCAGCTATACAGATAACAAAGCCATTACACCCGGCGCGATCCGTAGGCTTAACCACGAAAACTCTCATTCACACCTTCGTGTATTCTGCTCCACTTTCACGCTGACACATTTGATTGGCATGCCAGAGAGGACAGTCTGCAAGCATACAACCACAACGTGAACCTTGTGACCTTACCGACAACATCAGGAACAGAACATCTTTTTACCATAAAGGGTGAGTCATTTAAATGGTTCGTAACATTTACTCAACAAGCGCGATGCCCAGTGTGCCACAGTCTAAAAACCTATGTGGATCATGTTCCAAACTTTTTAAGGGGGGCATTTTGTGCCGTAACTGTTGCATGTTCTTCCATGCGAGATGCCTAGGAGTTAAACCTAGTCAGGTCAAGTTATTAAACAAACCAGACTCGCTGTGGTTCTACATGGAATGTACATCGATCCCACTGATAAAAAGCGTGCTCCTATTATCGCAAAAGCATGCCCAACTACTAGCCAAGTTTGAAGAAATGGTGACCACCAAAATCACTACGGTTGGGGTAAGCATAGCGGACTGTGCAACCCAATCCTCCCCCTTGGTCGCTGCTCCTATCAGGAGATGAACTGCTAATAACACCGTAAGTAACACTACAGCTAGAGTCCAGAACATCAACATCTCTCCCAATACCACACGTGGCTCACATTTGACTAAAGCGG
The DNA here is from genome assembly GCA_944474145.2 of Dicrocoelium dendriticum. Lineage (NCBI taxonomy): Eukaryota > Metazoa > Platyhelminthes > Trematoda > Plagiorchiida > Dicrocoeliidae > Dicrocoelium > Dicrocoelium dendriticum. The sequence goes on along the minus strand of OX104063.1, from coordinate 248,372,758 downwards.
TTCCCCGTTCGCGCGGAGTAACTACAGGTAAGGCTACTTCCAAACTACCGGCGGAGTGCGTAGAAAAAGAGCAAGCAGGTAGTAGCGAAAGTTGGGTTTCGGTTGCCTCTAAGCAGAGCCGTCATTTAAAATTAACATCACCCCCAACTGGATCGGAAACTGAGGAGCGTAGCTGAGTTTCCTAGTGCAAGCACCACCGGTTTCCTGCGGTACATCTCCGAGTAATTCAATCACTAATCGCCATATGTCGAAAGGTGTAAAGAAACTACTACCTGTACTGAGCGTACTGTGCTCCAATATCCCAGAATCAAAGTCGACATCGATAAGAGGCAGGCAGTTGCATGACCTCAACCAGTGGGATATTATTAGTAACCTAATCGGAGTTGTACTGAAACATGTACACGTAATGCATATTACGCGGCACCCCAACTCTAAGCATTTCGGAGAGCCAAGACTTCTACGTGTTGTGCTGAACTCCATCACTGAAGTAGCATCAGTACTACTGTCGACAGGTAGTCTCAGAAATGGACACCGCTCCATCCGTATCTTTCCAGACATCCCATGGGGCGAGCGTTATCGAGTTAACCGCACCTTAGAGGACTACTGGAAGGAAACTTCAACCAGAACCATACTTCTTCACGGTGGTTCTGAAATTGATGCATTTGATGAGCATTAAATAACAACCCATGAAAGAGAACAGTGGTGTTATATTCCTGAAACACTCTGCTTGGATGATGTGTTAGCGAAATCCGTGTCAAGACTGCGTACCTCACCGAACTACGAAGGAAGCGGCCCAAAAGCGTTGACGCTGGTCCTTCAGACAAAACATAAGGTAGCACGGATGTTAAAAAGCTGGTACATGTTCCATTGTAAGCTACCATCTGAGGTTCGGCTGAAGACAATCAGCGATATGCCTCCTAGAGATGATATGTCACTCAAAGAATCAAACGCGATGGGATCTATGAAAGAAAAATACACCAGTAGTGCGTCGAATGAGCCAATGCGATCTGTAGAAGACGATATTGACCAGATACCTAGACACGGGACTAACTACACGGAAGATGAATAAGACGTTAAACCCTTCACCAAGTGCACATCGAAAAGACGATTATTCACCGGTCACTCACTGGTCGGCGAAGCTTCACGTATGAGCTGTACAACGGCCGAAACATTGCTTACATCTGAGAAACTTTCATGTATATACACCAACGCTCAAGGGCTCCTCAGTAAACTTACCGAACTTCGACTACATCGGGTTATGAATGCTTGTTTTCTGATTTCTATTACCAAAACTTGGTTACACCAAGCGGTGACTGATGCTGAGGTTGAGATAGCCGGATTGTCACTCATCCGGAACGACCGCCCCAGCAGAGGAGGTGGGGTCCTACCCTACTACCGCAGCGATCTACAATGTAAATAGTTGATGATCTGGAAACACACCTTATCGACTCACTCTGGTGCCGTCCCCGACTAAGGCACAACGACGCATGTCTCGGAGCTGTCGTTTAACGCCTTACAACGTTCACTCCGGAAATGGATTCCTGCTTGGTCCGTGGCCTGAACAGTGTAACACGCACTAGGTACAGCCACATTCTCATCTCCGGGGACTTCAATCTACACAATCTGGAGGTTTCGGCATCGCCCAGTGAGCAGTTCGAAGCAGACTTGCATGAACTGATCGCTAACATTCCTCTGTACAATCATGTCACCACGCCCACTAGATTCAGGACAGCAAATAAACCGTCCGTATTTGACCTTGTGCTCACGAATGAAGAGCTCATGGTTGACATGTTAATAATGCATACTCCAATATATCTCAGTGACCATGTAGTAATAATCTTCAACTATGTGTGTTATGCAGAGTATCCATCTGAACACTCGGAACTATCTCATACACTTACACGCTACCGCGTATTGAAAGGACTGGCCGACGCAGCTGCTTGGAAATTCTCAAACAACAGTCCCCTTGACAATGTTTGGACAGAGTTCGTTAATAGACTCGGCGACATCACAGACCAAGCGCCTTCGCCCTGCAAAAATACCTTCCATTCTAAGCAGCAGGACTCGAAAATGCCTGGCGATAAGGGCTGCAGCATGGCGTGGTTACAAGATTAACCCCGACTCAGAGACTTGGGACAATTTCCTGACCCATCGCAACAATCGCACTGCACTTGTCCGTGAGGACAAAGTAACTTATCAACTGTGCTTAGCCAAAAGCTTCATGGCAAACAACAAACTCTTGTATAAGCATGCCAATAATCTTATTAAAGTGATGCGTGGCATCCCTCCACTTTTCACGACAGGCGGTAGAGTAGAAAGCACCGAAAAAGCAGCTAATGCCCCGCGGCTACAATACGCTACAATTTTCGAACTCGAAGTTTCTACCTGTCCCATAATATCATGCACATCACCGACCCCATTGTTCACACATGTAATTTTTAACCCATCAATTTTGTTAAGGAAGCTGCTCTCACTGCGTGATCATAGTTATCCGGGAGCAGAAAATATCCGCCCGAAGGCACTGAAGGCTGTTGCCAACAAGCTAGCTGAACCACTGTCACAGTTCTTCCAAAGGTGCTTAGATGAACAAGTCCCCATTATGTATAAGTGTGGCATTATCACCCCAATTTTTAAAGGCGGTAGCCGTTCAGATACTTCAAACTATCGCCCAGTGACTCTCCTCCCTCTGTTCGCGAAGATGATGGAAGCAGTCGTCGCTGAGCCTTTAATGTAACGTCTTGGTACCGGAGCAGCATGGCTTCCGTCAACACCGGTCATGCACCACCAACCTGCCGATTGCACAAGGTAGTTAGACGGAAGTGGCTGACGATGGTTTCGGGGTGCACTTCAGCTATCTGAACTTCTCCAATGCTTTCGACCACCTTGATCACCGCATCCTACTTCTACGGTTAAGGACTACGGAATCGGAGATATTGTACTGGGTTAGATTGGCAGCTTCCTTCACCAACGGAAGCCTCAAATACTTGTTAGAGGATCACTCTCTAACCCAAATGAGTGGAATGTGGTGTCCCACAAAGCTCAGTGCTGAGACCGCGCTAATTCCTGGTGTTTATCAACGACCTGGCAAAAGTTACCTCAAATTTCCTGCTTTTCGCCGATGACGTCAATATATGGCGTCACCAGCCCGTGATCGTTAACAACCATGGAGACCATACCTTAGCGAATGTCTCTCAGCAGCGTGCCCTGGGTGTACTGGTACAGGAAGATCTCGGGTTTTCAAAAGAAGTACAGAAGGTGACGAGAACCGGCAATCAACACTTCTCTATTCTACGTTGAACCTTCTGTCGGCTTGAACCCTCAATCTTTCCCCAAATGCTTAACGCCTACTTGCGACCGTACGTGGAATATGCTATCCAGGCGTGGCAGCCGTGGCTGAAACAGGTTCTCGTTTCTGTCGAGACTCCTCAACGAAGGGCAACCAATCTGACTTATCAGCTTAGACTGAAATCTCTAAGAATGTGCAACAGTCGATATGGCCTTTTTCGAGGGGACCTCATAATGCTTTACCAAATTCTGAAGAACCCAAACCACATTTTCCGTCCGCTGCTGGAATGGAACCACAACACTAACCTAAGAGGTCACCCTCTAAAACTGACAGTTCAGTATAGCCGGCTTGAATGCCGTAGAAATTGCTTTTCACTCCGCGTGTGCCAGCCTTGGAACGCCTTCCCCAATATTGTCGTCTCTGCTCCCAACCTGATGATGTTTAATAAACGAGTTGACCATGCATTTTCTCATTTACATTTCATTTTAAGACTTGTTAGCCAGGGGCTACAAAACGCAATCAAACGGTGTCTTGCCAAATTTCCAACCAATGGATTTATGGATTTATACGTTTAATACACGAAAATCTTTGCTATTCTACACAAGTTTATGGTGAGTCCACCACAACGCCTTTCACTTCATCACTTAAGTTACTTTTCGCAATAATTTAAATCCCACGGGACTTGTTAAGCAATGCTTTTTTACCCATAATAAACCGTTGTTCGATTGTTTTCGTTTTCACGTCCTATTCGTGAATTCGGTAACCCTTTCGGTGGTCTGGAGCGCCATCGCTTAACGCACATCCACTGGGTCACAACGAATTCCGCTTGTGTGAATAACGGTTTGGTTACGTGTGATATGCATGCGTAGGCTGCACACGTTCGGCGGACAATTCGATACCACATTGCGCAGTTTCACCCTACCTATGTCCAGTCTACTGGGAATAACTCCGTTGATTAAACACCAGTTGGAATATTGATTACCGTGTTCTCTCGTTTTATTTTTAACTATAACTTAAAACATTCATCATTTAAAGCTATTTATCTGCTTTATGGAGAATTTTAAATTAACCACAGTTATCATGCGCTTTTAACGCCAATCGAAGCCATGAAGCGGCATAACACCCTGCATGGCAATGTGCAGTTGTCGTTGTGAGGCGACAAGTCGTCCTGGTAGTTGCCGACGCTTAGTGAGGTGACTCAGCAAAGAAAATGGAGACGATAAGCGCAGTTCTTTAGACCCCGGTGCTAGCTCCTACTTATACTGCTGTGTACACAAGGATGGGAAACTTATCACAGTGTGTTCCTAGTAGGATTGAAAAGCGTGGCCAAGTGCGAAAGGAATTATTTGTGTCCTCGCTTTAAAGCCACAAGTGGTGTCGTTTCCTCGATTATTGGTACATCTTTTGTTATATCATGGAAGTTGGAAATACATATGAGAAGCATTCTCTAGTTCCTGACTGAACTGGTAGGCTGAACATGAGTGTCCATGAGGATGCCTGCAGGAAATAATGATAACAAGTAACCAACAGATGTGAAAGGGTTTCAATTGAGTGTGGTACTGTATAATTAAGGAAGTAGAAAAAAGTGCTCATTATCTTGGGTGTTATATCAACAACTGTTACTAGTACAAGCACAGTAAACCTGACATGTAATGGTGGTGGAACTAAACATAACACTCCTTAAGCGCTTGTTTTTTTCAAGATCAAAACAATCGCAACCGACCACCTGTATCATAACGGATGAAGGTTTTAGCATCCCAGTGCAAAGGATGCTAAGAGTCGGTGATGGGTAGGGAGCCAGCTGCAACGGGTTCATTTAGTTGTACATCGCAAGATTCTCCTTGGATGTTTTGTAGTGCTACTAAAACACAAGCTGCATCCCAGTGCGATTGTGAGTGACTTTGTCGGTCGGCCAACGTTTTCTCTATTTTGCTGTCATTGCATTCACGGTGTGGTGAGCTCAGTGGATGGTTACATATTAATTATGGCGTAAACTAATTGTAACTGGTAGTTATGATTGATGCCACAAAATGAATTGATCGCTTGTCCTATCAGATAATGTAACCGTTACATTTCAACTGTTAAAGTCAAGAATAAGTTTCGCGTTCGAGGTTTTCCCTAGTATGTCAATGAACGTATAACAACTCTTGTCCAAGCGATACGCACTCTCGAGGCACTTCTGTCCTAAATTTACTTTGCATTTTGCGCAAAGACTGTTCTTGGAATTACAACACCTACCTTGTATTTTCATTCGTCGCAGTCAACCGACAATCCAGATAAGCCAATTACCTATCCTGAAAAGCACCAGACGGCCGTTTCGCCCTATTGGGGCTTGTCAGTGGTGAGCATCCTTCGGTCCTTTACGGAGGATCAAACCAGTCATGGGTTCGATCCTCCGTGGAGGACCGAAGGATGCGCACCACTGACGAGCCCCAATTGGGCGAAACGGCCGTCTGGTGCTTTTCCGGATAGGTAGTTGACTTACCTGGATTGTCGGCTGACTGCGACGAACAAAAATACTCATAAAAATCCTTCTACTCATAAGTAATACAAATTCGCCCTTACGGATTCCATAACTGCTATGTCGATTCATAGCTGCCGTAACCGGGAAGTCCTGACACCGGAAGGTCAACCGCTGTCATCTGCATGGCAGGTGCCTGCATGGCAGTGGAGGATGGGTCGGGCTATATCGCAGTTATCTAACAATTCGTGATGGTCGGCTACCGTCCTCCATGGCGCAGTTGCATAAGCTGCGGGCTAGTTGGCACAAGCCACTAGCAGTCATGGGTTCGATCCTCCGTAGAGGACCAAAGGATGCGCACCAATGACGTGCCCCAATAGGGCAAAACGGCCGTCTGGTGCTTTTCCGGATGGGTAGTTGGCTTATCTGGATTGTCGGCTGACTGCGACTAACAAAAATACCCACATAAATCCTTCTACTTATAAGTAACACCTACTGTTTCGAAGTTAGCTAGCAATGGCTAACTGCAACTCCATCACCTTTATGTTATTTTAAGGGATGGAGAGTTTTACTGTACAGGGTTTGATAAGTATTCTTGTATGTCATGTGTTAAATGCCTTGTGTTAAATACAGCCAACGGCCAATTGCAGATTCTGACCGCACTTCTCTGCATACCACAAGCAGTGATTGCGATCATATTACAAATTTCAAAATCCAGCCTACCATAGGTAACATTCCGCCAGTCTGTAGCGTGATAATTCAAATGACATTATTAGGCGAGAAATACATAATTCCCTCAACATAATGTTTTGATGCGTCATTTTCTGCAAAACAATTATATTATATTAGATCACGGAATTTCTAACTTTTCAACTGTTCACTATGCATGTACTTGAGAAAACAAAATTTGGTGTATTAGCGCAAATAAGTGCTTCTTTGCAATGGCTAAAAAATGGTAAAAGCGGACGTTTCTCATGAATGAACGGCTGCCAACTTGGAAGATATTATTATACATGATGGCAAACCGATTGCTCAACCTATATGCTGTGCCCTCACAGCCAGCATTTAGAAGTAACAACCGAAAACAGAAATTTATCCCTTATACAAAACTATCAAGAATCGTTCATTAAAACAAAAATAAATTATTTTCGCTAATTGAAGAAAATGCATTAAGGTGTTGCCCAGAAGCTAAAGGTCAGGTAAACGTGTTTTCCAACCAATAACTTTATCAAACACCCTTCATTATATCCATTCAAATTACAGACTGGTGGATCACTGTTCCGAACTTGCGGGATAATTTATCTGGTCCCACCAGTAATGCATGAATAGAAATGTTTACTGCTAAGTTGGCATTATATGGTATAGAAAACTTGTTTCTCAGTTTCTCATACTCTTTTCCATTTCGCGTTTGTATTCCAGTGTTGAGAAACGATCTCCTTCATTCTGTGGGCCCCTGGATGCGATAACACTACTAAACGTAATCACTCAGCGAAGTGCTCAGTGGTGATAAGGACTGCCGTTGGTTTTTCATTATGCATCAACTTGACGTGGGTAGAGTATCGTAATGAGAAACACCTACATTTACATTTGATATGCGCTAATTATATTGCTCAAAAGTACGCACGCATGTCGAGGTAGACCTTTGGCATTTCTTCATATGCGCAAACACACCTGTGAGTTTTACAAGACTAAATTTTACATGTTGAAGATTTGAGAATAGGACCCACACATTTGAACACTAATACAAACGCGCTCAGGATTAAGTCAAATATGAACCAGTTGACAGTTATACCTATGGTCGCCTTTGCAACGCATGAAAAATACTTATCAACTAACCTGAATGACACCATTCGTCGTGTTTTTCAACCAAAAATGTTGCATTACAAATCTAATTGTCTGAATTATAGCAAGTTTCATTTTGGGCAACCTAAGATTCGCCATGTTAAGTACAAAATAGCACAAGCCATTTGCAAAATAGTTGGAACGGTGGGAAAGCAGTACGTTATGAACATCATTCTTATAACCAGTTTTAGATCAAAGCTTGCTTTCTTCTCTGCTTATCATAATACCTCCATTCACTGAACTTATCATTTCTCTATTTTCAATGCTTTTTGCCACACTGCTAGAGATCAACTTGGAGAGAAATGTAAATCATTCTCTTATCCCTGTCGCTGTAATATGTAATAGTTACTTCTTATAGTTTTGGGTTAAAATGATGGGTCCACATCCTGCTCATCAACACTCGATGCAAGATGCTCATATTGAATGACATGTGCGCGAATTATTCGCCATAGTGATTGGTCTTGAAAGATCTTGTTGACTATGCTATCTCCCCACATCGAGGGGCTCTCTTTTAGCAAAGCTATGTATGTGTACTCTAGGGAGTCTATGAGTGACTACTACAGTTTACTTGTGCTTCGATAGAATGGACCAAATCAATTTCGCAAGTATCAAGAAAGCATTCTTTTGTCTGTGGTCCATCTTGTTACGATCTACTTTGATTCATTGATACTTCTTATTAATGATTTCACATTCTTTGGAGGATTGAACCAGATAGATGAGAAGTGACGCTGATGTATGAAACAAAATATTCTTCAGCACCATGAATTGCACGTTGAAGCTGACTATCTTTCGTTGTTATCGTGATTAAAATGATGCAATGATTTCAATCGTTAGAAAGGCACCATCAACCATATACAAAACAATTGGACCACACCAAAGCTACTATTTATGAACATCCAAAAGTTGCTTATAAAGCACTGGCGGTCTAAGACATTAAAAGGAATACTGGTCACATGACAAGGCGGGCTATTTTTCTTAGTGTCTGTTCTGTGAAATACCGCCCTATACTCTCTTATGTATGCTGTGGTATTTTTCCGTTTAAAGATCTGGCTCAGGGTGTTCTGTAGCATCTTCAGACGTTTGCATTTTAAGACCGATAAATATCAAAGCGTGGTTCAGTGATGCGGAGTTTAAATGATAATGTTGCTGCCATTTTAATTCACTCAGCTGAAGATGCATTCTTAATTGCTTTACAAACGTCATAGCACATCTAGTATGTCTCTTACTTAAAAATTCAGAAGCACTTTTGTCCCATCTCACAAAGATTCATTTCTTTGCCAAAGGAGCGGTGTTATTGATTTTCTGAAGAAAGTAATCATTCTTTGTTTCCATGTAGCGGTGTTTCACGCCGCTTCTAAGGCTCTCGGTTAGTGTTTTTGTTTTGGATTAAAGCTAGGAGCACATAAGGACACCAGTGGGGTTTGAATGTCTCTGGGCCAATACTTTTTATTCAGGCAGCTTGCTATTACGCTGTTACTTGAGAACTCTGCAGTTAAAATAACATTATTTTGCTTATTATTATTATTATTATTATTGCGTATTGCTTATTATTATTGTGCTCAGGTAGACGACATCGACTCTTGCTCCAACACCAACTACTCCAGTCCAGCTATTACTTGCCATAAGCTAGTTGTACATGAATGATTTTGATGAAAACTGTGTTGCTCCGGGGTTATTGTGCTATGGATCTTCAGATACTGTGTCTTCAGTGATTGTTTCCATAACTTTGGATATAAAGGAACTAGGGTTCTCAGACGGTAATTGGTGGTGCGAATACGACCACATGCATTACGAATAAGAGCGGTTACCTCACGATTCCATATTCCAGCAAGTGAGTTCTTATTTGGACTGCGCGGATAAGAAATGGCCAGTTTCTTCAAGAGATCGCTTACTGCCACCCGTAGGTCATTCTGTTGAATGTTCTCTACTACAGTTAAATTGTAAATGCACAGAGATAACAATTTATTCAAGCAGCTTCAGCTGTATAGTCCTGATGGTCAAGCAATAGAAAGGACACTAATATTTGGGCGCGTTATGCGCTGGAAACTATAGGGGGCATTGAAAGTGTAAGTGATCGGCTCACCACGTGCATCCGACAGTCGGAGACAATGCTGGTATTTCTCGCTGCGCCAGACGACGACCATTACTGTACCTGTATTAGAGTTTGCGGTTCGTGCCTAACTGATGCATTGACTTTTTCTTGTATGTTAATTTGTCCTTTGGGATCAATCACCGACAACAATTACGCAGTGCCACGTTTAGAGTCAAGGATTCGGCACTTGAGCAGTCTTTACATGTTTGGCATGCTAACTCCGTCAAGGACATGCAGTGTGTCCGATAGAGTTGGACCGATCCCGTAATTCAGCTATGGATCGTAATATTAATGACTCACCCGTGCGTATATGGAAGAAACCAACATCTGTACTGTCTGTCCAGTTATCCAATCGCTAATTTGTGTTGGACATAAAAGGCTTGAACCTGCTTTAGGGATGTTCACAGTCTTGTAGGAATCCATGGTTTATGAGAGGATTGCAACATTTGCTGCACACGTCGCACACCCTAATGACTTGGGGAAAAAGATTCAGTTACGAAAAATTTGACGGCCCATGACTCGACAGCTCCGTCGTATTTAAAATGCACGATGGACGGAGAAGACGAAGCAGATGGAAAGCTACGCCGAAAGCTAGCAACACAATGGAATTCTTTAACTCTTCAATGGTGGTGGATAGACCGAAGATGTAGCCACTGAGGACGCTGTTCGATGGGAGTTCAGGCGCTCTATGCACACGAACTGCAAACATAACACAGGTGTGGCGAAATCACTTTAAGTGTCTCCTGAGCAACCTTTCGGAGGTTGACTGACCTAAATTGAACGACCTGAAGCAGCACGAGGTAAAGGTGAGCATGACGGACACATCGGTACTGGATGACACGCAGAGAGCACTTGCTGACTTGCGAAACGACAAGTGTGCCCGAAGTGTTGAAACTCGGCGGACCGGCGTTGGTTAATGCGCTGTAACACTTGATGCAACGGGTGTAGATTGAGGAACAGGTGCTTACAGATTTGAAGGATGCGCTTCTGCACCCACAGAACAAGGACAACAGAAGTAACCGATGTTTCATGAAATATCATGGTGTAAACTTGCTGAGCTGTGTAGGCAAACGGATTGCCCGAATCCTGTTCAAGGCTTCGTCAGTCAGCTTGAGGAACCGAAATCGCGGAAAACAATTAGGGGGTATGTTCGGGCTGCGACACGGCTCGCGGCTCGTCAGTTGCAGGAGAAGCGCAGAGAGCACCATCAGCCGTTGTACTCGCTGATTTTGATATCCCCAAAACATTAAATATGGTAAATCGCGAGGCATTGTCGCTGATGTTGAGTCAATTTGGTTGTCCGAGTACGTTTGTAAGATTAATTGGATGTCTGCACGGTGGTATGCGGGGGAGGGTAGAACTAAGTAGACAGACCTCGGATAAGTTTTCAGTTGTTTCTGGTGTGAAGCAACACTGTGTCTTAGCTCCTGCCCTGCTTAATGTTTATCTTCATGCAGTGATGTCTTGTGCTTTTGATGCGCTTTTGCTTACAGTGTTCGCGTGGAGCCCCGTATTGACGGTGAGTTGTTGAACATCGCCCGTTTCGGACGAGAATTCTAGTCTATGAGACAATAGTCGGTATGTTTCCGTTTACTGACGACTGTGCATTGTTTATGCACAGGGCGGATGAGTTGCAGCACATGACTAGTGCTCTGGCTTCGACAGAGGCCAAATTCGGTCTTACCATCAACACAAGTAAAACAGTCTGCCTAGTTCAGCATCCACCGGAAGTGTAAGTTGCAATGTTGTCACAAATCAGCATTGGTAATGAGGTATTGGACTCCACCAGCTTCTTCTACTATTTTAGAAAGGCGGTTTCGACCGATCATGAAATAGACGATTATCTTCTTATCTGCCCATCCAAGGCAGCGGCGGCATTCGTGAAGCTTGGGTACCGAGTGTAGAAAAGTTACCAGCTTGTAGTCAGCACGAAGCTGATGGTCTACAAATCCATGACGCTTTCCGTTCTTCTCTACGGCAGCGAAACGTGGATGACGTAGCTGCAAGTTGTGAGATATCTCGAGCGTTCTCATCAACATTGGCAGCGAAGGATTCTGCGCATCTGTTGGTGCGACAGATTTGCAGACACGGAAGTGTTGCCCCGAAGTTTAATGCATGCAGCGGACTGCATACTTTTGCTGAGACACTTGAGGTGGCTGGGCCATGTGGGTTGTATGACGTCGACGCGGACACCGAAGCAGCTGTTCTACGGTCAGCTGAGTGTGCGAAAACTGCATGTAAGGAAATTGAAGCTTTATTATCAGGACAAAATCAAGGTAAGCCGATCACATTCTACTACTGAATTTAGGTGTTGGGATTTGAAGGCGGTTGATCGACATGCGTAGCGGGGTCTGATTACTACGGCATGTGCCGAGGTGAAGGAGAATGGCTTCGTGTATGCGGAGAAGAAGCAGCAGATCAGGAAGCAATGGGTGCTGATGGAGTGTACTCCATCGAATTTGAGCGCATGGTGTTGTTCTACTGTTCTATTGAGGCCCCAGTTGGACCACTCGAGACCATCATCGAAACGACAACATGTCGTGCTAAGAACATAAGCAATAAAAAGCGCAGCATGAGTTTTCAATTGATTTATTGACCATGTGCTTGCTTGCTACGTTCCTTTACTTCAGTTGACTGGTTCGTTTTAATAGCTTAATATATATTTTGTTACCCCGGGTTTATGCCTGTCTAAATAATCTTTTTTCTTGCACACGTCGCTTAAACGAAAGATGGTTTACTTGTTTAATGTTTTCGCTTTTTCGTCATATTTGACCTCTTTTTCTGACATCTTGTTTTTTCGCGGATTTGTTGATAACACACAGTTTATATGCCAATTCATGGAAGAGATTTTCAGCCTATTCGTATACTTTATGCAGTTTATTTTATCTGATATTTCCATTTCCTTTGATAGCGTTGTCACGTGACATCCCCGATGTGACCCTGTTTGATGTACATGTTGACTAGGTGTCTACCAGTGTACTACCCTGCGCCTTGATTACATTGCCTCCAAGAGACAGTTGGTCGTTGCTGGAGGAGACGGGGCAAACAGTCATCGTGGACGCGCCAAGCTCAAAGAATGGCTCCATCTAGTATAGAGCGAACTGCGGGCTAGTTACCGCCTTTTGTACGTTTGGTACACAGGATTCTTTACCTAGATAGGCAGGAATGCTACTGCTGTGCATGTTGAAGGAATTTGGACCAACTCCGTTGATGCACTGTCATCTGCCATCTGACTTGACCGATTCCGGTTCATCACTTTACCACGGAGAGCTGTGCGACAAATCTGGGGTTCTGTCTTGTGATCGGCAGTTTCAATAAATTTTTGTTGTGCTTCAAATTAATCAGTCGTTGGCATTTGGCTATAATCTCTTGCAACGTCAACTGTGATTCTTTTTACAGCTTGTGGAGAATTCGTGTTCGAATATCGGCATCAGCGTGAGACTGGAGACTGTACACGAAAATAAGACTCTTGAATTGATCAGGTGTCATCAGACCCAGTTTGAATCATTCACATTCGCTATTTACGATCCCGGCATGTGTGACAAAATCAATGGCATCACGTTTGACTAACTTCAAGCAATCATAGCGAACACTGAACAGAGAGGTCTGCTCACTGAATATCTGCGTCAGCGTTTTCACCGTCTCATCGAAGCTGAAGTCCCTTGCATTATTCGGCAACACGAACTTTGTGTAACGTTCGTGCTCAACTGCGCCAAGTTTCCTCAACAACAAACGAACTTTCCAGGCATCGTCTTGGTCTGCAAGTTTCACTCGAAAAATATCTTCATCCTTTAAGAACCAGGATTCAAATGTCAATCCGTTCAATCCATCGAAAACAAATTCTGTAATTGGAGCCGCAAGGGCGTCCACCGATGGCCGTGCGGTTGTCGTCCGGGATTCGCTTTTGATGTTCAGCTTCTGAGATAACACCTCGATCAACTGACGTTGAGATTTTTCAAACTGGAGTTGTTGCCGTTGAAGAAGCGTCTGCATTTGCTCGAAAGAAATCGACATGATTACCGGAACCTCCGTCGCCAGAAAGTCTGTTGTGTCGCTGCTGACGCCTTCACCCCACGACCGCAAGAAGAATTCCAAAGACGAGCCAGAAGGAGACTTGTATACATGAAATCACAGTTGCTTATATAGTTTGAAGGCGAAATGAAGGAAAGCTACTACAGTACACTTGAGCCAACCAACTGAAGGAAAAACGTTAAATGCAACGGCGAATAAGCAACCGTGTACTCAAGAGTGAATCGCGGATGTCCTTAATTATAACATCATTGGACTCCAAGCGTACAGCGAAAGACTAGTTAGAGTGACGGGCACTGGCCAATCAGATTGACGAAATGATACGTTTAAACGAATGTCAAGAAACAACCGAGAATAAGGAATGCTGACCCAAAAGTTGAAAACGAGTACAATAATTGTGTGATAACTAAATATTCCTTTAGCATAACCAAGTAGTACAGTGATGAGAAGAAAAAACCAATAGAATATGTTCTTGCAAATGGAGCTGTTGAGAAGGATATGAAGATGAGCGTCCATTAACAATGACCTGGATGTGCCAATCGGGTTAACCCAGTAGCGCTTTTGAACAACAGTCAAGAAATGGAAAATAGGAAGAGTAAAGAATAGCTATCAAGCTCGTTCACAATAAATGAATGTCTAATAGCTGTTCTCCTAATAGGCTCCCGTGCACACCCCTCCCGGTCTTATTGTTTCAAGTTTGCATTAGATATGTGCTGCGTGGTTGGAACTGTGGGTGGTGTAGCGTAAGCCACCTACGACCCCTCTGTGGGCGCACACGTCATATGTCTATCATACGGAGACTGCTTTGACAGGCAACTCCGCAATCGGATGTCGCCAACGCTCTCTCTCTCCATGTATATATATATATATATATATATATATATATATATATATATATATATATATAGCCATTTAACCCCGCCTCTGAATATTTGCTTATCCACGATTATAAATGGTTTAACTACAAATTAGTCCACATGCTAATCATGCTACTTATGCGTCGGATTGTACAGCATTCCAAGAGCGCTCTGTGTTGTGGACCGTTCCAAAGGTACCGGACAACGTTTGGTGATTTTGACATTAAATGTTTTAAATTTCCTGATGGACTAACTCACCAGGTCAAATGGGATCTCATAAAGACAAAGTTCGAAAAACACGTGACCCTAGGTGAATAAGTGTTTCGACGATCAATCTTCATACTAGTACTATCCCGTATATGGGTAAAAGAACTAAAATCGACCCATGGGCTCAAATTACGCGGCTCATTTGTGTTTCAGCATGAGAGTCTGAAATTTGACCACTGCTCTAACAGGTTGATTGCATAGTAACTAGGTTGATTTGGGGCAGTTGACCTCAGCGTCGTCCATTCTCGCTGCCCAGGGAAGCTGAAGAGCTTGGATCAACATATTTGCGGGCATAAAGAAGGTTGAAACAACCGCATCAAGAGCGCTTTAGTTATCAGCAGTACACGGAGGCACAGGCCGGTGGATTGATGCTGGTGGACCTTGTATATTATCCTGAGAGCAAGCTTTAGATGTAATATGTGCCCACTGTCCATAATATGGGCAAAAACGGCGTTGCTCAGGGTCCTAGTTCCACCTAGACGCAACGTGCCTGGGTAGTTCTCTTCCACGCGTTTGGACAAGTGCCTTGCTGTTTGACCGATACAAGTGGCGCCTCGGGCGCACTTGAGCTGCTCAATGACCATAGATGGGGTCAAGATTGGTAACATCTATATCATATGAACAAACGAGTGGTTCAGTTGAAAATGTGCACTTAAGGTTGGCTGCTATGAATGTTAACTTCAGTACCGTTGAAAAACTTTTGGTTAAGTGCTCAGTAGCAACCTCCCCTTTGAAAGATAATCATAGAAGGAACTTTCTTCGTCGCAACACGCCATTGGAGATGAAGCGCGGTGGGCACCAGAGAAATTGAATCTCAGTTATGGTGATCGGCAATTCGAGGTGGATTAAGTGACAGGCGGCTTCGGTGAGTTTTGTAAAATTCACTCTAACGAAACGTATCAAAATTATCTGCTTATCAGTCGCTACCGTTTGCCGAGTGAATAATTCATGATCTACATCATTGAGCTGAAGATTATGGCGCTGCCCTGCAATTTTTTGTTTCCCGGTTCGCGATCAGATTGTGATCAACATAAGGGACGAGGGGCTAAGGAGGCGTCTTCTGCGGCGTCGACACCTGGCTCTGCAGCACTACAGCGACCTCGGTCATAGGGAGGAAAGAACTGTCCGACAGTTTCAACAACTCAAACTAAAGACGACAACTAATATCTGCACGGTATCCCTAGGTCGAGCACATGTGCTGCTGACGTTGAAAGCGAAACAAACTTAGTGCCATTTTTGCGGTCGTACACACCGGAAACGTAAGGTGGTTTGTCCAGCGTGTGTCAAGATCAGTGTGAAGTGTGGGAGAAAAGAACAAATTTACGCTTTGTTGCCGAGCGGCCAAGGTTAATTCAATGAATGATGACAGTCAGGATGAATCGCAGGAACTGACAGTCAGCAACATGAGAGAACGCGGGTTACCAGATTGTGTATTTGTACAGTTAATTATCTAAGGACGGCAGGTGCAGTTCCGGCTGCATTCAGCATCTGTGCGGATGCAGAATGCCACAAAACACAGACCTGTTTCAAGATGTGGATTGGCTCGAAGTTACAACCGGAGGGTTGTGTTAGGGTAAAGGCCAGCAACCCGAAGGATAGGTCAAAAGAATTGCTCGAGTTCCTCATGGTGTTAATAGATTTTATGCCCATCCTGGGCCTCGATACCATTCAGACATTGGATTTTATCAGTTTTTGTTTTGACCGTTTTGTTTATTCGTGTGACGGTAGCATTATGTTTATAACTTATTTAACGATATGGGAAAATTCCAAAGGGAAGCTTACCTGTCGTAGAACGAATCCGCGAGACAAGTAGTACTGCGAGCTAGGACTAAACTAATTGCTTTGCGTAAGACGTTATTAACAGTTTTGCAGGGCTTAATCCGTTTGGGCATTATAACCAAGGTTGATGAACCAACAGATAGGGTCAGTCAGGTTGCGATAGTCACCAAGAAGTTAGGTGATATACACAAGTGCATCTATCCTTATCCACTCAAAGCCTCGCTGAGAAGAGAGTATTTTATGCTACCAGCACTATATCATGTGTTGTTGGCATTGTCCACGGCCAAACTATTAACAAAAGTAGGCCTCACTGCTGCTTTGTCTTACCTTAAGCTTGACAAATGGTCCAGCTATTTAAGTACGTTCGGAAGACTATTTGGTACTTTTCGATGGTTGTGTCTACCATTTGGTCTGAAAGTATCCAGTGAAATAGTTTAGAAGCGGTTAATGCAAGCACTAGCCGACCTACAGGAAGCACTATGTGTAGCAGACGACATGATAGTCTTCGAAATCCCTGGAGAAGTGCATGACTGTAACTTACTCAAATTTCTAGAGCGTTGTGCGGACAGTGAAATTAAACTGAAACGTGAGAAGCTTGAGTTACACAGAACGGAAATACTTTTCCACGGATAAGTATTGGGTTCGGAAGCGCGGGTAAAGCCAGATCCGAGGAAAGTCAGCGTCATAAAAGACACACCACCTCTGACAGTTGTGAAGGCTGTGAGCAAGCTGAACGGGATGGTGAACTATCTCAGCCGTTATTTATCCTGACTAGGTAAAGTAATGATTCTTATCCGGAAACTGACACATTAAGGCAAAAGTTGACAGTTAAGCGCATAGCAAGAGATTGACTTCCAACAAAGTAAACAGCGGATTACAAGCCCTCCCATCCTACAGTGTCATGATGCATCACATCCCCTGGAGATCCAGTGTGACAGTAGCCGGTTCGGCATCGGTGCCATGCTAATGTAAAAGGGAACACCTATTGAATACCGCAGGAAAACGCTAACGAAGTCCGATCGCCTATGCTCGCGCTAGTTTATGCAATGCAGCGTTTTAATGGCTACAATTTTAGCCGCCGTACTACCGCATTACGGACTAAAAAACGCTGATATTCATGACCAACCAACAATTCCACGTCGTTCTGTGTCGCCTAGAGCGGATGCTCATTTGTCTTCAGAAGTGCGACTTTGTAATCGTCTATCAACCACGATCCAAGGTGCACATTGTTGATACGCTATCAAGAGCATATAATCCGGAAGTGATCGAAACGCAAAAAGCCTAAGACGTTTTTACTGCTAAGCCGCTGATAGCTGTCACAGATTAGTGATTCCAACAAATACTGGGCAGACTACTAAAAGAAACAATACGAAACCGTTGACCGTAATATAAAGAAAAAATGACCAAGTAGTTGTCTCTGTTGGTCCATTTTCGGGAAGAAATCGTCATCCAAGATGCAATGATCTTTACAGGCAAAAGGATGCTGGTCCCGTGAGCTATGCAATAGTACAAACTGGATCTGATACATTGCGTACTTAGGAGTTCACGACTGTGTGGCGAAAGCTCGAGAACTAATGTATTGTTCTGGAATCACCATTTAGATAAGAGATCAAGTCTCGAACTGCTTAGCTTGCCGAACACACTTGATCCGCTGGCAGAAGGAACCGTGACAGACCGTGGCAGAAAGTCGCTTCGGACATCTTCACTCATTAAGGGACGAATTACTTGATCAGAGTCGATTATTTCAGCGAATATTTCGCGATGGATGCCCTTAAGTCTACTAGCGCGCAGGCCGTGAACAACAAGCTACAATCCAAGTTCGCTGGACATGGAATACTAGAAGAAGCAGTTTCCGAAACTGGCCTTCCATTGGATGTCGCAGCATTCCAAAAAATCAGCGAAATGTGGAATTTACTTCATAGTCTAACCAGTCCCTAGCTGACCAAACGGAAAAGCCGAATCAGCTGTCAAGGAAGCAAGGAAGCTTTCTACCAAGGACATGGAGAACCATGAACTCATTACCTCATAATACTAGATAGGCGGAACATGCCTTTTGCTGAAGTGGGAACTGGTTCAGCTCAACGTCTGTTCAGTCGTAGAAGAAATACGCTGTTACCCATAGCTAAGGCTCTAGCCCAGCCAGAAATAACTTTTAATAGTCTACTGCAAGAATGATTGGAAAAGTGGATGTTACGATAAAGAACTATTATCGAGGATCAAAAATTCCCCCAAACCTGGTGTCTGGGGAAGAAGTATGGGTAGAATGCAGTTCCGGAAACTGACGGACATTGGAGTAGGCGACGAATCGAAAGGCAAAAGGGAGAGAGAAGGATCAGGAATATTTTACTTTGACGCAAATGATTGCAGCTAAAAAGGCAATGCGACGTTAAAAGGCGCATTTACGTCAGCAGAACCTTCCGAAAGACCTCGCGGCCCAAGGCTGCATGATCACCCGCAGTGAAAAATGGTACGAGGCGTACAAAACTGAACTGCAAAAAAGACGAAGTACGTGGAATGTGACGAAGTTGATGCCCATAATGCTCAATCAACTGCACAGGAAGGATTGCATGTGACGGATGCCGACACACTGGACAACCAATCAGTCACGGACAATCCTCGGGCAGAAGACCGCCGTTTAAGCGAGCGAAGGAACATGCCAGACACAAAGCCAGTCAGTATCAACGGGATTAAGCGTTTGAGCGCCCTTGTCGAGGCGACTGACCGCAAATAACCTGCCGAAGGACATAGACAACGTACACGAGGACATGGCCACAGAGCCAATCAACATCGTCGTCGCGAACGGATTACGGTTCTATGAACGATCCAGAATCGAGGAATGCGAACCAATTGTTAGAACTCAAGGTGCAAGCATAAATGTTTACTGTCCCAACTATAGCTAATAGCATATTATTGTGCGTGAATTTTAATCGTGACTTCTACTTTCTACAAACTTTACCCTACTCACAAACTTCCAACATTAATCTACCATCGCCCCTTGGACATTTGAAGGACAGGTACTTCGGTCCATTGGGAAGTGACGTGTGAGTGAGCCAATCTGCAACATCAGGACAGGTACTGTGAGCCCATTGGCAATACGTCGCGCACCAAGCAGAGGTCATGTGGTAAAATTTACGCACCTAATCGTCAGCCCTCGGTAGCTCAGGTGGTAGAGCAGCGGACCGGAAATTCGTGGACCGGGGTTCGACTCCCCGTCGAGTCATATTATTGCGCGTGAATTTTAGTCGTGACTTCTACTTTCTACAAACCTTACCCTGCTCACAAACTTCCAACCTTAATACTAGGTGTATCCGTTCTGATATACGAGACATCCACTCATCTTCGCTCTTCCATTGAAAGTTGAATGGCGCGAGTTTCCTTTTGGGTTAAGGGATTGTGTAGTGTATGTTACACAAATGCGTCCGTTCCTCGCTTGTATACAACTAGGGTTCTAAAGTGTTCCTTTCATTCTGAGGAGTCATTAGAGCCTGCTGTTGGAAGTTCACCGTTCCGCATGCTGACTTTTCCACGCTACTGATAATTGTTGCAGTAGTGTTTGCCTTTAGTACACCACATAACGAATGTAAAAGCATGACCAACGCGGAAGCCAGTGGGAAGAGACACAAAAAGTAGTAACATGTAGTATAAACTTAAGCATGGCACAGCAATTAAGATTTCGTCTCACTGCACAGTCATTGTTTTACTTAACGGAGGACCGCTCGTTTTCTTACTGCTACGAGATCGGGTGTTTATTTAAAATTAATTGCAACAAATCTACTAGTGTAGCCAATCTTGCGCACCATATTTTGTTTAAATGCAAAGTTGCCGGTTCTACCACGAGACATCCCGTTAAGAACAGTGAGTGCATAGACCTAAATTTGTTTATAGAATACGGCGTAAATATATATTTCCTGCATACGGATTCGGGCGGCAATCGGCCTTGAGTATTGGCGGAATCTTTCCTCATCATAAAAGCCGCCAGCCAATTAACTTATCACATACTACACTTGCGCATATTAACTAAAAACTACCGCTATCCCACGGTCCGTTTCGCTTTTGGTGTAGTGCTCGCTCGCACGGATTACCTTGGCTAGCTTAACTGCACATGAAGCAAACTGCAGCCAAAGCTCAGTAATGGAAATTCTAGGAAAAAGTGCCATCTCCCTACTATCGTTATCGTTATATTTTACTGATGGAAAACGTTACGGGTGTCATTTCCACAGGCTTACGTTTGCAATTTTGCCACGCATGAAGTGAATTCTGGTCTTATGGCTTCAGAAAACCCCATACAACTAGGGAATGCTCATTCAAACGGGTCGTATGGAAGCAACTAGTAAAGCAGCACATTCACGTGCACCTTTGTTTACATGATGATGCAACTCAGGCGTAAACGGTTTAGTTTTCTGTACACTCGAATGGTGTTTAGCTGAGAGATTAGCAATTATTGAGCTTGGTGGCTGTTCCTGGACGCGCTCGCAAACAGCTATGCTCCTGAGACTTGTTGTTTAATGGTGTATCAAAGTACATCGATTCTCTGTTAATCAGACATTTAACATAATCAGAGTTTGTGATCTCCTTATACGTTGGTGCCCTTCAGCGATCGTCCTCCTAATTTACACTCAAACTCTAAGGGTTATCATGATCAGTATACGTGCTAGCTGCAGATGGAAAGCACCTCAGCTATGGTGTCGCAATACAAACGAAAAGAAAAATTGTGAAACGGTGGCACGCCGGTTGAGTCACCATTAACGGATGGACACCGTTTTTAAGAGCCAACATCCGGCTGTCATAGTGCATAAAGTCATATTATGCCTATTAACTGAGAGGGGGGGTTAACAAAGTTATTCACAGCACGAAGGCCGTTGAGGTATACATCTAGCCAAGTCAACAAGTGCATCCAACCAGATGTCTTCATCGTCCTTCGGTCCCCAACCAGGGAGCCTAAACGCTTCAACTGCTGTCAGCTTCGAAATAAGAGCCTTCATTCTTCTTGACCAAGTCATGCTTGGCCACGTCTCCAGTACTTCCATCCGCACCGCCGACGCGAAAACAACAAACGTCGCGGAAGTTGGTGAGCTAAAATGTTTTGAGAAACTGGTGCGTGAAATAGAGCTGCTGAGCCGTTCGCTACCTCTTCTTGCACCATAAATAAGATGCAGAACGGACACATTTCTCAAACGGTGTTCCCACCAGACTTGAGGTAAACTGCGAAGGCACTGGTGGTATAACCTAACTAGCCTCATTATGTCCGAGGACCTAAGGGGCCAGGTTTCCCAACTGTACAGTAGGGTCCAACCTACGGTTGCATTGGATATGCTACACTTTAGTGAGTAATGCCGCGCCGTCGCTGTAGATGGCAAATTTTAGCAAAAGTCTCGAGATTTCGTTATACAGCTTGCGGCTTCGTCTCTAATTCCAACGGCGCTGCTACAACTACCTACGTAGTTGAAATGTGAAATTTTTCTAGCTGATCCCACCCAAGGGTCAGCGCAGGAGGCGACACCTGCCAAACTTGAAGGAAAGCTTTGCAATTGAAACGTGCAAAACATAGCCTGAAACGGATGACAGCCAGTGCTAATCTGTCAAGTGCCGCTTGGCACGTTTGGGAGCTGTCACAGATGAGGACAGTATCATCAGCATGCTCGAAGTCAAGAAGTCGTTCAACTGGGAGCAGTTCCACACCTAGTTATTCGTGTCCTGTGAACGCTAATTTCGTGAGTTCGTTGAAGTTGTAGAGGAAAAGTGACAGTGTGCGTTCTTTTCTTACCCTGCTGAAGATACTGTAGGCCTACCTGACAGTATCCTGTCCAGGCAATCATCTTTACTCATCTTTACACAAACAATTTCCTGATGCTCTGGCCACCGCAGAGAATAGTCAATCAGCAGGGTGGATAGGGGTTTGGATGCTATTGCTCAAGATTTCCAGTATCTTTATTCCCCTTCTTACGTTATACGGGTGGCGGATAGCGATTGAGGAAGGCTTCATTTTAAATGATAAGGAGATCAGGTATTGTATCATCGGATTGACAAGTAGACATGTTGCTTAGGCATGATCAGCTCAGTCGGTACATCTGCTGGTTTGCTAATCACCTGGGAATTAGTGTCGGCTGTTTTCACACTACATCGTTTCGCACAAAAAATGAATACATCTTCGGGGATACTACTTGCTTCGACACGGCTTTTCAGTGCGTGGGCACTAACCGAATGCGTCATCTCTTGTTTCAACCAGCATGGTCCAACGACAGTTCGTTCTCATTCACAACCAACTAACCTTCTAATGTTCTCCGGATTAGTATTTCTCGAACGAACAGCCTGCCGCACTGCAGACGAAGTTATTGCTCGTTTGACTAGCTCGCGTGGTCTCTCTTTTTTTTATTTCTCGATGAAATGACTGTTAAGGTCAGTCATAGAGACCATCCATTGGTAGAACAAAATCTATGGTTCCTTACGCAATTGTATGCGTCCCTAACGCAGGTGCGAGCATTTTCTGTTCAACATAAAGTTCCGATTGGATAGTCGGACAAGCGTTACAGATGCCAGTATTCCCTATATACGCGCGAACGCTTCGTTAATATGTACTAGTCATGACTGAATTACGGGATCGGTCCAAACAAATAGGACGTGTTCTTCTCTTCCAAAAGGGCTTGGTTTTGCTTTGCCGATGTAAGTATTTCTCTTTTTATACCTGTGTCACCAATGTGTTAAACGTCCTTATGGACGTTTCCGAGGCCATTTCTGGTGGTGGATTCAGTTTAGAAGGTTCAAATGTATCCTTAACAAGCGTGGATAACATGTTGTAGTGTTTGACAGCTATACGTCATCATCCTCCCCTTCAGGATATATCGGACGACATATACATTTAAACAGTAGAGTAACGTGGTCAATGCGATCCAGCAGTGCTTATATTCAATCTGTCGACCAACAGTACTCCCATGGTGTCGGTGGCTTGTTATCGGTTCGAAATCTGGTTTGGGAGATCATGTGGCTGTACGGAGGGTAGCTCAAAATTAGTTCATGCAAACAGACTTTCAACGATGCACAAGCGGTTACTGGCGTTTCCATATCGTGAACAGTATTGCCTCCAGGGGAGAAAACTTGTTCGTAACGCTTGTTCAAAGCTACCTGCAAAAGGTAATTCAGTTTGTGGCCCATTTCCGAAGTAGAGTTTTGTGGACGGTAACATTTGTCTACAAGGCATGTACCCTTGTTCCACAAATATGGCCGGCAAATAAGAAAAGAACGGACGCGAATTTCTGGGTGATCAGTAACCACATCGGGGGTTAGCTTTCTTAATGGATAATTACACCACCAACCCTTCAACTTCTATCGTACTACAGAATGGATAAAACCGGTAAATTGGTATCAGAATCGGTTGCCTCTAGGTTCAACTAGGTCTTTGTAAGTATGGTGTAGTTCTGCGGTTGCAATACATGACACTCTGAGCTCAACCAAAGTATAATTAAAACTTTGAGCGACAGAATACACAGAGGATATTGTTTTGATAATAGGGGGTGTGTTGTTGGATGTCAAATTCGTGCTTGGTTTAAAGTTAACCTTTAGGCGATCTTCATCTTGTCATTTACTTGCATGGTCTTTGGTTTATGAATTTCACGGCTTCACTTAGTGTTCCAGCTCATGATGTTCTACCATTGCGTCGCTACTTTTTACTGTGTGCCGCGGGTAGTGTTGAGATTGCAAGTTCCGTCGATTTGCTGACCTCTCGTGACCGTGCGCTTTCTGCTCTTAGCCGGATCTCGATTTGCAAACTAGTGCGAAACTTCAACCAGTTACGCCATAGGTTTTTGCCATTCCTTCGGAGTTTAGCACCACTTTCATTTATCTTCGACCGCAGTCCTTGCAGTTACGTAATGAATATCAAACAAACAATTTATCCCTAACATTATTCAGCGTGAGTGTTTCTCGGATGTCGCAACACTGCTCTCCGTAATGAGCTTGCCTCTCCTGATTAGGAGAATCCGAAAGCATGAGAACACCACGAATAAATATGGTTTTCTTGCTATCGCTTTCAGCAGGGGGTCATTAGTTATCCGGTTCCTTTCCAAAGAAGATGGGTTAATATGCGCACTTTGCTCGGTAAGTTGCGAAAACTTACTGCTGCTAGTAGGGCAGCTTATGCCTAGTGTTACTCAAAATATTCATGGTTCACTATAATGTAGTTTGGTTAGGTGACGTGCTATGTGACTCAGCATAGTCAGCTCAAGTACAATATCAATCGCGTCACAGATGAAATTCCATTGTTGCGATCATCTAACCACGTGTTCGTTATGGTGCCAAATTTGAACTCGGGAACATTATTACTGAAGAGATTTAACGCACTGTGGTTTGGTCTAACAAATTTTATTTTGTCAGTTGTTGCTGATAATTTGGGTTGCTTAGGGGGGCGTCAATTGTAGTGGTAACTAGAAATCAAGCCACAAAGACTCTAAGCCCACCACTTTCTTGCTTACCCCAAATCAATGACACCTTCTAGATAATTGATCCGAGATAGCTGTAACATAGCTCAAGTGGGTGCCCCTAGAAGAACCATCTGATGGAATTTGCCAAGTTATGAGTGACTCTGATTGATACGAAGTATTAAATGAGCATGTGTTTTTGGGACATGGTCAGTCGAAGCTCCGACTTAATTTTTGACCCATGGAGGTCCATTACTACATTACTTGAGTTGGTGGTGAAAGCTGCGTCGCATCGCTTGTACTGGGTACAGGTAATGAACCTACATGAGTCACCCACGGGGTTTTTATCGAGACGACCGATATGTTTGTTTCTTGTGTTTTCTCTGCACTGAAATTCTTCCGGCTCTACTCCGCCGCTGTCAGAATTGTATCTTTAGGTGCAGCTTCCATGAATGTGGTTTATAGTCATCAGATCGAATCTGTTTTACACGATTAAGGGGTTAGGGTGTGCCGCAGATACCATGGCATAGTTAGCAAGACTAAATCTGCTCTTTGATCTAGGGAAGTGGCTCAGAGGAGGTCGTTGGGGAATAGGATTGGTTTCATTCAATTCCAATGGTGAAACACTGAGACTCGCCATCTTCACAATTGCTTCAGACGAGAACGAATACATATGAAGATCGCTGTTTTCCATCGGTTTTGCTGCCACATTCAATAAACAACACGGTATGGTACTTGAACCACTGCAACTATCATCCCCCTAGCAAAATGGGACATGTACCTCACGGTTCCGTTAATAAGTTAAATCGCTTTCGTTGCATTGACCAGAATCAATGCAACCCTTAATCTACATGTTGCTGCTATGACCACTTCATGTGATGATCAGCGTCAGAAAGACAGATTACCTTCCAAATCCGAACCGTACATAGTATATCAATTTGCTTGCACCAGTTATGCCAAATACCTCCTGTTTAAGACCATGCGTCTGTCAAGAAGTATAGCTTAGCATTGTCCTGGGTATCTGCGGAATGACACTACCGGAAGTATCAAGACTTACAACTCTGAACATCAGGAGCAAAGTAAGCACAAAATGTTGAACACTGACGTTTTCAACGTTTAGTACGTCGTGCCGAAACCACATTCAAAAGGGTCTTAGAAAACGCCTCCTAATGCTATTCGAAGCGACATCGAGATGTTTGACATAAGCAGAACTTTGCAAACAAAACTCGACGCCTCAAACACTCACTTTGTTGTGGCCTAAAGAGGAACCACCTGCTTGCAGCAATAAGGATAGCAGATAGTGACTTCACTCCTCGACCGACCTATTTTGTTTCATGACAAGGTCAGCAAGCTCTGTCAATTAGGCAATTTTCATTGACAACAGTAATTCCTACCAACTTTGTAGGTAACTATAACAACAGCTACTTTTACTGCGGCTTTCATAGCTTGTGCTTATCCCGGTTAACTTTGTAAATGTGTTTGCTTGATGCGCACTGCGAAAAGCGATGGCTTTGCAACCACGTTCTTTCATCTGTTTTAGATAATTTTACGCACTGATTCTTGAACAAACTTATGCGGTTGGCACGCAGAATAGCTCCGCGTACTTGGCAAGACCAGAGAGCAGCGCTCACGTTTTTGAGTTTTTTGACTGTAGTTGATTGCGCTAGCGTAGAACGCAGTGACACAGTTAGAGCAGGCCAATCCGGCCTTGACCGCCCGGGCGCATTTATATGCACACATTTTCCCCCAAGTGTGACAATGTTCAATGAAAACTGTTGTTGCAACTAAGCACTACAGCTGTCTGGTCACGTGAGGTAGAAGATGAGTGATCCACAAGTTCACTGCTACTGTCACACGCCTTTCCTCGCTTATCACTGGCGGGTTTTCACGGAAGTGGCGCATCCGCTGTTTGGTTGCATTAACGACTGATTAAGATCATTAACTTGCTTTGTAGTGCGCAGATGCCAGCGGCTGTTTGTCACTGATAAGCGAATGTAATCAAAACCCACAAATAGTGCCCGTCACTTTCTTAGCAGTGGCTCTATACGGGTAATGTTTTGAACAACATTGCGCGGATACTCCTTTAGCCAATGCATTTTTTGCTGTGAGGTTTGTAAAAGAAATAGCACGCATGAGAGCAGAGCAAGAGAAGTCCTGAAAGTAGCTTGGATTGCAGCAATCATGATCCGTAGGGAATACTTACTTTAAGTGCCTACTGAATGAATGAAATGATCGTATGCTGACTGTGTTGGGTGAAGTGGGAGCAGGAATACACTTGTCAGGGATGAGCGCACTTGTTTTGCGGCCGCACAACTAGCATTTGTCAAGCTAAGGAAAGACGCTACCTAGACACGAGGTATATATTTCTGGTACGGTGCTATTGCCCGATAAGCACACTTTGTGGCAGCAGTATTAGGTTTCACGATTCGGGGCAACTGGAACTCAACTATCCTTGTACTCAATAGCCAAAACTATTTTCAGTGAAAACGTTATCTTATGTATTTCATATGTTGCGTTCATGCTGCTTCTTCACCGTAGTTGGGCAAAACCAACTTACACTTAAACTAGGTCTTTTTAATGAGGATAAAATTCATGACATGTTATTTGGTTTGTTCTGCGTACTTGATAATCTCCTTACTTGCACACGTCGCTCAAGCAAATTGTGGTAAACTTGCGTAATTTTCTCGCGTGGTATTCTATAAATAACTTTCGGACATTTTGTACTTATCACGGATTCACTTATAACCAATTTCTTCCATATGCTCATTTAGCGAGTATTTATGTCATCATATGCGTTTACTTTATTCGATATCGGCCTTTCGAATGATTGGCTGTTGTTTGACATCCCAAGTGTGGCTGCGCTTGATGTGCATGTTGACAAGGTGCCTACCTGTCTATTACTCACTACCTCGTCCATACTGGCTCCAGGAGACAGTTGGTCGTTGCTGGAGGGGATGGGGTGCACGGTCGTGGTCGTGCTAGGCTCGAAGAGTGGTTCCATGCACTCAGTGTGGAGCGGACTACGGTCCAGCCACCGCCTTGTGTGCACTTGATTTCCCAAATACAGCGTGCCTGTGTTTTTCTGTGAAGGAGTGTGGGTCGGCTCCGTTGATGAAACATGGCTCCCATCCGCATGCCTCCTGGTCTTATTCCTTCGGGTTTACACTGGAAATGGGGTGTGTGGATGGAGCTGTGGTTGGTGCAGCGCAAGCCATCCATGGTCCCTCTGTATGCGCAGGCGTCCTGTGGCTGGCCACAGTGACATGCAAATCCGAAACCGGATGCCGCCAAACATATATATATATATATATATATATATATATATATATCCAACAATTACGTTTTACTCGACGGCCCGTTTGCTGTCAGTTTTCTGGTATTGTCCAGCCAAGAGACCAATTGCCTGAATTTTTCACTTTGTGTTCCTCTAGTTGACAACAACCCTAGTTGTGGTGCCATAATTTTTGTACGAAAGAACTAATCAGAGTCTCGCGCATCTGAACTTACCACTTTGAGTAAAGCGTATGTAGTCGCATAATTTATTAGCAGCGGAAAATTTAAATGTGGCTACTGCTGTTGAAAGACCTTATTTGTTAAAGTTGCAATAAAAGCCAAGTCTCCGGCAACTTGCGAGCAGTTTTTGAATCATGTTCACTTGGCGCAATTACTTTCAGTACAATGTTTATTACGGCCTACAATTGGGCAAATGGTTGCGCAGCGCGTTCCTTCCAAGAACTACTCTTATGAGTTTAGAAGCATAACTGCAAAATTATTTAAATACAGTCGTTTACTTCTACTGGTTGACTTACGTTGAATGAAGAGTAGCCACAGGTAACTCAGAAGTCAACGTTTCGACCAACGCTTGCGTTTTATCGTCGCGAAACTACAGCTGCTAACGCTGCAGTTGTTCCTTTCTAAACTAAGCTATAACAAGCTTTCTACTACTGTTTGATTTTCGTCTGAATTGTCCATTTGTTGCTAATGTAGAAAAGGTTCAGCGCTGCTAAAATGTTCATGGGCAACCCTCCATCATTCAACTGAGCACACCACGCTAATCTAGTTCTGCTCTAGTGAAAAGAAATTCCTCTACATTGAATTACTCTGGGTATTAAAAGTAGATCTTCATTTTTTCGGTAATCAGTAACTTCCAGCAGCATATATAATTGGGGACCTGTTGTTTCAGTGAATCTGCCTTGCAATTCTGTTTACTCTCAATTGACTTGATCCTAGTTATTTGATGCCTGTTTTTAGATTAAATTATAGTTATTCAAGTGTAAGTTGGTACGGTGAATTTTATAAAGACACTGCCCGTGAATCCCTTCAGACCATATTCAGCTGGTGGGTCCGTATTCATTGTATCTGAGCATGAAACTGCAACAGTCTATATGAATACGTGATGGCTGTGATCTAACGGTGCTGATCTTTCTCCCCACAGCGCAAACTTGCTATTGTTGCGGCTGGAAAGCTTGAGTTGGCCATTCTAGGAGCTACGAACCTATATCACACATACGAGTTTAATTTTCATTATATTGTTGGAGGCCTTAAAAGCAATTCTACCACCACTTATTCTCTTCTTAGACACCAGCTTCTTTCAGGCTCCACTTAGATTACACAACGATACTGGACTTCCTGCTGCACTCTTAGCACGCACCTGCAAAACATGTCAGATTCCGTATTAGCAAATTCTTGGCTGTTTCTATTTTTGTCCACTGACTCAGTGCTTGATGGCACGCAAACGACTTCGGCTGGTAACGGATTATCGAGAAGGTCTGGCTTGTGATCCTCAGGTGAGCATTTGGAGATTGTGTAAGTGCGAAAACCCGTAATTGGTGGAAAATGTAACAAACTTTCCTCCCTAGCACACTCAATGACAGGTGAAAACTTCACGATGAATAGGCATAAAGATCTTTGATTGAAGAGGCATTATGGCAGTTTGGGGTAAGTTCGCGACAGCAAAAGTTTATTGAGTGAACAAAATGCCCCGCTGAAATTGTTCTAAGAGCCAGATGACACACATAGTTGATGGATCATTGCTTATAACTAACAAACCCACTTGCTACACAGTCACCTTGGTATAGTTTAAAGCTCAGATGTAGGTCAGATCAATTATTTGGAGCAAGTAGTTCAAGTGGGTTGGTTTGTTAACTTCAATTATACTGTCATTCTCCCCTATTAGACGATCGACGCCGGGAGGGGTAGCGTACACACTGGACAATCGTTAATTATTTCGACTTGCCCAAAACTCGGTTTTATTGTGTTATCACTAGTAACGTTAGCACTATATCGTAGTTTAGCACTGGTATTACGATACACAAGTGGGGCAACACATCGTATCAATGGGTTAAAGGCTATTCAAGCAAGTCTCGTACACACCGAATTATTTTAATTACCTTTATACAATAGCTGTGTGGTTACTGATGCGTGCAGGGTAGAGTAAGATGTAAGTGGTCTTTCGTATAAGGTTTTATTTCCGGGACCTTGTGCAATACGATCAGCCAATGTATATGCGATATCAAAATCCGGCTTCACCATTTTACAGGTTGTCTTTGGTTTACATGTGACTGTATTAGAAATTTGCGCTTGCATACAATAGCATACGTGTTAGAGTATTTTCATTCAGCAGTACCATAATTAAAGGGGCGCATATACTTTCTTTTTATACTTAATTCATTTGAAATTGGTAGGTCTGAGTCAATTGCACCTTCTGGTTTGAAGCCACCTGCTTCAGTGCAGCCTAAGTGGAAACGATAGACGCAGCAACTTTGGGCCTGTGCAATTCACAATCTTACTAGGTGACGATTAAAATGCTTCACATTAATAATCTAAAACCAGAAGACTGTAGGACACTTCTAACTACTGCAGACAGCGTTTCCAAACTGGGTTATAATGTCTTGTGCTGTAACCAAAGATGGAAGTCAATCCACTGAATTAATTAGAGATGATAATTTTCTGGACCCGTCAGTACATAGCTCCAATTAACCATATACGGATGATCGATCAGTAAAGCTATTGTAATTGTCCTTACATTTGATGCTTATTGGCGTTATTGAATAAACACAATTCTAGGCCAAGTCGTAAGTGTGGCAGTTTCTAAATTCTTAATAGAGTCAAATACAGTTTAGCGGAAGAAAACTTTCACCAGCTACTAAATCTTCCTTGACTGGAGAAAACTCCGACATTTATGTATGATCGACCGTTTACTCCCGTCATAGCGGTTGTCTAGTTGGACGCTTGCATTATGTCTGTAACATTGAAGAAATTTAGTTCGTGTCCGCGAAGATTGGTAACGAGAAAGTGGGTAAGCTTTTAGGGACTTTAATCGAAGCAGCGTCGTTTTTGAGGAGGGCAAATGGACAGGTCAGTCAAAGTAACATATGTTCGGACTTTGAGTTTTCCTGGACGCGTTATCGATCGGTGTAGTTCAAAATGGTCGCGTAACCTTTTGTGCAGAAATCTAGCTGATGGACACAGAAAGCAACCAGAATGTTGGTATGATTGCTGTGTGCTTGAAACTATCCGCCTTTTCTACAAGCTCTTCACGGATGACCAAGTGTCTACCATTTTGTCACTCGAGTTATATAATTATGCAACGCACAGTTTACGGATTAGGACCGAGCTGTGTTTCTTTGAGTAATTACGTTCTTTATGAACTCGAGAAAATGTGTCAGGCGTTTTTTTTGTGACATCTTAATGCGCATTGTGAGCGGCGTTGGTGTTCATGTGACAGTGGAGTTATCGTCCCTAAAATTACTCATTTTTGGAGAAATTGTGGGAAATAAATACGCACGCATCTTTTACTTGTGCTATTTTCTTTTGGTTTGCAATGGGTGTTCCTTTTTGCTTCCAGGTTGATTGGTTAATTGTGGGCC
The DNA here is from genome assembly GCA_944474145.2 of Dicrocoelium dendriticum. Classification (NCBI taxonomy): domain Eukaryota; kingdom Metazoa; phylum Platyhelminthes; class Trematoda; order Plagiorchiida; family Dicrocoeliidae; genus Dicrocoelium; species Dicrocoelium dendriticum. Next base: position 248,340,865 of record OX104063.1, on the reverse strand, counting down.
TTTTACGTTTTTGGACGTTCCCCTTTCCTTCTAGATGGCTTTCCTACACAAAAATTTTAATCAATACTTCTTACGGTTGAGTTGATACCACTCGTCGACCTGTGCGCAATTGCACTTGCAGCAAAGTTTGTAGCTATTTACTTTGGTTTTACAGCGAGTACAAAGCGTGTTTTACTCGAATGACTACCTGTGATTACTCCGATCCATATTATAGAGGAAGCGAATTTCCTTGTTTATCTGATCAAAACAATGAAGTTTTGTTTCCTTTAGGTCGAAAATCTACAGCACCATCACATGTCTAAGGAAGTCGTGCGTGTAATAGGACACTTTCTCAGTCACCACTGAAGGCGATAAGGTCTGGTTGGGAAGATGTCACACGGTTTGCGAGTAATAAGCGAAACCATTGGCAACAGCTCCTCGACAGACACTATTGAAATCAGCGAAGCGCAAGTGATCACGGAGTCACGGGGTCTTAAGCTAAGGTTCAATAAAAGATAAACCTGTGGCAAGTACATAAATGCAACAAAGACCTCTGACAAGTGATAATTCACATTGATGCAGAACTGAAGTTTCCAAACATCAATTGTCATTTAAATTAATGTCTATAGACAGAAAGGGTTATCTGGACGGCTGTTATAAGCTTCAATTTTCATAGTTAAAATTGATTGATCGAGGTAGCACAAAATCGTCGTGGAATTGGTTTTGTCAAACTTGGCACCAACATGCCAAACAAACGTCATAATGTGAGGACTATTTAAGTCTTGATGAAACCAAATAAAAACACAAGTTCTGTATTCGCTCAGACAGAGAACCCGTCGTCCACCTATTCCATTTTGTTAATTACGGGCCATTTAATTGGACTACACACGTTTCCTCACTAAACGAGATGGCATCCCCAGTTCCACTTGTTACTTGTGACCTGCTTTCCTGCTAACTGCATCGACTTCCAGTGATCGACCTTAGAAAAAGGCATCGTCAAATCACGCCCCGTGACTTGCGCCCATTTTCCATCGCGGTTGCGCTAGTAATTCACTGTATTCGCAATTTGGCATTGATATCGACCACCATAATTTCCTAGAGGCTTAAATATAAGTTATAGGAAAGATGGTAGAGTCTGTTATCATTATTCGTTGTTCTTCCTTGTGAAGTTTTGAGTGTTGCAACATTATGTCAGGAATGCCGTGCCTAAGTGGTCTGTTCTACTTGTGATCGCCCTTAATCCCTACATACGTGTGGAATGATAGAATTAAAATGAGCAAACTCTCTACTAAAGTGACCTGCATGTTGATTGCCGGTTTTCTTAACCTTTTCGGACAGTTTTGATTGGGTGAGATAGTTATGCATAAGCGATAGGAAGTAGTGATACTGGGACGTTTACTGCAAGTTGTGGTCCCCACGTTTCTATACGCCTACCATCTGATGATGCACATGAATCACATTAAGCGTCACTGCGTTAAAGTAGAATAAATTCATCGTCAAAAATTCTTCATCAGCAATAGTAATCGCTCATCGTCACTTGAACCATTGAGGAAAAGCAGTAAGTGTGATGCCAAAAGCTTGAACGCTTGCAGAGGAGTATTAAGAATAATCGCGGTTCCCGCACCGTGACATGTAGAACATCGCATTCTACCTCAATTGAGTCTAAATAGCATCAATGATATGTGCTTTCGCAATCATCCGGCTTTGGAGGTTTATAATCCACCCAAGATATAGACCACAAATTTCTGAGGCCCATGAAGCAGAAAGCTATGTTTCAGATTTTCGAAAGTTTGGAAAAGACTAGGTAGCTAGTATTCATCTCTACCCAACCATCGATCGGTTCCGTCCAACTATCTGGTGCAGTCAGTAGATTTTGACGGATGCCGTTCCGCTCCGAAGCTATGAAGTTGCGCCTTCCCAAGTAGATCAATTAGTCCACGACACTTTCGGCACCGACCACCCAAGACCTTCGATATCACAGGGGATAGAGTTACTGAGCGGTTGATAGCATAATCAGTCCGTTGCAGTTGGGTGATGGATTAGTTGACCCACAAAGTTTTAAAGACATGCAGTCAAAATTATGACGAAATGTACTACAGTACACCTCTGTAGCAACGGTCTACCTAGTAAAAGCGATTTCTAGTCTGGTCGCGAAGGATGTTTCTCTCTTCTTTTTATTCGCGGATTATACGAGAGTGAACGCAATGATTGCGGATGGCGGAAGTTACGCGGAAAAAGCCAACTCACCGCACGTGCAGAATTTTCTTAAACAGAACTCAATTTAGTCGTCCCTTGCTGTTTTCTGTACCATGGTTTGTATTTATCCTGGTAGACGTCTTGCCTTGTTCCTGTCATCCTCTCCTTCGGTCACATCGTTATGTGGCTG
>OX104063.1:248304199-248338104 GCA_944474145.2 Dicrocoelium dendriticum | reverse complement strand
ATCCCGACCCCCATGCAACTATCCACTGAACGTGCAAGCGACCATTAAGGCGCCAGCAGACGAAGGAGCGCATACTCGTGCACCGTTGAGCCAAGGCTTATGGTATTGGACCGAGGGAAGAAGCTCGCGGGCCCAATCCCGCCAATCGTACTTTGACTAAGAAAGCCAAGGTGGTTTAGACACAGTGAACGTGGCGAGCAAGCATAAACCAATGGAAACGGAGCCAGCAACACAACACAAATAACAGGAATGAGCCATTGAGACGGACTGTTGTAAATAGTGTATATATACTGTAAATATTCCAGCGTAATCTTAATAGATGACTTCATGATCGCGGCCAGTCTTCTTGCTTCCCGGAAGGATACACGACACACAGTCCGCCGGCATCTGCGATCGGCAGACACTTATTGACCTCTGGTCACCGAATTGAGATCAACAAGGCGTTTAGGATCCTGCTTGGCGATACCAATTCCCTTCTCCTCCCGATCATCGAAACCATTGCCGTCACTCAGTAAGCCAGTGATCTGCGCGCAAAAACAATTATCGGCCAGCCTCAGGCTGCCCTGGTTGTAAGAGAAAGGCACCCGCTTTTCCTCACGTTTGCTTGTATGTATATCTGCATTTACAAAGTGTTGTATAAACTTACTGGTTATCGTTATCGGCACTGATGAGACGATATGAAATGCTTACGTCTGCCGAACTTCATCTTCTCATTGTGCTTTTCATATTTACCTCTGTCTGCTACGCTACAGCATGGCCCAAGAAAATTGTGAAGCCCTGTTCTGTGGAAAGTACACACCATATGGGATTGGTTTCAGCGAACCAGTAATTGATAAGCCGAAGCGTGAACCATGACAACTTTTTGGATTTTTGCTTTGGGCTCTTGAACTAATGAACCGAGTCAGGTACAGTAAACATGATTTGTTTAAAATACGTGTCATCCAAACTAAGGGTTCCTGAGGCTTTTAGTGTATTTTGCGTACGTTCAAGAAAACATGACAAAACTATTGGTACCTGCTTCATCTGGTACATGCACCGACTGTTAACAAAGGATTTCTGATTATCTTAGGGCATTGGTAGGGCTTAACTACCAAGTATATAGGACAGATAAGGTTTCCAATAGTCACTAAAGTAGAAACCCTACTGATAGTAAAATGCTAGCCAGCCCCCTACAGCATTGGGTGCCATCTAATTCGAAGCCCCTAGGACACGTGCCGAATTAGATCGTCCTGTGTACCTGTCAATGTGGCATCAAACGATCGGCTAATATAGCCATGTAATTCATCGATACAGAAGCGGCTGTCGACCTTAGCAACGGCTCAACGTTGCAACCATGCCAGACGGGGACCTTTCCTTATTTAACCATGCTAGAAGTAATGTTGGAAACATATCGCGGAACAGCTGAATTACAGAGCTGCAGTTAGTGGTGGTCATGAATGTTTGCCCTTCGGCAACCTGTACCCTTAAGTTCAGCATTTTTTCTGACTCAGCCTCTGCGATATGCGTTTAAGTTCTGAGATCCAATGTATGTGGATGTTAGATACTTGAAGTATCCAATTTCATGTAAACAGTTGTAAGTTTACCACACCAGAAACATGTGGAGTTACGTTGTTAAACTGGCATTTATTATTACTACTAATCAAGTACACTGTCCGTATTCTAGCAGTCGAAACTGGTATTTATGTTATGGTATATGCTTAGGAACAAGCGCTAGGCAATCTGGAAATATTTAAGCTGACCACATCAACTACGGAACACATAGACTGCGTGTTGTTAGACATCTTACAGTTTAGTGGAAATCTTGTAGAATCTAGGTTCCAATGTGTTTACTCCTGAGTTTCCCGTACGTCATTTTGTTATGCAATTTTCATGGCGTTAATTCCAATGTGCCGACCAATCTGTAGGTTGCATCAATCATTCTGAGTTTTGGACATGCGCATTATGACAGAGCTTGACGCTTAAAACAAAAGGGGATAATACATACCTCTTCCATTTATCAACAATCTGTTTTCCGTAGCCTTAACGCTGATGGACTGTTAGACGTTACTCTTAAGCCAACTTTTACCGGTGTTTGTTGGTGGATGGTGTCTATCCACTGAATGAACGCAATATTGAATACCAGCTCTGTATTAGCATTAAAAAGTATGTCCGGATCCAATCGAAGGACGTCATTTAATATGAGTTATGATGGCTGCACATACTGCTATGGAGCAGACCTAAGGAATCCAAACAACAGTCTCCCATATTGTCATGTCCAACAACTTAATGGTGCGGCTTAAATTCCGTAACATTTGGGCATATGCGCCATTAGTTAGAACGTCTTCGTGTTATATTCGTCCGCATTAAACCCCTTGCTATTTGTTCACTCTCAACATTTCAGCTACATACATTCTGCTTCTGTCTGCTAGGAAAACGGATGACCACTTTGTGCCATGATTATCAACACACTGCTACATAATCCCGAGAAGGTCCTTTCGGTGGCCCGAATGTTACACTCCCGTCCGTCATAGTTACAAATGAGGTCAGTAGAGATTGTTGGTATGACTACCGACTGCATGTATCCATGTGTATCAAACGTCGCAGTCGGACTTGTGTGACGTCGGTTACGCAGTCTTATCTAAACCATCGTTCATAGATTGAGGAAAAACAGAATCCCCATTTATTTTCGTAGTCTTGAGTGCAAATAAGCATCCTCCTGGTCGTAAGGTACACATCCAAGTGATTAGATCCTTCCGATTACTTAGTAGGAAATACTTCATGGTCCAATCGACAAAATCAGATTCAGCGTGACCCCATCGCAAATCCGTTGCTTGACAGCCCTGACCTCCGAGAAAATGACTCAGCTGCAGTGCATGTGCCCTAAGACAACCATCTAGATAAGGTACTGTCAGTCCGCAGTCAATTGGAGTTTGGAGTATAAGTCGGGGATTGCAGCATGATGAACAAGTCCCTTTAATTCAGCCAAATATCTTGATGGCTTCTTCAAAGTTTCGGAATGAAGCAGCACTCACAACATGTTTACGTTAATAATTAGTGACAACTGTCAGCATATCCGTATAAATTCGAAGTATTTGGTAAACTGGTGTTTATCGCCTGCGGTATTCACCGTAATTTATGTACTGCGATGGAAATTTTTTTTGCTGTAGTTCCCCAGACTGTCGCTCGATGATATACAGCTTCTGAAGATACGATTTTGCTACTTCCATCAATAATCTGTAGATAACATTAAGTAACTTAAACCTGTGTTGTTCATTATGGATAAAAACTGGAGTTGCTTATCAGGTCCTCGGAGATAATGAGGATGAGAACCGCAGAACTGGAAACGAAAACAGCGACGTAAAGATAGAGCCCTTTGATAGGCTCAGGATAATTTTCGTAGAGTAACATGAGCGACGACGTTTGCCTATAGTTTGAGGGATTGCCGCTGACCGTACCATTTGTTACGTCTTATTGTTCCATATTTAGAAAGATTATACTGCATACGATGAACTCGTGACATAACTTGTAGTATTTTTAAGTTCATTTGAGCTGTCGGGTAGAAATTGTACGAAGCTTAGAGCAGAAAGATGTTCGCAGGTTTTCAGGCCAAATTTCTGACTTTTTTATTTAAAAAATAGTAGTTTACTGTCAGTGAAACTGCCTTTTTCCTGGAAACACGGAGAAGGGACAGCGACATTAAAAATGGGTTGTGTTGTCCCGAAAACTGCAGATACGGAGTGTGCGTTCCGGTGCCGGTATGTGCATGCGGAACCCAAATATCGGTAGGATTCCAGCTGGCTACTCTTGCTAGAATTTACTGGGCGTGTCCTCGCAGGATAATGTTTTTCCCGAACCAAATCAAAGCGCGACACATGATTTAGATTGTACGGCATCGATGTAAGCCACTGGTAAGTCACATGGTAAGCCTTTATACCACCTACTGAATGCAAGTATAAATTTCGATCTCCGCTCTCATTGATGTCGCATTCCAAATACATACTTAGAATCCAGCCACAGTGACTCCAGGACAATGTGATTATGCGTTCCTCATGGCTGCCTGACTTGAAGTTCGTATACGACATAAAGACGAATAGTACGGATATATGTTTGACGGAAAGAATGGATGCTCATCACTCCGGGGTGCTCATTATTGATATTTAATGTCTTTTTTGTTGGGAACAACGAAGACTGTTTCTAAACCATTGATCTAGGTTAGTGTTCTCGAAATAGCTGTGCAATGCATGTGTGCTCGGTCTGTAGAAATAAGCGTTCTGATGTCGTTTAGAGATAAGTGGATTACTAACATTGAACTATAGTGGATTTCAGACCGATGTGCCGAATATTTACTGCATCAGATAAGCGGCTGATTGGTTTTTAATCTAATCAATTATCATGCCTTCACATCTTCAGTAAGTGGTGAGAAGTTGAACGCACAGTTGTTTAGAGCTAAATACAGAACACCAATGACATTGTCGCAGCACTAAGTCATGTGTAAGCGCACTTCCGACAAGTATATGGTCAGATAAGGAACTTCGAACTTTAGACGCAAATTGTTGTGATAGGAGTAAGTTTATGATCCAGTACAAGTGGGAATATCTAGTATTTGGATAATAGAACATGAAAATAAAGTTAAGCTTAGGGGTAGCATATCCTCAAATAATTCTGATATTTCACGTGGATATCTTCTCTAACCTAGAGTGAATTAGTCGAATGACCTCTGGCTTTTAACCGATTCGTGATGTACGATCACTGACAAAGTAAGCCGAGTTTCTCAGGAAGGGAGCTGTAAGTAGTGTTGGCAGCTTGAAGACATTTTAGAGCATGGATGATGTGAGGGCGCAACAACCCATCGATGGATGGATTTTGTGGTTGCAATGCACGGATATGGAAATACATCCGGTGAGATTCCATTTGTCAGTAATACGGATCAAATTTAAGTAAGTGGCCCACCAGTTTCATGCTGTAACTAAGGTGTGAAATTACGCAGTAAACGGGACTGGAGTTCCTCATGATCTGCTACATCAATAAAGTTTGTCCTTGGGTGCCGATCTGACCGCAATCTAGACTTACGGCCATTAGCCTAGCAACATGATAATTAAAAAACATCTTTTAAGTATTTAGATGATTTTTGTTGTGGAATCTCTGAGGGAATGACCTTTGCTTTTACTGTAGTTATCATATGTCCATAGGTTCTTCCCCCATGAGACCGCAGTTATATGTCAAAAAACTATGGAGGGATGTGTGGGTAAATATTTGGAAGCCTTTCTGTATAAGCTCGATACTTTGATTCTCGGTCCTTAACATCTTGACTAACATAAAGCACATTCTCAGTTTCATGAGGTTCCTTCCCTCTGGTATGATTGCTCTGACTAACCTTTTCTTCTAGATATATAATCGTCACAATGTATGGCAAAAAGGAGAAGCAAAAAAGCAAGGATGATTCTGCGACTACAAGTTAAAGTACTTCCTGTATTCGGGATGCCATTATGTGAAGTGATAATATCGGTTGGAGTAAAACCGCTTTCAGAATTATTTCATTGTTATTGAGGTGTGCTCATGTTTCTGATTTGCAAAACCTAGGACATACTATGTAATATCCTGGCTTAATGTCCTGTGTACAAAACTCTCCACTTCTCTTTCTCTGGATTAAAGAATAGAGAGCGATTTTATGGAGAAGAAGCAACATTGAGTCACTACTTCTAAAATAAATAAATAAATAAATAAATAAACGTTTTATTCCTCAGCAGTGCGAGGAAAAGACCAATTGGGTGGTCTTATCTACATGTACAACGTGATCGCATAATATAGTTAATGGTTCGTCTTTTGATCAAAGGTTCCTATATGGGATTTGAAATGATTAGCAGTCAATAGGCCAGTCACAATTTGACGGAAAATCTTGGCGAGTGACGACGATGGTACAGAGACATCAGCTTGGAAGGCGTAGTGCATCTACGAACCAGTGTGTCAAAGGAGAAAACAGAATTGGTTAAACGGATTAATAGGAGTAAGATCGTTCTCAAATATATACTCAAGAATGCAATTATATGTAGGTAATCTTATATTATTGAAACGAATAGAGGATATGGTGGCTTTCATACGTATCCAGGACCTTTCTCATACAATTCATCTAGAGTCACCGTTTAGCTTAGTGTTGACCAGATATTTGCAACAGTCAGGTGAATATTAATCATGCGTCTGAATTGTGCATAGGTAGTGCAGTTTCTAACACTCGATGGAAGTTTGTTCCACTTAAAGCATATTTTACAGAGAAAAATTTTGAGCAGAGCTTTGTGCGAGACTTTGGTATTTTCACTGGGCGCTCACTGTTTCTTAGTTCATAGCGCATACGAGTCTGAAACTCTAGTTGTGGCTGAGTAGTGAAGGTCAATCCGAATAGTAAGCGGTATAAAAGGCACAGATTAAGTTTGAGTCTGCGTAGCCATAGCGGCTCCAGATTTAGCGCCTCGCAACGCTCACGGTATGTCATAGTATTAGGCATGTTCAGAAACCTTTTTGTGAATGATCGTTGAATGTTTTCTAGTGCTATAATATCCACTTTTCTCAGATTACTATGCACTATCGTACAGTACTCAAGTTTCGGCCTAACACATATTTTAAAGGCTTGAAGCCTGGAATCCATCAAAATAAAAGTTCGACTTATATGGGCGATCACTTTTCTGGCAGAAGCCTGCAAGAATATAACATGCTCTAAAAAGTTAAATGAGGCAGAATACCTTAGACCAAGGTCCCGGACTGCGCCACACACAGGAATAGGGGTATCGTTTAATGTAAGGATGTTCAGAGAAGGGCCCCAGCCGTAGTACAATAGATTACTCTTGTCCGTGGCAAAGTGCAGCTTCCAGGAGTTACTCCAGAGCTCCAATGCGGACTAGTCAGACTGAATATAGGCTAAGTTAGGACTACGTTGCCCATGGGTGGAACAATACACAATTTCAACATCATCTGCGAAAAGGTACGGCTTTCCATACGAGATTTCGTCGAGGAGATCGTTGAAATAGATTAAGAATAAAAGCGGGCCTAGCACGCTATCTTGAATCACTCCACTAGAAATTGTAGTGGCTTCAGATGTATAGTTACCGATTTTGACTACTTGCTTTCTACCCTCGAGGTAGGAAGACAACCAGTCTAGAAGCGAATTAGTGATACCATAGGACATAAGCTTCAGCAGCAATAAATAGTGTGGGACACGGTCAAAAGCCTTTTGGATATCAAGAAATATTACGATGATAGCACTTCCGGCGTCTCTTGCTCTAGTCACATAATCGAGGTAATCTAACTGGCAGGTAGTGCACGACCTACCTTTCAAAAAACCGTGTTGATGTTTACTGAGTAGGCTCATAGAACTCAAATATTCTATTATGCGTTCTTTAACTATCCTCTCCATGATTCTGGAAATAATAGATGTGTGGTGGATTGGGCGGTAATTTTTTACATCTTGCATAAATCCGCTTTTGTGCCCTGGTATTATAGTTGATTGTTTCCAGTGTATAGGATACTCCCCATTGAGCATGGAAAGTGTAAATACATTAAGCAAAAACAGGGGGATGTCTGGACCTCCGTGCTTTACCAGTATTGGAGGGATGTTGTCAGGGCCTGGTGAGCATGATGGCCGAACTAATCTGAGTTGGCGACATATGTCACTAAGTGTAAATTCAACAGTTTGGAGTGTATTACTCCCTCTGTGTATCAGCTTGAGCTGAGGATCTACTTTCGCATTAGCGCCATAAGTAGACATAAAGTAGTCATTGAAGATCGAACATATGATTGCACCGTCAGAGATTACAATGGTGTTTATACAACTTGATTTTCTATTCTGCCTACGGTCCAAAAGTTTTGAGATGCAGCCTACCACATTTGCGCCCTTCAGTGCCATTACTTCCTCAGAGCATAGCATTTTGTGGTGGTCTTGGTATAACGCTGTAAGCATTCTGGTGTGGAGCATCAGCAGAGTAAAATCGTTAGTTTTCCTAAATTTTTTCTTTATTTTATAAAGTTTAGTGGCTACCTTTTTTGAGATGCCTGCAGGAGCAGCAGTCCTTTTCATCTTCTTAGTACGTTCTGGAGCCACAGCTTCAACACAAAGCTGAATGCGGTGGTCGAATTCATTACAAGCAATTTGTACATTCTGTGCAAAGAAGAATGGATCGCAATATGAAGACCTTATAAGATCCGAGAAAATTGACCAATTCACAGAAGAGAATGGGCGATAATTTATCACTGATTCTGTCGGTTTAGAAAGAATTTGGAAAGAACAACCAACAATGTTATGATCACTACCCGGCAACGTATCACTGATGTATGTGGACACATGCGAACATCCCATCGTAAAGATTAGATCAAGGGTGTTTACAAGCAGTGTAGGTTCTGTGACGTGCTGTACCCATCCCAGTCGATCAAGAGTAGACATAAAAGGATTGTGTTTTTGTGGTTTATTGTTAAGGGACCACGGGATTTCGGGCATATTAAAATCCTCAGCGATTATTTTGTTAGTGTATGAGAGGTCAGCAATAAGAGAGAAAGTGTCCAACAAGTCATCGGTCACGGTGAGTGTAGACGATGGGGGTCTGTAAATACAACCTACTAAGGGATTTGTTGGATTAATAGTAATTGTAATCCACACCGAATCAGGAAGTCTCTGGAGGAATGGTTCATTCAGAGGCAGAACCAAGTATTTGTCTTTGATGTAGATTATACAGCCACCACCTCTACCATAAAGACGGTCATTACGAAAGATGTTATAACCCAGTATCCTGAACAATATGTCAGACATCTCTGCTGAACACCATGTTTCTGTAATTAGTACTATATCAGGAGAAGAAAGGTGAAGGATATTACGCAGGAAGTGCATTTTATTTAACAGTGAACGGGAATTAATTAAAAGTAAGTGCAGTGTCTTGTTATCGGTTGGGTTGTCTACAGGAATCCAGGTACAGGACCCCAAGGAGGTGGTATTTGGAGAGAATGGACTGGGGGTGGTGGATACGGAGGACATATAATTTGCGGAAATAGTGTCATTTGGGGGTGTGGCGGGTAGAACGCCACTGGACCCCCAAAAAATGGTTGGAAGTGTGAGATACTGGGAAAATGGTGACCCACTGGGAGGTTACAATTTTCTGGCTGTTGCACATAACCCACGTGCCAGTTAAGATTATTTACATGTTGAGGTAGTTTGACAGGATTTTGGTTGGGCCAATTTCTCTCAGCTACTTGAAGTTCCCTAGCGAGTGGCTCACAAGTTATGGAGGGCACAGGTCGCATATTCAAATGCTGCATGGTTGGAGATATGCCGACTGTCTGCTGGTTTTCAGTGATGACAGCGTTTGGTGGAACGTTTAAAATAGCTGTGTTTTTATTGTGCTTAGGAGCACCCGTGTAGATTCCACGTGAGGTTTTGCTACCAGTGTTCTTTGCAACAGGGCTGTTCCGCAGTTTTAAAGGTTCGCAGTTTTCAGGAGAGGAGGTTTTCAGTTTCGTACCAGAGCGTCCATGCACCTGATTGGTGAACGACAAAGAGTGAGTAGAAATAGTCGTTTGCGCAATGGAACTTTCTTGTATGTTCGGGGACGAGTTGCGCGGTAATGCTGGACTAATGTGACACTGAGTGGAGTCAGAAGCGATATTTTTATGACAGTTGCTATTTGATTTCAACCTTAGAGCTGATTCATTTATGATCAGAGTGTCATCTAGGTCAACCAGGTGGGGAAGTTCCTGAGTTTCCGTGGGTGGCGGAACAAATTGGTCACATACCGTTTGTCGGAAATAGGCTTTTTTGCACTCCCTTTGTAGTACTGTTAAATCTGGTTTCAGGACCATGGATACATAATCTTTCCTAAGGGATAGTGCGCTCCTACTACAAATGAGTTTTTCAGCAAGTGTGTCGTTTGAAAATTTAAAGAGTACTGGACGGACCTGCTTCGGAGATTTCTTTCGCAGCCTCACACAAGAAAACTGCCGTCTTTCAATATGACAGTCGTTTGCCACTGCAGAGGAGATAGCCTCAAGAGATAACTTTTCTGGTAAATTAAATGCTATAACATTTTTGGAGCGTTTAATGCGATCATGCACCTCAAATGCAACATGTTGTATAAGATTCCCAACGGATCGGAGGTGTTTGATTTTTGGTGTATCTGGAGTATTAAAAAGATCCTTAATCGAGTTAAATTGCTCTAGCACTTGGTACAGAAATTCAAACCTTTCCTTCAAATCCTTCAGCTGTAATTCGAACAGAAAAACTACAACAGTCAATTAAGGCAGGTTTCGATAAAAAGCTCCGTAGGTTGACCACTTAAGAGACTGGATCAAAGTAGTCAACACGCAGCGATGATTACACAAAAATGATACTTCCATAGGGTTTACATGGTGAACTTTCAAGCAATAAATAAAACCGTCGATTTTGGTAGGTGATCAGGTTAAGGAGTAGGTCAGCTTCGGAGGTTTTATTGTATATCATCATATACTATCATATCCAAGCAAGCGGGTGTTAAAATCTAAAGTATATTTGCTTGGCGTTTTATCTTTACAGCCTATAACTTAATATGACGGCTGTGCGCAAACAGATGTGCGCTTTTTACGGAGCCGGTGTGGTGGACTTGGTTTACTTTGTCTAACTTGTTCAGACGTGTTGATGTAGCTGTGCAGAAAGTTGAGAAAACGTCACTGATCGAAAATCTGTAGTATTTGTATGTCATCCGAAACGATGCAAGATGTCCCAAATTTTATTATCTCCTTAAGAGCACTACTGATACACGGAATGCGCTACGATGCACCAAACCACGTCTGATAGTCAGAAGTAAAATCTTCTTCGCCGTATTTATAGGAAGACATTCGATGATATTCACTTAGGTTGTATTGCTTGTTAAAGTTACCTTGGCATCATTCAGATTCGTGTCACAATGAAGATGCAAACGGATGCCGAAATTCTTCATGAGATTGCGCGTCATTACACGTTCGTGCCGTAGGCGTCGATATAGCTACCAAACGGTATGGAGAACCTTAACCAAATGTGATGTGGAAATTCGTAAGGATCCTAAAATATTTAGAAGCTGTTCTTTTCGAGATCATGTAGAAGTAGGATCGGTGTTCTACTGCATTTATTAAGTATGAAAATCGCATGCCGCGTAGGGTCGCGGGTAGATACTAAACATATACGAAATGTTATACGACATAACGGTCGGAGAAACCTCCGTATTGGACAAGTGTGTTGGTCTCCTGTCATTAACTTTTTAATAAAAATGATGTTGCTTTTCGGTTTCTTGAAGCACCTTTTACAGGAGGCTGATAAGCACGTACCGAAGTAAAGTTGGTTTTTGCGATCACTTAGGGCGCGAGGTCGACCTGAGGCTTGGAGCACTGTTTGGGGTGTGGCCCATGACAGTTTACAAATCAGCTGCTTGGAGTAGTTGCCGCGTGTCCGAAATCACATGAGTGGTCCCCGCTCCCTGAGCGTAAGTGATTTTAACTTGCCTGGAATAAGCTGGACCGAGGTGCAACTTCTCCCGGGGGTAAGGAAGTCACGACAAAGTTTGTTGTGATGGTATTATAAACTGGGACATCAAAGTAATTCTGCCAGACGACTAGTCTTACACCGCATTTAACTACGTCGTGTCTGGACCTTATGTTGACTAGTTGCGTACATCATGTGCAAGGCGCTCTGATTTTGGAGCCTCCAGCTGCCAGTGGTTGGTCAAAGATCACGACTATCTTGCAGCTTTCGCTGTACTACGCGAGTCCGCAGGAGGCATTGTAAAACCACTGGAAGATTGACTTTGATGGTCTCACTACAGCTGCTAGTAGAGTGGACTGGTCACTGCTACGGGATCCAACTGTTAAAGCCTGTCGGTGTTCTATAAAGACGGATTTGCGATCAATGTGCGTTTGATTTTTGCCCCTTAAGTATCGGAAAGCTGGGCCATTGTATCCACATGGATCCTGCAAATAACATAGCCAGTTGGCTCGAAGCGACGTGTGTTGTGGAAGAAATTCCCATAGTCTGCCTCAGACGGCGATTACGACTTGTAAAAATGCAACGGAATTTTTGTAACAGTGTAAAAGTGTAGAATCGCCGGAAGTTCGAAGCTGAGCTAGCAACAGCAGCGAAGGCGGCCTTCAAACGAATGTTTGCTTACGTGAAGCCAAAACTGATTTCTGCAGACGACGTGGAAGTGTTAAAAGGAGTTTACAGAGAGGCACTAAGTTCCAGCGCTGATCAAGTGTTCGCCTTCGGGACGCACTTCTGCTCAGTATTTGAAAGTCATCATGCATCTATACTACGCTCCATGTCAGCAACCCCTGCAGAACTCGAGAACCTGGATCGCGATGTCACAAATGTCAGCTATCCTTTCTAAACCATCTGCCAATCTCCACGGACAATGGGAAAATAGCCACCATACTCTATATTGATATGCAGAAGGCCTTTGACAGAGTACCGCACAACAACTTCTTGGTGAAGCTAACCAATTCCGGGATGACCGATCCCTTGCTCTCATGCTTGAAAGCTTACCTATCTGATCGTAAGTCGCAGATACAAATAGGACATATTAAGTCTTCACCAATGAAGATCAAAAATGGTGTGATTCGAGGAAGTGTGTTAGGTTACTTGCTCTTCTTAATGTATATCAATGATATAACTAAAAAATAAAATTTGTGACCCTATGTCTTTGCGCGTAATATAAAAATACTATACACCTTCGATATCCAGTGTTTGAGCGACACACTAGTAAAGGTTCACATAGATCTAATGGCCTTGGAATCGTCGTGCACTGACTGGCAAACGTGTTTCTCAACGAACAAGTGCAATGAGTTAACATCCAAGTGCGAACTTTCGCCGAATGCATTTTATCTTGGTGGTAAACCCAGCCCCTGCAATAAGACTACACGAGATCTAGGCGTCCGGTACTCTAACACTTTGAATTTTGGTGAACAAGTTGAATTCATAACGGCCAGATCAGGAAGAAGCGCAAAAGTTATCTTAAAATCATTTTCGATGGGTGAACAAAAACAGCGCTTGTTTAAGGCCTGCGTTTGCCCTGTACTAGAGTACTGTTGGATTATCTTTACATTCAGCGGGAAACATGACCGTATGTGCCTAGAAAACGTGCAGAGATTATTCACAAAGGCTCTGTTTAACTCTACGTCTAAACTTAACTATTCTGAACGATGCAAGGTGTCACAAATGCAGCCACTATGAACAAGATGCACGAAGCTTAGATTGATTTGATCCATAAGCGAGTTTTCGCGTCTACTATCAATATTCACTTCAACAAGAGTCTAGTTACGCAAGTAGAATTAGTAAGAACAAACTCCCGGTGTTCACAACGAAAAGTTATGTCCAAAGCAAATTCTTGCTAAACGGATACGCTGAGATCTGGAACACCCTCCCTATTGAAATATTAGCATGCAACACACAACTGCTGTTTAAAGGAGCAGCTTCGAAGTGCCTGACGGCGCAGTACGTAAAAACAAGCTTGCAACTTAATTGCAATGAAACTGTGTTATTTGAAAAAGGGGCCGAGAAGTAACTGCGTTGATGACAAATATACATGAAATGTGCTACGTACATTGCATTCACTTGGTCAAGCCCTCCTGAAGAGATGTAATGGAAAATAAATATATTGTTGCCAGAACTCCCTTCACTCTTCTTCACCCGACCAAGTTTCATTCTTTACTCGGGAAAGCATCACTCACAGAGAAACCAACTAGTGTGGACTGCAGAGGAATTGCGAACTAAGATTGCGATAACCACCTTTGTCTCCACTCGTTCATATTCAACTTACTCAGCCATACCAACCATGCAGCCATGCCAAAATGTGTGAGCTAAGAAGGAGAGACTGACTGAATCTAACCATCTTCATTCTTTTTTCGCTTAGTCGTCTATACTTCCCATGTTGCTCTCATGTAAATATGTCAGGAATCACGGTGAAGCTAAACGATTTTGCTTCCAACGTCATCAGCACTATTTCCAAAATATTCGCTCATTTTTCATCTTACTCGCTTACACCTGGCGTACAGTTATATCAAACTACCTGTGCCAGTTGACAAGTGTCAATCAAGTTCGTCTCAAACACAACAGAGAAATCTCCCATTCCATCTGTCCCGGCCCATATGTTAAGCTGCTGAAATAAACATAAATTAATACTCCTTGCACCAATCTTTTTAGAAGACCACAATGTATAGTAAAGGATTTACCTACATCAGATGCTTTGTTTAAATGGTATGATTTCAGCTTTAATCTTTTCCTATCATCAAAGTTGCTTCTTATCTTTTGCCCGAAGAAATAAAAACTCGGTTCCGTCCGCATAAGGAGGTCACCATAGGGACGCCATGATATATCCTGCTCCCAGACAAGGCTTTGAACTGCAAAACCCTGGGGGATAAAAAGTGACGTTTTTTGTTTCGATTTGACAAATGGTATATGCTGTTAAAGTATACAACACACTTGTAAAAATATGATCACCCCGAACAAAGCATGCCTCGTAAAACTGAGAATATACATTATTAGTATTACCTGCCAATATTGACAGCGTAAGACCTGCCGTTCCAGATGAACCTGGCCCACTGATTCCAGCGTCGTCAGGCATAGTCTCGCCATACATGATTGGTCTGTGGAACACAGATCTCTAAAAATGTGCATTGTCGAGCGACTGGAGATGCTTGATAGTGAAGCCGATTCTGAAACACGGTGACCCAAGTAAGTCGGGCAGTTACCGGCCGATTTGTCTTACCTCCGTTTTGGCCAAAATACTCGAGAAGATGGTGAACAAGGGTCTGCTGCTGTTGCTGGAGTTGCAAAGACGTTTTGTCGCTCGCACAATAAGGTTTTATGAAGGGCCGCTTCTGTATCAGCAAGCTGCTGTTGACGCGCCATGAATGGTTTGAAGCGTTGAACTGGGTGGAAGTCGTTGGATGCGATCTACATTATTTTCATTAAATCCTGCGACAATGGGAACATTGAGGTACTCCTACCCAAACGGAGGATGTGCGGTATTGATGACACCAGTACATAAGTGACTTTCTTATTTGGGGAAAATGGACGGTATAGATGAATGATCATCTAACGGACTTGTATCCCTTCACCAGTTGGACAACATAAAGCTCAGTGGTAGATCGCATTATGTTCCTTATCCACATTAACGAATTACCTTGAGTTCTTCCGTAGCGTCGTGTTAGCTTTTGCAGAAAAAATGGATATTTTGTGATTAATTGATGCGCCAGACGAATGTGTGCTTAACATTGACCGCTTGTCCATGTGGTCTGCTTAGGTCCATCTGTTGGTCAATCCGGTCAACTGGTTAGTCATTAGTGGGTGCTGATAGGCGTACGTACTTTTTGGCCAGCCAACCACTACATCCCACATCTACCGTGAGGTATCTCGGTGTAATCTGATGCTGCAATTTGAAATCCGTGTATAACATAAGCAAGCTATACGGAAACGCACTGCTCATGTTTTTGGCGTCCAAACGCAGCTTCTGCATTTTGTCCGCAGAGAGTTCCACTCGCCTCTTTTCTTCCATCATATGAACGATACTCAGGTGTGGATCAGATGACTATTGTCCAATCACTCGTGACTAGGTGCAGAGACTAAAACGAGCTCAGTATGCAGCTATTAGCCTCATCCTCAATTTACAGGTGCGTTCTAAAGATACCGATGCAGACTACTTAGGCTGCATACCCTGTCGTATATTCGGTTTAAAGTTGCTCCCATTATTACACACCAAATATGCTATCTCTCTCATTTAATCACGATGACACCGCTGCTACACTTGCGCTCATCAAGCAATACCCGCGGAAATCGCTAAAATCTCCTAGTGCCGCTTCTGATAAGTGTAGTTCACTCTATGCTTCCAGGGATGAGTGGTGATATATTAAAATGGTTTGCCCGAGCAAATAGCCGTGGCATAATCGGTGATGGGGTTCAAGCAATTCCAAGTCACCCAAGTTGTGGATCTGAGATTTATGTAGTGTATCACATCCAAATTGCAAATGCCACGACTACGTTTGAAACATAAGGTCGACGGGTAGAAACAGCGAATTGTAACAATACTGTTACTGGTAGTTTCATGTTAACTTGACCTTGAGAAAAGGGTATGCAAATGAAGATCATTTAAACCGAGACTCTTTTGAGCATATAATGGTCTAAAGCAAGAAAAGCATATTGTTGGCAAGGAAGGTGGAAATAGGTGAGCATGGGATCGCTGAGACATCATGAAAGAATAATTCATCTGGCACCTTAAATGAAAGTATTTTAAACTTTACAAAGACCATATGGTTTTGTAGCTCCCGTGGTTAACGTTATTGTCACCTCATCAGCTGCAAGGCACTGATCAAATCGACAGGGTTGCAGAAGTGGGCGCTTCCTAACGCGGTTACGATACATAAAATTCCGTGGAAATTACCCGTAGAAAAATTAAAAATACAGCTGAGCACTAAAAGACAAAATGGATATCTTGTCCGTCTCCAGGCTAACACAAGTGACCTGAATATTTTTTAACATTGTAATATATTTCTTCCTATTCAGCTTAAATGTTTGGCCATATACAAGCACGTACTCGAATTAACTGACTGGCGCTTTAAACGGATCTAATATTTTCGCTTTCAGTTTCCCCTAGCTTAATAAGCAAACAACTAACTCCAGATGATAAAATCCTACTTACCACATGGCGGACAGCGAAAGCTACGCTTATTGCCACATGTGACTTTAAGCTATCTCATTTGCATTTATACTTAACTCCATTTTAGATAAATTAGTCAGTACAGCTTTGCTTTCAAATTCAAATCTAGTTAATTGTCAGACCTGTCCATTAATCCTACCTATAATCGGTTCTATCCAAAGCTGCCCAAGCTTATCAGTGTATAATCAGACTACAGCAACGCTATTTCCTCCGTCGCATATACGCCAAGGATTGCAAGTCAACCAATGAAACCTCTCATACATGGTAGTCTGTATCATCAACCTCCTCCTCCTCCTCCTCATCATTCTGTACAGTATATTGGGACTATTTATCTAGTATATATATATTTTTATTATGGTTATAGTAGTTTTCATATCCACCGAAGGACAGTTTTGCTGACTTACTAATGTTGGATCATTTGAAGATGAATGCATTGATGCAAACAGTTAAATGGCCATGAATACTTGCAAGAAATGGCATTTTACTCCTTCGCTTTTCCAGCCATTTCTGAGTAGCTATCGTTTGCAATAGGCAATTGGGCAATAAATGGGCAGTGTTGACGGAAGCCATGTTGTTTTGATGTTAAAATATTACAGCTTTCTTTATAGTCGACTAATGTTGCAACGATTATGGCTTTCATCACTTGTGAAATTCTCCAGAGGCGAAACACTTACTGAGAGTTTGGTAAGCACTAAACAACCGGCACGTTTAAAGTTTGGAGCAACTAAACCTTACCTTCACGCAGTAGATGCAATTTGTTCTTCCAAGCTCTCCAGAAAGAAGCACGAGAAAATCACAGTCAGCTTTAGTGATACCAAGCTCAGTGTCCCCCAAATGAACTTTATCTACTCAAAGAAGATACACGTTGCTCAGCATTAGACAGCTTCACTGTAGTTGTGGTGGTAACTTGTCCTGATAAATCTTGCAGCTTAGACGTTGAATGTGTCAGTATAACTCCGACTGACTTCACTTCGGTTGGTCAAAGCATGTTGCATATATATAAAGCATTGGTCTCTTAGACGGTTAGAACTGCCACTCTGACAGTTGTTTTAAACGGGTACTAACCACTTTTGGAAGGCAAATGAGTGCATGATCTACCAACTTGGTGTCCATCCAAACAATACAGAGCGCGTGTTCCGAAGTATACGTATTCGTTGTTGCTATAACTACTGATTCCCTGTCATAGTGTTTTTCACATGTATATATATATATATATGGCGAGAGAGTCCATGGTGCCCTGAGGTTTGTGGTGGCTAGATCCTAAAAGATGGTCTACTTACCGTTGCTAATGTTTAATTTGTGCTCATTTCCCGGACTGCTGGGGGGGGTGGGAGTTTGGGTAAGCCGTTCTTCTAGTTAATAGCCAAGACACACCAATCCCCAAGGGGTCAGTGAAATGACCATGTACTGGACCCGTTGCCTTTCAGATGTATATGTAATCAAAGACTTTGTTTGAGGACCCGAGTCGTCCTCCCGTCATGTGTAGCCACCCTGCTCGTATCCTTGTCCATCCTCTTCGGAGTTTAGGAAGTGGTCGATGGCCCTCTTCCCTTAAAACCTCCTCATGGTTTACAACAGGTCCACTGGTTCTAAGTTCACAGCTCGACTAGTGTAGAGCACGAGCGCATACATTGTCTCCGTCGGTGGGAGGGCACCTCCGGTTGCTCATTGGTTTTCTACCGTTCGCTTAAAGTCAGGCAGGCCTTAATCAAATTGGCGCAAACCCACCAAAACCCTCCTGCATCTGGCTGTGATTGCAGGTGCGTATCCTACCACGGCCGCAACACACAAATGAATTATTCTGGGTTTTCAAAGGATGTGGTTGACGAACCTCAAGCACATCCCAATCTGTTTCTACAATCACATTACCGAGCTGGATCTACTCCCCACTGAGTTGTGGTTAAGGCTATTTAGTCAAAGGCTTTGGGTGAAGTCTCTCAAGCTCCGAAGCAGAACCACCGTCACGCGTGCGATTGCCCACCAATGCAATTGTATGCCTGCGCGCAAAGCACTCAATATCGGGTGTTGGAATGTGTGCATACTACTGAACCAGGACTCGAATGAGCGCCCCGAGCGACGCACTGCACTGGTAGCGATGGAACTGGCGCACTACCACATCGAGATTGCGGAGCGCATTGAAACTCGGCACGCTGAGTAAAGTAAGTTGCATGAAGCTGTTGCTGACTATACGTTCAACTCGGTGGGAAACGCCACCTCAACCCCAAATGAACATGAGTCGGATTTGCACTATCCGATCGCCCAAATGCTAGCTGATGGGTGAAACAACTGATATCAGCGTGCGACTGATGAGCATTCGCCTACTACACGGAAGAGGTAAGTTTGTCACCTTTATAAGCACGTCCGGTCCGAACATGTGTTTGCCAGATGTTTCGCGAATTCAATTCTACACTTAGTTATCCTCCGTGCTACTGTCTGTGCCGAGGATCGACCGACTACTTCTGCTGGGGTTATGCAACACGGGCATCCTACCTGATGCTTCAGTGTGGACAGATGTTATCGGTCATCATGGCATTGGTTCAGCGAATGCGAACGCAAACAGGCTGCCCTCACTTTGTGCTAATCACTATCTGACTATCACAAATACTCGGTTTGTACAGACTGCAAGCGACATAATCACTTTGATTTATCTACGGAATGGTTATGCTCACCTGCTCGACTATGTCTTTATACGTCAGCGTGATATGCCCAAAGTGCGCATTACACGTGTACTGCCTGGGGCTGAGTGCGACACTGATCACACATTGGTGCAGACCAAAGTGTACATATGTTTTCGGAAATCTATGTTTTGCTCACCTGACGTAAACCGGCGGAAATTTAACTTCCTTTCCCTAGGTAATGTGGATAAGAGGATAGAACTGGAGAACGTGATGGTTTCACGCCTGTGTGCTGTGGAATTCAAAGCTGCCGTGGGCAACCTGTGGCACTGCATTTGCGACTAGGTAACAGTTGCTGCTGAAGAGACCATCTGGCGATTCGTTTGATGAGAATAATGTGACGATTGGCGCATTGGTGTGTGAGAAGAATGCAGCATTTGCTTCGCAGTTTACAGACCCCAGTGACTTGGGGGAAGAAATGGGAGTATAGTAGCATCTATCGGCAACTGTCACGAGATCTCCATTCCATAAAAATGCATGGTAGACGGAGAAGACGTAACAGTTGGAATGCTACGCCGAACGCCGTTAAGTCAAGCACTTTGTTGACTCCCTGAGGGCGGTGTATGGATGGAGGTTGGAGCCGCTCAGAATGCCGCTCGATGGTAGTTCAGGCGTTGCCTACACACAAAATGCACACATACTGCAGATATGGCAAAATCATTTTGTGCGTTCATGAACAACCGTTCATAGATTGCCTGACTTACTTTGAACGACCTGAATCAGCAAGAAAGTGAGTCTGGCGGGCAAATCGACACTGGATGAGGCGCAGAGAGCACTTGCTCATCTGGTTAACTGCAAGTGTACCGGTACCGAGAGGATCCCGCCTGAAGTATTGAAACACTGCGGACTCGCATTGTGAATGCGATGCACCACTTGGAGCAATGCATATGGGTTGAAGAGGAGGCGCCTCTTGAGCCGAAAGATATCCTTGTGCTACCACTGTACCAGGGCAAAAGAAGCAAACAATGTTGAATGAATTATCATGGTATCAACTTGTTGAGTTATTTCAGCAAGATGATCGTTTGATTCCTGCTTAACCATCTTGTCAGTCAGGTTGAGGAACTGAACGTGGTAAAAGCGCAATGGGGATTCTGTTCGCGTCACGACACCATTGTTATGGTGTTTGCGGTTCGTCAGTTGCAGGTGAAATGCAGGGAACGACAACAGCCGTTGTACTTGCTGTTTGTTGATTTCAAAAATCGTTTGATACGGCTAGCCGCAAAGCACTATGGCTAATGTTGGATAAATTTGGATGCACGAATAACGAATTGAATTGAATGTAGGCATAGTGGTATGCGAGAGGGTGCAACTGAGTGAGCAGACCTAGGATGAGTTTGCAGTTGTTTCTGGTGCAAAGCAGCATTGTGTCTTAGCTCCTGCCCTGTTTAATAGTTATCAGCATGCAGTGATGTATTGTGCGTTCCATGCGGCCTTTGTTTGCGGTGTTCTTGTGGAGCGTCGTATTGATGATGGGTTGCTGGACATCTGTCCTTTCGGAGCGATATCCCTAGTTTGTGAGACAAATATCCGCATGCTTCTGCTCGGTGAAGACTGTGCGCTCTTTGCGCGCAATGCAGATGAGTCCCAGCACATGACGGGTGCTCTGGAATGAACAGCGGCCAAATTCAGGCTTACCATTGACACAAGGAAAACTGTCTACCCATTTCAGCCTCGACCGGAAGTGCAAGTTGCAATGTTGTAGCGAATCAACATTAGTAATTAGGTATTGGAAACCACCACCCAGTTCTACTCCCTTAGGAAGGCGATTTCGATTGATCAGCAAATGTACGGTTATCTTATCCGCGTACCGAAAGCAGCGGTGGCATTCGAGAAGCTTGTGTACCGAGTGTGGAAAAGCCACCAGGTTACAGTCGGCACGAAGCTGATGGTCTACAAATCCATGGTGCTGTCTGTTCTTCTATACGGTACTAAAACGTGGACGATGTACCGGCAGGATGTGCGATATCTCGAGCGGTTGCATCAACATTGTTTGTGACGGATTCTGCGCACCAGTTGGTGTGACCTAGTTGCAGACACGGAGGTGTTGCCCCGAAGTGGAGTGTATGCAGTGGACTGCATACTTTTGCTGAGATATCTGAGGTGGATAGGTCATGTGTGGCGCATGAATTCGACGCCGATACCGAAGCAGCTGTTGTATGGTCAGCTGAGTATTGGGAAGCGGCATGTGAGGAAACAGAAGCTTTGCTAGCAGGACATGGTCATGCTGAGCCTATCAGGTTCTCATGTTGCGTTTAGGTGTCAAGAATGGAAGGCGGATGCTCGGTGTGAATGGTGCGATCTGTTCACGAAGGCGGTTGCCGAGATGCAGAAGAAAGCCCTCTTAGGTGCGGAGAAGAAGTTGCACTTGCGGAAGCGACTGTCGCCGGCGGTGCGTACTCGCTCGACTTAGAGGACAAGGTGCCGTAGCATATGCGTTCGCGAGTGCCTGAGTCAGGAAGGCTTAAAGGGTCACCAGCGAGGAAACTTGGGACCACCAACGGACCGACTACGTGTGCTACTAAGAAGGTAAGCAGAAGCGGCGCAGCGTTGGTAGGCACGTTCCATTCGATTTACTAACCGCGTGTTTGGGTTCTGAGTTTCTGTAAATCAGGTGATCGGTTTGCTACCTTTTTTAAATACTTACTTTGTTACCTCATCTTAATATCTATCTAAATAATTTTCTGTTTAAATACACACGTCGCTTAAAGAAATAGTGGTTACTTTCGTTAATTGCATTAGCATTTGCTGCATATATTGTTAATATTGTTTCTGTCGTCTTAAACTATTGCGCATAAACCCCACTTATTCAATTTGCCAATTTATTGTAGACTTAAGTCAACATATCCGTATGCCTTACTCGATTTATTTTATTTCATGTCGTCAGTTCAAGTGATTGGCTGTTGCTTGATTTCCTGCGGTGTAGCTGCGCTTGATTTTCCTGTTAATCAGGTGCCTACCTGTCTAGTACCCACTGCCTCGTCCATACTGGCTCCAGTTGCTCGTTGCTGCAGAGAATGGGATGCGCAGTCCTCGTGACGTCTAATGCTCAATGAGTGCTTCCATGCACTTGGTTTTGTATAGAGCGGGTTACGGCCTAATCACCGCCATGTGTGCACTTGTTTCCCCAAATTCAACGTGCTTGTGTTTGCCTGTGAAATAGTGTGTGCCTGCTCCGTTGATACAAATTGGCTACCGTCCATAAGCCTTTCGGTCTTATTCCTCCGGGTTTACACCGGATACGGTATGTGTAGATGGAGTTTGAGTGGTGTAACGCAAGCCATCCATGGTCGCTCTGTAGGCGCAGGCGTCCTGTGGCTGGGCGGTGGAGGGCCCAGTGACAGGTAAATCAGGAACCAGGTGCCAGCAACCATATATATATGGTTGGCGGCATCCGGTTTCGGATTTGCCTGTCATTGTGGCAAGCCACAGGACGCCTGCGCCTACAGAGGGACCATGGATGTTTTGCGCTGCACATCTCCAACCACACACCCCATATCCAGTGTAAACCCGAAGGAATAAGACCGGGAGGCGTGCGGATGGGAACCACGTTTCATCAACGGAGCCGGCCCACACTCCTTCACAAGCAAACACAAGCACACCGTATTTGAGAATCAAGCGCACACAAGACGGTGGCTGGACCGTAGTCCGCTCCACACTGAGTGCATGGAACCACTCTTTGATCCTAACACGGCCAAAATGACTGTGCACCCTGTCCTCTCCAGCAACGACCAACTGTCTCCTGGAGCCAGTATGAACGACGTAGTGGGTAATAGACAGGTAGGCACCATGTCAACATGCACATCAAGCGCAGCCACACCGGGGATATCAAATAACAGCCAAACACTTGAGAGAGAGAGAGAAAGAAAATAACTCGATTGATGCATAAGGAAACGGTGACATAAACCTTAAGTTAATAAGCATATGAAATAAGTCGTTTACAAACGAATCCTAAATAAGTTCACGAGGTGAGAAAGTATACTACACGGAAATGCCACGAACACAAAAATGTTATGGAAATCGAATACAATTGTCTTAAGCAACCATATATATATATATATATATATATATATATATATATATATATCTATATGAGCATTGGCAGCAGCCCGTTAGTTCCTCAAGTGCACGCCTTCGATAGCCAGTAGGTGTGTCTAACTGATATTAGTGGCTTTGTTTTGTATGTGCATCGAAATGACGCACGTAAATTACTTCAAAATTGACCCAAGTGTATAAGTTGCTGGTTTCGAGGACCGGCTAAGACAAGTTATTCTGTCAGTCGCATTCACTTATATGGACTTATGGCCAGTAGGTAGTACGCTGACGTTGCTTTTAGAAGTTTGGAAGTTGCACGCACTTGTATAGTGAAAGGCTTACCGGCAAAAGGTCTAGGTATTGCAATAAGTTGGAACTTGCAACAATAGGTTTCCTAGCGTGATGCAAATATGTTTAATGCTTGTATTCATGTCGTGGTTGCACTCAGTTTCTTTGGGTTAGCAATTCTGGTGCTTTACCGGGCATGTGCAGAGAGAGCTGAATAGCAAACCGCTACAGCCAACCATCATGTAATTAGACATTTTCGCGTTAAAGGTAACATCATTAGGGTTACTTCAAGTACTGTCTCACTTTGACCGTTCGTCTGAGTAGTCATTTCGGGAAGTTTTCTCACCTCCCTCTGTCTTTAACGCGTGGGTTATAAATTCGAAACAATATCACTTCCTTCTTGAGCTGATTGACTTGCCTAAAATGACTCCCAAAACTCCTGTCTCTGCAAGGCGAATCCGGCTCACAAGGTGACCTGAAGTTATTCATGCTTCTAAACCAACCAAAACAAAACCATGGAAGCCTATGAAAAACAAATGAGATTCAGCTGGTGATCCTAAAATCGGGATGACTGTCGTCGAAACCATTTCAATGTTACTGACATTATTAACTTATAATCTGTAACCGTCGATCACGCAAATGAATCAAAACACTAAAAGCGCCAGCAACTGCATAGTCATCATAGCAACTGAAGCAAATGCGAGGATTACCGGTTCTAGTAATGTCGTGATATTTAATGTACCTGATAGGTACTCAATCGACAAACTGAAGAAGATGCTTTTACTAGCTCCTTCCCTCAGTGTTGTTTGTTGTAATTTTTAAAGTGACGAAAATAAGATTGCAGGCTACTCCTTAAATGCACTGCAATGGATGTTGCAAGAACATTCGTTGACAAGTAGTTATAGGTTATGACGGCAACTGAGTTCAAAAGCGCTGTGATTACGGCGGATAGAAACTAACTAGAAAGAAAAATGCAAGCTTAACTTGGTAAATTGCTAGTCCACTGAGCCGCAAAGTTTAGAGAATCACCTTTGATAACACAAACTTCAAACGACATCTGGGCCCCTGATGTTGTTTTCGACGCATCCGTCGAGTCCTTTAATAACCGCACAAGAGAGGTTGCCTCTAACTTCGTTCTCTTAAATGCGGATATAATTTGACACGAAATGCACTAAGACATTCCCCAATGATAAATGATCTAGCCACAATGCCGCTTAGGCCCAAAATTTCATATGCAATAATAATTGGCCTTGCTCTATTGACAATTCTTATTGAACCAAAGCAAAACCTAAAAGCACATTTTCTTCAAATTACCAATGAACTTAGAGAAGTTGTAAGTGTAAAAATACCTTTCCATGCAAAACAGTGAGTGTTTTTGTTCGTCGCAATCAGCCGGCAATTCAGATAACTCAACTAGCTATCCGGAAACGCACCAGAATGCCGTTTCGCCCTGTTGGGGCTCATCAGTGGTGCGCATCCTTCGGTCCTCTGCGGAGGATCGAACCCATGACTGCTAGTGGCTGTTGCCAACTAGCCCGCAGCTTATGCAACTGCGCCATGGAGGACGGTATCCGACCATCACGAATTGTTAGTTAAATGCGATATTACCACAGGGAAAATACTTCCATCGACTTCAGTGGATCGCTTTGATCTTGCATTCAACCTATCAGATGTATATAACGTTAGAAAGCTGTATTCTCCATACTGACAGCTGTGACAGCTAACCTCATTCAAAGAAATAGACTTCAGAACACGAGCTCATTTGCTCGTCACAGTTTTTGAATAGCTGTCGAACCGCTACCAGTCCATAGAGACTTGCGCATACCTCTGCAACAATCCAATTGGCGAGATTTCTGGGTTCATACTGGAATTAGTATCTACCGCCCTTACTTCCCCAGAGCGACACACCCAGAGAGCTATCGCATCAGCAGCCAGTTTCTCAGCCTAATCCAGCTGCAGGTGTACAATGGCCTCAGTGTCCCTAGACTACCACAAGCATGGCCAGCTGCACAAATGCTACCACAGCGGTGCCCTTGCCTTCTAAGCGGGGCAATACTACAATCCCTACAAATGCACGCTCTCTGAATACTGAATTGCACGCTTCGTCTACTTTTTGCCCTTAGTTCCCCATTTAATAATTATTACTGAAACATGGTTCTCTCACTGCCTACTTGAAACCTGTACTTTCTTACAAAGCATTACAGAGTGAGGCTGTTTGTACGTAAGTAAACTTCCAACACATCTTAGTAACTTTTTCGTGATCAAACGACAATGGTATAAAAGGGTCATTAAGCACGTGGTGTACACATGTCTCATCAAAGCAACTAATCAAAGCACGAACTCAAATTAAACGCGCACTTAGTTTATCCTTGTTAATATGGGCAGAGAGGCTCCTTGTTGAACTTGTGTTAAAGGCATATGAAGATTACAGGTTAAAAGGAAACGAACTGTGAACTTTAATTGCAAATCCAGAACAGGCAAAATGATACGGACACCGCATATAACCAAACGCGATACAGATTCCGCTATTATGCTAGCAGACAAATTCATGACTTCGGATTTTTACACATTTGCACCTGTTATAAATACTAACTTTAGTTTTATTGTTCACCTTTTCAAATGACCTATCCTTATCGAATACGCCCAGAAACACCGTAAAAATAAACGCCATGGTTTCCAACTGTAGATATTCAGCATCGTATACAACGGCCAAGGCCATCCGTGTGTCCTGGCACGAATGGTCTGTCAACTTTCTTGATAATATATGACGGCCATCATATAAAATTTTTCTTCCTAAACATGTCCATCATGTTTGTTGAACCGGGAATAGTTCAGCTCCAATGGAAACTTGCGTTAGTCAGGCCTAGACACAAAATGCGGCCAAAGGTAGATATCAGGAATTACCGCCTGATTAATCCCACGCTATCGTTGCGCGTGTAATGAAGCGAATATTTAAAGAGAAAATAGTAAACCACTTACTCTCACAAAACCTGATTAAGCAGACTCACAATTTTTTACAAAATCGATCATATTGAACCAATCAGCCGGAATTATTGTAGATAATGACCAAGCGGCTGTCATCTTTCTAAGCGACAATCAAAAAGCATTTAGTAGAGTGCTTCATAGCCACTTGCTAGGGAAAATATCACTATTTGACATCATATATTTTTGCATGCCTCGTTTAGACCATCATACCTTACGGATTACATCCAGCAAGTTCCACTAGATTTCCACACGTCATCATCACAGCCTGTGGTGTGATCACATAGAGCGTTTTTGGTTCTCTGCGCTTCTTGATGTACATCAATGGCACAACGGAAGCTAATTAAATTGGTACACCCTAGTTATGGTTGAAGATTTAAGAAAATTAAGCTTTTTTAATCCTAGAATTTTGTATGACATTTTAGTAAAATACTGAGTGAATTATCGACTCTTGAAACTTGGTGTGACAGGTGGTATATTTCGTTTGCTGCGGATACATACCGAAAGTAAGCTTCTCGATGCGAAATCGGTTTGGTTATCTACTACATGTGCGGAAAGCCAATTGCATTCCGCAAAGCACTAAAAGACTTAAATATTCATTCTTTAAGCACCCTCAATTTTGGTGAGTAGATCGGATTCTTAGAAACCAAGGTCCGCCGAACAGCTAGGCTATTCTTCAAATCATTGTTTTCTGCGTGCATTCAAGCTACGTATGGCGAACATTTGCGTGCTACCTTTGTTGGAATACTATTCGATGATATTTACAAGTTGAAAGCTAAGCGATTGTTTATACCTTGACAACATGCAGCGTCGATTCACCAAAGCCATATTTAATGGATTCCAGGGTCACACTATGCGGAGCGCTGTAGACTGTTTAAAGTAGAGCCTTTGTAGCCAAGGTAGTTGAAAATGGGCCTGAAGCTTCTGCCTGACTCAGTACACAAACACATAATTGCTCCGCCCATTGGTATGTGACTCATTCAAAATGGAAGGTATGGTATCAGGACTAATCGGAATCTACTTTCTACATGTGGAACCAAACAAACGGACGCAAGGTACTCGGATGTCTATAATAGCTTACCTTCTGAATTGCATCTATATGAGTCCAAAAGGAAGTTTGAAAAACTGTGTTGCAAGTCAAAATCTGAAGAAACCGGAGTGTAGAATGGAAACAGTGTATGAAGAAGGGATTGAAATATAGGTGCATAGTAACAACCCCGCTTGCTTATTTGTACAAACCATCTGAATATCGTTTTCGTTGTGATAAACTATGTGGTTCTTGCCTATTCCAACCACATATTCTGTCGTTCCGTCATGCCAACTTGACTAATGCTTTCTCTCTTTGAATTTGTTGCTCACTACTTTGCAGGAGAAAAGTACTCGATTACCCTTGGCTGTGTTTGGTGCTCTGCGATGTCAAACTTGCCCTATCGATTATTCCACAACTCGACTGCTTATACTTGTAGGATTAACTTCTTAATCGCCTAGAGAGTAGTCATTGGTATTGTGCTATTTACTGTAAAGCATAATCCGTTATACATATGCCACACAACAATATTTTTATCCCATCACATCCTATTATTCACTTTTCCATTGTTGTCCACGACTGTACGAATATCCTGATGTGACTGTATGAAGCTTCTGAACTAATGAGTTTACCTATGCGAGGTAATTACAACAGCTTTGATGGCGAGAAAACTAATGCCCATGCATCATATATTGTCACAGATTTGGGGAGCAAATAAAGAACCAGGCTGAAAAGATTGAGAATTTAAAACAGACTGTATGGCTTAAAGCAAATATACAAGAAAACAGAAAGCTTGTTTCTTTCTGAGAGCTTATTATTCGCTATGCGTAACAACGGCTCTGAAGATGAGCTAATACGGTGATAGCTCATTTGCTCTTATGCGACACCAGCACAGAGCCAGTTGGGGCATGTAAGTGCAGTTGAAACATTTTGAGGGACTAGTTAGCTTGGAAGCTGGTTCCCATGAGACGGTTCCACGGATAGCCGTATCATTGCACTTGAACACTTTTCAATAACAACGTACATCCCAATCTCAACTCCTCTGACTTTCTGACATTTTAACTAAGCGAACAGTCCGAACAAACACCTTGGAACTGATATGGATAATTTGAAAAGCATACATCTATCTTTGAGATCCTGTTGTACCAAATGATCAGACCACCTAGTTGGGTCACATCTCGCACATTCAAGAAATATACAGCTCACATAAATTAAAAAATGACGCACTCAGCTAGATGCTTGTTTTTCCTCATTGAGACATGAATGAATAAAGTCAAAACTTTGGTCTGTGCAGTGTGATGTTCGATTCGTATATTCCGCTTCCAGTAAAGGGGAACTTGTTCAAGGTGGCATTTCAACCAAGCCCACAGAATGGGTTCGTGTATATACTCACTATCACTGTTCTGTAAATAATGCCGTTCAGACAGAGAAAATTTGTGTGCTTTTCTGTAGATTTACGTCCTTCATTCACTCCTGTGACTGTACGCCACATGAATGCTGAGGGGTGCCAGGCTACAATCAACTTATATGGAGATAAATTGAGACACGACTCAGCTTATTTAGCTCGATGAAACATAGAGGAATGCATACTTTTCAATTCCTCTACCTCATCCTTTCCCGATCAGTTACATCAAGAATAGCGAGGTTTGCTTTTGTTACACACAACTTATTCTATTTTTCCGCGTGACTTTACAGGGAACGTTCAAGTATGGTATTCAATCACGACTTTCCCAGCGTAATATCCCACCGTTATGTTGTTTATAGCATGTCTGCGTTGAGGCAGTGTTAACTAATACTCAGTCATAGTCTATGAGATTACGCTGTTTTCAATAATAGCTTCGGAATTCCGCGAATAATTTACTCTTGTTGCATGTAAATAACCGTTGCAAATTTAATCGACTATTTTAAAAATCGTATTCATGTTCACGAACTCGCGAGATGTTTGCCCATTCGAAAAAAGAAAATATAGAGCTGCAATTTGTGTTTCGGTATTGCCGCCCCAAAACCAACACTTTGCACTGTAGATGCAGTCCCACTGATACTAATGACCCAGTTTTCCCCAAAGTTAAAAATGTTCCTAAATGAGATTGCATTTCTAGTCCGGATGCTCTGGGACTGCTTCCAAACGTACCACTGGAGCTGTAAGCTGCTAATGGTTACTCGGAATTAGAAAATTGTGCTACTTTCCGGGTGCTGGCATGTGCTATGCAAGGAGCGTGTTTGTCTAGTAGGGTTTTGACAATCCAGCTAGGGCAAACCATCTAACTTATATATCCACATTTGGATGATTAATCTATGGAGACTGCTACTAACAAATGTACAAGCATCCACGTATACTAAGTACAATATTTAGACGGTTAAAAATGATTAAAATTGTTTCCATTTGTACGTGGGATGAAAGATGTTAGTCAGTAAAGCGCAGGTATGTTATAGGAAACGACACAAGAAACGACTAACGTTCTCGGACAACAGTGTAGCCGTATATTCCAAAAGGTACCGCCATCTTGCATCAAGTAAGTAATGACCCCACCTCATTATTCAAAAACTAATAGACGAAACCTTGTCACTTTACTCTACATGATACAACCGTGGTCTCCAGATGATGGCATTGGTGCATAACAAACGGTGGCCGATGGTATAATCCTTGCAAGCGGAAATACTCACATCTATGCTGCTGTGAATCTGCGAATCATGTGCCTTATTTTATCCGTGTTTCTGCCTTGCAATTTCCAGTATAACAATCTTACTGAATTGTCAATGATATACCATTTTACACGTTAGAAGTCATTGATCCATTGATCTGCATAACACTTTTCCTGTTTAGTTGCTCAGCTATTCGTTTGGTTGTTTGCCTGGCACGAGATGGCTCGACCAAGATACAACCCACCCTACACTGAGGATGTCACCTTGATTGGTGACGAGACTTGTGTAACAAAACTGCTGTGCTTGGCGAACAACTGAGGAACTAAACCGTCAACTTGACCTACCAGTATTCCAAACCATGTTGAATACTGCCTGTGTTGATTATGGATTTAACTTATTTCAACTGGATTAACTTTATTGTCAGAATTGAAGTGTTTGTGAAATTACTACATATAGTTGCTGATTTTCATTACTACTGCGCTTTTGCGAATTAACATAAAGATATACTCACAAAGCAGGACTAATTTTATCACGCTGGTCCCAAAAATACACACAGAGATATTTTTTGTTTCACTATCCACTCAAGATTTTCGAAATTCCTGACTGCTTATCGAGTAATAATTTTGTGCACCCGGCAGCTTTGGTTATTCAGGAAGGCTCATTCAAAGCAAAATGAACTTTGATGTGGTTTATCTAATTTTTGAAGGACGGTACATGTATACAGAAGAACTAGCCGGAAACTGAATGTTCATACCAAGTAGCAAATTCCTGTTTTTCAGGATGATGCTTTTTGACCGGGCTACTACGTTTGGTTACATGGAATCTTTATACACCGCTTACGTTAAGCCAGTTCACTGTTCACCTAAACCCGCATCTTTCGTAGACCATCCAGCAATATCCGGTTGTTTTTGATACCGTGCATAGTTCATCGTTTCCGTGTTCCTCAGTTTTATCGGACAAAGTAACTAAATGTGCGTCAACATTTTTCTATTTCCTTATAAAAACGAAGGTGTGGCTAACACGGCCACAGCATTGGTTGCTGTATAGTTTGCACCTTTCCTCATGAGTCTTTCTACTGTCACGGATATGCCTTCGATCTTGGTCAGGGAGCGAACACAACTATGAAAATAAGGCGTGTTAGCAGAAAACTCCTTGGGACTGCTTCCAAATTTAATCGATTTGGCACAGACACTGTTGCAATAGGACAAATAGGAAATTATCTTCTAGAAGCCCTGCCGCAACCAAATGCTGGGGTATATTGCTAGTCTTGACTGTTTAACTGTGTCCTCCCGGATACATAGAAAGCAAAATAACCGCTTACAACTGGCTGCTTGTCTAAATATCTAAACACTTTATTAACTGTTTGCCTAGTGGACTCATGTCTATTTATTATCTTGTAAGCTGCATTGTGACAGAAAGAAGCGTTCCCTAAAATGAGGCAGAGCGTAGTGCTAAAAACATAAAGAAACCATCAGATATATTTGAAAGCTCAGTAAAAAACGAAAGCTGGTAACTTCGTGCATTTCGTATTGTACCCCCAGCACCATTAACAATAACCGGTTTGCCACCATGTACTTGAATATGAGTGTGACCAAATAAGCATGAGATACGAAGTGAATGAAGAAATTTCTACCCGTATGTTCATCGCACATACAAGCTGACGAATGATTGTTTTTGTACAAACACAACTTGGCACGTGTTTCTTTATTCGGGAAATAAACAGCCGATCAGTACTGCCTGTGTCATTTGCTCCATAGTTATACACGAATTGGTGTATGCAGTGTGAGTTGGCTCTGATTGGTTGGTTAACAGCAAGTTATCAGATCGGTTACTGACCACAACTTGAGCAGTTCTGTTACTACTCTGCATAAAAGTGATAAGCGTTTAGTAGTTTTCAAAACAGTAAAATCACTATTCCGAGGCAACTCGATGTAGAGCTTGCTCTTGGCTGCCGTAACGGTCAAGTCCTTGGGACATCACTGTTGACTAAATTTTTCAAATGGCTCTTGTACAGGACGCCAGCCTCCACACTAGTAAACACCAACTGGTCAGGTGCCACTGTTCGCAACAGTGTTACGTCACCTTAACCCCCCAGTCTTTTGTTTCACCTAGGCTGTCGCGATAAACCGGAAGGAACCGGCTCTGTGTATTTAGAAACATATTTGTCAGCTTAATGCATAAAGGTGGAAATTCTTGCATTCACCTTGCACCTCATGCTTACCTGATCACACCCACGTTTAAGTATATAGTTGCGTACCGGTCATTATTAATAGTACTGAGGAGACAATACAAGGGACATGCATTTGCCAACTACCATCTTCTTACCGCACTTTTGAAATTTCCAATCTGAACTAACTGCTTTAGGGACAATATACATATATAGTATATATACAGTACAAATATTATTCCTGCATTACCACAGCCTACGAGGACAACGCAGTAGAAAAGTGGAGTACAAACAAAACGACACCCGTGGGTGAGCTTTGAAGCATCCATTTTGCAGAAACTGTATATCGCACTCGCTTTTCAGACGGTGATTCACTGCAACAACTTCGCTCAGTAAAGTAAAGGCAGAAGGCAATCTAAATTGATATCGTGCAGTAACCAAAACATTAATCCATAACTTTGTGATATAAGTAACATGCGAACATTTGTGCTGTATATGTGACGGCCACTGTCTCGGAATTTCCATTAATGCTCCAGATTTTCTCATTATTATAGGGTTGGACAATGTAGAAACAGCTTTATGAATGCAATGGTTGATTCGACGAAAGCAAATTATATCGGAAATAACTGGCCAGTTAGCCCTGCATCAAGGCAACTTTAATAAGCACGCGTTAAATTACACACTAGACATAATTTATTTTGCGCCAGAGTGCGATTCTAGCAACTGCAAACTTTAGATATTCTTTTGCACAACTTCAATTGTATAAACGCTCACTGGATAAATTAAATTAACTAGCTTCTTAAGTAAATTCGTCCAGCAAATTGTGCGGTTACCGAAGTAATGACACTGTCAGTATGTACCACGTTTCAAGTTCTTGACGATAGTTGAGTGACGTTTGGTTACCTCTCGAAATTGTATTGAGCTACGCCACTTTGTGTCGTAGTTCTCATAAACTGCACTAAGGTGCTCATCAAGTGGACTCTTTCATCTGGTTATCAAATCGTAAACATACACTTCCTGCATCCGAAAAAATATACAGCTGTGTCCCGTGATAAATTATTTTCGGTCAGCTAACTTTGAACATGGACGGATTTCAATGACTTACTGCATCCAAACAAAAGTTACCAGTTCACTTAGGTGGAATAATTTGAATTGTTAAATAAAGAACATGTGAAAATTGCCGTTCTTCTAGTTCTAGCGAACATAAACACACGTTGCTTGTATGAATTAACAAAATGCTACCAAGTTCGTACCTCTCTCAGAGGAAGATAAGGATATTCTTTTTTCTCTCACTGACTGTTTTCATTCAGTGGATGTTGCAACGAACTGCCTCGCGGCGTGCTAGGTGCCCATTGCTCCATGGAATGTGTGTGCTTTTTATGAAACGGTAGTGAGACAGTAGGCAATGAGTCATTCTGTAACCA
>OX104063.1:248210572-248303871 GCA_944474145.2 Dicrocoelium dendriticum | reverse complement strand
TTACCTTGGAGGCTCTTTGTGGGTGATCTAAGAGAAGAATTTCGCCTTTTAACTATGGACGCCGGGCTAGAACCGCATATTGAACTTGGGAACGAATATATTAGTTAAACAATAAGGGTACTAACTGTCGCTCAAGGGTGTCGAGAGCTCACCCTAAAAGCCTCAAGTTCAAGTTCAACACATTCGCCACTTTCAAACATTGGGCAAATTGCCAAGAGTGTATTGTACGATAATTCCCAAATCTCATCCCCTGACCACAAGTTGATAACGTGTTGCGCATAAATTTGTGTTGAATAAGCTGCCGAGCACCGTCAGCAGGTTACACTTTGTAGGGTGCACTGGAAGATGTTTCTTTTCTGCTAATTGTTTAAAGCGGTCCAGCTTGGTTATGTCGCTCCAAGGTTAGTGTTGCTAACTGCTTTCGTGTATTGAGTTAGGATCAACAATGAGGAATAGAATTTACACAGAATTCGCCAGTCCAAGCGCTCGGATACTCGTAAAGTAGGCCTTGTTGATTAGAATGTTGCTAATAATTTCCGCGAATAGTACCAAATTGGCGATTATTTATGCAGTATGTAACTCAGTAGTTTGCGTTCCGTTCCAACAATCAATGTTTGATTGCTTTGCAGTGATAACCGTAGTAGGTGGGCTCATCGTAATCGTATGGCGGGCTCCAAATTCCTATTAATAACATTATTTTTATCATTTCAGTGAGTAGGTAGCGAGGTGCGAGATACTGCAGAAGATGAAGCTTTAAGCAGAAGGGATGCAAAATATCTTCTTCCTATAGATGGAGCAGTGCTCCATCGTTGTTGATAGGTACATAAGGTGCTGACCATTCAAGCGCAATCAAATGAATTGATAGACAATTTCAGGGAATAGCTGATTAAAAAATAGATCAGCGCACTCGTCAAGAGATTTGCAAGCAAAGAAGACAGCGATAATGATTACAGTATTAGTATTAATAAGGAAATATAACACAGTAAATAGTAAGAAGGGCTATTGAAGACATGGATTTTTAATTGGTTCATAGCATGTTCGAAATGGTACATCAGTAGAACCAGTGAGGGCCGTTTTCTTACAACTTGTCAGCCGGCGTGCTAGTGTTTAGTAATTTAGATACCTAGGTGTTACTCAGGAAGTTGTGTAAGGTGGCGCGCAACTGTGCAATATTACACACGGCCCAATTATTCAATAGTATTATGCATAAATGTAGACTACGAACCTATGATGAACGATAGAACGAACATTAGCTGGAATGATCGAAATCGATGTATTACTTAACGAATAGCAATGGTTATGTTTAGGTGGACGGAAAAATCGTTGTTCCTATTAGGAGTAATTAGAAATAGGAGCAATAATCCATAGTTCATTTTGACAATGTGCAACCAACAAGGCCTCAATTTCAGAAGTTCAGAATCGCCACAGAAGTTGTGGTCCGGCGAACCTAAGAAGCGCTTCGTCATACAGGTGAACACTTGTGCAATGTTCTAAGTGCAGCCGAGTGCAGGTCTAATCATCTGGCATCTGGCATCCATAAGTTTTATGGATCTGCAATTAAGAATAGTAGTATTTATAGGTTTTGCTGCCTTCGAGTAGTACACAAAGGGGACACAGATTGTATGACAGTTAGCAAAAGGTTTGGCGTCTAATCTCATTAGATTATGCGCAACAGTACTGGCCTGCTCACGTTTCGAGTGCTTGCATGGTGTGGATTCACAAGAGCGCTAAACCGTGAATTTCCAACAGTGAGATGAAGGCTTGGTAAGTTACAAAAATATCTAGCTCTAAAGTTTCTACAACCTTCTGTTCTTCTTCGGGAAAGTAATTCTTTAATCTAGTTATTAAATTAGCTGGGTTAGAGAGAAAATGTCGGTCTCGCAAGCTATTTGTTACATTAATTTGTTTAGTGCGAAGTATAAAAATTCCTTTAACCTGGCTTTGCAGTTTCACTGTAACTGCAACGGTTGACTCACCCTATCAGAAACATTTAAACAGTAATGGGCTTATGATGCCAAATGTCAAGCGCGCCCTACGGACTGCCGGATATGCACTGCTTTTCTAACGACCCTATTTTCGCGGCTAAATGTCAACCTAGTTTTATGCTTGTTTGCTTATGTACTCGTGTGCAGTTCTTCCTTCAACCTCCTGATGGCGTAGCCCATTCCCTAAATCAAAAAGTGAGTCACCCATTTCGTGTATGACTTAACATTTTGACAGGCTGACATAAACTTACTTGACCGTTACCTCATTCATGCCAGTTTCGAAACATTCGCATTTTGTCGCTAACCGAATAAGCCAATACTCGCGGAGACAAAAAAACATGACAAATGACCGCACATTCTGTAATGTCACCAGTTTAAACTAAAAATGGTCACGTCTGCCTTTGATATCTTGTCAGTAGTGATCTTTGATGAGCAATAGTGTGAACTAATAGCATATCATACGTGTTTGTATAACTGAATAAACTGCAACAGTAGGTTAAGAGTGAAAGTTCGAAGGATTTGTTTAATGTACTACAGCATTTGATTTCCCTTCTGAAGGCAGTTTTTTAATAGAATACTTGATTATTTAAGATTCCCTGGCAGTCAGTAATAAATTGGTGTGGGCGTAAGATTTATGTACAAGACAAGTCAAAGGCGTGTTCATGTACTGACCAAGGGTGCATATTCAGCCGCAGGAACGAGCCTTGGGCGGGGATAACTAATGAAATAGAATATGAAAAAGGACAGCATTAAATAGCTAATCGTCAAAAGATGCTGAGTAATCTGTCGCTGAAGTTCTTTACCTAGCAGTTCTTGATTGAGTTAACATTGCCCAGCAAATAATATCATAGTACTCAGAAAGTCGCGTCGAGCAATTGGACACACACTGCAGGTAAATTCTTGCGTGCAAGATACTCGGTCGTGATGGATATTGAAGAAATCCAGCGACAACTATCAGCTTTTGTGCGTGTTCTACCAGAGAGCACAATCAGGAAAATGGAGGGCAGTTTACCTTTCGTATCGTTAAGCCATCCAAGTTAGAGACCGCTAGAGGAAATATTTTGTGGGGTCCTTGGCGCACCTGTGTCCAACGTGATTAGTTTCACGAAAGTGTAAGTTTGGCACGTTCCCTTAACACCACGGAGTAGAACTTTGTAGTAACTTGCATTTATGACGAAATGCAATTAGCAAATGAATATCCGTATCCATTTTCAGACTTACGGTATACCCCCGTCCTCCAACCATGCTTGCTCTTGTTGTAGTTTTGTCTTTGAATAGATTCATGTACCGTACATCTCTACTTTTACCTGCTTTTCCGTTCCCGGAACCAAGCGAACACTACACACTCGATCCATATGCTTCCTGTGTTTGAAACTACCGGTCTGCAACTTATTACACTGGCGACCCAGCATGCACGCGGACTGCATTCGAGCCACTCCCCATGCCAACTGCACAACCAGGGGCACTTGCACTCAACATGGTGAATTTTACCAGTCCAATAACTCTCTTAGTTCCAGGCGTTTCAGGTGAGGTTTCGGGATATGCACCTCCTGTGTCGCAGACGAATGGAAACATTACCACTGCACCCTGTTGTCTGTTTGTGTGCAATCTACCAAAAGACACCGATGTTGCGACATTGTGGCAAATGTTTGATCCATTCGGAGCTATCCGACCAGTGCAAGTGATGCGAGAACGTGGTACCAAGCGACGTCGTGGACACGGACTTGTTAGCACGAAGAATTAAGCAGATACAGTTCAATTTATACATCAGCTTAACGAGTTGCTTTGATGGAAACTTTAATTCTCACTATCTAAAAGTATTTGACTACTTAAGACTTGGAGCTGAGACTCATTGAACACTTAGCCACTCCCGCATCCTCTGTGAAATTCGGTAATTCACCTGTGAAGTGTTCTGCCTTGCGGTTTCATTGTCTCTGGCTTTGAACTCAAACCGTAATTACTGTCACAATTCGCATCATTAACATATGCGCCTACACTCAATCGATCCAGCTTAAAAAGTGTTATATAGTGTGCTCCATCCATTGGATCAAACTTGTGCGGATCATACCTTACCTCCATATCATAGTTTTAAAACCGATCAGCAGAAAGACACGAGCGCAATTTTAAGAATCTTGAGTCAGAAAGTACAATTTGTGGTAGCAAAAGAAAGTTAACATTTCAATCCATACTGCGAGCTATCAGCCACAGCTGTCGCCTGCTAAGTGAAGAATCGGCGTCGTTTTGTTCATATCTCAGGCGCAGCACGACTTGGAAGAATTCCAGAATGAATCCGTAGTCGGGACCTTACTTGTACATGATGTTCCCAGAGATGGAAGTTATACTAT
Source organism: Dicrocoelium dendriticum (assembly GCA_944474145.2). Classification (NCBI taxonomy): domain Eukaryota; kingdom Metazoa; phylum Platyhelminthes; class Trematoda; order Plagiorchiida; family Dicrocoeliidae; genus Dicrocoelium; species Dicrocoelium dendriticum. Next base: position 248,299,541 of record OX104063.1, on the reverse strand, counting down.
GGGCAAAACGATCACCCACGACAAGCAACAGTTGAGCTACATTCGAGTGACTTTCTCCATGGAAAACGTCCTAGCGTAAACGGTCTTGAAATTACACAGATCGCCAAGTTACAAAGGATGTAACCCGGAGATTGTAAATGTGGTAGTTCAGTTCGGACAAATGTTAACAAAGATAATACATCAGCCTAACTTCTGAGCTCCGAATCAAAGCCGAGTCTCCTAAGCAAACAAAGTGAGCAGCAGTTTGGTCGAATCGCTTCCCGACAACATTTCGGATAACACTATTCAGCTATCCAACGAATCTGTTTAACATACCCTATATATTACACACAAAGAGAGGAGAAAGGAGATCATGTTGGGATCTCATTATCGGACACAAATGAGTTCGTCACCGCCTTACCGAAAATCGATTATGGACCGATCTCTCCCCAGTCTGTACGACATGCAACACAAAACACCACCAACTCACTTCTGAGAATTAAGAAACTTATTTGTATGTAGACCAACGTACAAGGTCCGCTGAACAAGTTTCGCCGAACTACGGCGACGTCAAACATCATAAGCCTGAGACATCATATTCGTAACGGAAACATAATCGCACAAAGAAATTACCAACGCTGAAGACGTGATACTTGGTAAGTCCCTTAGTAGAGACTATCGTCGCAGTAAGTACGGTAGGGTTATTTCATGTTAACGTAGTGACCTGCAGTGCAAACTGATGGACGATCCAGAAACGCGAATCATAGAATCAATCTGGTGCATTCTGCGACAGACGCGACACTTGCATTTTGGCAGTTGTTTATCATCCCCCAGTGTCCACAACACAGGTTGACTTCCACCCGAAACTAGTTTTAGGAATGGTCCTAGGAGGACGATAAAGCCAGGTTCTCATGAAGGTGAAATTACTCTTCATGATTCTGAGGTTTGGTCATCCCCCAACTAGAAATTCAAGCCCAACCTTCAAGAGCTTACTGTAAGAGCCCCCCACTTCCGCCATATCAGTGCATTCACCAAATTACCAGCGGAATACAAAGCACACATGCCTTACTTATTGCTGATAAACGAAAAGCTCACGATCAATACGCAGACAATGAAGAGTTTTCTAGAGCTGGGTGATCACGTAACAACAACCTAGGACAGTGTGTGTTATGTGGAATATCCACATATATTTACCTATACGTATATGTCGACTTTTTGAACAATCACTACGATATACTTATATAACTGGTTAAAGAAACCAGCTAGGAGTTTATGGATTACTATTTCCTTGATAATGCCTGAGTGGATGTTGCTGGCAACTTCAGTGAGCTAATCAAATTGGCATCGGGAAACAAGCCTTTTGTTCTGCAAGAGTAATATCCTTAATTCGTAGCAGAACCCGAAAGCGTATGGTGGTAAGAGACAGAGTGGCATGTGTACAGAGCTAACTCTGGGCATAACAACTGGAACAAATATTTTGTGCAGCGTAAGCACAGTACTCCACCTGCCCGTAAGGATGAAATAGTACACCATGAACGACTATTTGGGAATAATAGAGCCCGGCTTGGTGCTTCACAACCAACCATGGCTACGTGTGTTCCAAATTATTTCTGTTACCTGAGAACTGTGCTAACAGCAACCTTCTGTACAAACACGTGAGTAGTCTCGGAATATGAAGCGTCGTGTTCCTCTATTCAACTCAACCACCGGATGGGCTTAAATCCACAAGTATGCAGCAAATGTGTGTATGGTTAAAAATCGCTCCAATTTGCTGACTCTCCACTGTCATATGTCTTATGTCTGTCAAAAGCTGCCAAGAGCAGATGTTTGCATGTGTAGCTGTTAATTCAGAGACTATTGTGAGGAAGCTGCTATGGTTGCGCAACCGTAGTTTCCCGGATTTGACAAGATTCGCCCAACAGCACTGCAGGTAGCAATTTGTATTTTAGTTGAGCCAATCACAAGATTTTTTCATACTGCGTGGATGACCAGCAGCTTCCTAACGTATAGATGCAGGCTATAAATACTTATAACTTGTAAGGTCATGGCGGTTTGGAACCTGTCAACTGTCGCCCAGATCGCTCAAATTTGATTGAGTCAATCATAGCGGAAACATTAATGTGGCACCTCAGAAGATATAACGATATTATGCCGAAGCAACACGGATTCCGAACGCATGTCTTGTACTACTACTTGTACTTGTACTAATCAAGTTTGACATTCTGACTGAAATATAGGATAGTCGGACTAACGCTGATGTCATCACTCACTAGGTTATCAAACCATTCGAACGGCTGGATCACAAATCCTTCACTAAAGCTGGAGATAAAAGAAAGTTAGAACCCTGACTTTGGGTGGATCGAAAAGTTTATTCTTTAGTTTCGGCTTCTGGTTCGCGTTCTGAAAGCATTCTCCAATCAAACCGATGTGGACTTTGTTCCAAAGAGGCCACAGATATTCTTGTGCTTCAGCAACGGCTTTTCTTGTGTCACCAATACTAATTTTCTTCTTTTTTGATGATAACAACATATGGTGAGCGATCAGGTGTCGGGAAGATCACGATATGCTGGAACGAGTATTAGACCGCACATTTGGATTGTCAGAGGCAAGTGGATAACTGCACGTGTACGCCACAAGCCCGCTTATGCGTAGAACTTTAGGGACCATAGGTTAAAAACCACCTCACAGGAGCGGGACCGTGGTATGGTGATGAAGATGACCTCGGCTGTCCAGAGAACTCGTCGTAGTCGTCGAAAACCGAGAACCAAAATGTCGGTATCTCACGAAGTGCGTTTGGCGGCTCGGCTCCCTGTATCATCACTCAAATGCTAAACGCATATGCGAGGCTCTGGGTAGAATAAACGACTCAAACCTGGCAACCCCGATTAAAACGCAATCTGGTTGCACTGGAGACCCCACATCGTTGGACAATCAAACTTGTGCAGGGATTGTTTCACTGCGACGGAAAGTCATGGCGGGGTACAACAAAGATATTGCGGTTCACGAGGTGACTTTATTTTGGCATACCAGATCTTTACATACCCCAGTCAGACTTCCTGCAACTTCCTGAAACCTAGCCGCGATACGAAATTGTGAGGTTCCATACTGAAACCGGCCAGCTAACAAGGTCGGCGGAATGCCGAAATAATTATTTTGCCCTTTGTCGGCAGTGGGGAGTCATTTCAACTTCTGTAACTTCTACACAACGTAATCCATGAAAACGCAACGACGATGCATTATGTTGGCTGCATTAAATTCTTTAAATTTTACTTATCGAGTGATAGTGAGACGCAGGTAATTATTATGCTCATTAAACCTCACGAAATCGCGTAAACCTGTCAAATTGTAACTTTGATGTATTTGTCCCAGAAGCTCACAAGCTGCAGAGCTCAAGCACAATCCGGAAAAGCACCAGACGCCTTTCGCCATATTGGTGTTGTCAGTCTTTCGGTCCTCTACTTGGGATCGAACCCATGACCGCTAGAGGTTGACGCTAATTAGCATGTAACTTTAGCCACTGAGCCATGGGGTAATGTGCACCACTGACGATCCCCAATAGGGCGAAATCACCGCCTGGTGCCTTTCCGTGTTGTGGTTGAGCTATGTAGCTTGTGAGCTTCTGAGACGAATACATTAAAGGAACAACTAAACTCGGCCTATTCATAAGTATGGACTTGTGTATTATCGTAGATATTATGGTGAGTCCACAGGTACGCATTTTACTTTACTGTGGCTTTATTTGAACCCTAGTATTTTGGAACAAATGTTAGCCAACAAGCTCATTTCAGTGGTCCTTTCTAAGGCTAATACATTACAAATGAATGACATGAACACAAATATCAATTAAGGATACATATCCAAAATACAGATGATCTGAGTGATCAAGCTAGGTGATCGATCCCATGGCGATCAGGAGTGTGTCTGTGTGGGTGTGGCGTTGTGCAAACGATGTAGTTTACGAAAACCCTCCCATGGGACCTGACAAGCGCTTGCTTTTTCACCCGTATTCTATTATTGTTCTATGGCGTAATTAAAAGATACAAAGCTGGAGTTCATTTCATCATTGACGGCAGAATTTTGGTCCTATTTTAGATGGGTACTTTGTCAATGATGCTTCTCTATATTTCTTTGCAATCGTGCAGACTAGGTGTTTCTCAGACAAACCAAGTTACCAAGCTCCGTTTACTCACTTAGAATCTATAGGTGCCTCATCGGGATTCGCAAAAAGCAGGTTCCTTTCAAAAGTGTGGTTCTGTCCCGTCTCCATAAAGACCCACAAAACCCTTTCAGTCGAAGTGGTTGCCTCAGCTCGATAGGGTGTAGGTTAGCTTCTCTACGAATTCGGTATTTGTTGCGAGTTTTTACATTCATACTCTAATTTATAGGATCTAAAACATTTTCCTGCAAACATGACGAATTTCTGAAAACCAGAAGCATCAATGCGAATTATACGTCAAAGTTAATCAAACTGACAGACGAACAGAATGAGTTGTTCACTCATTTGCAGTTGGCAGAAAACGATCGCACGACTAATTGATAGCTGCTTTTGCTTTCCACCGACTGTGATGAAACCTAATTTGTCAGTCATATATTTTCCCGTCTCATTATAAGAATGATCGCACGCCCCCCTAGTTGTTGCACACACGCACACACATAGCATAACTTGTGCTGTATTAATGCGATTATTTCCAAATTCAATCCACTTTTGGTGCCACATTTAACCACAAGCCACAAAATTGCTTTCTTATTTTACTACGCACGGTGTTACGTTTCATGGTACACGTTTTATGACGCAGGTACGATTAGTAGATTGGTATACTGGCGCGCAGATGCAGTGTAGTGAAAAAGTCTCACCAACTGTTTTTCAGTAGCTCTATAGCTCGCCTCATTAAAAGCAACTTCCGCCAGCTTTGTACACTCTTTTGCGGATTTCTTTGTTTACAATTCCTATTTTCCACACCTAACTTGATGATGACAGCTTCGTACTGCCTTTCCTGTGTGATACATGTTATTTGGATTGAAAATGTGGTTGTCCTCACTAGCTACATGCTTGCTGTGATGGAGAATATTTCGTTGATTGGATCAGGCATTTAGGCTATTGCCTTGCCAGCAAAGTACAATCACATACTGCTTACTTTCTTTCTACTTGCAACTTTTGCTTCAAACAATTATCTGTTTTTCTTCTTTAACGCCTTTTATATTATCTAGGTAATATTTAACTACATTCGCACTGATGTGTGTCCAAAGCGAGATCAACTTATCACTCAATTTCGTCTGATGAAAAGGATAGAGCTGCGCGTTGCTAGAATCACATTTTTCTATTATTTAATGCTCCTAAATGGGTTTTCAGACATTGCATTCTGTGCATTTCTGTTAGTCATTCACGAAGCCAAGTAGCCTGCTAATGATCTCAGACTTCTAGCGCTTCACTTGAAACCAGTACACAAAGTATAGTACTGAGTGCTTCTGGACCTTCATACCTTTAATGCCGCTCTTCACGAACTGGCTGACTAGTTGCAGTCTTGAAAGATGAGTTAGTTGAGCTGGAACCGTTTGCACAGCATTAATGCGATTCGGCAGCTTATCTAGGTTAACACTTCTCACGCGTTGGTTTAGGTTTATCATACGAAGAATGGACAAGGGAACCGTTGTTCATTATCTGGTCACACTAAACGGATGTTTGTTACAAAATGTTTTGGAAAAATTATAACGATGACATATACCCATAAAAATTAAAAACTAGACAAAAATAAAACGATGATTTAGATAGTTTTGGTGCATGTAACTAAGAGAAGGAAGTTACCTCAAGATTTATAATAATAATGTATATATCTCGTCGCACCGAGAAACAGAGTTCACAAAGGGACGGATATTATTTATATCTCAACATGCTCAGGCACGCGAGGCTGTCCATGTTTTGGGTTTTAACATGGTCACAATAGGGATATTTTCGCGAATATCTTCATTTGATACTTTTGTCCTCTGAGCTACCTGTTCGTGGGTGTTTTTATTTGATTGTCTGCGGTGCAGCTTGGTGCTGCCTTTACGGCTGCGGTTTGATTTAGGGGGAGGGCATATGAAAAGAATGAATAAGTGAGATTCACCAATCAAAAGCAGATAATACCCAGTATCACATAAAAGACTGGTATAACACCGTTAGAACTATTTTTGACTAGCAAGTTAGGGTGTTGCGAACATAAGGAAACTACTGTATTAAGGTAACCCCAGTGGATCATCAATCACAAGTTGCTTTATCAGAATGATATATGCCATCGTAGGGAGTTAGGGCATAGCATAGTATCTAGACATTCCTTTGTCCATTTATGTTGTTGAACTAATCAAATTCTGTTTTGGGGCTGCCAGGTGGTTGAGATGCTGGGTGAGCTCTGTTGCGTTCCTTTCAGATTTCACTTGTAGGTGGATATTTAGGGTCTGCTTGGGCATTCACTTTAATGTTAAAAATAAAGAATTAAACGGATAAGTAGACAAAGAAATAGCCGCCTATTCACGGCAAAATCAGTGCGTTGTAGTTTTGTAGATGATGTCAAGGACAGGGTGATTAGGAAAGTGTGCAACAGTGATCCGATGTTTGGTCTAGTGGTAGAAGGGAAAGGAACCACCACTAAGATCAGGGCTGGGGTCTAAGGAATAAGTTAATGGAAACTTCTGCAAGCTAGAGATGAAGTAACTAGGAATCAGGAATACAACAAATCTAATGCAATATGAAGCAGGGTAAGAAAGAACACGGTCATTTGTGGAACCATCTATTCTCCAGCGTTTAAGAAATTAATTCGCAGGATTTGGCATGTTTGGTTAGTTAACTTTCGGAGGAAATAAGATGGGAAATTCTTATCACTAGGACTGTAAATGTTGTTGACATTCTGCCCAGCCGATGGTTCACTGAGAGTTGAAGCGATTCTATGTTTAATAGGTAATCATCAATGCAGTATTCACCCATAACGTTTGTTTACGTGTGCTGATGATTATATACTCGTTTTTGCAGGGTCTGTTTAGCTAAGCATTTTAATATTCCGTGTTGGACCATCACTTATCCAGGAAGTGCACAGCCACAATCAAAGCCGCTGGATGATGGAAGAAATTCAGGTCTCCAAATATACTGGCAACATTTCAGTACACGACTGTTACGAGATGCTTTCATCATTGAACGATGCGTTCACGGGACGTGCAGTCTTCATATGTGGGGCTAAACATAGCATTTAGCTTAAGACAGCTTTTAGTGATAAATACTCAATACTACCGCCTAAGGCATTAATTAACTGGCGGTGGTAGTGGCCGTGACATCTTAAATTTAAGCATCGAGCAGGTGCCACATTTTTAGCATCTTCCAACTTCCGATAGGTTGCAAAGTCTCCTTCGAATAAAAAGAGTCATCTAAGAGGTTTACTCTTGTATTTGATCGGAATCCGCAGTTCGTAATGAGAACACCCTCTAGACACCACACTAGGGCGAAGTACTATGCATATTGCCCAACAATTTATGCTGAATATTGAACTAACCTGTCTAGGTAACACAGCTGGATCCTAACTGCTTTAAGTATTTGCTTAAGCGGAAGTAGGTTGTGTATCATTTAATTTCAAGACACGTGTTTCATGCTCGTTTTTTGCGTCCCACTGACTAGGTTGGTCTAACGAATGTTTATCCCGCAGACTGTGAAATGAATGTAGATGATATTGCGATGCACCAACCTACTTGAAGTTGGTGATCTAATTACAAAGGCAACTTTATCTGTTATCCTTGTTTATAACGAACTAACATTAAGCTTCCCCACGCTTAGGTAACATTTTTACTCCTGGGATGTATCGGTATAATCATCAGGTTCCAGTGGCGAAAACTAACCAGTTACCTACTTCAGTGAAACCGATGAAAAAGTCAAATTTGCTACGTTTGTTACCTCAACCAAACAAGTTTATAAGTCTTCGTATTAATTCATTAGAACGGCAGACAGCTAGCTTGTGTGGAACAGCAAGTATGCGATGATTACACAAAAAGAAAACTTGTACAATGAATATTGAAGATTGCATTGTGTGGTCAAGTATAAATTTAACTACTTAAAACTCCATCGGAATATGGACAAACATATCGTAAAAGTAACTGCCACACGTTTATACGCCAACCCTAATCCAAATTCCCATGTGAAAATTGAACAACCTATGATTTGCAGGATCAACAAATCTACAATAGTGAGTTGTCATTGTTAGTGTGCACTTGTCCTCTGAGTCGAATAATCACGAAAAGTAAAGCCAACGAAGTTTTGAACTGCTGCATAGAATCGGCGCACATGAGTTATTTTGCCAAACTGTTCCAAAAATTTACCACTCTCCGTTCAAAACAAAGGAGGTGTTATAATTGCTTATTATTGGTTACCACAAGGTTGTACCGGTATACAGGTGTGAAGCATGGCGTTCGCCATTGCAGCAGCAGCCTCAACATGGGGAAGTTACCAAGGGGTAGTATGAGTTAGGTCACGAAGAGGCTGAATCGCAGCCGATGCAAGGACTAGGTGCAGTGGTCTATTTACTTGCACCGATCTTCGAAGACCAATTATTGTAAATTCAGATTGAGCCTAGTGATGACAGGTTAGCTCTGTTATATCTATTTTGCCTTGCCTCGGGTGATTAGGGTGTACGCGGGAAAGCCTCACTCTAATACTGCTTTATGATGGAAGGGAGGAGGCAAATGGCGACTAGTTCAGATCAAGTATAGAAACTTTGTTTGAGCGCCCAAAGGATTCGCATTGAGTTAGGATATAGTGTGCACGAATTATCCAGAGACTTAAAGACACATCGCGACAGAACACCTAGGTCATTCACAGAAGAGAGGATTTGTAGATGCATCAATTTAAAACACCGTGCATTTCCAGTCGATCTGCAACGGAACCTTGGACAATGGCTTGTTGAACAAGTCAATCACGTTAGGCGAGATGATGACCGTTAGGGATTTCAGAATCAGTTGGTTGAGTCTGTCCAAGCCAGCATGATTGGTGCCTTCTAGTTTGGCAAGTAGTTGATGCACATCTCGAACAAAGCTAACCACACGGTCGAACGGACACGGAATGGACATCTTATCATCCGCAAACACTGAAGTGAAGTGTATCACTGACGCGGACGAACTCTCAGTGTTGTAGTTTAGAGCGCTCTAGAACAGGGATGCGGTATAATTTTGTTCATCATGTATTTCACTTATAGACAAACGTTCCTTGAACTGCTATCGGTGACACCTTTGAACGTGCAGATCGTTTTATACTGCCATTAGGTAACTCATGGTTATTATTAAAAAGATCTCATTAAAGAGCACGCCAGTGGATCACATCCTGTTCAGACCTAAATAATTACCAGTAAGGAGCTGGAACTCACAGTTACGTAAATCATTATTGCAGCAACGGAGCATCCTAAACAAGTCCAAATTTAGTTGCATAAACCAAACAATTTGGCTGCAAAGCAAAGAAAACATTTAGTGATAGAAATAAATAAGTGTTGCTTCGCCCAACACTGGCACACCAGAACCGCGGTTTCGTCCTGATTTAAGTTCACCAGGTGATGATAGCCTGAGCTGGGGTGGAATTCAAATCCTTTTAGCACACTGCTGTCGCCCAAAACACTACTTGTTTGCGATCCGCGACCAACGCTTAGAAGGGCGGAATGAAATTCGAAGTTGAATTTGGGGAACCTGCTGTATGGTTGAGTATTGAGAACTTGGTTCAGTTTGACGTAAACTTAGCGGGGATCGCGAGGTTTATTTAGCTGTGTAGCTTCTCCCTTACTGGCACACGAGGACCGCGGTTTCGTCCTGGTTTAAAATCATTTGGTGGCAATAGCCTGAACTAGGATGAAAATCAGAGCGTATTAATTAATTGCTGACGCACTGAAAACGACGCTACTGCGAGCAAACATTGGCACAGCGGAAAAGAATTCAAAGTTGAACTTTGGGAACCTAGCTCAGGGCATCATCATTAAGTGAGTACAAACCAGGACAAGAGCGCGGTCGTAACGTGCAAGTGCTAGGAGGAGCAGCACCCAAGTACTACACTGTCCGATACTGCCTTCCCATTCGGGCTGACCGAGTTTTAAATTAAAGTTAAACCTCAGTCCCAATAAATCTTTTGTGTTGCAACCCAACTGCACAGTGGGTTCCTCAGATTTAACTTTGAATTTCTTTGCGCTGTGCCAAGCGTTGTTCTCAAGTCCCATTAGCGCAGGGTTCAGGGCGTCAGTTATGAACTACTGGGCTCTGAATTCCAGCCCAGCTTAGGTTATCTCCACCTGATGAGTGCAAACCAGGACAAAACCGCGGTCCCGGTGTGCTAATTTTGAGAGGAGTAACATCCAAATATTTCCATTTTGGATACGGTTTATGCGATCGGAATGAACGAGGTTAAACTTAAAATAAACCAAGATCTCAATAGAACTTGCTTGTCGTAACCCAACCACAAAGCAGGTTCCCAAAGTATAACCTTAAATTACTTTCCGCTGTTCCAAGTTTTCCTCGCGGATCTCAGTAGATTAGTGTTCAGGGCGTCAGCCGTAAACTACTAAGCTCTGTATTCTACCCCAGCTCTTCATATCGCCAACTGATTAGTCAAAACCAAGATGCAAATGCGGTGATTGTGTGCTAGTGTGGGGATGAGCAACATCCAAACATTTTTATTCTGGATACGGTCCTCGCTTTTGGAATGAAAATGGTTTACCTCAGAATAAATGGAGGACTCATTAGAGGTGGTTTGTTCTAAGACAACTACAGAGCACGTTCCGCAAAATTCAACAATAAATTCCTTTAAGCTGTGTTAAGCTTTGCTTTCGGATATCAGTAGCGTACTTTTGAGGTTGTCAGCCATGAACAACTAGGATCCAAGTTCCAAACAACCTCAAACTTTCGCCACCTGTTGAGTCCAAAAAAGGAAGAAACCGCAGTCGTTGTGTGCCGGTTTTGATAGGAGCAACAACGAAATAATTCCATTTCGGATATGGTCCTTGCGATCGGAATGATCGAAATTTACCTCAAACTGAAAAGATGTGTCAGTAGAGGTGGTTTGTCGTAACCCAAGCACACAGCAAGTTCCACAAATTCCACTTTGAATTCCTTTCCGCCATATATATGTACATAAAACATGTGCGTAGCAGCAGTTAGTCGACAGACATTTTGAAACCATCAGAAACATATGATGACACTGAAGCGTCATATAGTTACATACAAACTCAAAAATGTGCTGCGCTTACTTCGTCCAATAAGATCACCATGGTAAATGTGACTGCAGGCAAACTGTGCTACAGAAGTTGTAAACATGAGTCGTTGCAATCTTCCCAAAATTACTTTCCTGCTTTAATAAATGTCAACATTTCTTATGATCGGCTGATTATAGTACCTCGATTAGCTTCGCGATACATGATGGCCCTATCTCGGAAGTATAAACCATCATCAACACCTGGGGTAGGTTCGAAGCTAAGAGAAAAGCTTATTAATTAATTGGAGGACATTTCGAAACACTCCTGGTGTGATTGAATTGCGACGCGCAATCTCAATGTGGACCGCGCTTCACATTGAAATGAACCTTGGTCACTGCGATCACTGGGACCGTAGCAGAAGCAGCTGGAAATTGGGTGTTGCCCGCCCAAAAACACTGCAGAACCATCACGCTTTTCACGTAATTTCCTCTCATCAGTTAGAGATAGCTGGCTTTGAACCCACGACGATTGGAATAGTAGCTGATACACCTACACCTTTGGCTACCGGATTACGACGGGTAGAGCTTGACACAACGGTTAATAAATGAATGCAGACCATTTAGGAGTGTAAGTTGTGTGATAAGTTTGCGACGTGCAATCTCAATGTGCACTGCGATTCACATTGAAGAGAACCTTGGTCACTGCCATCAGTGGGATTGTAGCCGAAGTAAGTGGAAACTGAAAGTGCTGTTCGCAGGAAAACGCTGTGCAACCATGAAGTGTTTCGATATCATTTTATTTCATCAGGCCGAGATAGCATTTCTCAAACCCGCGACCAATCGAATGGTAGCCAAAATCTCTATCCCTTTGGCTAACTGGTCTTGATGAGCAACGCTTATTACAACGGTTAGTGACTGAATGGAGGGCGCTTTCGGGGTTCACATTGTGCGAGATGGTTACGACAAGTAATATCAATATGTACCGCGATTCACATTAAAGTGAACCTTGGTCACTGCGATCACTTGGACAGTAGCCAAGGAAGCTGGAAACTGGATGTTACCCGCCTGAAAACATTGCACAATCAGGACACATTTGATGTCATTTCCTCTCATCAGGTAGATATAGCAGGCTATGAACCTGTGGGTATTGGAATAGTAGCTGAAGCAATTACCCGTTTTGCGCCCGTTTCTCGAGGAGCAAAGCTTACTGACTAATTGGAAGTCCATTTTGAAATACTCGAGGTGTGATTGGATTGCGATGCGCAATCTCAACTTTGGCTGTGATTCACATTGACGTGCATGATATTTCATGCGATCACTAGGACCGTAGCCGAAGTTAATGGTCATTTGGTGTTGCCATTCCAAAAACACTACACTAACACATTGCAGTGTGCAATGTTTTCGAGCAGATAATACCCAAAATCTGCTTACATGTACCACAGTAGATTACGAGCCAAATATTGTAACAAATATCTGTAGAATTACCAGTCGTCTGTTACATGCCACTGAGGTTCATCAACGCTCAACCCTCGGTCCATCAGAATTGAAGCTCATGGCTTTTAGATACTAGAGGCCTGTGTTACTATTCAAAAGCTTTTCCACTATGACTCACAAGAGGTTAACTGTCGAGCACTACAAGTCAAGTGTGTTGCGCATGACCAATTCCACTCTGCAATTCCGATTATTACCTGTAGAAAGGACAAGGGCTGGCATAACTCATTGGATGGCACGTGCAACTTACAATAATGAATTTGGTGGTTTGCTGGTTGTTCGCAAAAGATAAGCGAGTAATATCTAATGATCTTTCGATGCATCTAGTAATTTTCGTGTGTTACTAGGCCGATACAATTTACCTAAATCCTGCACCATGATTTCTTTTGCCACCGTAAGGCCTTCGATGAAGTTATGTTGGATTGTTACGAGAAAACCATAGGCTCGAACTATCGTGTGCAGTAAAGCACAGTTGTCCTACAGAAGACAATCTAATACACCAATTACCTATTTCTAGTGTGCAAGTCAGTGTCGGATAAATAGTAATATATTTTGCTCAACAATTCGAGGAACTGTTTCGCATATGGTCAGCTCATCATATGCCGTATATTAACAAATATAATCGGGTACATTAATGGGCCAACAATATGAATTTGCAATAACAAAATTTGTCCAAATTCGTTAGTCGTTATATTAGTCGTCCCCCAGAAAGCTACAGGTACCTACTTTTATGTCATTTTTCCCATATTATAGTGTGCGACGGTGTTTGTTTCTATATATTCCCGTTTTTATGTTACATTTATCTCTCGCGAATGTCAAATGTGCAATATACGGAGAATTTTCGCTACAGAGATAGCAGGTATAGTTAAACGCATACGGTCCGCAGTGTTGCGTTAACACAGTACGAAAAACTGACGCATTTCAAATCCCCGTCCTTAATAACTTCGGTTAGCAGCAGTGATGATAATGGGAGATAGGGGCAGAAGTGGGCAGTGAAATCCTGAGTGCATTTTGCAAGTGACTTTATTCAAATGGCACATAACCTTTTTATAAGCTAACCCCCACTTCGTATATGCATGATACTCCAAATAGCATCAGTTTCTATTCGGTAATCTACGGTATTTAGGTAAGTATATTTATGTAAGAAAGCATGAGTTGATAAAATGCACGTATTACAACGTCAACAACAATATCAATTGTTTACCTACCACTGGCTGGCCGTCCATTGTAGAATGGCGATAAGAGCACTTCATTAAGTTAAGTCAGCTCAAGTCAAGAATGCTCTTGATGCAATCAAAAAGTGCTTATTCAGCTTTAACATACATTTCACGGACACGGATATATAAGGAAAACAATAGTATACGAGGATATAACTAACACCATAATAGATGAAAATGGCTTGATAAGGCAAATTTCAATGGATTACTTTCCTGACATGTTCTTGGATGTCTGAAATCTTATAGTTCAATAAACGTGGCAGGTATGGAACTACTGTTGTACCATAAGCCCTTTTGTCCAGGACTAGAATTTTGTAGCTCCGTCTGATGGATGAGGTTAATACACATTCAACCAAGGTCCTGTTGCTAACGTCACGGAGTATTTTAGTTTCAATTATGTTACATGACTTGAATTAGTTGGATTCAATGAGGTTAACATTTCCGGTCTGTACATGGCGCTACACCGGAATAGATGCTTTATTGATTTGGAAATTACTTCGAGACCGTTCCTCAGAATATCAGGAAAGAACACAGGTGAGCAATAGTTTCAGTAGGGTAACACACAAGCAGTATTAAAACACTAGATTGGAAATCGGGGTAGGGAAGATATCTGCGAAGTGTAACTTATAATCAGAGTTCGATAGTAAAAATGGAACATTCGCGCATTTTATGGTGTTTAATAGCCGGCAACATAGTTTGGACGCATCTGAGAGGTGGTCAAGGAGGATTTGGTTGGTGACTATTTGCTTAGATAATAGATGATGATGACTATATCGTCAGCATACTTCAGCAAGTTGGTCCGTTCAGGGACGATGTAGAAGATAACGTAGATAAAAAATAGCAATGGGGACAAAATGGCTCCCTGAAGTACACCCGAGTTCAGGTTGAGTGAAGAAAAGTTTTCCCATTGATCTACTTAACTTTATGAGCCTGGTAAAATATTCTTACAGCAGAAGATCAACAGAAGTTTGAATTTTAGAACCTGATCAATCGCGATTCGGCAGTTCATGATTTACACAACCGAATTCCTTCCTAAATTCCAGGTAGCAGCCTCGGATGAATTTCTCTTTATTGTCCAATAACGAGAGCCTATTATGTAGCAGACAAGCCACTACGTCTAAGGTAGACCTTGAGCTGCTAAATGCTTACTGATGAGGGTCATGCAATGTGTCTGGGTTGAGATCCTTTTAGGAATAAGCCTTAAACGTTTTCAAACCCATTTACTGGAAGCAGTTGACCAATATTTACTGGTTCCATTCTTTGGCACATATGTGATGCCTGTGCTTCGACAAGTATCAGCTATCTTGTGTTGTTTGAAGCACAATGTTTACAAGTCCACGATAGGCAGCGCTAGGTTATCTAGGCACTCCATGTGCGCGACAGTTGAAAATGTATCCGAACCACCTGATTTGTTCAATTGCCACCCGATTAGTTCCAGGTGTACTTCTAGACGGATCAAAGGACAAGGGTAGTCTGAGGCCAACTGTAACCGCAGTTCATATGTCAAAGAAGACAGTATAATTCCAGTCACAAAAGTTAGGTTAAAATTTTCCACATCTGGAGTTGAATGCTTGACTTTGCGTGTGACTCCACTGAATGGCCGTAGCATTTTCCATATTTCAAGATATTGTTGTTATTGTTTCTAAGTATGGCTTAAAAGTAGATTTGGCTGAAGGGACGCACTTCCATTTTATATTGCTCGATATAGATAATACTAAAGTGACGTCCTTGCGCCTAAAATATTTTATTTAGGAGCTCGCATGCGTTCGTGACACTGAGACGAGTATATATCGGCACAGATAAAATGGTTTCACTGGAACCGCAGTTTTCGAAGTAGAAATTTATGTAACTAATTTACTGGTCACAATGCTTCGATACGTTGGCGGTGTGAAATACTCTAAAATGGCTGGAAGCGTTGTTTTTCTAGTCAATTAATGTTCTGGGGAAGGTATTGTCTCCGTCTTTATATAAGATCTTGGAAACGGGTGAGATCTTTGTGTTTCGCCTTGCTACGGATAACGGGAGATAAGTTTACGGTGACACTATCAGAGCTCCCAAGCAGCGCCCGATTACAAGTAGAAAATATTTTCGGGTTGTTACGACTACTACGTTAAGTGTCGCAACTAATCTGGTTAGAGATTGCACTAATTTCGTTAGCTCAAGGATCGCAATGAAGCTTGTGATAGCTCTGTAAAATTTACAGGCACATACACACAAGGATTTTTCCAGGTATTCGAGAACCGCAGCTGTAAATCTGTCGTAACATTTTTCGCCTTCGCAGTTTGCAAAGTCAAGAGAGATACAAGCAATAGTTAATAAAATCGTAGGATAACTGTTCAGTAGTCGGTTTTCCTTACACGGTTACAAAACTGATGAGCTGCAAGTGACATTAAAAATACCTTTAGTCGACGTACCTTATTAAGAATTAATGTAAGTGATAATGGTAGTATCGTGGTTCCTCTGTGTAGATTAATGGTCAACATAAATGGAGCCAAATCCTTCGAGTTCCACAGCTGAATCGTCATTGTCAAATTGAAGCCAGTAATCCTTCAGTATAACGATACACAAGCGAAAATATTCACGAACTTTTATAACAGTCTTGAGACCATCCAATTTTCCGAATAACGATCCAATATTGGCACTAAGTGAAAAAAGCTGGCTCATAATACTAAGACGTTCGCTTCGAAATGCAATTTGCCATTCTTTGCGGTACTTTTGTTTAAAATTTCTTCACCATTTTTTGGTTCCATTTATAGTGTTCATATGGCTTCACCTAAAATAAGTCTCAAATGCATATGCGTGAAACCACGGAAAGATTTCAAATTTGGGCAATATTTGACATATGTCTAGAGTTTCGAAATAAAATATAGAAATCTAAAACAAATGGGTTTTGTTTCAGTGCCGAAAATCATGTTTTATTAAATCATTTGAGTAGGAATAATAGAACACGGCGAATTTGAAGGCTCCGAGGACGTTGTGTATACCTAGGTGGTGGGTGGCTGCTCCTCCCAACACTGCCACCCCATCGCCAGTTTTGTCCTCTTGTCTACTCATCAGATGGAGATAGCATGAACTGGGGTAAAACTCAGGGCCTAGTGTTTAAAGGCTGACGCTTTAGCCACTACGGCTGAAAGTTTCGTGAGCAATACTGTGCACAGCGGTAAGGAATTCCAATTGTCTTTCCGCTAGTATGTCGATATTGATCATTAGGGTAATTCCCCATAGTACTTTGGCTATCACCATATAATTGTTTCTGTTCATTTCGAGCATAAGCTTGTTCAACCTTCATTTGACAAGTAATTGAGAGAAAGCAGTTTGTGACGAATGAGTGACAAAACTGAGCCACGATGAAATGTTGCGACTCGACGACGCAGGTAAGCAAACAGTCTGCTTCATCTGAAGCTCTAGGACAGTCCTTTTAACCGTTTGCAATTACAAACATAAATCATAACATATGTTTGTTATCATTGTTCGTTGGCTAGTGAAATCAATATTCTAATTGCAACGCCTTATGTATCGAAGTAGATCGTTCACTCTACAGCATCCGTCTCATATAGGTCGGCATCAGGATACACTGGATTAATTAACCAGATAGGTTCACTAACATGTTCTCACCCAAAATCCCAAACACACAAATCGACACGCTAGGTTGCCTCACTGGTAATGACCGTATAGTGCTACGGCTGACAGTATTAACCAAAGTACACATTAAAATAGGAAATAATTTACCACCATTCGTTCTTAATACTGAATAAAATCGTTTAAATTATCAATTTTATCTGAATGAGTTTTCTTTATTTCTTATGGCAGAAGCTACAATACAATGGAAAATTTCTGTTCTCCATTTTATCGCATTATAGCCCTTCTTAAGTTTAAGGCTAAAAATGCCGCTCATAGATGTAGAAATACAAGTGGGAATCTGTTATTGCAGTTAAATTAATAAAATGACCATTCCGTTTTTATCCGCATGCACTTGCTGAACATAAATTTGCGGATAACGTCATCCGGTCGGTTATTTTTGGCTGTGTTGACAAGATCACTTTGTGTTAACTTTCTGCGTTCATTGGAAGTATTTCGTGGAAATTGAGCTACGATTCAGTTTCATTTCCGATTCTGAAATTTTCGACCAGAAATACTTGTGTTTTCATCGCTTGGTTTCGGCGATCTTGCTATCGCCATTTTCTTCGTCAATTGGCCGCCATCTTATTTTCGGATTATTCACAATGCCGAAGCAGTCATCCTGTGGTACTTGCTTCAAACTAGTCAAATACCGTGCAAATGCCCTCACGTGTGTTTTGTGCCAAGTTAAATACCACATTTCATGTGTTGGATTATCAGTTGAGCATTTTCATCGTCTTCGCGAGATCCAACACGATTTCATCCAAACTGTATGTGAAAATTGCCAAAATTAGATACAGCCAGAAAGAGTAAAGCCAACGTGTAGGCCTCAGCGTTTCGTTGCGAACAGCTCCATGTGTTTGGCCCAACAGCCTAGCGCGAAGAGCCTTCAGGTTTCGGCTCAGTCGTCCTCCTCTACCCGTGCAAACGCACCGACACCAAGTCCAACCGTTGTGAGAAGCCCAGTTGCACCTGGCCTAAATTGTTTATCTTTGTTGTGTCCACCGGACACTGATGTCCCAGCAGGTGAAAGTCTGAGTGCTGAAGACCAGTGGAAAGAACAGAAGACGAAATTACGAAGGAACTTTTGGTGTTTACGTTTTTTAAGTCAACAGTTAGCCAAACCACGTGAGGCTGGTAGTATACTTTGCCCTGCAAGGCCAACCTCGTCCTACCAGAGGCGTTATAATTACGTGATATTTCACGCGCCGGAGTCCAGTGATCCACCACCCCAGTTTTACAGGGTCTAATTGATAGACACATCGACGCTGGTGAGGATTCAGTAAAAGTGAGGCAGGTCACCCGTCTTGGAAAGCAAGGTGATCAACAAAATCGGCCTATGAGAATCACTTTTGTGGACGAAGCCAGTCCAAGACTGATCATGTCTCGCCTAAGTAGGCTGAAAGGTTTGAAGATTTATGTTCGTCCCTACCTGGACCCAGTAGACAGGGAGCGGCTCAAGTCTGCCATCATTGAGTTAAAAAAAGCACTGGTGAGAGGGAAACAAATCTTCGTATCGTAAATTTTCGGGTGGTTTCCAACAATCCGCGAATCAGGATAAACAGGCTGCTCACACTTCAAGCACGCCCGATGGCTCCTGCTGCGGCCTGCGAGTAGCCTTCACAAACGTTTGCAGTATTATGAATAAGCGCGATGAGCTTTGTTGTTTCGTTGCGTCTGAGCGGCCAGACGTAGTGGGACTCGCAGAGACATGGCTGCATGCAGAGTTATACACCCGAGAACTTGAACTCTACGGTTACTCGTGTTTCTGATGCGATAGACTAAAGAATGCCCACGGTGGTGTCTTACTTTACATCCGGTCTTCTCTGCGTGGGAGACTTGTGAGCACCTACCGAAGTGACGAAAGCCTGTGTGGGCTACTGTGGTGCTCCATACGCCTCAGGGGCGGAGAACTGCTTGTGAGCGCAGTTTATCGCAGTCCCCTGAGTCGTTGTTTGGATTGGCTGTCCCATCATCAAGCCCACATGAGTCGTCCACAGTTTCCGCTTATGGGCGATTTTAACTGTCCTCGAATACGATGGCCTGATGTGCATTTGATGCCTGGACATAGTGAGGTTGAAGCATAGTTCGTGGATTTGGTACTTGAAACTGGTGCATCGCAAAATATATGCCAGCCAACACGCAAATCAACACGTTCAACCTCGTCCTGTCTCGACCTGATTTTAACGAGCTACGAACAAAGAGTACGTGACGTTAGGATCATGGAGCCCCTGGCTACGAGCGACCACTCAGTACTGATAGCTGATATGGAATTATCTTTGCCGTATTCACATCCGCTGCAACCAGCTCCCAACTACTGGAAAACGGACTTCGATGGTCTAGCTCGAGCCGCGAGCCAACTGGATTGGTCTCTGTCACAAGCGGCATCTGTGGAAGATTGTTGGATATTTATAAAAGAGAGATTGACATCATTGTGTTCCCAATTTGCGCCATTGAAATGTCGACCAATTAAGCCTCATTGGTTTGATAAGGAGTATGGAAACCTGGCTCGGAGGCGGCGCAGACTATGGGACAAATTCCTCCTATCTGACTCTGCAAATGATTATGCAGGGTATAAATGTCAGCGGAACCTCTGCAACAGTGCGAAAAAGAATAAACGCCGACACTTTGAAGTGCAGCCACATTAGCCGCGAAGACCGCCCCAAAGAGAATCTTTGCATACGTGAAGCGACACCTGAAGCCGGCAGGTGATGTGTCAGTGCTGGATGGCACGGATGGACAGCCCCTAACCTCCAGCACTGAGCGTGCGTCCGCCTTGGCGGCGCACTTTGCTTCTGTATTTGCGAATAACCAGGTGTCTGTTCCGAGTTCGACGTGTACCGCTATTACCGAACTCGATAGTCTGCATTGCGGCGTTGAAGAGGTAGGTCAACTACTCGCCAACCTTGACGGCACCAAACCTGCCGGACCTGATGGGCTTCACCCACTGGTTCTCAAGTCACTTTCAACCATCCTTTTCCTGTCGTGACTGACCTTTTCAACAGGTCGCTGTCCGAAGTTTCGTTGTCGGTTGACTGGAAATCTGCGGTGGTGAAGCCTATTCCGAAAGGCAGCGACCCTAGAAAAGTAGACAATTACAGGCCAATTTGTCTGACACCTATTTTGGCAAAGGTTGCTGAGAAAATCGTGAAGAAGAGATTGCTGCAGTTGCTATAGTCAAACGAGGTCCCGACGCCCGCACAGCACGGTTTTATGCAAGGTCGCTCATGCATTACGAACCTTCTTGTGACGAGGCATGAGTAGTTGAAGGCAATAAACAAGGGGAAATCCGTCGAAGTGATAATCATCGATTTCAGTAAAGCGTCCGACAAGGTCAGTCATGAGATTCTCCTTCACAAACTCAGGATGTGTGGTGTCGGTGGCTCACTGCACCGGTGGATACGCGACTTTCTTGTTGGACGAAATTGGATGGTACAGGTCGACGACCATCTAACTGACTGGTACCCCTCTACAAGTGGCGTGCCTCAAGGCACTGTGCTGAGGCCCACTTTGTTCCTGATCCACATCAATGATCTACCGCAGCTTCTCTGGTCGCCGTGTGCCTTGTTTGCGGATGACATGAAGATTTGGAGGGAAATCGACGCTCCCGATGACTGTGGCCTACTTCAGCAAGTTCTCAACCGCTTATCCACATGGTCTGCAGAAGTTCTTCTCCCGGTCAACCCAGACATGTCTGTATTTATAAGCTTGGGGAAGGGTGCTAACGGCCGAACCTACACTCTTGACGGCCAAAGGCTATATCCCACACCCTCCGTGAAGGACCTAGGTGTACTCTCACGCTACGATTTGAAGTCCCTGGACAACACGAACAGGCTATATCGGAACGGACTGCGCATGCTTTGGGCGCTCAAACGTAGCTTCGGCACATGGTCTGAAGAGGTTGCCACTCGCCTGTTCTCTTCTATCATTAGACCAATTCTAGAGTACGGTTCGCCCGCCTACTTTCCGATTACCCGAGGCGAGGCACAAAAGATCGAACGGGTCCAACACGTTGCTACCAGGCTCATCCCGAGTTTACGTGGCTTTGGGTATGAAGATTGGTGCGAGAAACTAGGGCTCTACACTTTGTCCTACCGTCGGGTGCGAGTCGACCTCATTATGACCTACCGAATTCTACATCTTGGTGAGTTCCCCATGCTAAGGCCAATACTGCACTTACGAGGGCCATGCAGCACACGCGGACACAGATACAAACTTTCGTGCCGGATATGAAATGTGTTCCTCACCCACTGTGCTTCGAACGGAGAGTGGTAAACATTTGGAACAGTTTGCCCGAACATGTGATTGAGGCAACATCTGTGCAACAGTTCAAAACGTTGTTAGATTTGCATTTTACCTCTATTCGATTCAGAGAACGACTGCACACTTACGATGACATATCACATTTGTGAATCCTGAAATATCGTAAGTCGAATATTTTAAATATTACATGAGAACGACAATGATATTCAAGGTTGACAACTTTTATAACTTTTTTCGCCATATTTCGAAAGAGTTGTACAGAATCCATTTCTACTTGCTCCATAATACAGTATTCAGTGTTCAGTATTCAACCAGTTAAAAGATGCTCTAGTTTTGCAATCCTGATTACTTAATTGTATCACCAAATACTTTCGAATAGTTGTCATATACTAAGGGTAGTACATAAAATATTAAATCATGTAATACATTTTAAAAAAATTCTCTGCTTGTCTTTTACAAATGTTCGGGCTCCTTTCTGGCGAGTGGCGATGCATATATGGTGCATCAAAATTAAGTGAATTATTGACGAAGTTAAGCCAAAACATACTGCGCTGCTATCGCATCACAATTCATTACCAAAACGGATAAAATCAGGACATCCCGTGTGCGTAACACAGCGTTATTCTGCTTGTGGTCTCGCTCAATCGCATATGCGCACATCGGTTATTCTCACATTTAACGTTTTTATTTAACTGTGCTTTGAATGAAGCCGTTAGGGATAAAAATTACCTTTAACCGAACCAAGGTTAGTTTAATGTCGTATTGCGCAATCTCGTTTCCTCAAACATCAAGTTGAACTGCTCTACACGTTCAGCTCCATTCATGGTCTGTCACACATGCCTTGTGGTTAGAAAGGTAATTTTCTATTCCGCTCTCAACAGATTAGTGCCACTAAATATTTATTGGTGACAAAATCATACCTTTTAAACAGGGTATCTGGAGAGAAATATTCCTTGTTAGCGCTTCATTGCATATGTTCGTAAAGTCACATTGTCACAAATCGTACAGTGCAACGGCTGATTAGAAGTAGCCGTGCAACTGTCTGTCGACCGTGCGAGAACAAATTTGATAAACGTCAAACATCAGTCATGCAACTCACAATTGTAGAAACTCGGCAACCATGGGCTCACAAGTCAAGCCGATTAGACAGCAAACAGTCTAGATGATTGATGCCCCAGTAGGAATTAAGTGAGTGAGTCAGCATACCATAAATCACTGCAACTACTTCAATGATTAGAGTTTTGTTACAAGCGGACCATAACGCTTTGCAGCTGTAACATCTGTAGAATTTCAGAAAATGAGTTCACACTTTTAGGAGTGAGATTTGGCAATTAGCATTCATTGAGTACCGAAATTCTCCCAACTAAGTAACCAACGCTTCGAACTTCGTATGCATTGTATTTGGGACAACACTGAGAGATGTATTACCGTTGATGAGCAGAGTCATAAGTATTTACGTTAGTTACCCCGCGACGAAATATCGTGTGAGAAATGGCCTCTTTTATGTAAGGAACAACAAGAACCTTTTAAAAGTATACTCCTAAGTAAGCAGTTGTTTGTCTCGTTTGTCTAATTTTGTATTATTACGCAACTCACTTCGCATAGTGACCATTAAATTGCAGATATAAATTAACGCAGTAATTGTTAATCAGTGTTCGCAACCAGAGAGAATCCATATCTTTTAGCAATAATTTGCACGACTAATTTTCTCTTGGTACAACATAAAGAATGCTTAACCCATGGCACTACTACAGCTATTGTAAGACTCGAAGCAACAGTCTCAGTTATCCAAAATTTTGACAAATTGAGTGTTGCAGTCCACAGTCACAAAAAAGTTTCATAACATCAGTCTGTTTATGCTACGACATGTTCGACTGATCAGGCGCACAAGTAAATTTTAACAGTTTATCAACACTGGCCAAATTCATGGAAGTATTTAGTAGTTATTAAAAAGCGTATAGGAAATGAGGCGGTTGAACATGTTGGGCTGTTATTCGAGCTAGGTATTTTGCCTGTACAACTTTCATCAGTACGCCAAGTACCATGGTCTATGCAATCTGTTAAAAAAGTTGTGCTGGGCCGGTGACAAAACGCTTGCAGTAAAATCGCAGCTCGGTGAAGATTCAGGTTTATCGAATGAAAGTGATGGATAAGTGAAACTTAAGTTGTGTTACTACATTGACCAATACGCTACTTGCATTTTCAGTGATCAGAAGTTCGGTTAACTTTCACGCACCTTAGGTGTATTGCAAAGTAAACGCAACATGCATGCATTGGACCAAAATTAGCCATTTAAAAACATTTAATTTCGAGGTGCTTCACCACTTGAAATATGCGAACGTATTTAAATCTTGCTACTGCTCACGTATTTTCTAGTGAAACATTAACACTGGGTCGTTAGGTGCATAATTATAAAGTTAACTGAGAAGCCAGAACGATATACTTGAAGCTGCTTCATAAAAATTTTGAAAAATGATGTAATGTCAGCATGAGGCAGTAAGGTCAATATAACTCAGGATGTTGCTTAATTTTTGCTTGGTTCATCTAAATACTCACAGGCACAACTTCTGAAAGCCTTTTAGCGAAACAAGTATCTTTGAAAATGGGAGTCCATGTGCGCCGCTGTGAACATCATCCGGATTAGTCCGATCCCTGTATCCGGCATCTGGCAATACTGTTAATTTGCGCATGCTTAAACCAATACAACCCATGCGACTAATTGTGATAGGTCCAGTTTCACTGACCAGTGTCGCCATGCTAGTATTAACTGTTAGTAATGAAGAAACTAAGACAAAGCGCCGAGCAAAAGAAGAATAAGACAAATTGGAAAAACTTGGCAACCTTTATTAAAGAGGAACCTTGAATTCCATCTATCAAGTTTTGACTTTATAATCTTAGCAATTTTGATACTGCATTTTGCCGTAGAGGGGCCTTTAAATCTCACCTGGACCATCAGAAAGGCATCCATTAATAAGGTGTAATGTACCAACCTGGTTAAGCTTCTTGACCATTTGAAAAGTCTGCTCACGTTATGAACTGTTCCTAACCTGGCTGCAACCGTAGTAAGCAGTGCACACAATTTTAAGTAAACAGGTGTATGCGGATATTACCGATCAAAGTGCTAATTTTGAAATCAGTTAGCACTGGTGTGACGGCAAGCGTTCCAGACATTCTAAACATTAACTCCTGTATGACTTACTTAGTGCCCCACTAGGCGGGAGTAATAGTTTTAAGCACAGGTGAACTGGAACAAGTATTCGCCAAAGATTAGCTAAGGGAATTAAGCAAGAATCGTATCCGTGTAGCAACACCATGTTCTTCGTAATGCCTGACACTTTGTCCCTGGCTAATAGACAGCGTTAATGACTCAGAATTAGAAGGACCACACCAAGTGATAGGTGCACTGAACATCTTAGCTCATCGGAGCTTTTACGTGATTGTTCGCTTAAAGTCAGAACTGTAAGCGTGTCGGCTCTTGTTTGCTAAAACCATGAGCTTTAAAGACTTAAGGCACTAGTAGAAATATGCACCAATCTGTGTCATTCTATTTGTAAGCAATCCACGGATGATATGTACACCACATGATAGCCATGTCGAGCACAAAGTCTAAACTTATCGTTTTATCATTAGGCAGAGGCCCAGCCATAAAAGAGGCCCATAAATCTGAGGCATTTCCGATCGATTCCATGAGATATCTGAAAGTAAATGTGGTGGCAGGCTCAGCTTCTAATCCGAAAACACCGTTAGTTTTCACTAGATCATGAAGCAGATGTTGAGTTTTCGGTAAAGTTAGACAAGAAGCGTGGGAGATTTTTCTCAACAGGATTACTTGAATAAGAATCAATCTAATCAGGCTCGAGCATTTTGGTCGTAGGCAGCTCACAACTCATGGAGATTTATTAAGGTTGGTTATCTGCATGCATCTCGCCGTTCATTCCCTCGGTGAAATGCACATAAGGGGACAATACATCCTCCATCACGGTAGGATCGAAACGAGATTCCTCGGAAACTGCTTCAACGATTATCATTTGATCTCGTTTACTTTTAGACATGAGTAGTTTGGAGGCATTTGCGATCAGGCTAATTCAACGAGACCTTTCATGCAAAGATCTGTGGTCTTTTTCAAGAATGGGGATGTCAGTGGAGAACCAGTAAAAGACAAACGGATTACAACGAGCATTATAACTATGTGGTTGCCAGTCACTTTTTGTGAGACCGAATTCCCCC
This sequence comes from Dicrocoelium dendriticum, assembly GCA_944474145.2. Lineage (NCBI taxonomy): Eukaryota > Metazoa > Platyhelminthes > Trematoda > Plagiorchiida > Dicrocoeliidae > Dicrocoelium > Dicrocoelium dendriticum. Next base: position 248,273,567 of record OX104063.1, on the reverse strand, counting down.
TGGAATTTTGCAATTGTAATTTTAACGCTTCCTTTTCATCTAGATTATCTATACTACTATATAAAATACATTATCGATTCCGAACTAACATGCATTCACTTTACGCATACTTCTTTGCAATTCGTAACTTTGGCTTCACTTGAACCTCGCCAGTTGATTTATGTCGATACATAAACTTACACGTACTGTATAATTTCAACTTAACCCTGCAACAACGTATTAGTATCTGTTCAATATTGTTGATAAATCGCAGGATTTAGCAAATAATTTACTATCAAACACGCTAGTTACATTCGGCTTCTATGTGGTTACGGTATATCACTAGTGCTGCTGCCACTTCCTTGTAAATAGAGCAAGGGTTTCAAGAAGAATTATCCAAAGACGACTTTTTCACAAAGGTCCACAATACAGGATTCTGTTGAACAATGAACTTGTTACTCAACGTCATTCGCTATTCAGAAGGAAGACAATATACCTTTTATTGCTTTCAGGCTCGACGTAATTGATGAGTTTGTGACGCTCGACCAATTAAAGGAATATTGGCGCATTTTCTCATCGGTTAGCTATTCACATGAATTCAGTGCAAAAATGACAAGCTTGGTCTTCTACCCGACTGGTAAGTATCCACTGTTTCAAATATCACTTTGAAAGCTTTTAATGATACTTTATCTTAATGTAATCGGCTGGCGCAAGTAGAGAACTCCCATATGCATTTATTCGTAGGCGCATGTTAAAGCAAGCCATTAAAAATCGCCCAAAATATGTTAAGTTTTGTTGAGTAAACGATTTTTAGCTTAACTTTAACTAGGGCCGCCACTTACTAAGAAGTTTGTCGGATATGACTGCGTCTTCGAAACATTCTTCAAGTGCGTATACAGTGATGGTGTTGGTAAAGGTTGACACAGTTGGTTTATCATAATGTTGTTGGCATATGCTACTAATGGTAGTGGTTTCGACTATTAGCGGAGTGATTCGGGTGGTCAGCTTATAAGTTATGAATCAGCGTTTCGAATCTGCGTGGATGCGCTCGACTTACAATGAACAATGTATTTATATGGGTTATGCCACGTTGCGTTACAACTCTTGTTGGATAATTGTGGCGATGTCAAATTAACAATAATGATAATAAGGATAGTATGATAGATAGTACTTCAAATATGCAAATAAGAGCTTATGGCTGGCTCGGCCATAGTCCTGCAATCCGCTTAAATTCATTGCATCCGCAGTTAACATCAAATAATTACATGGTAATCTCCAGGTGTGGGATGGAGACATAGGCTAAGTGACAAAGTGTAAGTGGAAGAGTACGTCATCCAACCTTATTTTAAATGCCGTTAGTCTCGGTGCAGAGATGACCGATTCTGGGAGAACATTTCACAGATGCAGACACGAATGGAAAAGATTTTTACGGCACTCTAGAGGGTTAGATTGTACAGCGAGTTACAATGAGTGGCCCCTCGGGGTTGGATTGGGGCTGAGTCGCAGTAACGAGCGGCACACATGATGTAGGTCTCGCAGAATCAAGTATGCCAAGATCAGGTCGCATCTTGTCTGCTATAGCCACCAGTGAATACCCCCATTCGTTGCAGCCACCCCTCATATGAAAGATTGCGCATTACTTCCTTCGATGCCCGACATTGTGGATGTTCTAGTGCGTCAGGTCGTGTTGTAGCATAGATGCCAGGCTGGAATTGCGTATTCGACATGGAGGCGAACATACGTTCGCAGCAGTTGTCAAAATATGGAGCTGTTTATTTGTCCACAGGTCCGTTGCAACAGCACGACGTGTTGGTTTCCAGTCTTCGATGCCTTATCGGCTTGCCTGGAGCGATGGAAATCATCTTGAACCAAGACACCCAAGTCATGTTTAACATTTGATTGTTGCAGTATATTAAATGAAGATGGCGTGTCACCATGGATTATGCGAGATACCATGGCATATTTTACTTTGAGGAATTTAGGGCATGTTTCATACATAAAAACATCTATCATAAAAATATGAAAGTTTGAGCTTATAACAGCAAATTTTGACAAGGCTTTGAAAGCAATGTCTACATCCACCGGATCTTGCTGTATACATTATTGCGTGGTACCGTAAACATAGAGCGGTGGCGTCTACGTGATTTATCACATTTGCTGTACATGGTAATACCTTCGTTTAACTTGGTCCTACTGAATCAGCTCCCCTCAGATTCGATACACACTTGCGCTTAGGAACAATGCCCATATTTGTGAGCACGAAAGTAGCTTTTATCTTAAATCCTTGTCCTTCACTATAGCCATGTCATGTACTAAAATCGTACTGCCGTTTTCAGCCGTTTTTCTCGTGAATGCATTTCGCTACCGTGTTTTCGGAAAATAAGACAGATTAGTGAACGGATCTATTTTCATACATAAGGCGCATAAACCGAAACAAAATAGTCGGTTAGGTCCGACTTAATTTCTCGTTAGCAACAACTATCAAGATTGTAACACATTAAACACAGCAAAATACACCCAGTTTCTCAACAATTTCTCTTCTATAATTCCGCCAAATTCTTCATCTTCGGTGTCGGTGTTTAACAGTTTGGCGATAGTGACAACAAGCAAGCCAGACTTCCACTTCTCATCATATGAGTCAGTGTCGTTGCTCTTGTCTGCCTGTTCATTATTGAAACCCGCCTCATGAACATGTCTCTTAACAGGTGTCATATTGATTCCTTAATTAACAGTATGTGGAAGCACAGGAAGCATCAGCAAATGTGGTAAGGGTACTCGAAGAAGATTCGCTTGATTGCCAGCATGCGATTGGCGCTGAAAATGTTAACGTGCTTAAGATTATATATTGATTAGATTGTATGTTTTCACACATTTCTCCGTAACAGCACTGTTACTGCCTCCTTAGTACACGCACGACGACGTATGTCCCAGAGAGCCTTAGCAGAGAAACCCTAGTTTGGATGATGACGTAGAGTGAACCCAAACAAACGACGTTGCAGACCTGCCTGGATGACCGCACGTCTTGTATGTATGAGATTACATACATACAAGATACAACCAGCGAGACACAGGTGAGCGTTTTGGACAATGTTTTCAAGGTGCATTGTTTTCCGAGTGGAGTAACCATTATATATATCACAGTATGGGATATCCGCGTGGATCGGTGAATAGTTGCTTGCTTTATTCGTCGCCAGAAAGCTCAAAACATTTGGTTCCTGCTGTGAGTTTGCCATCCCCAAAACAAGCCTGTCTAGAGAACATAGAATGCTGACTCCACGAGATTTCTTACCAGCCATCATGCTTCCATAATCAAAGTAGTAATAAATAATTTTGACAGATTTCAGTGCCGTATGAACTTGGAAATTGATTCGAGGTCACTTGGCTTCAGCACAACTATTTATACACAAGCGCACCGAAACATAATTTGCACTGCCGATATTTTTTAGCAAATATAATGATTTTACTTTCACCTTTCGGTCCGAACAATATGGTACTCATGCTTTTTTATACAGTCAAGCCGGTCTGCCGTAGACATATCCACATGACTTTAAAGCCAGTTTTAATCACCGGATTCAGTCCTAAGCCGCAGCCTGATAGTACTAAGTTAAACCGCCCACAATGTTATTAAAACAGAAAAACCACCACAAATAGAGTCTTCAGACATCTCCATTTAACATTTAGACCTCATCGACCATGTGCGGACCCATTGGAACATTCCTCATTCCTCATTTAAGAAGCATCTTTTCAGTTTCACTACAATGCACCTCCCTTTTTTTAATCCCGTGTGCAACCCCAATACTATTTAAGCGAATGTAAATCCGATTGTCGGTTAAAAATATGAAACCGAGGTAGAAATAAGTTTTTGCTATGCGCCTGAGAACCGATGTAATAATTTAAATTTTGTGTGACAGAGGTTGCCAAATGCGTCTAAATTTTTCCTTCTGCTCGTAATGGAGGTATGCACAAAAGCCGCCAGGTAACGTCAAAGAAAACTTTGGCAAATTTTATGACAGTTACACACGGACTATAAAGTTTATAATTATCTACATACGACTATTTACATTCGCATACATGTATGTGTAAACATTGATACCCGTCAATAATGTAGTGCAATGCCACATAGTTGCTTTTCCACAATTAACAAAATGCGTGCCGCTCGTTGCTGCAACTCAGCAGGAGCACCAAAATGCATAGGCACCGCTTGAAATTAGCAGAACAGTACAGTCGCCTCGTGTGCTGTACAAGCGTCTTTTCCATCAGCAAGTGCCAAACATAGAACGCGGTTTCACAATCTATTGTTTGCGCACCTACACTGGCAATGCTTAAAAGTCGGTTGGAGGACGCACTCTGCCAAAATAGACTTTGTAACTACTGTTAATCCTATTTCCGAGAAATAGTTTATATTTAATTGTTTCGCTTATTAAAGCTTTGGAAACCCATGGAGTGCAGGGCTACTGCATTTAAAGTGGTAAAATCATTAATACTACTACAAGAAACAATAAACTACGTTTTTGATAAACGTTTTTCATTAACCCCCAACAACAAACAACGAAGCTTTTAATGCAGTGGTTCCCGATCCTCATAAAATCATTATTCATTATTTATTAACTGCAGATATATAGTACTGTGATACATTCAGTAGCTTAAATGGTTTGGTTTATAACAAGCAGCCAATTTCCGTACATTTTGTGTAATATTAGAACGTCTGGGGACGCCTGTAACAGTGATATTTCCATCTGTTTCTTTGTCATCTAGATGGAAATAATTAGTTTTTTTTCTCTCTGGGTACATGACATGTGTTGAACGTAGAGTGCACTCTGGAAAGTCTACAACACAAAGCTTCAAGCAAAAACTGGAGCATGTAATATCCGATATCTAAATTTTATGGGAATTCAGCTTATGCATGACGACTTTTATTAACATGTGCTGCAAAATTGATTTTGATTAAGGCAGACAAAAATGTCGCTGCATGCAGATACCTTTAGCACTGAACATACTATACATAAATTCATCATATATTTGTAGCAAAATAAAAGTGAACTAAGCTCTGCAGTGTTAGACGAATGTATATAGATCTCTTACATAACAATGCCAAAATAAGCGCACTTGTCACAAACAATATGGGGAAGGAAAGAAAGAAAGAACCACGAGGTGCTTAGAGAAATGCTGCTTACGGATAGCATTCGAAACGTTTGCTGCTACATTTAATAATTAAATGCAGTAGCTGTAGCTTTAATAAAACGAGGACAGTATAGATTAGATGTAAAAGGAATAACAAAAGTTTACAGAAATTCCGGTTCAGTTTCTCTCTTCGGTTTTCTTTGACACATGTGGCCCAATAGGTTGCCATGGCTGGCTAACCAAGGGAAAGATTCTGGACTAAAGCGTTGGAAAATGAGTTGGTTTGTTTTCCCCCTTAGAGTTCCAAGTAGACATGGAGCAATTAGACAGGCGTACCTGAATAGGGGGAGATAATTTAGGGACTGCAAGTGACAACTAGCTTTTTCGTCTTCTCGATATGTTTTTTCCAACACGTCCAAGTAATCAGTTAAATTTGTGGTGCGCTTAGTATGCTATTTATAACATTAAGCGCATGGCAGTATTTTTTTCTTTAACGTCTTAATCGGCGTCGGGACATGTTTGCACAGTTTGACCAACGGGATAAATTTCGACTTACGTTTGAAGCATTTTTGCATCATCTCCAATGACTTTTACCTCTCTCGCATAATGTTAACTAAAAATAAGCAACATCCTAATGTAGATAGAACATACTCCATTGATAGGGTAAGTCTAGCTGATTAAAGGCGGAATGATCTCGGTTAATTTATCCACCGCTAATTTGTTAATTACACTGATTAGAAAGGGTGCAAATTCCCGGATGCATTACGCTCAGATCCAGCATCGTATTGCATTCTGTGCGTTGCTCATCATGAAGTCTGGGATATTCAGATGGCAAGTGATATCGGCAAGATAGAATTTATTTTTGTCTGATCCCAACAACATTTCCTACAGACGACATCACGAGCCTAGAGATGAAAGCTTAATCTAAAACACTGTAGTCTGCATCAGAAATGATTCCTGTTAACTAAGCGGAAATGTGTCTGCCAACGGCATGTAAAAATGCAGTTCCTTTTTATATTTGTTTCAAATTTGTCTCCATCTGGACACTTAAAAAGACGGAACCGTTTGCGCTAAATTGATTTTCCCAATTAGTGGCTGTAATGAGTAGATCAACAAAGTAGCCGCCATTGGAAGATTATTAAAACCATTTCATACCATACTCATCCACCACACAGAAATGTCCATCCTAATGAAATGATTAACTGAAAGTATTATATTATTTTGTGACATAAGGAAGTCAAGTCTAGAGGCGTAATACCAACACGTGTTTTCATTGAAAATTATTGACATGAGTTTAGCGTCTCATTGCATCTGGTTAACCAGGTTGCCTTTAATATTCGAATGATTTGTGTGCAGTTACAACGGCTTAGTGCAGCTGAAGAAGAGCACAGCTGTAAATGAGGGCTATAAATTTATCAAATCGCTTTCAGGAAATAACCTAAAAGTTAAAACGATCTGCACAATTCTTATGAACAATTTCGATTGATGCTTTATAAAGAGAAAATTGGGAATGCAGCTTGCCATGGTGGCCAAGTGTCTTCTAATAAACACAAGTAATGTGCTAATAAAGATGAATTATTCGTTTAGTGATTATTTTCCAAGGTGAACCAAAGGAAGTTTGATCAAACAGTGGGCCTTTTAATTATTCTCACTTTACTTCGTAGTTCATTTGGCTTGGAGATACACATAGTTAGTATTGGACATCGTTTTCTAGTAACTAAATCAATAAGACACGAAAAAGCGTAAATAATTTTTGCAGTAAATCAAATATAACTGGTACGGAATAGTGTATATTTGTGTTCATTTGCAAGCTGCAGATTCGAATAACACCAACAAGTCGGGATAATGACCAATGAGGAAGGGCCGAGCACCATATAGGAACAGAAAAAATTCTTTATTCGAAGTCAACCTAACTCTAGCGCATTTTTATTTATATAACAGCCTCGTTCCCAACTTCTAACCAACTCTGTTCTCTCCGGAGAAGTAAATGAACCAATTACGTAGCGGTTAGGGAAACGCGTTGTTATCACTTCCTACTCACCTACTGTTTGAACTACTGAAATTTCAATTCATTAACAGTTTTTGCAGATCGGATTAAACGCAGACCCTACTTGAGGATACAATTATAAATGTGATCGGATTAACCCTACGGTCCGTGTCCCGCACTATCCAGACACAAACTACTCATTAAATTTCTTTATTAAGGACTGCCTTTTTTACACTCCTACTGTAATGTTGCCTATTACTGTTTCTGTAGTAGAGGCGAAAACTTAGGATCAGAGAACAAGTCCCATTGCTCAGGCTAACAATTGATGATGAATATGAAAATTATTTTCAGAACTGTCCACCATATTGATGCTTCGAGTACACATCCGTTTTAGACAATTCTCCTGCACAGTTTAGTCAGTCTCTCTTGCGCACTTATTTTATATTCTTCTTCGCTTCATAGTTGATCACGACTGGGTCGATCTCCTGAGGGGATGGATTTAAAGGTTCCAAGGCTAATAATTATGCCCATGCAAGGGGCATTACCATTGGTTCCCTGGCGAATATAATGTGCTATGCTAATAAAAAGCAGTTGGCACCGGCTAGGTTGCTTGACTGTCCACATTGTATATTTAAAAATACCCCAAAAGATGAGTTACATAAGTGCTGGATTACCTACTTTAAAAGTCACTTTGGCACACAGCCAGATGAGGCAGGTTAGTGCAAGTGAAAACCATCGAGAGAAAAACTCGCATAGAAGCAAGTCCCTAGGAAGCAGATCCAGTAATGTTTTATTTATCTACATTCGTTATCTTTGCAAGACTCAAAACCCCACAGAAATATCTAACCGACCAATTAGCAAATTCGAAAAACATAGCAGATACTTCTTGTGATTTTGCCTTAGAGCAAAAATCGGGATGTCCAATTGGACTGTACCATGCACCGACAAGGAAGATACCTTTGCTTTTAATCACCACAATATATATTGCCCATGCAAGTGCATGGGATTATCTATATATTTGTTCTGTATTAATTACGGACAAAGCTTCTCATTTAAGGAAAAAATATACCCATTATCATTTTTATATTTATGCAACTGAGCCATGGCTCCATGGCTCAGTTGCATAAGCAACGGGGCTAGTTTGCACAAGCCACTAGCAGTCATGGATTCGAGTCTCCGTAGAAGACCGAAGGATGCGCACCACTGATGAGCCCCATTACGGCGAAGCGACCCACTGGTGCTTTTCCGGATAGGTAGTTGACTTATCTGTATTGTCGGCTGACTGAGACGAACAAAACTACCCGCCAAAATCCTTCTACTCATAAGTAATATACACCTGCTTTACATTGAGTTATTTGCCAACATGAATGACAAAGCTCTTGCGTTTACCAGACGAACCGGGTTGAGAAGAATGATAAGAAATTAGTACCACCACTATGTCGAATGCAAGGCAGACCACAAACGCTGTAGAAATAAGTGGGAGACCGTTTATATTGAATGTATAACAGAATACTACCAATGGAGATTGAGGTGAAAGAAAATAACAAAGAGATATTTCAACTAATTCATCAATCTCACCCTACATCAGCAAGCTAAGGCTAGCCTAGAAAAGCATCAGTTCGGCATCTCGACCTTCTGGGTCTCCTCAGTGACGGACATGTCACTCAGGAGAAACGACAGGCTGACTAAAGGAGAAGGGTAAAACTTTACTACCGAAGCGACCTACAGTGCGAGGCCGTTGAAGTTTCAGACTCACACTTCGCAAATTCTAGTTAATGCCGCCTGAAATCACATTTCTGAGACACCTGCCTTACAGCTTTTGTGGACCGAGACCCAAACTCTTTACCAAGAATGAAGTACCAGCTTGCGACAGCTTTAAGTTGCAGTCCAAAACGAAATTAGCAGATCCTTACCATGGGTGATTTCAAAGTACACTGTTTATAAACACCTGCTACAGTCGGCGAGCAATTCAAAGCATATCTACGATGGCTCATAACCAGTGTTCCACTTTGCAATCACGCCATTAGGCCCACTCGTTAATGAACAGGTAATATGCCATTTTACAGAAGAGTACTAGGGGGAGTTGAATGGTATAGGTAGAAATTCGTCACGCGCGTACAGTGCTTTTCCGGGCGTGTGGCGTCTGTCTGAGTGAGTCTAGATGTGACGAATTTCTACCTGTAACATCCAACTCCCCTAATACTCTTCTGTAATCAGTACGCAGACCAAACTGCTTATAATGCCATGAGTTACTTTGTGGCTTAAGGTTGGTAATCTCGTCGCTTGGTGAGGGGGCTACCCCGAACTCTGCACTGCAGTAACGTGTAAGTCAATGGATAGTGAGCGGCGCTATATCACATCTAGTAGTACATTATTCCCGATGGTCGTTGCCGTCCCCCGTAACTCAGTGGTCTCAAACACGGACTGACAACATTCGAGTTGCAGGTTCGAGCCCTACCAAGGGTCCGATGGAATGCGCACTGCTGATGATTCCTGAAAGGATGAAACGCGCGTACAGTGCATTTCCGGGCGTCTGGCGGCTGTCTGAGTGAGACTAGATGTGACTAATTTCTACCTGTAGTATACCATTTGTCCGTTATCTTATGTCTAGCAACGAGAAAATATTGCTAACCTGCTGGTTGTCGACTACCCTTTGTGTCGTAGTGATGACGCAGACATCTGCTATTCGAAAAGTCGGAGATAGTGCGCAAAATTAAGGCATACGATGGCTTAGCCAAGATCGCCAATTCCACAACCTGATTGTTCAATGCTGAATGTAACCCGGAAATCTCTTGGTTGGAATTCGTCAGCAAATACAATTAATTGGTTACGGAAACCTAAAAGGTACTGCAGTGGGCCTAAAACCGTTTCTTTCGTGAGAAGCAGTACTATAAAATGGATGGCTATACGCAAAACAGCCTGGTGAGAGTAAAGATCGTCACCAAGGCCAGATATTTGGGAAGACTACGTAGCCCATCCAATCACTGCACTTAACTGTTCAGAGGTGACAAGATCGCATATCAGCAGAATATGACAAAAACTTTCATTGATAGGTACAAACTGTTGTACAAGTATGTCAATGTCTGTTGTAAGATGGGGCAGGGAATTCATCCGCTGCGGACGGCTCATGGTCCAACTAGAACAGCTATAGAATCGGCAAAAGCATTGCGGATGCAAATGCTCCCATATTTCACAAGGTCTTTCCATCAGAACGTCTTCCGGCAGTTATTTTCCCAACTCTAGGAGTCACCCACAGCTCTTTTACTGCTTAAGTTGTATTGCAGTAGCTGACGTCACTGCGTAATTACAAGTCCCCGGAAGTTGTCGCCGTTCGTCCAGAGGCACTGGGAGCAGCAACAAGACAACGAGCCAACTTGTGGCTTATTTCTTTTATCCCCGCTTAGAGCAGAACCTAATTGCTGAGATTTTGAAGTTTGGAATAATAACTCTGATTCACAGAAACGGAAGCGGGCCTGTGTCTTCAAACTACTGCCTAGTGTATTTGCTTTTTGTACTATCTAAGTTCGTGGAATTCATCGTTGCCGATGCGTTGGTGTGTTACCTATTAGGTTTTCCAGAAATCAGTCGAACTTTTCAGCACACTTTTTCGATCAATATTTATTTTAGACAAGTAACAATATTTAGTCAACGTGACATCCATTATTAACAAATCCGTACTGCCAACGCTTAGGCAAGTTTTCGATGCCTCTCGAATTAAACGAACTGGGCTGCTTGTCAAAGTATTTGGCAAGGTATGTTCTGATATGTTTGAGGTCATCGAATCTCTTATCCTTGATGTGATTTTGCAGCGAGCGGAAAAGGCCGTAATCAGTAGCAGCAAGGTCCGGATTATACGCTGGGTGCATAAGTGTTTTCATACCGAGCTGCTGAAGTTGGTAGCGCGTCATCTTTGCCACGTGAGGACGTACGTTGTCATGCAAGAGAATGATTCGGGTCGCTTTTGGACGCTTTTGCCTGTTTTTCTCGACCATCTTTAACAGATTTTGACAATAGGCGTCGGTAGTAACAGTGGAGTTGTCAGGTATAAAATCCCAATAGATAATGCCCTGCAATGCCATCAGCTTGACGGCAGCAATTTTTGCCGTGCATTTCGCATTTTGGGACTTGTACTGACTTTATATCTGCTGCGATCCACTGGCGCTTCATGCTATGTTTGACATGGACCACCCACTTCTCGTCTTTAGTAACGATATCGTTCAGCCATTGATTATTGCGTCTTCAGGTAAAAAATGAACGTGCGCTGGCACAACTTTTCAAAAGCTTCTCATCAGTCAACTCGTGTGGTACTAGTGGTCTGAGCTTTGGGAGCATTCCGGATTGGCGCAGTTGGCAATGAACCGTGGTTTTTGGAAGGCGAAGGTGTGACGAGACTTCCCGAAAACTTTGACTAGGATCCTCCCTAAGAGCGTTCTGGAAGCTGCTGTCAATGTCCACCGGCTTACGTTCTTGACCACCAGCTTGAACTAATCGTACTTGCCCACTTTAAATAGGCGGAACCAAAATGCCACCATACCGTAACTCGAATAATTCCCGCCTAGTAAGCCACGCATGTTTCGACAAGCCACGATTGCTTTTCGACCTTGTATGTACTCGTAAAAGTAGCATCCGTGAACAGCATGTAGCTCATTAGCCAACACCGCAGCCATTTTTAAAATGTAGATTAAACGAACAACGTTAGATTGTTGCTCCAGTGTCTCTCCGTATATACCCATATAAAAGAAACTTCCAGGAAATCCCAGAAAATTTCGGAAGGTAATGCCAAAGATCGTTTGATTTCGGGATAACCTAATAGAAAATTTTAACATTAGTGCTCCCAAACAATACGGCTTCCGTCGGCAGCGATCCTGCACAACCAATTCAATAATCGCAAGCAGCAGTTGGACCAAGTCAGCTGACGCTGAAGAGGCCGGTGATGTGATCTAGTTGAATTTGTCCAAGGAGTTCGATCGTTTGCATCATCGGATTCTTCTTTCTAAGCTCCGATGTTACGGGATCGGTGACCCTCATTTTCAGCTGCATCGCAAGGTTTCTTCTGGGACACAAGTAGTGGTCAGAGTTCTTAGTTGCTTAGCTGAACCCATACCAGTCGATTCTGGTGTGCCTCAGCTCCGCGATTACGTTGGTATTCCTCGACGACTTGAAAATAAATCCCTTCAAATGTTCTGCTGTTTGCTGACCATATTAAGATATGGCGCCGAATTCAGCTGGATACCAGTCAGAATTTACTTCAGTGTAACCTTGATCCGGTACATTAGTGGTAATCCCGAAACGCGCTACCGGTGCTGGAATTGAACCACAACACCAAAATAAGAGGTCATTCTCTGAAACTGAAAAGACCGTATCGCCGGTTTGAATGCCGTAGAAATTTGTTTTCCTTCCTCGCATGCTAGCCTTGGAACGTCCTCCCTAATTATGTCGTCTCTGCTCCCCATCTGGCGATATTCAAAAAAGGAGTTGACGATGTGGTCTCATATGCATTTCGTTTTATGACTTGGTGGCCAGGGAACTAGAAAACGCTATCAAACGGTATATTAGCAAAATCCCAATAAATGGATTTATGGATTTATACTTTTAATACGAGAACATACCCGCTATTCTACATAGGTCTATGTTGAGTCCACTAAAACGCTTTTCAGTTTATAACGCAGTTTACTTTTAGCAAGAATTTCCATCATACGGGACTTGTTAAGCATTGCTGTTTTAACCATAATACACCATTGTTCCGTTGTTCTATTTCAGAGGGCTAAGCGCTCCACTGCGTTCGATTCAGCGCCGAAGTTGTGCCAATGAATGCGGTGCATCATGAATCGTATGGCATTTGTTAGTGGTGCAGCTTTCCGAGAATACGAACCACTCAAGCGATTAGAGTGGTCATCATCGCGATCGCTTAAACAGTAACCACCAAGACCTCACAATTATGCCTCAAGTGCAAGCATCTGATGGCAACTGCAGTGCCTCACATTAAGTTTGGGCTGGATTGTATGGGGTACTGCGTTTGGCATACGCTGCACAGATCTTTCGCTACACACAAGCCTAAAAACACGAACGTCGTAGTCGTATCACGGCACTAGCCCTCATAGTAAGGTGCCGCCCATGATATTTCTCTGTTACGACTTGGCCACCTGTCAACCTAGAGGTCAGTGGCAAGTTGATCAGGCTGAGTTTGTCGATTTACTCATAAGCACGAAACTGCCGGAGCGCTGGTTGGTCCACCTAACAGTGGCATCCCTAAACCACGTCTTCTGATGTTTTTTTGAATTAAAAAGAGGAGTTCAACTATAAACTTATGTTCTCGAGTTTTCCGCTTCTTGCCGAGGATGGAAATTTTGTCGAAGGACTAGTTTCAACTAAATGGATGTACTCCAGTTCTCATGCAAATATCTCTGCTAAATCACCAAGGCACACTCCAGTTCATTGAAACGTTCATCACTTAATCTTCCTCTCTTCATTACGATCATTCTACGGGACATGTGAAGCGTTATCTATTTGACGCGTTATATGCAATTGTACTGCCATGTGTGCTTGTGGACTACGTGTTCATAGGCAGTTAGACAAGGAATTAAGTGTTAGCAAAGTCGCTTTATTAGGAGATTTGCAGTTACAAATACCGTAGAAACGAATTTGGGTGTTACTCTCTGATATGACGTGTCAGCTACGTACGTTTGCAGGAGAACAGCCGGTGAAATGGCCAGCTAAAACTGCCTAGTAACCATGCAGTGATTCCCATGTGCGAACATCCCACACAACTGCGTACGGGATACAAATTCAGTTGATGCGTGTCAGTTGGCCTTACGTTGGGTCTGCGCCAATCTGCCTATGCATGTGTGTGTGTACAGATCAGCCGAAACAACCTGTCGACAGTCCAGTCGCAGTATCTCATCTGATTCAGCGACCTGCTAGTTGGTGTACTGCATCCACTATGACGGTAAGTGACGCCTGCTCTAACAAAGCATCTTCTACTCTCCTTGTAACAAAATTGTCATAGTCATATTTCGTCGTTAGCCATCCCAACAGACGGCTGCTTGCAAACCCGTCACATTGCGCTTGGTCATTCGCAGCCATGCAGCTCTGACTGTCTCGCTATCCGCACACAGTACCGTCGCATGCCCCAGAGTTGGTAGGTCGTCCAAAAGCTTGGGCTGCGCCAACGCAAAACCAGCCATAAGATCGCTACTGGGGTGTCGCATTACCGTATTCGCAGATCCTCTACCACCCGTGCCGTTCGCGAGGTATGCCTTTACGTACATGATAATTCACTTATACCCAGTCGCATCACGTGTTTGGACAACCTCGTTCCTCTAAGCTGCGTAGAACTAGCTTTAGATTATTTACGGTTGCTGAATACAAGCTAGGCCGCCCACGCGTCTACGCAGCACACCACGAACTCCTACATTCATGTAAGTGTTATTAAGTTCACCGCTATGGGCTACTTTGGTTAGCTAAATACCAAGGTCACTGCGCGCTTGGTGCGTAGAAAGGATGCCGGATGCTATTCAGTTGCACTAATGAGCATGTTCAATTGGGTTAAAATACAAATCAAAGCCTTGATGAGCAATTCAAGTGCAATGTGGAGGCAATCGGTCGGGAATCCGTTTATCACACAATAAGATCAGTCAAACAGTCCGGTCAGGGCAGTACATGAACTACTGGTGCATGCCATACAGAGTAACGCGTTCTCTAACGAAACGAGCGACTATTTGAAGGCGACGATTGCATTCGTAATTGCTCACGCTAGATGGCATAAAGCAGAAGCGCTCTCAACCTCAGAGTATCTGAACGGAAATTTAGATGTGCCGAAATAGTGTGGCCTATTATGTAGAATCCCGGTTCATTGCTTTTCTTCTTGAATGCATGTACGTTAAATTCCATGCAGCTAGAATAAAAGAACAGTGGCTACGGATATGTTCTCAAATTGGCAGATTAACGTGCCCACGTTTTAGGATTTAAGAAAGAGTGACCAAAGTTGTCCTTTTCTAAGGGGGAAGGAAAGTGCTACCCTCTCCGGACAAGGCCAGTAGCGATTTCAAATGCAGAGATGTCATTACCAGAGCTATTGACTGCGCAATGTCAGAAGGTCGTACTCTGAGCCCTTTGATGTACCAATGTCAATCTGTGTGCCAATCTTCACACAATTTTCTTCGCTGCTCATAAATTTAGCGCAGACAGCAGATCTCTTATTTTACCCTGCCAGATGGTCTTCTTAATAGTACCCCTTTTAAACAGACACCTTAGATAAAAGTTTCGCATTACATTCAGGCTATGCGTTGCTTGGTATCCCTGTGTCTATAACTTGTTGAGGTGCATAGGTCTAAAATAGCAGGATTTTCTAGCTTGCATGGTCAGCAAAACGTCAGTCTCAGAAAGGGCTGAAAAAAGATTGAGTGAACAGATAAAATGTGACGATGTTTTCCTCGTCAGAGCTGTTGACCAGATTGTTTTTCCCCACATATTTCACTTCGGCACAACTATTTGGACAATTAATTAAGTAAACCTATGGTAGAATCCAGGAAGATTTGCCTAGTGGGCACTGTGAATTGGGGTTTTAGCAATCATACGCGGTATATCTGACGCCCTGTGCTCTGGATTCAGGCATTAATGCTATTGAATTCCGATACTAACTCATCTTAGGACAAGCCTGAGTGAGTGAGGTGGTTGCGATATGCTTCCATTAGGAATAATTTTTCAAGCATTGGGTTCAGTTTCAGCGAGTGTAATAAATTTTATTTTGGGCAGAGTGAAACCACGGTTTCATGTGATGGAATTTACAACAAACGCTAAGAATTTCCTAGATTCACTTAATAAATGCCTATAGTACGCGCAAGTGATCACTGCCGAGTTGTCATCTGAGTGCCACTGTCTCGTGTACTGATGAGGATAAAGTTGATAAGCTTACGTTTAGCCATACTAATGCTCCTCAAGTGTACACTGGAGCCGACATTCCTCTTACTAGGGTAATCAATCAAGGAGTTTATTAGTTCCAGTGCCAGAAAAATGAGTCTTTAACCATCCACCTAGCATCAGAGATTGTGGAAAACGCTTTGGATAGCTAATTAAATATGTTGGAAGGAATATCCATTCAACGGCTGTTGTTTCGACATTCATAATATAATATTGACGGTCACGGCGTATACGCTTCTCTACAGAACAAATGACTTGTGCTTTACAACGGAAAAGAGACCGGGGACGAATGAGTTTCCAGTCTGAGATCAAACAACGTATGCAGTTACCTTCTGACGCTAGTGAATCCAGCCATCACATCGAGTCGAATTGTGCATCGATGTTGGCAGAAAAGTGCAAGGAATGAATCTTTCTCAATCAGTGAACGGATTGTTCAGTGAAACAGAGCATCGCATAAGGATAACACTAGTATAGACAGCACATAATTTGCGATGTGGTAATCAAGACCACGAATTTGGTTGCACCAGAGGGGATAAGTTGCTTATGTGATAACCCAGCTGTTCAAACAAGAGTGCCCTTATATTTGCGAACCCTGTCCCTACTTATGCATCCACCTGGCATTTACATTTCCTTTTTCTCATTTATGTGACACCTGTCCTATGTTCACCTTACATACTGCCTCAGTTACCCAAATACTGCCAACCGATATTCCTTCATCGACGTGAGTTACGGTAACGGAACCCATCACAATTCGCTGATGGGATTATAGTTCAGAACTCTACGTAACTGTATTAATGTATATGTGTAATGGGGCGATGTGTATACTAAGAGTAAACATATATATTTGAATATCATAGAAACGTTCTAGTAATTCGCAAGAATTTTATTGCACCTCCCCCTAATTCGCTGCTGGGCTTACAAACACTCCGGGAAGAATTCTTTTCTAATCATCCGCAGCTGCGTCTTCACGGCTTTCAGAGGTTGTCTAGGTATTCAAAACAGACCTTCTTGATCTTGGAGAAGAAGGCAAGTGCGGTGAGTAGAGATGCTGTTAATTTTCTATAGCATTCTTCCGGCCAGAAGCTGTCGGAGTCCTAGCAACCAAACCATTATGAATTATGCTGTAGGGAGCACCTCGTTTTCAATACATACCGACCATTTGCTGTCGTAAAAATGGACTAGCAATGCTCACATCCACCATTGTTTCATGCTGCCTCATTTCATTTCGCTTGTCAAGGTACAAAATCAGAAGATTTCTGAGGAATAAATGCATGAGTTTTGTGTATCATCTGGTTGTATCCGGAAAGGTCACCTCACAATCATTCTGGAAACCAAAAGTCAGTTTTCGCGAACATACGTTTGCGAGCTAATACAATTATGTATCAGTTACATCAATTGGATAGACTGCTGGGGTCCTTCAAACTGGCACAACCTGTTTAGAAGAAGTCAGCTATCGCCATTAATAAGATCGAGGTCGGAGCCTTTGCTCGATCCAGCTGTTATAATAATCATTCGATCGGGCCATGGCAGCCGTAAGTGTGCGTTGTGTATGAAGGTGCGCAGAGAAATGGATAATCTAAACTCCACAAAAAAGAAGCATGCAAATGGCCCCGACTGTATTCTAAATAGCACGATAAATAAATAGGGGTTCTCTAATACACGACTTCTCTGCGTCATGTTTATTTCTTTTGCATATGAGTAAAGCCGCAATGGAGTCAAAAATGTGGACAAAACAAGGATAAGGATGAGCGTCAATGGGATTGATAAGATGGGAGATGCGCATAGGCTTATGAACTGCTTGACACAGACGCTTCTGTGAATACAACCATCGGAATTGGTTAACACAAGACTTACAAACTATCGAGTCCTTTGTGATACTACTAGAGCACCGTAGGTAAATGATAGGAGGAGCTCATAAAACGAAATGGAGAGACGAAGTTGAATGAGGTGACTTAGACTCGGAAAACTGAAATGCCTTCATAACATTGACCACTCACTAGCATACACTATCCTAACCGATGTGACTGCCGTTAACTATCACTAAATAGCACCAACGCACAGATACTTCCGTTTCCCACGTAACAGGTCAATGTTGAGGTGCTAATAACCTGTCTCTTGAGAGCGATTAAGCGCGCCAGTGCTACTCCGCGATTATTAACGGCAGATGCATCATTTAATTTGGTTTAAACTAATGTGTAACCAATATGATGGAGGTATTTCAACTTTTGTATATCCAACAAGAGTAGTTCACACATCAATAAGGCCCAACACCACAGCGTAGCAGCTCGACTAACGGTGGCATTAATGTTACCTTTGAGCAGCTGTTGTTGCTTGGTCTAAACCAAGGAAGACAACTGCTAGCTACAAGTTTAGATTTATTGTCAGGGTTTTAAGTTAGATTCGGTCTGAATCTGGTTTCCATTACTGGTCGTCAGTCGAGCATATGACTGGATATTCGAGACAGGAGTTTATTGAAACATCTGTGTTAAGTAGTGCGAACTGCTTCCACTTTTAAGGTCTGCTCGCTTGTTATTAGTTTTCTATTCCAAGATGATTTGTATCTGTATAGGAAGACACTAGAAATTATGCTAGTACGAGCTTACGGCGCGATAACGGAATACTGTCTGGTTCAAATGGGCAACACCCATCTTTGTTATGCTGAGATTGTGGGTTGTGCAGCATCTAGAATCAGGATACAAGTTTTTGAGAAACATTCTAACAGCTAATGAGACATACGGAATGAATGTAGCCTATTTAATATGTTAGTATACGGGAAAGGGTAGAAAGTTTTCTTCATATCAAGGAAGACGATAACGAATGGATGAAAATGATCTATTTCTCGAGATTGTAGATCTCAATACTCTAATTTGCGTGTTCGTTAGGAGTTAGCCAAAACAATTGCATATTCGGACTTCCTAGTTGGGTGTTGTAGGAATATAAATTCAGGGACTTCCCCTTTTCTGTTCTTTTCACTACCCATGACAGGAAAAGTGTGTGGCTGATCGAGTCGTAGTTGTAAATGTTTTGGCGGCGGCGCTTCGGATTATAATGTGTAAGCAGTAGGTCTGACTTCAGCAGCGATTTTAGTTACTCGAACATCTGTTGAAACAATGCGGACCATTTCCACTCGACGTCTTTCCTCAGAGGATAATTTAGGGATGAAGTACTTGATGCATGCACGGAAGAAATCTACTGTAGCGGCTTACCATTCCAAGTAACAATCGTGGTTTTCTGATATCCGTTGGTACATCTGGATATTTTTTGGATCGAGTCCGCGGTCGTTCCCTTTAATCATGAAACCCAGGAACCTGATAGATTTCAAAACATCTGCGTTTATCCGACCACAAATGGAATCCATATTATTTGATTCTAGTCAATACATCATTTAATTGTTGATATAATGCATCATGCCTTCCGCCCATTTTGATGATGTCATCTAGATAGGCTGCAGCTCCAGGTACACCGGTCAGAATCGTGTCCATGACTTGCTAACAAATTGCAGGTGCAGTTTTGACTCCAAATGATAAACGCTTTTAATGGTAGAGACCGCGATGCGTGTTGCTTTTCAGAAATTTCCCCTCTTCGGAATCAACTTTAAGCTGTAAGTATGCATCTGCAAGATCAAGGGTAGCAAAATACTTGGCTCCATTCAGCTTTGCAAACATGCTCTCATGGATTGGAAGCAGGTATTGATGGGGTTCTATTATAGCATTCAGGCCAGTTGAAAAATCTGAGCATAAGCGAATCCCAACCTTCGGTTTTTTCTCACAATAATAAGGGGTGCCCAAGGGGAGAAATGGACGCGCTCGATCATTCTGGCCTGCTGCAATCGATCAATCTCCTGCTCAACAATTGCTTGAGATTGCATAAGGAACGGGACACCTAGGTCGAAACACCGGTTTTGCATCCGGATGCAAAGCACATTTTGCTTGGATTTTCCGGAAGTGACCAAGTTTCAGCTGGAAGACACAAGCGTACTTGGCTTGAAGCTGTTCAGATATGCTTCGAAATGGATGAGTCCGTATTGTCATATGATACACCAAAACATTCCTTTCAGTATAAATGTGATTCAGTGGTATACTGAGAAGATACAGCTTCTGAACGCAATTGATTCCAAGGAGATTAACGTCGATGAATGAAACCAAGTAGATCGTGCCACGGAGGTGCAGATCATTGTTTACGTCAAATTTAATTTTCCCCACGGTTCCACGGAAGCATTTTGAGCCGTCAACGTTGTGCACTTGAAAAGTCACCTACCCAGCTTCGTCCATGTTAATCGCGAAATGATGGCGATGTCGGGCGCCGTATCTAACTGCGACGTTAAAGGGATACTGTTGATGTTCACTGATAAATAATTACGCTTGTGTGCAACTTTCGTGTGAAACGCCGTAAGAACAAATTTGCTTGACGGCGTGTGGAACTTAACCTTACTAAAATTACTAGTTGGGATATAGAAGCAAATTTTGGTAGCTCAGGTTGTTCAGTTGGTGGTCTGAGTGTTCGCTGAGCTCGGTAGGTTGACTGAAGGTGTTTCATCACCAACCGAGGTAACATCGTCAGAGAGCTTTTATTTAGCAGTGCGGCGCGCTACGAAGCATCAGTGAGTGTCTTGGGTAAAACGCGCGTCTGTAGCTGTGCGACAAACGACAGTGGGTTTCCTTATGGCCAAACCGCTTGAACGTTTTACTGATGCTTTTTGTGTATGCAGTCTCTTGCAAAATACCATGCGCCACAGTTCCAGCATGCGGTCTGGGTTTCCGACTTGACGCATTTCGGTTCAGCGGATAGCTGTACTACAAATTTGGGGTTCTTACAGAATTTCAGCGGTCTCGATCGTGTTTGTTACATGCTTAAGCTTTGGCAACTGCTGGCATTCCGCTGTGATCTCTTGCAAAAACAGGTGTTGTTCCTGTTCAAGCTTGTGGAGGATGCATCAGCATTAGCATGGGACTGCAGACTGCACACGCAAATCAGACTCTTGAAATAATCGGCAGTCATCGTGCCCAATTTGAAGCGATCGCATTCGCGGTTCACGAATCCGGCATGGATGAGAAAATCATGAGCATCGCTTTTGACTACTTTCAATCAACTGTACCACATGCTAAACATGGAGGCTTTGGTCATTGAAAATCCGCGTCCAGGTGTTCGCCGTCTCATCAAAGCTGAAGTCCCTTGTTTTATTCGGCAGCAAGAAATTTGTGTTTCGTGTATGCTCAACTGCACCAAGTTTTCGCAAAAAACAACAGAACTTTCCCGGCATCATCTTGGTATGTAAGTTCAAGTCGAAAGATTTCTTCACAATTTTGAAATCATGGTCCAAATGTCACTCCGCTAACTCCATCGGAGACACTCCGTGATTAAGGCTGCAAGAGGGTCCATGGATGGTCTTGCATCTGTCGGCGTGGATTAGGTTTGAATGTTCAACTTCCGTGAAAGCAATTCAATCAACTGCCGCAGAGGATGAGCCACATCTAACCTACCTTTATTGAGCTTACTTAACACGGTTGTATTTCTCAATGATTTCAAGTGTTGCCCACTACACCTTTGTACTCATCATGACCTACAATATGTTTACTACTGTCTCAAGTGGAATCTGGTGCGGTGACATACCGGGACATTATTATTTTTATTATTAGTATTATTATCGTTACGCGGCAGCGACTGACATCACTATGCAAGCTCCATAGTATTGCTCTCCAGAATATGCGAGCCTGCCACTGTCGTTTATACTACTACATTCTGCTCAATGAAATCGATTGGTAGATTACATGACCTTAGCTAGGCCAGCAACTCCATAGTAATTAACAGTAAGATTAGAAAGCCGGTGCATCGCCGGATAATGGTTCCAGGCATCCATGAGTCCGTTCGTATTTGATGTGCGCGCTGAGTTTCCGAGCGGAATGTCTTCTTGTTGCGGATCAATGCTAGAGGGCAAGTTATTGATATGCTTTCAGTTTGAAGAATATGCTTGAATCAAAAGCTTATCAGCATTTGGTCGCCTCCAGTACGTATAAATTGTATAGTTTGAGATATGGAACACAACCCTCAACGATAGTCCCTCGCGTAACTACGCTAGACTATATATTTGAAGAGAAATTGCCCTGGAAGTCCTGTAGCTAGTGAAAAATCCTGACAATTAACCGACTAGCGATCATCGTGACGTCGACAGTTCGTGTTCCGCAAAGCAGGTTAGAGATAAGGGTGAGCACAGCGACATTTCCCGTTGTTCATCAGACAAACTGAATTCACCGGGGATTAAGAGAACCCAAGTATTAAGCGGATTGATGACCGAATCGCCGAGACGCCAAACATAAGTTAAACTGGACATGGTCAATCTTCTGGATAGACAAAGAATAAGGTTCGGCCCAACGGGAAGGGCACGTAAGTGCAATGCGACAATCGTTTAGGGTGCACTGAATGGCTGTACCGTAAAGCACAATGCAGATCCTTACCAAATAGCTTATGGGCAAACAAGAACACAGTAGTATTATGTGTACATTCATCGCAGTTAGACTAAGTCAGACAGCCACCACGCACTTAGGATAGCGCTATACGGCCGTTTCTTCCTATTGAAACAACTTAGCAGTGCGCACCCGATGAATGCTGCAGGGTTCCAACATACGAACTTATCTAGCGAGTCAGCGATATATGTCACTGAGCCATGGGCGACGGCAGCAGACTGCCATGACTGATATTTAACTGCCATATAGCCCGGCTCATCCTCTACTTTCTTATATGTTGTGACCTTGCAGATGACAGGGCTGGCCCCCACATCAGCGACTTCTTTTGTAAGCTGCCACAAATCAAAGAGCCGTGTAATCTGTTAAGGCGACTTTTCATTTTATAAATGTAGTAGAGGAAGACTTGTGGTTTTGGGAATTTTTCGCCGTTGTACTCATAAGGAGAAATACCACACAGCCAGGAAAGCTCTAGACGGCCGTTTCTTGCTATTTAGACACGACAGTAGTGTGCACTTTCCCAATACTTCCGGATTTGATCCAACGATCTCACTTTTGCCCCTTAACGATTTAGGTCACTAAACGATTAGTGAAAGCAACGGACCGCCATGCCTGATATATAACGAAAATATAGCGCGGCTCACTTTTACTCTCTTGCAAGTGGTGAACATGCAGAGGACAGAGCTACCCACAAGAGCAATGACTTCCTTTGCAAGCCGACACCAACCTAGTGGCCATGAAAGCTGTTTAGACGACTACTAATTCTTCGTAAGAATTAGGGTGGTTTATAGATTTAAGAGTAGATTAGACGCAGTAAACCACTGGCAGAGAGGCACCACACATCCAGAAAGCGATAAGCAGCCGTTTCTTCATTTTGGGACACGACGGTAGCGCGCGCCCTCCGAATCCCTCCTGAGTTGCTCCTACGACCACACACTTGGCACTTAACGATATGTTACTAAACAATTAGCGAAAGCAGCGGACCGCCATGGCTAATCTCTAACAGCGTTATAACGCGGCTCCTCCCCCATGTATGCATTGAACCTGCAAAAGCCAAGCATGGCCCCCCCTTCGCAAGCCGCCATAAATCGAGGTGGCATGTAAAGTGCTAAGTCGACTACAAATTAGTTGTAATTATTCGAATTTCTTAAGTTTCCCTCGGAGAAGGTCCGTGAGGGGTTGCATCAGCTACGCGCAGTTTGGTATGAACCGCCGGAAAAACTTGAGGAGCCCATCAAAACGCCTAAGCTGTTTGAACGAATGAGGCTCCGGGTAGTTGAGGATGACCTGCAGTGACACGCCGCCTGCAGAAAAGATACGATGGCTAAGGAAATTGATTGATTCGTCACCAACTTAAAAGGTTTCTGCGTTAGTCGTCATCCCGTGTTGAGATAAACGATCAAAAACTATTTATACATGATGCACATGCTTTTCCTGAAGAGCTCGCGATCAAAATGTTGTTGCGATAAGCATAAGCGAAGTCTAAGCCACGAAGAAGCGCTGAAGCATTTGCGCGGCAATTTTAGCCCGGATGGCATGCGCAGGGATTCAAACAAACCAAATGGAGTTGTCACTGCAGTTTTACCTATGTCCACTTCTGCTAATGGAGTTTGGTTGCATGCGCGTATTAAGTCGATTTTGCTGAAGACATTTTAACGGCCAGACTTGCGGTGTGATTCACGATATGTAGGATCGGATAGCGATCGGGCGTGGTAACTGTATTCAAGTTTCGATAGTCGCCAAAAGGAAGTCAGTTCTCCATTGCATTCTTCAGGACTTTGTGAACAGTCGACGCCCATGGCCTGTTGGGTGGTCTGAAGATACGAGCTGGAGCATCTGTACGAATTCGGCTCACGCTGCACGTAGTTTGTCTGGAACAAGCTGTCTTGGTCGTGCGTTAACTGGTTAATCGCGTAACTATGTGTTGAGCGACCTCTGTCGTGACTAGTAGAAGCTCTGCAGCCGGTCGAACCAGTCGCGGGTATTCGGAGAGGAGGCTCAAGTAGTCGGACTGTGCATGTGCGATCCGAAATACAGGGCTGATTATCGGGACACCTGAAAGGACGCCATCAACACCCAGTTTTGTATGGTCATCTAAAATTCTGTGGTGACCCGCGTCGACAAGCAATCCGAAATGGCGAAAACGTCGATACCAATAATTGCAGAATGTACTGACGCAACCGTGAAAACCCGTTGAAGGTCTGCGGAGATTTAAATCTAGGTTCATCATGCGCTGACCGTATGAAGCTACCGGTGAGCCGTTGACTGCCCGTAGGTTGTACGTGGGCTTCTAATTCTTGTCTTGTGCGCTGGCAGGGAGAACACTCACTTCAGCTCCTGTGTCGATAAAGAAACCGACGCGCGAGCGCCTATCCGTGACGCAAAACAGACGACTGGTTTGTCGCTGCCGGGTGCGTGGGTCGCATTCACGTGACATTGAACTTGTTTCCCTGGGGCACTACACCACGCTTGATGCAAGGTGAACGGAAACGTCGAGCTTAAAAGCATGAGAACACTTTCGTTCGTCTAGTACGACAGTGCTTTGAAGTCTTCGTCACCGAGGCTTCACAATCCATGTGAAGCATCCGTTCGACCTGAATGCCAGTCGTACTGCAAGTGACCTCGATTCGTCTTTAAACATCTATGTGAATGTTGTACATTGTTAAGCTCAGAACGACTTAGGCCGTTCTGTTAACCCTCCTCTATATGCAAAGCTGAAAGGCCACAAATGCGCGCGTATGTGTTTGTGTGTGTGTGTGGGTGACGGATGCTAAGCAACATTATTCCCTTACATTGGTCATCTCTGCTCAAGCATTCTCATCTTAAAAGCCAGCGGTAGAGTAAAGCCGCTAACGTTGGGACCCCGTTAACTCTTGCCTACCAAGCGCTTGCTGCTTACAGTGTACCACACTCGTTCGTGCATTCGAGTGAAGGAATGAGTGTATTATCAACAATTATCTCTGGAGCCCAAGTATTCTACAACGTTTCCTCGCTTTGGAATGCAGTTTGGAATTTTGGGGCTTAAGGTCGAACAACTTTCGTTGCAAGTGTCCACAAGTTGGCCTGTCCGTGTCTTATGAACAACCCCAGGAAGTAACTGAATAGCAGTTTTCATGATACTGATACTACATGTCCTGTTCCACATATATTCAAGTGGGTGAGTGTAGCTATATTTCTCGCTGTTCTTCGGTCGTACTTGACTTAAGTGCACTTAGGAACAGGCAGCTATTATCAAGATAAGTGGCGGAAGACCAAAGGTGCTTGCTACAATTTGAGTTAAAATGGCCAAGCACCTGGGTTTAATTAGAAGTAGGTTAGTCTAACTGTAGTGGTACGATAGTGCTTTAGTACATATTTCATTGCAAATTAAATCCACGCACAGAAACAATTAACTTGTAGCGCTGAATAGCTGTAATAGGGATGTATGGAGGTTGTTTATCAGTAAAACTTATTGCAAGCAGCAAACGTACAATGAGAATTGCAAGCTGGATGGGTAGCGAATACGGAAGCTAACCACCTTAATTGCGTCACCTACCGAGGCTCTTGAGAACTGTGGTTTGTCTACCCCCAAGCGATCAACAATGTGATGATCAATGTTTTTCATTGCAACTCGCACCATGGGTATTGAGAATTTCTGCGGCCCATTTTATCTAACATTTTTTGTTCCCAGCCATTTTAAGTGGTTCCATTCCAAACCCCGCCGTTAGATACCATCGTGGGCATACTGTGTAACATGCCCAGTTGTCCCTTTACATACCCACCTGAG
The DNA here is from genome assembly GCA_944474145.2 of Dicrocoelium dendriticum. Taxonomy (NCBI): domain Eukaryota; kingdom Metazoa; phylum Platyhelminthes; class Trematoda; order Plagiorchiida; family Dicrocoeliidae; genus Dicrocoelium; species Dicrocoelium dendriticum. The sequence goes on along the minus strand of OX104063.1, from coordinate 248,247,337 downwards.
GTATTCTCCGGTCACAGTGGTCACCCCGTGTTATGCCCTTCATTCTGCATTGGCTCCAAAACACACTATGCCCAACATTCGACACGGGTAACCGAGCCAATCGCCTAGGGTTGTTGTAACCATTTAAAGAGGCAAGCCAATTCCTTGCAGGACTTTGTATAGTGATCGTGTTGAACGGTGGCAATTGAGGTGATTTGCTTTCCTTCTGGGTCTTGCAAAGACCCGGTTGTTCTGGAACTGGGTACGTACACATGGCAGTTGAGTTCTACTTTGTTTAATTGTACTGTAGGTAACGTCTCGGCTTCGTTTCTTGATTAAACCCGGGGTTTTTACTTGTCACTCGAGCCCCAAGCCAACCTGTTACTTACACGAATAGCTTATCGCCACACTAGGGTATACAGCCACATTTGCGCTTGGTTAAGTAAGTAGATGTTATTCAAGCTACTTTTGTACTTTTGCACACTGTTACGAAGACCATATATAAAACTTGGAGCGGCGGGATTTACTATATGTGTTATTCAGGTGGTAAGTTCAAAGAGGTCAACAGAAAATGTGTGGTATTATCGCCCTCTAACGCATTTAGCAGACGGCATCTACAATACGCACTAACGATAAGTCATTACCGTTTTACATTGCCTATTATTTGTGCATCATTCCACTTGGTAACCCTATTGATGGCATTTACTTCCCCATTCCTTTATCTGCCGCTATATATTGTGGCTGTCTACCCTACTGACTAACTTTAACGTTGTCATTTAGGTTCACCTCCAAACATTCAGTAACCGGCGGCAGTCGTATTGCATGCTTATAAGTTTACTTGTGAGTTTCCAAAACTAGAGGAATATGGCTGTTATTTTTCATTCAATCTAAACTCATGTTCCCACATAGTGTTATTGCGCATGTGGTTTACTGTCTCTCTATTTAGTGTATGATAGTTAACATACAAGTGTGAACAAATGCCCACTCGCAAAACTGCAGTACTGCCACTCGAACCAGGGACCTTTGGTATGGTTACTGCTATCCCTACTGAGGGCGATTAACAATTTTATGTTGAATGACAAAGTGGTAGCCAGTTAGAGGCGCTTGGGAGCGCCACCTATCTGCTTGACAGACTGATCGCATTTCGACCCGCGTAACACCATTATCGAATGAATTGATGTCTAACTGGCGCTCGCCCGAATTACAGGTAGCGGTAACCTCTATTCGTATCTTGTTACGCTTCCGGTTGACAGATAGTTCATATTTCACTTCATTTCGTGTGACACCTTGAAGTATATCGGGTTGTGATGTGATGTCAATGTAGCCAGGTTAAGTGTCACTGTACTACGCACTAAGACTCAGACAAATCATCAAATTTGCTTCACGGACAGCGGCAAGAGGATGTGACAAGCGAATCGAAAAGCTTGGATACAAGTAACACTTTCGGCAGTGCTAAAATGGTCAAAATATGCTAGCGCAGAGAAAGCACGGTCAAGGGGAGCACAAGTAGTCTCGCAGGACTAGTTGCCTGGTGGTTCCACATACAAGAGAATTCTCGCTTACCTCTCAAACTAGAGAAAGTCGGACCGGCTCTAGCGTACCTACTGACACGAATAGCCTGCAGTTAAGATAATATCGCATTTACCGTACAACAATGATATGCCATAACTGTCCCATTGTGCTTCATTTTCTCCGTTAAACTGAAAATATGTGTGATTCCGGTTCTTTCACCGCAGACTCTAACATAGCTGAACTTCTAAAAATCAGTGGGATGAAGCGTATCCTTTCCCTGATAACTTGTAAAGTCGCATACTCTATCTCCTTTATATTCTTTGTGTCATCCTTATTCTATCGTTCATGTAAGTCACGTTTGCGTACGGTTTCACTCTAGGATGACTAACTACAAATTTGGTGCAATGTAGTATCTATATTGTACCTGTCCAAGAGACACCTACTAGAAGTTGAATTAGACATGGTCAATGTTCCGTATATACTAAGAAAAAGGTGAGGCCCAAGCGGAATGGTAGGTTCGTGGCTTAGTATGTTACATCGGAAAGGAATCTACGCAGAGCGATCACCGTTTGTTTTGGGAGTACTGAATGGCTGTACCCGAGATTTAGGATGCAGATCGTCACCAAATAGCCTATAGCCACAACAAAATACATAATGATATGTAAATATGGTTGAGTACTTGCATGATAGCCATGCTACGTCTTGGACATTAGCAAAACGTTGCGAACACTGTTTTGAAAGCCGCATATTTGACAGAGGGCAGCGGAAATTATTCCATACAATACTGCGGTTGTTGTCGTGCCAACGAGACAATAAGCAGTGGATACGTGGTAGTGCAATTTGCCAATGCTTACGGTTACGCAAAGAAGTTACTTTGAGAGTCCACGCGTACTAGTAGTAGCAAATGGTTGGACAGATCAGGCGACACGGAGAGCTTGAAGTGAACACCTCATGACATTCGCACGCTGCGCGCTCTCCCCGTCAGCTACGCAAATCAGACTGTATATATAGATAGCAACGTCTAAGTACAAATTATATTGCTGCACCACTCGTTAATTATTCATTCTACCTTGTAACCGCAATGATGACATTTGCTTCACTATTCCTATGTCGGTTTCTTTCAACTATGTATGCCCAAGATTTGAGGCTGCCAGTTGTGTTCACGTCTAAAGGTTAACAAACGCATCAAGTTTTCGTATCAGGTGCATATTTTCATGCATGCGAAATTACTTGTTAGCCTTAAGTAAAAGCAAACCCATACACCTTTGTAGTACTATTTTTACACTAGGTTTAATTGTCTCTATCCAGTTTGTTGTAGTTCATACTTCAGTTTGGTCAAACGCATTTGCAAATGTTGCATTCGACCTGGCATTAGCCACGCATGACGCCAATGCATATCTATAGGTATATCGAATAAATTCGACAAGGTTATTCATACAGCTTTTGTACGGCCAAGTTGGTGCAGGGTAGCGGCACGGCGGCAAATCAGTATTAATTTACCAGTACATGAAGAAGCTGAGTTCATCACGAACTAATTTCAATTTCAGGTATTGCGAACCAAAGTTGCTTTGATCAGTGCAAATTCCGTAGGCTGATCCAGAGTACGGTTGCTCAGGTGCATGAGAAGGCAGTATTGCAAGCGGAATAGAAGCACGATGCGTACGCTTTCACTCGAATTTACTAACCCAGCCCAATAAGGTGGCGGATATTGTACGTTTGCCTGCCTAATGAATATACTTGCATTTCAGGAGTTAGATGTCGCTTGAGTTCCCAGGTTTGGCTACGCCTGATGTGAATGTTGACAATGTGCCTAACTGTTTATTACAAAACACCTTGTCCATACGGCTTTCAAAAGAGGGTTGGTCGTTGCTGGAGTGGAGGGACTGTGTCGTTATATTGATGATGCTAGGTTCAAATGGTGCTTCCTTTCGATGTGGAACGGACTACGGTGTATCCACAGGCTTATGTACGTCTAGTGTGCATGCTTTCCAAATTAGACCGGAATGCTTCTGTTCTGCATGTTGAAGCATTGTGGGTCGGCTCCGTCGATGAAATGTAACTCCTATCCACATGCCACCCGGTTTTATTCTTTCGGGTTTACACCGGATATGAGGCGTGTGGGTGGAATCGTCTGTGGTGATTCGTAAGCCACCCATGCTACTCTGTATGCGCAGACGTCTTGTGGATTGCACAGTGTGAGGCAAATCCGGACGCGTAGGTTGCCTATTCACATACATACTTGTATTCACAAGCTCCGTAAGTTAATATCCTGCTTAATCTTGCAACCACCGCTCGATACATCTTTGTTCTATTCCTTCTAAGGTCATGGAGTCCGCCATGACAGAGGCTATTACTGAATAGTTGGAATGATGTGAATATATCTCACCGGAGCAACATGGTTTCCGCCGAAACCACTCATTTACCAAGAAACTCTTGTTTTACAGTGCCATATGGACGGAATCTGTCGATCCTGAGGAGTTAACGCTGTGTATCTTGATTTTCGATGGCATTGGATAGTCATGATTGCGACATTCTCCTTCTCACATGTCAGAGCTGTGGGATCGGCTATGCCATCCTGGGTTGTATACGTGTATTCAAACTTCTACATCTCCGTAACACTTTAGCTGGCCTGAAACAGGTGCAATGGGATGCCACACAAGACTCGGTTGTAGTACCAAGGCTTATTCACTTCTTTATTAACGGCCACGTGTGACTGCTCAATTCAAACCTTTAACTCGTCGCTGACGATCGCAAAATCTGGCGGATTACACGACGGTAAACGATCATATGACACTACAAGGTGATCACGAAAAGACTCAATGCTGGTTAGTTCAGAACATGCTTTATTTCAACGCTGCTAAATGTCGAGTACTGACATGCGCCACCAGAGAACTTACCCATACCGGCTGACAATACTTCTTTTCAACGCACCTCTCACGAAAATCATCTTGGAATGCTCATGCAGGCCAATGTCGGTTGCTCAAAACCGACCGAAAACACATCAAGAGATGCCAAGGAGCACTCTGGTCTCTTGCGGAAAGTGTAAGACCGGTTTGATCTCACCAATTTTTCACAAATGCTCAATGATTACGTAAAGTCATATGTTGCATACACTATTCAGATCTGGCGCCCGTTGGCAAAAGCCTGATCCTGCTGCTCTTCGACTCCAAAAATCAGAGCAACAACAAATGTTAAGAGTCTGACTCATGTTCTTTACAAACATAGACTACAGACCCTAAGAATTTTCGGTGGCCAATACGGTTGCCTGCGCGGTGATGTTATTTTGGTGTTTCAGATCCTAAAGCAAACAAACCACGCATGTCGGCACTTGTAGAACTTTAGTCAAAACTCCGCACTTCGAAGCCATCAGTTGAATTATGCCACTTGCAGTTAGCCAACAGAGCCGGCTAAAATGCCGCTGCATTTTTTCATCTCCTGTTTCATTGTGGTTGAAGATTTCCACAATTTTCCTCATTTCCGCTTCTGCACTGACTGAATTCGAAAGTTAACTTGATGAAACATTACAACACACACTACAAGACTAATGTTACTGAGACACATCACCTCATAGCCAAAATACGCACGCCAGTAAAATTTCGGTGAGTTCACCGAGATCCTTTGTGTGTGTTTGTTGTTCTATTCACCTTTTTTCACTCTTTGCCTGCCGGAATCGTTATGATTGCTTTTTTAGTTGTGGCAGATCAATTGATCCATTGAGACGACAGTTTCGTACACCTAAGCATGCTTCTGGATTCAAGCTCATCGCTAGGCTCCCGCTTACTTTGGTTGGCACCAAATCAAACAAGCCCCCGGAGTGAAACACAATGGCTACTGACAAACAGCTAGGCCACAGCTGCTGTAACAACAAGTGTCCCGCCCTTCCATGTGAGCTTTTCATCTATACCCTTTGTTTCGTATATCTACCCCAAATGTTAAACCCGTATCATATACATCATCAATAACTCATGCAACATTTGGATTCATTGCGTTACCATACCTGTCCCAATCATCTATCCATTAACACAGGTGTTATTCCTGACGACAGTAGTATTCCTGAAAATAAGTGTAAGTGCGACTCATGGTTGCTACATTGACACTACATCCATGTTCCAAACATGTGCGTACACTGAAAGTACTATGCCGTGTGACGTCAAACGTATCATTTGACACTGATTATGTAACATAACCAGACGGCGCGCCTTTGCTTGTGGATACAGACTCATAATGTCATACTTTATATGAAGTTGTTCACTGAAGTTGTTCTGAAGTTGTTCACTGCAATGGCTCGCACCAAGCAGACGGCACACAAAAACACTGATGGTAAGGCTCCCTCGAAGCAACTTGCTACCAAAAGCCTCAAGAAAGAGCGCACCAGCCACCGGTGGCGTGAAAAAACCCATAAATATAGGCCTGGCACCATTGCGCTACGAGAAATCCGACGCTACCAGAAGTCAGCGTAGCTGCTCATCCGGGAGCTGCCATTCCAACGCCATGTTCGCGAGATCGCCCAGGATTTCAAAACCGAGCTCCGGTTCCAGAGTTTTGCGATATCGGCTCTGCAAGAGGCCAGCGAGGCCTATCTCGTCGACCTGTTCGAAGACACCAATTTATGTGCTATCCACGCTAAGCGCGTCACAACCATGCCGAAGGACATCCAATTGGCAAGCCGGATACGCGGCGAACATGCTTAAGGTGGTTTCTCCTGTTGCAATGTGAACGAATCAACAGCCCTTTTTAGGGCCACTTTTTTTACTACCAACAAAGGGCGAATCACAGCCAATGCAATAGGTCATTAAGTTAAGAAAACTTGCTAGCACGACAGGGTTGTACTTTTTAAAAGAATGTTGTTAACAGATGCGCAGTTGGGCCGCGTCTCGGAGTGGCTGAACACTGCTATGTTGTGGGGAGGAATTGGACCTCGCTTTCCACAGCCATTATGCCGGAGTTTCTGGCAGGTTTTTGCAGGGATCTTTGACGGGCCTGCAACAGAAGTGTACGACCGCATCGCACTTAAATGTTATTCAGGTACAAAGTTAGGAAGATCTCGAAAGGAGCGCACGACGGCAAATGACCAGTGCATTGACGTAACAAATACTCTTACCGCCCTGGGAGGATGTCAAATCGCCGCCCCTCTTCTTGCGGTTATAAACCCGGAAGCCCTCACAATTTTAGACAGTCCTTAAATAATTCGTTATATATAACACTAAGCAAAGATCTAATTGCAGATTGTTGCCACAAGTACAGACAATTGTATTGTTACAATACTCATGATCAAGATTTACAGCTACACTTTTCGTGCATCACTTGAGGCAGTAGTATTGATGGCACTATACATTGTCAAGTTCGATCTGTATGTCGAGAACAGCCAATCCATGAGCCTTGCCTGGTTCAACGATGATTAAAGGTAGTTCGTTAGTAGCTTGTGTCTTGTTAATGCGCACTCACATCTGACAGTGATAAAAGTTCGGGTAAGATATATACGTAGCAGATGTCCCAAGGTGGTATTTCTATATAAGGCTCGCAAGCTCAGAAGCTCCAGTAAATTTGTGGTTTCCTAAAGCTTTCAGAAATGGATACAATCTCATTTCGGCAAGGAATTCCTTTTTGCGATATTGTTGCCAGCTTCAATAAGCGGATAACCATAGTTATCACAAAGCAGATTTGACGGTGTAAGAAAAGCATATTTGTTTGAAGTCATGAACCTGCTAACACCTATGGCATTTCATCCGTCAAACTATATACCAGAGACAGCATTTCCTGTGTCAACTCTGAATCACTTCGTATCGATACAGCAAACAATTATTTATTATCCATTCGTCTCCTTCAGTGGATTAAACACTTTTTGCTTACCCCCAATTTAGCGTGATGCATTTGGATTCATCCGTTGCAATATGCACCGTTTTCTGTCCATTCTGATAAAGACATATTCTCAACGCTTTAAGCTTAAAAAAACTTCGCTGAAGATACAGCCCATTTGTTTAGACATATCTGTGCATCCCTGATTTGTATGAGAACAGATCCTGAAATGCACAAAAACAAAATAAACGAAAAGGACATTACCGAGATGAGAATTAAAGATGCAGCTGGTCTTGTGGTTGTATTTTCTCCTTCTTCTGTGAAATATTTCAGAGAAGTGACGAGTTCTTTACCACAAGATTTACAACCCCTTCTTGACTACGCCATCTAGATTTTACAGTCAATTGATAATTATACCCATGACTTGAATCAAAGCATTTAAGAAATATTTAAATGAAAAAGCACCATAATAGCCGGTCCGTCTTACAAAAGTGTAACAATGAACAGTCGCAGAAACTGCATAAACGCAGAGACTAGTTTATGCGTGACGCAAAAGTAGACTTTGAGCTTTGGAAAGTGAATTTGAAGTACACGTTGTGTGGATGGATTGCGACGCGCAATCTCAAAGTAGACCGCGATTCCCATTGAAGTGAACCTTGGCCATTCGATCACTAGGACCGTAGCTGATGAAGCAGCAGCAAATTGGGTGTTGCCCGCCTGAAACCACTGCACTCCATGACGCGTTTCGAGGTTATTTCCTCTCATCAGATAGAGATAGCAGGCATCGAACCCGGGACCATTGAGATGTTAGTTGTGACCGCCACCCCTAAGCCACAGGGTCACGACGGGCAAAGCTTGGCACAACGGCAAATAACAGATTGGAAAGTGAATTTGAAGTACACGTTGTGTGGACTGAAGCAGATATTGATGGGGTTCTATTGTAGCATTCAGGCCAGTTGAAAAATCTGCGCACAAGCGAATCCCACCCTTCGGTTTCTTTGTCAAAATAATAAGGGCTGCCCAAGGGGAGAAATGGACGCGCTCGATCATACTGGCCTGCTGCAATCGATCAATCTCCTGTTCAACAAGTGCTTGGGATGCATAAGGAACGGGATGTCTAGGTCGAAACACCGGTTTTGTATCCGGATGCAAAGCACATTTTGCTTGGATTTTCCGGAAGTGACCAAGTTTAAAATGGAAGGCACAAGCGTAATTGGCTTGAAGCTGTTCAGATATGCTTCGAAATGGATGAGTCCGTATTGTCATATGATACACCAAAACATTCTTTTCATATAAATGTGATTCAGTATTATACTGAGAAGATGCAACTTCTGAATGCAATTGATTCCAAGGAGATTAACATCGATGAACGAAACCAAGAATATCGTGCCACGGAGGTGCAGATCATTGTTTACGTCAAATTTAATTTCCCCCCTGTTTCCCGGAAGCAATTTGAGCCGTCAAGGTTGTTCATTTGAAAAGCCATCTACCGAGCTTCGTCCATGTTAATCGCGAAATGATGGCGATGTCGGACGCCGTATCTAACTGCGAAGTTAAGGGGATACTGTTGATGTTCACTGATAAATACTTAGGCTTGTGTGCAATTTTCGTGTGAAACGCCGTAAGAACAAATTCGCTTGACTGTCTGTGGAACCTGACCTTACTAAAATTATTAGTTGGGATATAGAAGCAAATTTTGGTAGCTCAGGTTGTTCAGTTGGTGGTCTGAGTGTTCGCTGAGCTCGGTAGTTTGACTTAGGACGTTTCGTCACCACCCGAGGTAACATCGTCAGCAAGCGTTTATTTAGCAGAGCGGCGCGCTACGAAGCATCAGTGAGTGTCTTGGGTAAAACGCGCGTCTGAAGCTGTGCGGCAAACGACAGTGGGTTTCCTTATGGCCAAACCGCTTGAACTTTTGTCTAATGCATTTTGTGTATGCAGTCTCTTGCGAAATACCATGCGCCACAGTACTAGCATGCGGTCTGGGGTTTATGACTTGATGCATTTCGGTTCAGCGGATGGCTGTACTAAAAATCTGGGGTTCTTTCAAAATATCAGCGGTCTCAATCGTGTTTGTTACATGCTTAAGATTTAGCAACTGCTGGCATTCCGCTGTGATCTCTTGCAAAAGCAGGTGTGGTTCCTGTTCAAGCTTGTGGAGGATGCATCAGCATCAGCATGGGACTGCAGACCTCACACAAAAATGAGACTCTTGAACTTATCAGTAATCATCGTGCCCAATGTGAAGCGTTCACATTCGCGGTTCACGAATCCGACATGGGTGAGAAAATCATGAGCATCGCTTTTGACTAATTTCAAGCAATTGTACCGCATGGCAAACATGGAGGCTTTGGTCATAGGAAATCCGCGTCCAGGTGTTCGCCGTCTCATCAAAGCTGAAGTCTTTTGCTTAATTTGGCGGCAAGAAATTTGCGTATCGTGTATGCTCAACTGCGCCAAGTTTTCGCAAAAAACAACAAAACTTTCCAGGCATCACTTGGTATGTAAGTTCAAGTCAAAAGATATCTTCATAATTTTGAAATCATTGTCCAAATGCCACTGCTCACTCCATCGAAGACACTCCGTGATTAAGGCTGCAAGAGGGTCCACGGATGGCTTTGCATCTGTCGGCGTGGATTAGGTTTGGATGTTCAACTTCTGTGAAAGCAATTCAATCAACTGCCGCTGAAGATGAGCCACATCTAACCTACCTTTATTGAGCTTATTTAACGCGGTTGTATTTATCAATGTCTTCAAGTGTTGCCCACTACGCCGTTGTACTCATCATGACCTACGATATTCTTACTACCGTCTCAAGTGGAGTCTAATTCGGTGACATACCAGGACATTATAATTTTTATTAGTATTATTATTAGTACTACGCGGCAGCGACTCACATCACGATGTAAGCTCCATAGTATTGCTGTTCAGAATATTCGAGCATGCCACTGTCAATTTTACCACCACATTCTGCTCAATGAAATCGATGGTAGATTACATGAACCTAGCTAGACCAGCAACTCCATACTAATTAACTGGACGATTAGAAAGCCGGTGCATCGCCGGATAATGGTTCCATCCATCCATGAGTCTTTCGTATTTGATGTGAGCGCTGAGTTTCCGAGCGGATTGTCTTCTTGTTGCGGATCAATGCTAGAGGCCAAATTATTGATATGTTTCCAGTTTGAAGAATACGCTTGAATCAAAAGCTTACCAACGCTTGGCCGCTTACAGTAGGCATAAATTGTATAGTTTGAGATTTAGAACACAATGCTCAACGATTGTCCCTAGCTTAACTACGCTGGACTATGTATTCGAAAAGAAATTGCCCTGGAAGTTCTGTGGCTAGTGAAAAATCCTGACAATTAACCGACTAGCGATTAACATGACATCGACAATTCATGTTCCGCATCACAGGTAAGTGATAAGAGTGAGCATAGCGACATTTCCCGTTGTTCATCAGCCAAACTGAATTAACCGGGGATTAAGAAAACCCGATTACTAAGCGGATTGATGGCCGAATCGTCGAGACCCCCCACAGGAGTTAAACTGGACATGGTCAATTTTATCTGGATAGACAAAGAAAAAGGTTAAGCCCAACGGGAAGGGCACATAAGTGCAATGCGACAATCGTTTAGGGAGCACTGAATGGCTGTACCAAAAAGCACAATGCAGATGGTTGCCAAAAAGCTTATGGGAAAAATAGTACACAGTGGTGTTATGTGTACATTCGTCGCAGTTAGACTAAGTCAGACAGACACCACGCATCTAGGATATCGCTATACGGCCATTTCGTCCTATTGAAATAAGTTAGCAGCGCGCACCCGATGAATCCTGCAGGGTTCCAACATACGAACTTACCTAGCGAGTCAGCGATGTATGTCGCTGAGCCATAGGCGAGGACAGCAGACCGCCATGACTGATATTTAACTGCCATATAGCCTGTCTTACATGTTGTGAACGTGCAGACGACAGGGCTGACCCCCACATCAGCGACTTCTTTTGTAAGTTGTCACAAACCAAAGTGCCATGTAATCTGTTAAGGCGACTTTTCATTATTTAAATCTAGTAGGGAAACCTTGTGTTTTTGTTAATTTTTCGCTGTTGTACTCATAAGGAAAGCCAACACACAGCCAGGAAATCTATGGACGGCCGTTTCTTGCTATTTAGACACGACAGTATCGTGAACTTTCCGAATAATTCCGGATTTGATCCGACGAGCTCACTTTTGTCATTTAACCATTTAGGTCACTAAACAACTAGCGAAAGCAGCGGACCGCCATGAGTGCTATATAACAAAAATATAGCGCGGCTCACTTTTACTCTCTTGCAAGTAGTGAACAAGCGGAGGACAGAGCTACCCACAAGAGCAATAACTTCGTTTGCAAGCCGACACCAATCTAGTTGCCATGTAAGCTGCTAAGATGACTACTAATTATTTGTATTAATTAGAGGGATTTATGGCTTTAAGTGTAGCTTCGACGCAGTAAGCCACTGGCAGACAGGCACCACACATCCAGGAAAGCGATAGACGGCCATTTCTTCATTTTGGGACACAACAGTAGCGCACGCCCACCGGATCCTTCCTGAGTTGCTCCTACGACCACACACTTGCTACTTAACGATATGTTACTAAACAATTAGCGAAAGCAGCGGACCGCCATGGCTTATCTCTAACCGCGTTATAGCGCGGCTCATCCCCCGTGCACGTTTTGAACTTGCAAAAAAACAGGTATGGCCCCGCTTTGCAAGCCGCCACAAATCGAGGTGGCATGTAAGCTGCTAAGTCGACTACAAATTATTTGTAATTATTCGAATTCCTTGAGTTTCCTTCGGAGAAGGTCGGTGAGGGGTTGCATCAGCAACGCGCAGTTTAGTATGAACCGTCGGAAAAACTTGACGAGCCCATCAAAACGCCTAAGCTGTTTGAATGAATGAGGCTCGGGGTAGTTGAGGATGACCTGCAGTGGCACGCCGCCTGCAGAAAAGATACGATGGCTAAGGAAATTGATTGATTCGTCACCAAATGAAAAGGTTTCTGCGTTGATCGTCATCCCGTGTTGAGATTAACAATCAAAAATATTTGTACATGGCGCATGTGCTTTTCGTGAAGAGCTCGCGATCAAAATGTCGTTGAGATAAGCGTAAGCGAAGTCTAAGCCGCGACAAACTTGGTCGACGAAGCGCTGAAATGTTTGGGCGGCATTTTTAGCCCGAATGGCATGCGCAGGAATTCGAACAAACCAAATGGAGTTGTCACTTCAGTCTTAGCTACGTGCACTTCTGCTAATGGAGTTTGGTTGCATGCGCGTACCAAATCGATTTTGCTGAAGACATTTTAACGGCCAGACTTGCGGTGCGATTCCCGATACGCAGGGTTGGATAGAGATCGGGCGTGGCAACCGTATTCAAGTTTCGATAGTCGCCACAAGGAAGCCAGTTCTTCATTGCCTTCTTCAGGACTATGTGGACAGGCGACGCCCATGGGCCGTTGGGTAGTCTGAAGATACGAGCTGTAGCATCTGTACGAATTCAGCTCGTGTTGCACGTAGTTTGTCTGGAACACGCTGTCTTGGTCGGCGCTAACTGGTTCATCGCTTAATTATCTGTTGATCGACCTCTGTCGTGACTAGTGGAAGCTCTGCAGCCGGTCGAACCAGTCGCCACTATTCGGAGTGTGCATGTGCGATCCGAAATATAGGGCTGATTATCGAGACATCTGAAAGGACGTCATCAACACCCAGTTTTGTATTGTCATTTAAAATTATGTGGTTACCAGCGTCGACAAGTAATCCCAAATTGCGAAAACGTCCATGCCAATAATTGCAGAATGTACTGACGAAACCGTGAAAACCCGTTGAAGGTCTGCGGAGATTTAAATCTAGGTTCATCATGCGCTGACCGTATGAAGCTACCGGTGCGACATTGACTGCCCGTAGGTTGTACGTGGGTTTCTAATTCTTGTCTTGTGCGCTGGCAGGGAGAAAACTCACTTCAGCTCCTGTGTCGATAAAGAAACCGACGCGCGAGCGCCTATCCGTGACGCAAAACAGACGGACTGGTTTGTCGCTGCCGGGCGCGTGGGTCGCATTCACGTGACATTGAACTTGTTTCCCTGGGCCACTACACCATGCTTGGTGCAAGGTGAACGGAAACGTCGATCTCAAAACCATGAGAACACTTTCGTTCGTCTAGTACGACAGTGCTTTGAAGTCTTCGCCACCGAGGCTTCACAATCCATGTGAACGTTCTGTCCGACCTGAGTGCCACTCGTACTGCAAGTGACTTCGATTCGTCTTTAAACATCTATGTGAGTGTTGCACATTGTGAAGCTCAGAACGACATAGGCCGTTCTGTTAACCCTCCTCTATATGCAAAGCTGAAAGGCCACAAATGCGCGCGTATGTGTTTGTGTGTGTGTGTGTGACGGATGCAAAGCAACATTATTCCCTTACATTGGTCGCCTCTCCTCAAGCATTCTCATATTAAAAGCCAGCGGTAGGGGTGAAGCCGCTAGCGTTGGGACCCCGTTAACTCTTGCCTACCAAGCGCTTGATGCTTACAGTGTACCACACTCGTTCGTGCATTCGAGTGAAGAAATGAGTGTAATATCAACAATTATCTCTGGAACCCAAGTACTCTACAACGCTTCCTCGTTTTGGAATGCAGTTTGGAATTTTGGGGCTAAAGGTCCAACAAGTTTCGTTGCAAGTGTCCACACGTTGGCTTGTCCGTGTCCATTGAACAATCCCGGGAAGTAACTGGATAGCAGTTTTCATGATACTGATACTACATGTCCTCTTCTACATATTAGTCACGAGGGTGAGTATAGCTATATTTCTCGCTGTTCATCGGTCGTACTTAACTTAAGTGCGCTTAGGAACAGGCAGCTATTATCAAGATAAGTGGCGGAAGACCAAAGGTGCTTGCTACAAGTTGAATTAAAAATGGCCAAGCACCTGGATTTACTTAGAAGTAGGTTAGTGTAACTGTAGTGGTACGGTAGTGCTTTAGTACATATTTTATTGCCAATTAAATCCACGCACAGAAACAATTGACTTGTAGTGAAGAATAGCTACGATAGAGATGTATGGAGGTTGTTTATCAGTAAAACGTATTGTAAGCAGCAAACTTACAATGAGAGGCGCAGGCTGGATGGGAAGATAATAAAGAAGCTAAACACCTTATTTGCGTCATCTACCGAGGCTCTTGATAACTTTGATTTGTCTACCCACAAGAGATTAACTACGTAATGATCAATGTTTTCATTGCAACTCGCACCATGGGTATTGAGACTTTCTGCAGACCATATTATCTAACATTCATTGTTTCCCAGCCATGTCTAAGTGGTTCCATTCCAAACCCCGCAGTTAGATAGTATCGTGGGCATACTGTGTAACATGCCCAGGTGTCCCACTTCATACCCACCTGAGATATTCTCCAGCCACAGTGGTCACGCCGTGTTATGCCCATTATCCTGCATTGGCCCGAGGGCACACTATGCTCAACATTCTATAAGGGAAACCGAGCCAATCGTCCAGGGTTGTTGGAACCATTTAAACAGGCAATCCAATTCCTTGCAAGACTTTGTATAGTGATCTTGTTGAAAGGTGACAAATGAGGTGATTTGCCTTTCTTCTGGGTCTTGCAAATACACGGTTGTGCTGGAACTGTGTACGCACACATGGCAGTTGAGTTCTATTTTGTTTAATTGTACCGTAGATAACGTCTCGGCTTCGTTTCTTGATTGAACCTGGGGTTTTTCCTTGTCACTCGAGCTCCAAGCCAATCTGTCGCTTACACAAATAGCTTATCGCCACATTAGGGTAGACAGCCCCATTTCCTCACGATTGAGTACGTAGATGTTACTCAAGGTACTTTTGTAAATTTGAGAAGACAGTTTGCACACTTTTTCGAAGACCATATATAGAACTTGGCGCGGCGGGATTTACTAGATGTGTTATTCAGGTGGTAAGTTCAAAGAGGCCAACAGACAATGTGTGATATTATCGCCTACTAACGCATTTAGCAGACGGCATCTACAATACGCACTAACGATAAGTCATCACAGTTTTACGTTGCTTATTATTTGTGCATCATTCCACTTGGTAACCTTATTGATGGCATTTACTTCCCTATTCCTTTATCTGTCGCTATCTATTGTGGTTGTCTACCCTACTCACTAACTTTAAGGTTGTCATTTAGGTTCACATCCAAACATTAAGTAACTGGCGACAGTTGTATTGGTTGCTTATAATTTTGCTTGCGAGCTCTAAAACTAGAAGAATACGGCTGTTATTTTTTCATTCAATCTAAACTCATGCACGTACGTAGTGTTATTTCTCATGTGGGATACTGTTTCTTTAGTTAGTGTATGGTAGTTAACATACAAGTGTGAACAAATGCCCACTCGCAAAACCGCAGTACTGCAACTCGAACAAAGGACCTTCGGTACGTCAACTGCTATCCCTACTCGCTGAGGGCGGTTCTCATTTTCATGTTGAATGACAAGTGGTAGCCAGTTAGAGACGCTTGAGAGCGCCACATTTCTGCTTGACAGACTGATCGCATTTTCACCCGCGTAACACCATTATCGAATGACCTGATGTCTAACTAGCGCCCGCCCGAATTACAGGTAGCGTTAACCTCTATTCGTGCCTTTTTACGCTTCCAGTTGACAGATGGTTCATATTACACTTCATCTCGTCTGACATCGTGAAGTATGTCGGGTTGTAATGTGATTTCAATGTACCCAGGTTAAGTGCCTCTGTACTACGCACTAAGACTCAGACAAATCATCAAATTTGCTTCACGGACAGCGGCAAGAGGATGTGACATCCGAATCGAAACGCTTGGACACAAGTAACACTCTCGGCACTGATAAAATGGTCAAGATATGCTAGCGCAGAGAAAGGATGATCAAGGGGAGCACAAATAGTTTCGCAGGACTGGCTGCCTGGTGGTTCCACATACAAGAGAATTCTCGCTTACCTCTGACACGAATAGCCTGCAGTTAAGATAAGACGGCATTTACAGCACACCAATGATAAGACATAACTGTTCCACTGTGCTTCATTTTCTCCGTTAAACTGAACATCTCTATAATTCCGGCTCTTTCGCCGCAGACTCTAACATAGCTGAGCTTTTAAAAATCAGTGAGATTAAGCGTATGGTTTCCCTGCTAACTTGTAAAGTCGCTTACTCTATCTCCTTCATATTCTTTGCGTCATCCTTATTCTATCGCTCATGTAAGTCATGCTTGCGTACAGGTTCACTCTAGGATGACTAACTACAAATTTGGTGCAATGTAGTATCTATATTGCACCTGTCCAAGAGACACCTACTAGAAGTTGAATTAGACATGGTCAATGTTCCGGATATACTAAGAAAAAGGTGAGGCCCAAGCGGAATGGTAGGTTTGTGGCTTAGTATGTTACATCGGACAGGAATCTACTCTGAACGATCACCGTTTGTTTAAGGAGCATTGGATGGCTGTACCCGAGACTTAGAATGCAGATCGTCACCAAATAGCCTATAGCCACAACAAAGTACATAGTGTTATGAAAATAGGGTTAAGTACTTGCATGACAGCCATGCTACGTCTTGGACATTTGCAAAACAGTGCGAACACTGTTTTGAAAGCCGCATGTTTGACATAGGGCAGCGGAAATTATTCCATATAGTACTGCAGTTGTTGTCGTGCCAACGAAACAGTAAGCAGTGGATACGTGGTACGGCCACTTGCCAATGCTTACGGTTACGCAAAGAAGTTATTTTGAGAATCCACGCGTACCGCTAGTAGCAAATGATTGGACAAATCAGGCGACACGGTGAGCTTGAAGTGAACACCCCATAACATTCGCACGCTGCACGCTCTCCCCCGTCAGCTAAGCAAATCAGACTGTGTATATATAGATAGCAACGTCTAAGTACAAATTATATTGCTGCACCACTTGTTAATTATTCATTCTACCTGGTAACCGCAATGATGGCATTTGCTTCACTATTCCTATGTCGGTTTGGTTCAACTATGGATGCCCAAGATTTGAGGCTGTCAGTTATGTTCATGTCTAAATGTTAACAAATGCATCAACTTTTCGTATTAGGTACTTATTGTCCTGCGTGCGAAAATGCCTGTTAGCCTTACGTAAAAGCAAACCCATGCACCTTTGTAGTACTATTTTTACATGAGGTTTAATTGTCTCTATCCAGTTTGTTATAGTTCATGCTTCAGTTTGGTCAAACGCATTTGCAAATGTTGCATTCGACCTGGCATTAACCACGCATGACGCCAATGCATATATATATATATATATATATATATATATGCATATAGCGAATAAATTCGATAAGGTTATTCATACAGCTTTTGTACGGCCAAGTTGGTGCAGTGTAGCGGCACGGCTGCAAACCAGTATTAATTTACCAGTACATGAAGAAGCTGAGTTCATCACTAACTAATATTAATTTCAGGTGTTGCGAACCAAAAGTTGATTTGGTCCGTGCGAATTCCGTAGGCTGATCTAGAGAACGGTTGCTCAGATGCATGAGAAGGCACTATTGCACGCGGAATAGAAGCACGATGCGTACGCTTTCACTCGAATTTACTAACCCAGCCCAATAAGGTGGCGTATGTGGTACGTTTGTCTGCCTAATGAGTATTCTTGCATTTCAGGAGTTAGATGTCGCTTGAGCTCCCCGGTTTGGCTGCTCCTGATGTGAATGTTGACAATGTGCCTAACTGTTATTACCAAACACCTTGTCCATACGGCTTTCAGGAGAGGGTTGGTCGTTGCTGGAGTGGGGGGACTGCGTCATTCTCTTGACGGTGCTAGGTTCAAATGGTGCTTCCTTCAGATGTGGAACGGGCTACGGCGTAGCCACCGTCTTGTGTATGTCTAGTGTGTATGCTTTCCAAATTACACCGGAATGCTTCTGTTCTGCTTGTTGAAGGATGGTGCGTCGGCTCCGTCGATGAAATTTAACTCCTATCCACGTACCTCCCGGTTTTATTCTTTCGGGTTTACACCGGATATGAGGCGTGTGGGTGGAATTGTGTGTGGTGATTCGCAAGCCACCCATGCTACCTCTGTATGCGCAGACGTCTTGTGGATTGCACAGTGTGAGGCAAATCCGGACGCGGAGCTTGCCTATTCACATACATACTTGTATTCACAAGCTTCGTAAGTTAATATCGTGTTGAATCTTGCAACCACCGCTCGATGCATCTTTGTCCTATTCCTTCCAAAGTCATGGTGTCCGCCATGACAGAGGCTATTACTGAATAGATGGAATGATGCAAATACATCCCACCGGAGCAACATGGCTTCCGCGGAAACCACTCATTTACCAAGAACCACTTGTTTGCCAGTGCCATATGGACGGAATCTGTCGATCCTGATGATAGAGTTACCGCTGTGTACCTTGATTTTCGAAGGTATTTGATAATCATGATTGTGACATACTCATGCTCCAATTTCAGAGCCGTGGGATCGGCGATGCCATCCTGGGTTGTATACGTGTATTCCTACTTCTACGTCGCCGTAACACTTTAGCTGACCTGAAAGTGGTGCAATGTGATGCCACGCATGTCTCGGTTCTTGTACCAAGGCTTATGCACTTCCATATTAACGGCCACGTGTGACTGCTCAATTCAAACCTTTAACTCGTCGCTGACGATCTCAAAATCTGGCGGACTAGCACGACGGTAAGCGACCACATGATACTACAAGGTGATCACAAAAGGACTCAATGTTGGTTAGTTCAGAACATGCTTTATTTCAACGCGGCTAAATGTCGATTACTGACATACGCCACCAGAGAACTTACCCATACCGGCTGAGAGAACATCTTTCGCCACGCTCCTCTCACGAAAATCATCTTAGAATGCTCATGCAGGCCAATGTCGGTTGCTCAAAACAGACCGAAAACACATCAAGGAAGGCCAAGGAGTACTTTGGTCTCTTGCGGAAAGCGTAAGGCCAGTTTGATCTCACCAATTTTTCACAAATGCTCAATGATTACGTAAAGTCACATGTTGCATACAGCATTCAGATCTGGCGTCCGTTGACAAAAGCCTGATCCTGCTGCTCTTCGACTCCACAAATCAGAGCAACAACAAATGTTAAGGGCCTGACTCCTCTTCTTTACAAATATAGACTACATTCCCTAAGAATTTTCGGTGATCAAATCATAGCCTGCGCGGTGATCTTATTTTCGTGTTTCATATCCTAAAGGAACCAAACCACGCATGTCGGCACTTGTAGAAGTGTAGTCAAAATTCCTCACTTTGAGGCCATCAGTTGAATTTAGCTACTTGCAGTTAGCCAACAGAGCCAGCTGGAATGGTGCTTCATTTTTTCATCTGATTCACAGTGATGGTAGGTTTCCACAATTTTCCTCATCCCCGCTTCTGCACTGCCTGAATTTGAAAGTTAACTTGATGAAACATTACAACACATACACAACAAGACTTATGTTACTGAGGCACATCACGTCATAGCCAAAATACGCACGCCATTAAAATTTCGGTGAGTTCACCGAGATCCTTTGTTTGTGTTTGTTGTTCTATTCACCTTTTTCATTCTTTGCTTGCCGGAATTTTCATGATTGCTTTTTTACATGTGGCAAATCAATTGATCCATTGAGACGACAGTTTCGTACACCTAAGCATGCTTCTGGATTCAAGCTCATCGCTAGGCTCCCGCTTACTTTAGTTGGCGCCAAATCAAACAAGCCCCTGGAGTGAAACACAATGGCTACTGTCAAACAGCTAGGCCAGAGCTGCTGTAACAACAAGTGTCCCGCCCTTCCATGTGAGCTTTTCATCTATACCCTTTGTTTCGTAGATCTACCCCAAATGTCAAACCCGTCCCATATATATCATCGTTAACTCATGCAACGTTGGAATTCATTGCGTTCCCATACCTGTCCCAATCATCTATCCATTAACAGAGGTGTTATTTCTGACGACAGTACGATTCCTGAGCATAAGTGTTAGTGCGGCTTATGGTTGCTACATTGACACTACATCCATGTTCCAAACCTGTGCGTACACTGAAAGTACTATGCCGTGTGATGTCAAACGTATCATTTGGTACTGAATATGTAACGTAATCAGACGCTTGTGGATACAGACTCATAATGTCAAACTTTATCTGAAGTTGTTCACTGCAATGGCTCGCACCAAGCAGACGGCACGCAAAAGCACTCGTGGTAAGGCTCCCTGGAAGCAACTTGCTACGAAAGCCGCAAGAAAGAGCGCACCAGCCACCGGTGGCGTGAAAAAAACCATAAATATAGGCCAGGCACCATTGTGCTACGAGAAATCCGACGCTACTAGAAGGCAACGGAGCTGGTCATCCGGAAGCTGCCATTCAAGCGCCCTGTTCGCGAGATCGCCAAGGATTTCAAAACCGAGCTCCGGTTCCAGATTTCTGCGGTTTCGGCCCTGCAAGAGGCCAACGAGGCCTATCTCATCGACCTGTTCGAAGACACCAATTTGTGTACTATCCACGCTAAGAGCGTCACAATCATGCCAAAGGACAAGCCAGGTACACGGCGAACGTGCTTAAGGCGGTTTCTCCTGTTGCAATGTGAACGAATCAACAGCCCATTTTTAGGGCCACTTTTTTACGACCAACAAAGGGCGAATCACAGCCAATGCAATGGGTCATTAAGTTAGGGAAAATTGCTGCCACGACGTGGTGGTAGTTTGTAAAAGAATGTTTTTAACAGATGCGCAGTTGGGCCTCGTCTCGGAGTGGCTGAACACTGTTATGTCGTAGGGAGGAATTGGACCTCGCTTTCCACAGCCATTATGCCGGAGTTACTGTCGCGATTTTGCAGGGATCTTCGACGGGCCTGCAACAGAAGTGTACGACCGCATCGCACTTAAATGTTAGTCAGGTACAAAGTTAGGAAGCTCTCGAAAGGAGCACACGACGGCAAATGATCAGTGCATTGACGTAACAAATACTCTTACCGCCCTGGGAGGATGTCAAATCGCCCCCCTCTTCTTGCGGTTATAAACCAGGAAACCCTCACAATTTTAGACAGCCCTTAAATAATTCGTTCTATATAACACTGCGCAAAGATCTAATTGCAGATTGTTGTCGCAAGTTAAGACAATTGTATTGTTCCAATACTCGTGAACAAGAGTTAAAGCTACACTTTTCGTTCATCACTTGAGGCAGTAGTATCGATGGAACTATACATGGTCAAATTCGCTCTGTATGTCGAGAACTGCCAATCCATGAGCCTTGTCTGGTTCAAGGATGATTAAAGGTAGTTCCTTAGCAGCATGTGTTTTGTTAATGCTCACTCACATCTGACAGTGCTAATAGTTCGGGTAAGAAATATACGTAGCAGATGTCCCAAGGTGGTATTTCTGCATAAGGCTCTCAAGCCCAGAAGCTCCAGTAAATTCGTGTTTTCCTAAAGCTTTCAGAAATGGATACCATCTCATTTTTGCAAGGAATTACTTTTTTCATTAATATGAATCAATATCAGAAATCATTTCAGGGTAATGAATTCTTTTCGGTAACTCTCATCGGACCCAAACGTTTACATAACAGTGATTGTGGAGACAGCGTCAACTGGGGCTGGGATTGACTTCTTGACTGTTTGAATGACCAAAATCGATACCTTGAGACAGAGATAGAGATGGTAGACCAAATAAACTAAATAAACATGGGTACACAAGGCTCAGTAGCGGAATGTAATTAAGTAGGTAAGATAACAGCCAATTAACTAAGTAATGGTGTCCGTTTGCCAAGGTAGTAGTATCAGCCGTATAAATCGTTTTTGGACACATAATTCCGGCTTTAGATGGTGAATGTACATAGCCTCGGAGATGGATAAGAGCTGTTTGCGGAATCCTTGGGAGAAGTGTTTAGGTAATTAGTAAATGACTTTGAAGTCATTCTCCGAAGTTGTATGGCCACATTCAAGGAGGTGCGACATGATAGAGCTGCCTGAAGACCTCATTTCGCCTCTGTAAAACCGTACCGGGATGTGTTCACGAACCCTCTGAGATAGGCGTCTCGTCGTGCGACCCATGTATCGTGCACCACAGGAGCCCGAGTACTGATAAATGATTATTGAACGGGTCAACCGTGGTAGTCTATCCTTCAAGGGTTTGTAAGCAACGGCTTATTGTGAAAAACGATTCTCAGGCTGGCCGCGAAATAAGTTTTCTCGACAGCATCTTTCAGGCGCCTGGATAACATATCAGCTGCGGAATCGCCCTTAAAGGGTATATGTATGAAAACTCTTTCTTAGGAGCAATGCTCTTAGGTTGCTTTCGATTACGTTCCTTCAAATGTTTCATGGTAAATTTATCCGAAAACCATTATCCATGAGGGCGTCGCTGATTCTCTGTAGTTCTTCGTTGACGGTATCCGGTGTACAAATACTGCGCGACCTGAAGGCGAGAGATCTGATTAAACTCTACTTGCGCTGTAGTGGTACTGCGCTGTGGAAGTTAGTGTACTGCACATTCCATGTGTGCTTTCTGTGTACCTTTCTGCTGCATGATCCGTCTGAGTTACGGATAACCTCTACATCCAAGAAAGGTAACCGGTTTCCGCGTTCGTGTTCACAAGTGAAATGGAGATTTTTGTGTGCGTCACTGAAAGCTTTCAGCAACTGTTCCGCATGCTTTTCGGATTTGCAAAGTACGAAGGTGTCATCCACATACCGTACGTACATTACGGTTTCATGGATGTGCGTTGCAAGGGGGCCATGTTCCAATTTCATCATGAATATATCAGCCAGCAGCGGCCCCAAAGGAAATCCCATGGCCACTCCGTCAATCTGACGGTACAATTCACCATTGAAAGTGAAGGGAACATTTAACGTGTAACGAAGTAACTCCTCCTTTAGCAAATTCTCCGCAAAAGTTGTGTATGTGGGCAGCTGCCGGATAAATTTACCATGAAACATTTGAAGGAACGTAATCGAAAGCAACCTAAGAGCATTGCTCCTAAGAAAGAGTTTTCATACATATACCCTTTAAGGGCGATTCCGCAGCTGATATGTTATCCAGGCGCCTGAAAGATGCTGTCGAGAAAACTTATTTCGCGGCCAGCCTGAGAATCGTTTTTCACAATAAGCCGTTGCTTACAAACCCTTGAAGGATAGACTACCACGGTTGACCCGTTCAATAATCATTTATCAGTACTCGGGCTCCTGTGGTGCACGATACATGGGTCGCACGACGAGACGCCTATCTCAGAGGGTTCGTGAACACATCCCGGTACGGTTTTACAGAGGCGAAATGAGGTCTTCAGGCAGCTCTATCATGTCGCACCTCCTTGAATGTGGCCATACAACTTCGGAGAATGACTTCAAAGTCATTTACTAATTACCTAAACACTTCTCCCAAGGATTCCGCAAACAGCTCTTATCCATCGCCGAGGCTATGTACATCCATCATCAAAAGCCGGAATTATGTGTCCAAAAACGATTTATACGGCTGATACTACTACCTTGGCTGTTATCTTACCTACTTAATTACATTCCGCTACTGAGCCTTGTGTACCCATGTTTATTTAGTTTACTTGGTCTACCATCTCTATCTCTGTCTCAAGGTATCGATTTTGGTCATTCAAACAGTCAAGAAGTCAATCCCAGCCCCAGTTGACGCTGTCTCCACAATCACTGTTATGTAAACGTTTGGGTCCGATGAGAGTTACCGAAAAGAATTCATTACCCTGAAATGATTTCTGATATTGATTCATATTAATTAAATATGAATGTTTGCTTTGCTGAAGCTCAGCATTGCCCGTAATTCATTGGAATTCATTTTTTGCCAAATAGTTGCCAACTTCAATAAGCGGACAACCATAGTTATCACAAAGCAGATTTGACGGTGTAAGAAAAGCATATTTGTTCGCAAAGTCATGAATCTGCTAACACCTATGGCATTTCATCCGTCAAACTATATATCAGAGACAGCATTTCCTGTGTCAACTCTGCACCAGTTCGTATCGATACAGCAAACAATTATTTATTATCCATTCGTCTCCTTCGGTGGATTCAACGCTTTTTGCTTGCCCCCAATTTAGCGTAATGTATTTGGATTCATCAGTTGCAATGTGCACCGTTTTCTGTCCATTCTGATAAAGGCAAATTCTCAACGCTTTAAGCTTGACAAAACTTCGCTGAAGATACAGCCCATTTGTTTAGACATATCTGTGCATCCCTGATTTGTATGAGAACAGATCCTTAAATGCACAGAAACAAAATAAACGAAAAGGACATTACCGAGATGAGAATTAAAGATGCAGCTGATCTTGTGGTTGTATTTTCTCCTTCTTCTGTGAAATATTTCAGAGAAGTGACGAGTTCTTTACCACAATATTTACAACCCCTTCTCGACTACTCCATCTAGATTTTACAGTCAACTGATAATTATACCGGTGACTTGAATCAAGGCATTCAAGTAATATTTAAATGAAAAAACCCTCATAATAGCCGGTCCATCTTACAAAAAGTGTAACAATGAACCGTCGCAGAAACTGCATAAACGCAGAGACTAGTTTATGCGTGACGCAAAGGTAGACTTTGAGCTGATTCCATAGATAAGTCTCTGGACACTCATTCGTTAGCGCGCCATAACGGCGCCAGTCAATTGCATGGCCACGACAGTCGTGAATCTGAATTTCATCCTTCTCGGATTCTATCAAAAACAGTCCAGAAATTTCCTCTGCCCCTTTTCTGGTGGGCTCAATAAAGCTGAGAAACGACTCATCTACCGTAAGTTCATCTCAGTTCATCTGATTTTTGTGAGATACCTCTGGAATGCTATCGAAAATTTAGCAAACCTACTTACTTTCCTTGACCTGATCTATCATTTTCCTTCTCAGTTGATTTACTAAAATACTTGCCGAATCATTTTGAACATGTGATGATAAAGAAAAGTTGCTGATTTTGCCTTGGCAGCTGAACTGTCACCAAATGTTCGAGAAGAACAAAATCATACTTGACCAACAAATTACAAATTCTTAAACATTACCTCTATTTTTGGCCTTCTTGCTCATTCCGGATAACTTCCAGGTGACCATACAGTGTCATGCTTTGCGTGGTTACGTCAAGTGCGCGGGTGGTGGGAGCTCAAAATTTTGATGTTTTGTTTCAGATCGACCGGTGAAAGTTCCACACATTTGTCATATTTATCATCATTCCTGGCAAACAAAGACAGTATGTTGTGTTAGGCCGTTTCATAGTTAATCTATTAGATCCGAAAGTTCTTTTCACTGTCCCCATATCTCCTTGCACGAATGAGGAACCAATCGAGTTAGTGCCTTAGTTTAACACTAACTCTAACCATAACTTTGGATACATTATCAAATTTATCAAAAGTTACTTTGGGTTCTAAGCTTTTAATGGAGAATATATAGTAACTAGCTCCAATCATAGCAGTAGGTCTTACCCACCACATGCTGGCGCCCGTATTCCTAGCTTCTTACACTAGAGCACTTGACACAGTCTGCTTTGCTTGGTGAGAAACCTAACGACATCAAGTATTCTAGGTAAAATTTCGCACCACCAGCTTTCCACAGCTGCTTACTTCATTTTGTCAAGTACCTATCCTTCAACTAGCAACATCGATTACTTCTTGCTCCTGAGGGATGACTGAGCACGTGATTTACTAGATTCGTGTTCGCATGCTTTTGGAGTTATTTGCCACCAATCGAAAAGCTAGACTACTCCCTTGAGGTGATCCTGCAGCCGAAACCAAACAGGGCCTCCTTTGAAGGAGAATACACCATCAGTGTTCGCAATCTTTATTTCCCCTTACAAAGTTTCGAAAGAAACCGTTCGTTGTTAACCTCTTAGCCCCAGTTTCGCATTCGTTCCAGGTAGCACTATTTATCGAATTCATGCTTGACATGCTGCAAGACAGTAGGTCCGAGCCGGACAAGCATGTAACGATTTAATGAACAACCGTAACAGCCCACTGACAGACATTTATCTACTCGGTTGAGGTGCGTGTTCTCGTGTAAAACTGTGGATGCATTTCCAATCATTCAAATTCGCGCGCATCTTCCGCATCAGCATTAGAAACATTTCTCGCTGCATCCATGCTGTCAATATCTCATTCTGTTGCCCGGATACCAAAGCATGTATTTCCAAGTTCACCTTTAGTCACATTAGGATTATCATCCATAGATTTTATAACTTCATTCATGGAAGTAATTTTGATGAAATTACTCTAGGTCTGAAACAACTATTCGTACTAAGGATGCCGCCCCCTGTCACATACCACCCGGGGTGGACCGCCGCCCCGCCCCTCTTTGCTACGCCTCTGGATCGGTGTATCCGCATATCGACGCTCACAGATAAATGACTACGATTGATGGGGACCTGTAGCGCTATAAGTTGCTACGTTCTTGCGAATAAAGCGACAAAACGGTCGTGCGCCAAAGGAGAGTGAAATACGGATTAGAAGGTGGCTGTCTGTTGTAAAGCCCAAAAAGGTTATGTACAGCGTAACTGGCCGTCCCACTACGTGCAGTACGGCACCGCACCCAATATGGAGCGGGTTGATGAGATAACATCGCTTCTCTTGTAGTGATCTGTACGGTATCCTATGGTACGGTAAATTATCTAACTGGGTGGCTTGCACACAGCAGACTTGTGCAGCCGATGTGCAAGCGCGAGTAACATCCTCATCGGTACGCGTTATTGACACAAGTAGGCCGAACTCTTTACTGGGGTTCCGGTACATATAACAACTAGTTATTGTGTTCTACCCTAGGTTGTACAAAGTAACTACCCTTGACGAAATAGTTCATCGTAGATCGCCGGCAGCTTTGACTATCTCTGTCACCACGCTCATTTCCTGCACAACGGTTTTGTCAGAAATGCCCAACATTTGGAAAACAAAGAATGGTATAGATTTCGTGAAATGGAGACCTATCCAAACAAACTTGTCCATAGTGTAATCAGAGACCAGCTTCTTGCGATTGACACAAAAGGTTCGTCAGGCCACGCGAACGAGGGGGGACAATATTTGCTTTCATTGTGATGGCGGCAGGATGTTAACCACCTTACAGGTCAAAGTGTTTCTTTAAGCGACACATTAGAGATTGTAAGATCCAAGGTGGTTCATTGCATGTGGTCATCACACTAAGCCTCTGTTTCCTACAGTAGGTGTGGTTTGATGTTGGCGCTCTGCCCCGGGTCAGTCCGACAACGCCCCTCAGACTATCCGGGTTGAAGCAGCCAGCCATGCACGCGATAACTACACATCTACTCAGTCTACGCAGCCGTTGGCGTTGGAAATTTCCGACTCCTCAACAGTCAGCCTTGGGAGCGTGAATCGCAAAACCCTCCTAAAGTTTTCGACATAATGCAAGTCGATTTCATGTCGCATGTCCTATCTGAGGATGGTGAGTCATTCAACTGCACGAGTGTCGAACGGACCGTTTGACCCTTCTATTAAATAACTCTTATTATGTATTTGTTTAGTACCCTACAATGGCCTCTGTAGCTCCCCCATTATAAGGACAGTCAGCACAAGCGGCCGATCGGACCAATGCTGTTACAACACTTTGCATTTCGAAGGTGCAAATTGCATGCTGAAGCGCGCAGCCTTACCTGTCATTCGAATCCATTTGCTAACATGGCCCCTGTGTCAGTCCCAAAGGAGGGTATGTCGTCTGCGTACTCAAGGTTTGTCAGTGGGTCACCTAGCAGAACTACAAGTACCATACCTTGGGCTTTTAGTGACGTATCAGGGTGAAATCCGTCAACGTCAATAAGCCTACTTGGGCACTGTGTATGGAGCTGATCGATCCTAATTCCTCTGTGTAACAAAAGAAGATCATGAAAATCGGATGCATTACAAGACAGATGACGAGATCTAGACCAACTATTGTGGTCGCTCAGATGATTTTGCAATCTGATAGAGCAATGGGCATTTTGATTACTGATACCAAGAATTATATCGTCAGCATTAATTAGTAAAGTAGCTTCTGCTGGGGGCTATTAGTAAGCTGATGTAAGTAGGTTCATGTGGAGGCAGGAGGTTTCATAAATAATCGACCAAACTCGTGGAGTGATTTCATCCACATCCGTTAGTATATTCATTGACCTTGACGTATGAAAGTATTTTGATGACTTGACTAGCTATCTAAATTTCTGTTTCAACATCTGCTATTTTGAAAACTCTCAACATCCGTGCAGATAGGTTCTCTTCTCTTATCTGAAGTGGATATATGGACATAAGACCTCGTTTAAAGCAACAGTTTGCATCTAAATAGTACAATGGTATAATACGGACAAAAAAGCCAAGGCTTTAAAAATCCCGTGGGATTGTATGTGGGAATAAGGTTTGTTCAATTAAGTTACACAAAGGTGAAAAACACATCTGTGGACTCACCACATTATCCACCTTAATACATAATTATATCCGTCGTGGGGTTGATGAGCACAATGTTTGTATGCGTCTTGTCATCCCTCAATGAATAGAAATAAGACCAAGTAATGGAAATGATTAAACTATCCTCGAGTCGTTGTCTTAAAAATGGGTAGCTTGGGCGCTGAAATGACAGAAATCGAAAGAGCATTCCACGGTTGACAAACTCGAATTGAAAAATAATTTTGGCGTCACTCAGTACGGTTGTATTGCGTGGTAATTGATGACCCCTTGATTCTGTGTTGCAGCTAAGCTTCAGCAGGTAGCGGCAAGCATGACCGGGGTTTTCCAAATTCTGGAAAGTCAGGATAAGGTCTCCTCGTAGACGGCCATATCTTCCTCAGTTGTTGTGGAGTTCTCTGGGCTGGGCAACTTGGTTGCAGACGTTACGCCACCATTCGAGGTAGCATCTTCAGTGCGGGATTGATAGCAGTGAAGTAGCAGTAGCTGGTAGAAAGCAAACCAGATACTTCTACTTCACTGCTATCAATCCCGCACTGAAGATGCCACCGCGAATGGTGGCGAAACGTCTGCAACCAAGTTGCCCAGCTCGGAGAGCTCCACAACAACTGAGCAAGCCTCCTGAGCTACCAATATTCCAGGCCATATCTTCCGCCGTACAATTTCAGAGATCTCAGTCGGCGATGGTATTGCAGGTAAGACAACCACTTCACCTTTTCTTTACCCGTCGCTAGGCGGTCTCCAGTGCAAACAGGTCGCGCTTTAATCAGGGTTGCCAAACCTGAATCGCGTACTCTACTTGAGGCCTCACATACGCATTGAGTATTTGTGGGAAGATGAAGGGATCGAACCTGCAGAACGACCTCCGTAACAGAGCAACAAGTGAGTTCGCCGTTTTGCCCGCCTTCAAGGACTGCGCCGAACAGCTGAGATCGTTTTGGATCACTATGGCAAGGTCTCGTTCTTGTGAGGCGGTTTTCAGCATATCATCTCCAAGCTTCTATGAGTACATGGGCTTGTGGCGGACATGCACGGATTTCAGCTGTTTTGGCTATCTCGGTCCAACTACCACGGGCATGCAATAGGTTGGTAGTAAATGACTGATACCGACGTAATCAGTGTTGCTCTGGTGTTGTGATGTTACACCTTTCAAAGTATCGTAATGCAGCCTCAGCTATGATCGATTTCATCACCTTAGAGAGCACCGGGAGGAGAATCAATGGGTGATATTTATCTGGCTCTGAACAGCTACCGCTTTTGAAAATCAGAGTAATGATGCCTTGCTTCCACAGCATAGGGACCTGCTGTTCGTCCAGACATCTTTAGAAAAATCCTGTTTAAGTTTCAGCTTTCCCCGTAGGTTCCACATGCAGCGCTTTCGAGGGAATGTTGTCAACTTCGAGGAACTATGGGTGCGCAACGACAGCAGCTTCCTCAAAATGGTCGTTGAACTAAACGTGACGTGTGTAAATACTGCCACTCTGAATAATTGCACAGCTACGTTACAAATGCTGGGAGCACGTCGGAAAATTGAAGCATATTGTAGCTGTAGAAATTTGGCTGCATCCTCAGTGGTTTGCGCACATGCATCCAATGCTATTATTGAGGGAACACCAAGTTTCACATTCCATAGGCTGTTCACATGTCTGTACAGATGCTTTTCATTGACACAAAACGTTTCCGCTAGACTCAGCTAGTGGACTAATTTGTCCTCGCGTATAAGTCTGGTACAGTGATTACGACGCACAACATAGTTACTCCAGCTGTCAGGTCTAGGGATCGCTCTTTACACATACCAAATAGTGTCTCTTACTTTCCTGTGCTTTCGGGTTCTACCCGATTGAATGATTTTGCTTTTGCAGAACGAAGGGGTTTGTTGACCGATGCAGATTGAATCAGATCACTGAACTTGCCAGTAAAATCCAACAAATCACTGTTAGCGTAACAATCGTCCGGAAACTCCCATCTGGCATCTCCTACTAGTTCTGCCAGTATTTCGTAGTGGGTGATTGTTCGAAAAAGTTAGTATGCTTTTGTGGATACTCTGCATAACACATTGTCGTTAATTATTGTTACTGCTTCATCGGTCCCAAATGGCTTTTAAGCCTTGGTTTCCAAACCATGAGCTCTTCGTTCCTGAGTACTAAAGCACGCACAGATGGTTTATATCCGGCGCTGCATAAGCTGGATGAACTGATATGGCTGAAGAGCAGAATACTTGCAATATACACTTGCAGTTCAGCTTTAACCTGCTCGTTGGAGAATGCAGAAACTTCCAAATAATTAATAATGAAGTCGCCTGAGATGAGAGCATGACTGTATCGTCCTGGTAGGACCCATTTTAAAGCTTATTTCAGGCGGGAGTTCATCTCTGTGGTGGATATCGGGGGACGATATACAACGGCCAAAACGCAAATGCCGTTGCTTCCCAGTCGCAGACTGCACCAGGGTGAGTCTATTATGATCAACGTTTACAGATCGACCTTTGCTAGGTCGATGATTTCGGAGAAGGGACATAAAACTTATCGCAACTTCGGCATCGGTAATTTTTAAGTGCAACCAGGTTTCCGTAACGCTTATGAGGTCCCAGAAATGTGACGCTTGACGCAGCTGCATTTTGGTAAGCTGGCCCAGGTAGAGCAGGTTTAAGCGGCTAGATCGTTCACACAGCAAACAGAGCGACTGGGCGATACGGACACAAAGGGTACGATAGCTATTTTGATGAACGGTCCAGAGCTGTAGTTGCTGATTCGTCAGACGGCTTGCTTTGTGGTTGGCTTTCAGTTGAGACCACAACTATTTATGGGCGTTTTGTGATTCAAAAAATACCGCGATTGTGTTTTTGCAGGATTGTAGTGATAAAAGGCGACCCGCGCAAGCTATATTCGAGAGTGCACAAGATAGAGCAGATGAATTACATTTGTGCGACAAAATGCAACGAGGAAAGGTTGCAAATCAACTTGTTCAAAGATGAGTGATTGGAACGTAGGTTCGTTCAAGGTCGTTCAAGGTCGCTGAAGTGAATTTGTTCACTGTTCGAAACAAGGAAGAACCACACCTTCTCCATAAAGTGTCTATTTAGTCTATTATTGGGAAAGACAGCATCGCACTGGTGCCGAGAAAAGAGTCCAACAAATATCGACTTGTCGCTTGCTCTTCTGTTGTTCAGCTGCTTCAAGAGAAAATATAATTTTTACGATGCTGTCCCAAACCTGTTCAATAGACCTTCAAAAGCTTACCGCAGTTCCAGGTCTACCGTAGATAGAGCGGCCCACCATGTAAGTATTGTAGTCTTAACATTTGACAACTGAGACAGATTAACTTGTGTTTTCTTGAGTATAACAGGGTACCGCTATGTAAACCGCGATACTGTCGAAAGATCTACTCCTTCAAAGAATACACCACTCCATCATCCATTTGCTAAGTGATGGGTTTACTGGACTCACCCAGATTACATGAATCAGTGGCAAATGCTCATATCTACTAAACACCAACTCAGGTGTTCTTCATGCAGATATTCTGTTGCCTTGTCACGTTCTACATATATCAGCTCGAAGGTAGCTTTACTGTAGGTGACCTCGGCTGTAACAAAATAGTGCCGACTCACCTTGCCGCCAAAGTGCCGTGGTCGTATTCAGTACTAGCGCTCTCACTGGAGCGCTACTAAAATCTATCATTTTTACCCAAGGGGGCTACCTGTCAACTCATAGTTCAGTGGCAAGTTGCGCAGGCCCCTATTGTCGCTTTATTCACAAACAGATCATAACATTTTGTCACCCCAGACCTCGAATATTCGCAGTCTTACACATTTGACTGTCTTGATATTCGGGCACACGGAACCTGCGCGAGCACTGTTAAGTCGTCCGAACAATGCCTTCCTAGAATCTTCGCATTCTGATGTTCTTAGTTGAAATTATGAATAAGTAAGCATGCATAAAATTAAGTTCTCGAATTTCGCGCTTCGTGCCGAAAATATAAATTATGGCGAGCGATTAGTTGCAACTAAATGGACGTATACCAGTTATCACGTAAATATCTATGCTGAATCACCATTTCGCACTACACTTTATTGGTACGTCCATTAGTTAATCCTCCTCTCATAATCACGACAATCCTACGGGACATGTCAAGTCTTGTCTATTTGACCCGTTACATACCAGTGTACTGTCATCTGCAATTGTGAACTGTGTTCACAAGCCGTTAGCTAGGAAATTGAGTGTTATGAACCTCACGGAATTATGGGCTTTGCAGGTACAACTACCGTAGGAAGGAACTGGAGTGTTGCTCGTCTATATTCTGTGTTGATCAAGTACGTTTGGTAGAGGAGAGACAGTAAAATTAACAGACAAATATACCAAGCAATGATGGTGACTCCCATGCGCGAACCTATCACACATCTGGGTACGGGATACGAATTCAGCTGATGCGCAACGACTTGCGTCTCAGTTGCCCTTACGTTGGGTCTGCGCCAGTCTGCCCATGCATGTGTGTACAGATCAGTCGATGCAAACTGCCGACATCCCGGTCGTAGCATCTCATTTTATTCAGAGACCAGCAAGTTGATGTACTGTGTCCACTGAGACTTTAAACAATGCCTGCTGTAACAAAGCAGAGCCTACTCGCATTGTATCAAATTTGCTACAGTCTTGTCTCGGCACCAACCTTCTCAGCAGACTGCCTCTCAATGCGGCTGTATATAACCCCAGGATGCCATGTTCCAACATGTAGTTGGTTTGCGCAGCCTCCTTTTGTCACTTTACTTGCAAGTCCGTCACACCGCTTCGGTCATTCGCAGCCATGCACTTGTGACTGCCTCGCTAACGGGACACAGTACCACCGCATGCCCGAGTCTTTGTAGGTCGTCCAAAATGTTAAGCTGCGCCAGCGTCAAACTAACCATAAAATGGCCAATTGGGTATCGCATGACGGTGTTGGCAGCCCCTAACCCCAACTGGTGCCTTTCGCAGCGCATGACATTACGTACATGGTAGCCCAGTTAGTCCACTGAACAGTTTCACCACGGGGAACTAGCTTCAGATTAGGCACCGTTGCTGAATAGAGGCTAGAACATCCACACGCATTCAGCATACACTACCAAGTCTTAAATTCATGCAAGGGTTATTAAATCTGCAGTCACTGCCTGATTTGGGGTAGCTCAATTTTAAGGCCACAGCGCGTGCTTGGTGCGTTGGAATGATACTGGATGCAATTCAAATGCGTTGAGCATGATGTTCAGTTGGCTTGCGGATGCAAATCAGAGCCTTTTGGCGCAATTAACTTGCTTTGGGGATGCAATTAATCGTGGAAATTCGCAGCAGAATAAAAACAGCAGAGTAACTACGCTTGAAGTCTGGTTGGTTTAATTTGTCGGAGGCCAAGCGCACTAAATTCAACTAAGCCATGTTGCCTAACTTTAACTAGATATTCTATGTTGGGCTGTGGTTCAGCAATTTGTCAATGAGTCCGGAACCAAATACCGAATTTTGCTTCAGTTTTGGCCATCTGGCAATCATCGATTGAGCTCACTTCACCGCCAGTATCAAAATTGGGGAGATTAGTATTTCTCCCGTGCCCAGTGACACGAGTGCCCTTGTAAGAGATAGAGGTGTGCTAACTTATATCAGATGCGCATCTTTCTTTAATGCACTTTAAATGTATGTACTTTCTTCAAGTCAAAGAAAATCACTGTACTGTTTATGCACACAAATGCGGTGCAAAAGAAACGGTTGCTTATTATGGGAAGTAGTATATTGATAAGCTAGATCGAATAGGCTTTATAAACATGAATTGATTGATTTCACTGTGTCAGTCATAGGTACTTGCATTATGTGATGTGGCTTTCGCATTCATGCCTGCCTAGATGATAGCACTTGAAAAAATGCGGCTAAGAACTTTCAAGATGATACTAGAGGTAACGCAAGACGTTCAGCTAGGAAGTCACTTAATGTTAACTGTACGCGTCTGCAGTACTTCAATAAATCTTTTCGACGATTCGCCGCCACACAATCACCGGCAGTCGCTTCTCGGTAAGGGACGCTGCAGGAAGCCTGCACGTACTGGGAAACGAAAACGAACACTGTGAATTACCATCCAGATGCCTTAACATTGGGCTATTAGCCAGCGAATCGAAGATGTCAGTGTGTTTT
Source organism: Dicrocoelium dendriticum (assembly GCA_944474145.2). Classification (NCBI taxonomy): domain Eukaryota; kingdom Metazoa; phylum Platyhelminthes; class Trematoda; order Plagiorchiida; family Dicrocoeliidae; genus Dicrocoelium; species Dicrocoelium dendriticum. The sequence continues at coordinate 248,212,516 of OX104063.1, read as the reverse complement.
ATTGAGCGTCAAATATTCTTAAACACTGTGATATTCGAGAACATCTGTTACATGGATTACAGTCTGGTAAGAAGATAAACCGTGTCTTGACGTTCGTATACCCTGCGATATACCACATCACATAAAGGACGGAGGAAATTGTGCCCAAACCCAAGCCACTCGGATATACCGGAGGCAAAATCTGCTCCCACTCACCTAGTATGGTAGATAGAACTAGCACGCTTCTGATCACCGCATTAGAATAAATTTATTTGAAGCTACGCAAATGTTGATAGCTGGTGTGAATGTATCCCTCCATTCCATAGGCAATCTTTAAACCATTTTAACAGACCTGGGAGAAGGGGATGTCAGACTTAGAGGATAAGTAAGGCAAAGCAAGTGCTGTGACTTTAACATGTGAGTAAAGTTTTGTATTATCCTAAAAGTGGAGACAGTAAAAACAAGAGAGTAGTGGGTGCTGTGCTTGGTACCTCACATCTGACGTCTCTCATGAATACTAAACGTTTGTCGTTTACATCGTCCAGTTGATTTGCAACGGTAACTTATTTAATGACCTCGGCATCTTATTGTTTCCCTTTCATTCTAGTCACGATGTGATTTAAAGCAATTGGATCCACCGTATTAGGCTTTTGTGTCACAGTCGAGTGACTGTTCACGAAACAAAAACTAAACATTAATTGATCTGATGGAAAGCACCCACCTATTTCTTTAGCCGAGCTGTGTCGGCTGGTAACACTAAGAGTCTGACCGTCGAATCACAGCCCCAATTGGATGAGAAACGGAAATCCTGCCATGCAAGTAAGAAAAAGGCAATGAGATTCAAGTATCACACTGGCATGGGGAGAAACACGGCCTACTAGCGTGTTATTTTGCATCAGTACTGATCGGGAATTTGATTATTGTGGAGTGAGGATAGTCAACCTGTTCAATTACCCTATTTTCATGCACTAAAATCAATAATCATTCCAGTCTTCTTTGACAGGTAGGCAAAGAAGCTAGCTTTCTGTCCATCGGTGATATGTGCCCTCAAGAACAGTCTCGGTAAAGAAAAGCGTTGCCTTCTGAAGATCCGTCTTACGAAATAGAAATGTAATTCCGATTTGCTTATTTACACGGTTGCGTCGTGTGAATGGAGGTAGAGTGAGAACAAGACCGATTGCCCTCACAGTTTAAAGAGAATAAAAGGCAAAACGACATGGCAACTTTAAACGACTGTCACTGTAACTTATGCATTGACGGTGAAAAAAACCCCTTAGATACAAGACTGAGGGAGTAACGAAAGTGTAAGAATGGTGCTGACTAGAACAACACAATGAAAACAAACAAAATTGACCAAGATGAATGCACGTTATCCATACTGGACTTTTACTGGCGTTAGCCAGTGTTTATCGTCGCACCTTGTTGGCATTTGTGTTTGCTAGTTAGCTTTAATAAACTGTATGTAAGTAGCCTTGAAGTCTACCCGATGTTGCTAAATTTGGATTATTCTGTTAAAATCTATCATCCTAGTTTTAGACTTCCATGTTTGTTAAAAATATCGACCGACACGTTGATGTCTGCTGAGCGAATTTACTTCGCTTATTTTGTTCCAGTGGAACAATAAAATGGTTGGTTTACAACTGTGCCAAAATTAGTGAACCTCCTATCAACATTGTATCTCCTATGCCCTTTAGTAACTAGGCCGCCATTGCAATTGACATCAAATCACTTGGTAGTGTTGCAACAAAAGCAATTACCATACCGGCGATACACTGCTACGCATGTTTGGAATTTGAAAGTTCTGAAAATAAGGAGCCTACAAAACGGGGAGCGACCGAAAGTAAAAACAAAATATATTTTCAAAATGTAGTCTCAGATGAATGGCCTGAGTCTTGGTTGGCAACAAAAGGGTGTTTTATTCGTGTATGCTTGAACTACATGTTACACGTCTTAGATGATGTGGGT
>OX104063.1:248189126-248210075 GCA_944474145.2 Dicrocoelium dendriticum | reverse complement strand
ACAGAAATATTTGTGGTCTCAAACAAAGTCAACTACACTTTTCACCTGACGAATCAGCAACCACAGATGTCGACCGACACCAAAGTAGCTATCGTACACTTTGTGTCCGTATTGCCCAGTCGCTGTTTGCTGCGTGAACGATCTAGCCGCTTAAACCTGCTCTACCTGGGCCAGACGCACAGAACGTGACGACCTTGAGCATGCAGGCAATTCAGCGCACATGCGACCGACATGCAACCATAAGCGCTCTGGCCTCCCCGGGATTACCATCGATCGACGCAATGGATCGTGGTGACTAATCAAAAGCCCATGTTACCGTATCCCGATCGACAGTAGTATGTGTTCTTCCTTCATGCTATATAAAATGTCGGAATCGGTATTCAGTTGCCAAGGCAAGTTCCATCGCAAGCTCACAGTGAACCAGTTGAAGCTACACAATACTTAACCTGATTCACTATGGTTCTGTTCAGTATTTATAGTCATCACACTAGTAAAGACTGTACGTGAACTATTTCTGAAGTACGCAAGAAGAGTTGCAATGTTTGAACCAGTGAGAAGCACCATTAACCATTCACTCGTAGAAAGCGTAATGGAGAATAAATCCTAGTCTTTCCCATCAATCACCGCATTAAAACTGAGAAAAAACCCTAAGCAGTGCGCTAAAAATGCATCATCTGTGGCATTAGACGTCAATACTAGCAGCTGCTCAAATATGCCTGAAACAACCACGACCAGTCCGATTGCAATGAGCACAGTCAGGGCCTCGCCCACCCACAAAACGGTTTTGAAAATTCAGAAGGGCTTCGACAACAGTGGTGCTTGGAACTTGGTTGTGGCCAAAGACGACCGAAAACCTAGATCTTCGGCCACCTCCACTGTACCCATATTAAATGAAGAAGACGAATCTGTAGCCAAACAGCCTCTATTGACTGTATACAGAGCAGCAGGTCGCTTCTCCACAACCAGAGTTGAACGTATTATACCGGCGGTACTCTGCACCATTGTTCCAGAATCGACGTCAAATTCTGTAGAAGGAAAACAACTTGAGGACGTGAACCAGTGGAACTAAATATGTGACACTATAGGTGTTGTAACTAAGCCGGTCAAATTGACACCCACTAACCGTCACCCAAACTCACAGCACTACGGTGAACTAAGACTTAGCTGAGTTATGCTGACTTATGACAATGGAGCAGAAGCTGTCCTCCGGAATGAGTCATGTTCCATCCGCCTAGCATCGGATATTCCATGGAGCGAGCGCAGACAGACAAAGTACTGCTTGGACGCAAGCCGGAAGGAATTCGTAGCCAGGACCATCCTTGTACACTGTATTCCCGAGGCTGGAATTTATGATGACCGTGAAGCGGCCACTCTCGACCAGGAGCAATGACGGTACATACGCGAGATCCTCTCTTTGGAAAACGTCATACAGCATTCAATCTCGAGCTGCGCAGATCGGCAAACTACAATGGATGTGGCCCGAGGATTGTGAAAGTGGTCCTTAATCTAGACAAATGTCAGTAATGGTAGTGGAGGGATGGTGTGCAGAGTGCAGCAGCCTTCCTTCTTAGCTCCGGATCAAGCAGCATCTGCTAAGCAAAAAAACGATAGAACACACTTATTTAAAGCATTTACCGCAAGTGTTTGGATAACTTTAACTAACTAGCCAACGAAACTGGCAAGTGCACCCCATACATTATGTACAAAGAGACAAGAAAGAAGTAATGGCGGGATCCATAAATCAGACACAGATGAGTTCGTCATGCCCACTCAAAGAAACGATTAGTTGCAGAAATTTCACCGGTCGGTACAAGATTTTATCCAAAAGACCCATCCCACGATTCATTGCTAAAAACAGCGAAAAGTTCACGTCCGTACACCAATGCACAAAGTCTCCTGAACAAGCTTGCTAAACTGCAGCTACGTCAAGCGTCACATGCCTAGGACCTCATACTCCTTACGAAAACCTGGTTGCACTCAACATTACCGATGCTGAAGTAGCGATAATTGGTACGTCCCTTCTCCGAAACTATGGGCCTATCAAAGGCCGAGGGGTAATGTGATAGGACCGCAACGATATGCAGTGCGAACAGATAGTCGATCCGGCGAGGCCGATTATAGACTCACTTGCAGTCTGTGACTGATGCGCAACGACACTTGCCTTTTGGCTGTTGTTTATCGTCCCTTAATGTCCATCTATAGACGGACTCACGCCTGACATTATCCTTGGGTAGGGTCCTACTAGAACGATACAGTCATGTTCTTATCTCAGGTGACTTCAATCTTCATGATTTGGAAGTTCTTGCATCCCCCAAGTAGCAGTTTAAACCCAACTTTCAAGCGTGCATTGCAAGCATTCCGCTCGTTAGCCAGGTAACTGCATCCACCTGATGCAGCGCCGGAAATAAATCATCTTTGCTTGATTTAGTTCTCACGAACGAAGAGCTCATAGTAGAAAAATCAAGGATTGAGAGCTTTCTGGGGCGAGGTGACCACTTAACCATAAGTTACGACTTCGCCCGTTATACGGAGTATCGACAAGAACTTACTTACTTGTTTCTAACAATTACCCACTACGAAATACTTGCAGAACTAGTAGGAGATGCCAGCAGGGAGTTTCCGGACGATTGTTCCACTGACAGTGATTTGTTGGATTTTACTGGCAAGTGCCGTGATCTGATTAAATCTGCATCGGTCAACAAGCCCCTACGTCCTCTCGAGGCCAAAATTGTTCAATCGGGTAGAACCCCAAAACACATGACAGTAAGAGACACTACGTGGCATATATAAAAAGCGATCCCTAGCCCTGACAGCTGGAGTAACTATGTTATGCATCGTAAGCACTGTACCACAATTGTGCGCTAGGACAAATAAGTAAACCAGCGAAGACTAGCAGAAGAGTTTTTTATGTTGACAAAAAGCTTCTTTCCAGACATGTGAACAGCCTCCTGAATGTAAAAGTTGATGTTCCCCCACTAGTATCAGCGGATGGATGGGCTCAAACCGCCGAGGATGCAGCCATCGTTCTACGACTACGATATGCTTCAATTTTACGATGTGCTCCAAGCATTTGTAACAAACGTGCCCCATTCTTCCGGATGCCAGTATTTACACACGTCACGTATAGTTAAGCGACCATTTTGAGAAAGCTGCGGTCTTTACGCACCCATGGTTCCCCCGGAGTTGCCAACAATCCCTCGAAAGCAGCTACGAGGAGAGCTGAACCATTAACGAGATTTTTTCAACAATGCCTAGAAGAACATCAGGTCCACAACCTGTGGAAGCAAGGTATTATTACACCAATTTTCAAAAGCGGTAGCCGTTCAGAGCCAGCCCACTATGGCCCAGTAACTCTCCTCCCGGTGCTCTCTAAGGTCGTGGAATCGGTCATAGCTGAGGCTGTAATGGGCTACTTTGGAAGTTCTAATATCATAGCACCAAAATGACACGGATTCAGTAAGCATCAGTCATGCACTACCAACCCAATGCTTGCGCGTGGCAGTTGGACCGAGACAGCCGACAGTTGTACCGCAATGATGTTATCTCCTAGAATTTTCCAAAACATTCGACCGCATCGATCACCGCATCGTTCTCCAAAAGCTGCAAGCATATGAATTTGGAAAGCCTGTCCTTTGATGGGTTGGAAGGTTCCCCTTTCAGCTGCGCCTTCAGGTTCCGGTTCGATGATCATTTTCTGATTCAAATGGTGTGGAACGCGGTTTTCCACAAGGGTCGGTGTTTGGGCCGTGCTTATTCTTGTTCTTCAATAAAGTCCTTACGTGTGTCATCAAGTCAAATTTCCTGTTGTTTGCCGGTGACTTTAAGATATGGAGGGCAATCGACTGTCATGAAGATAACGATATGTTACAACGAGACTTAGACTGAGTTTTTGAATGGTCAAAGTTAAATCTACTTCCGTTTAACACGGACAAGTGCAAAACCGTGCATGTCTGCCACAAGCCCACCTACGCAAATAAGCTTGGAGACGATATGCTGATAACCGCTTCAAAAGAGCTGGACCTTGCGGTGGTAATTTAAGACGAACTCGGCTGTTCGATGCAGTCCTTGAAGACTTCCAACACTACGAACAACATGTTGGTCTGTTACGCATTAGGGAAGATTGATCCCACCATCTGCCCTTAAATGCTCAAAGCGTATGTGATGCACCATGTAGAGTACGCGATCCAGGCTTGGCATCCCTGGTTAAATCGCGATCTGGTTGCACTGGAGACAGCACAGCAAAGCACAATGAAAAACGTGAAGTGTTTGTCCCATCTGCAATACCATGGGCGACTGATAGCCCTGAAAGTGTACAGCGGAACATATCGCGGTCTACGAGGGGACCTCATTCTGGCCTTCCAGATTTTGAAAAACCCTGTCACGCTTATCGCCACCTCCTGATAGCTGTAACACTGAATTGTCGGGTCATAAAATGAAAGTTACCACCCAATACAGTCGGCTGGAGTGCCGCCGGAATTACTTTTCCCTTCGACTTTGTCAACCGTCGAACGCTTTTTCGACTTTAGTCATTTCAGCGCCCATGCTACCCGTTTTATAAAAAACGACTCGACGATGCTTTACATCATTTACATTACTTGAGCTGAATTTTGTTCATTGAGTGATGACAAGACGCAGACAAACATTGTGCTCACCTACCCCAGAAATCGGGATATTCGGATATACCTATGTGTTAACGTGGATAATATGGTGAGTCCGCCGATGTGTTTTTCACTTTTTTAACTTAACGGAACTAACGTTATTCCCACAAACCATCCTACGGGACGTGTCAAGCCTTGGCTTTTCTATCCGTATTATACCATTGTTCCATTTTCCATACACCAAAGGAATCTTTAGATAATAGACAACACTGAACTATTCGGAGCGTTGTATACTAATTAACTTACAGTTACTGCTGTTAGAGATAACAAAATTGGCCTGATGCCTCTGTTCAACACAGCATACAGTCATGCAGTTACTTCGCCAAGCATGATTTACTTCAATAATAAATGAAGACTTGGCATCATAAATAGAGGCAATTATTTTCCCAAACTGAAAATTAAGGCGCACACGGAAAACATTTTGCCTGTACCGGTACTCAGACATCCGAAACTATCTACCTGCTGAATTACGAATCTGCCAGTCTAAACCGTTTTTGAAGGTTGCTGTATACCTATTACATAGTGCTGCAAGCTAAAACACTGGTGAAACTAGACAGCAGAATGGTACAAATGAATGTGGAATTGGCTGAAGTATCGACACAAAAAATGAAACATCAGTACAACACTTGAGCAGCCCTACCGAATAGTATTCCATCTTCAATCTCATTGTAATTGACCAATCCAATGTTACGCGTACAACTCCATGCGGCAGCAGAATAGGAAACGTGTCAACTTGAGTTACGACTGTGTAGTCGTCGGTTCTTTTTAGCTCCTATCAATTAGAACATCAATCTAACTTTCGGCAGGCCATGACAACCCGACAGTTGTTAACTTAAAGTGAGTTCTGAAAGAACTATTGACTGGTTCTATTAGCTTCTTCCAGTTCTAACATCACTTCATATTTCACTCTACCACAGCAAGGCTGTGATTTCACCTGTAAATGGGTCAGAAAGAAAAAGTAACCTGTTTCCCCTATACCACTATATCCAATTTGGGCCATTGTATTCTTTGATGCGCTCCGAAGAATATTCGTAAAAATAGAACAACTGGATTCTCCTTTCCATGGCTATTTCCAATGGATTCCGGAGAAAGTTGGTGCGAGCTGGTTGTTGCACAACACATCCTGAACCGCGTACCATTTCTCAACCTATTAGGCAATCACAGCTAAACTATTTCAATTCTCGGGTGACTGTAGGGAGATATCACTTCAACTTTTACCTTATTCTGTATCATCTTAGTCTCGTTACTCATCTTACTGAGTATGCCATATGTATGTAAAATGGTACATAGAATTTGTTTGAATATTCTTACATTTAATATTTCGCCGTATATCTGCTCGGCTTTTCTTGCCTTATTTATTTTATGCTTCCTTTTCATGATCACATATTAATTAGGGACCCCGTTACACTTCGGAATAGCTCCACGGAGTGTACCTAAAGATCCGATGGAAGAGAGAAACCTAAGACTAAGAGAATTTTCATGTCATAAACGCTTCATTTACATCCTTATAACTGCCTCAATCCTGGATATCTTAACATATATGAAAATGATTAATGTAATATTATCCATTTTCTTCTTTGAGATGAGTTCAGCATGTAATAATCCTTCAGCTTGGCGTTTCAAGTTCTTCCATGTCCAAATAGTACGGGGAGCCGTAGTCGACCCTAAGGGCTGCAACACAAAACAAATACGTCGTAGACGGCCAGATGCTCAACTGCCTACTGCAAAGACGAAAAAACAACGCAGCTGATGAAGCATAGAAGAGAGAAGGGAATGTGTCCGAAAGGAATAACTAGGTAATGCAATGAGGAAGTAAAGTTCAACTACCTCTAACCTGTTAACACGTTACCTAGATGCCCGCGGACGGGCTACATTATCCCCCACCTGCGTCCATAATGGGCCATACCGTCATTAACTTCTGTACTTGTAATAGATATTGAGCTTGAAATCTTAGGCTTTGAAGAATCAACGACATGCGGTACAATAGCAGACAATCTAGCGATTGCGTCAAGAGCTACACTCTTGCTTCTTGAACTGCTTCAGCGAATTGGCAGGGTCGACATAAATGTAATATTCCCCCAGTCCGGCTTTTCAAGCTCTTCCCTACCCAACTAGTATGACGGGCTTTAATAGACCCTTATGGTTGCAACACAAAAACGAATACGTCGTTGACGGCTAGATGCTCAACCGCCTAGTAAGAGGTCAAGAAAACAACACAGCTGAACCACAAAAGAGGGAAGGAAAATAGCCAGAGAGGAATAAGTGGGTATGGATATGAGGATGCGACGCTCACCGACATCTTACCTGGTAACTTTTTAACGTGACGCCCGCGGACCGGCTACACTGCGTACCATACGAAATGTACAATTTTTAAATTTGGTAATTTAATAAGAGGAACGAAAGATTGACGCTGTCCTTCAAAGTCTCATTCTTCCTCAGGTAGTTTAATCCGACTAACCGCAACCTGTTGGTACCAGCAACGAATGTGTCACGTGTTCATAAATGATATATACAATCGGAAAAGGCATAATAATGATGGAAAAAGCACACGTAACTGAAAAACAGGACTGATTACCATACCTTAAATGACGGCAAACGTTACGTAGGAATCTCCATGAAACCCATTGTTTTTTCTTAACCGGTTGTATAGAAACCAACCAGCCGGGGATGCCTACCGATGAGGCTTTAACGATATATACTTGTATTACTTATGTGGTTTTGTAAGCTGATGTTATCTTTAGTTGATGTTGAGACGTTTGAGTGAGAAGACTTAGTATGTGCTAGTTGGTACCATTCATCGGGCCCCAACTGTGATGTGTGAGGTTAAGATGACCCTTTGTATTTGTAGTGAAAGTTAGGGCGAATTCGCTCACATTTTTTCAAACGAGAAAAAGCATTTTATATCATTAGTCTATATTTAAAAGCATGTATTGCATCACTGCATTGACTAAAATGAAACAAAAGCTATAAATGACTCTTCATGTGATTTCATTAGATCATTGATGCAAAAGGAAATTGAAATGAAAAGAAGCCCACAAATTAACTTTCGCCAGTGACGTTGGTATCAACCCTGCGGGAAGTAGAAGCCACTTCGTTATATAGGGCCCAGAATATTGCCTGAAAGATAGACGCTGTTGTATGTAATGAAACATGTTTTGTCGACAACGATGTATGGATGTTAGTCGGTGCGAAAATACTTCTTAGCATCTGATCCGATGAACTTTATTGTGATGTTGACACCAGTGAACTCACATGCTGACCAATCAAGTTTAATTACAATCCAAACCTTGCCACTGGGAGTATCACCGAAATTCGCTCCAATGATTTTGCAGCGCACCTCCAGATGGGATTATGCTATCCCATTGGATGGTATATAACCTTATTGATCCCTTTAACGGCATATGTGCCTAAACCGGTGCAATTCTTTGAGAGTATAAGAACAGACTGAATAGCCTGGCAGTCAAAATTGAAAAATGGAATTTGATGGGTGGGGTTAGAAAGGGAATCTTTTGGCCGACCAATAATGGTTGAATAACACGCCACTTCTAGCTCCACTGCATCCAGTGCATCTCGATAATTAGACTTGCAGTACATTGCATCAAAATACGTGCATTGTTTGTTCGCTTTTAAATATTGCAACGCAGTCATTTTTAAGCACTTACGTTTGCGGTTGCTTTTTAGTTATATTTCCAAGTTCATCTGACTGCAAGATAGTACGGCACAATATATTCATATCAATGTACAATGGGATCGACATCCACCATCATGAAAACTACTTCATACTCTCGAGCAACGCGGGCACCCACTACACCTTTCTTAATTATTGTAGCCAGGGTGCAAGTGAATTGCCCCATAATGTTTTGATTTGCATACACTAGCTAACTGAACTCAGTGTTTAACGCATTTTAATTGCATCCGGTACTTTTCCGCCGCACTATACGCGCGCAGTGACCTTGGAATTGAGTCAGCTCAAATCAGCCAATGACGGTAGATATCGTAAATCTTGCATCATCATCATCAACATCATATACGTTAGCTAGAGGTAGGGAACACCTCAGATACTGTGCTGCAATAAATAGAAAAAAAGGAGAAAAATAAAGCAACAGGTGCAAGCTGCCTGAGCTACCGGTAACGGATGGGCATCGTTCCGGTAAGCTACCAGCCGGCTGCTGTGCACCCCAAAACAATTATTTTGCAAAATTATATAAGGGTAAATAAGGAGATCGTGTTTGGATGGGGAGGCTAAGAGGGATGGGGTGGCACAAAGAAACTAACAGCGCGAACGCCACTGAGGTCGGCTCCTTGCCATATCAGCACGTGTATCCAACCAAAGTGTTCATCGTCTTTCGGACCCCAACCAGGGAGCAGTGACGCTCCAACCGAGGCCAGCTCAGAAGTGAGGGCCTTCATTCCTCTGGACCAAGTCATCGCTTGAACACCCCTCCTCTTCTTCCATCCACACCCTCCGCGCGCAAACAACACACGTCGTGGAAGTCGGTGGGCTGACATGCGTAACACGTGGCCGAGCCATCGGAGCCTGATGCGTGAAATAACGGTGCTGAGCGGTTCAGTTCCTTTTCCTGTGCCATAAACAAGGCGTCGAACACGCTCGTTGCTCACGCGGTGTTCCCACCAAATGTGAGCTAAATTACGAAGGCACCGGTGGTCGAACATAACTAGCCTCTTCAGGTCTGCTGCTTTAAGCGGCCAGGTTTCACAACCGTACAGTAGGGTCGTACGTACTGCTGCATTGCACACTCTACCCTTCAAGGCAAGAGTGATGTCGCGCCGGCGCCACAAGTGGCAAAGGTTGGCAAAATTTCCCCGAGCTTTTGCTATACAATTCGTGATTTCATCTGCAATCCCACGGGCGCTGATACAAATTCCCAGGTAGTTGAATTATTGAACGACATCTAGCTGTTCCCCACCAAGGGTCAGCATAGAAGGCGGTAGAGACCAATCTTGGAGAAACGCTTTGCGCTTCAAGGGTGCGAAGCAAAGCCCGAAGTGTTGGACGGCTAGTGCTAAACTGTCCAGTGCCGCTTGGCACGTTTGTGAGCTGTCACATATTAGGGCAATATCGTCAGCATACTCTAAGTCAAGAAGTCGTTCTCCTGGGAGTAGCTCCACACCTTCAAAGTCGTGTCCTGTGAACGCGATTTCCATGACTTCGTCAACAGCGAAGTTGAAGAGGAAAGGTGACAGCGGGCATCCTTGTCTCACGCCGCTGGAGATATTAAAGCGCGACGACAACTTGCCGTATGCCCTCAGTCTGCCCGAGCTACGCGCATATAATGCTCTGATAATATTCACATATTTCTCAGGTACACCTTTCCTGAGTAGACAGTCCCAAAGTGAATGTCTATCCACCGAATCAAATGCACCTTTGATATCGAGGAACACGACAACGGTGGGCCGTCAAAATATGTGACGGTGCTCCAACAACTGACCCAAGGTGAAGATGTGGTCAATGCAGCCACGACCTCGACGAAATCCAGTTTGCTATTCACGAATCTGGCTTTCACGAGTGCCAGTCATTCTGTGAATGATGACAAAGACAAGTAATTTGGAGGCGATGGAGATCAGGCTGATTCCTCTATGGCTGCCGCATTCCGATCATGAGCCTCCCTTGAAAATTGGGACTATGATGGAGCGGCTCCAATCGGTTGGGACAGTTTCCTGCTCCCACAATCTCACTAGTGTAGACCCGTAAGCGTTCCAGCCTACATTCCGCAACCAGCGCCTAAACACGGCTTCGGAGGTTGTCTAAACTCGTGATGCGACTGGGGGAGGTTTCAGTGGGAATAAGTGCATTACCAGGTATGTCTTGCGAGCGGCACCAGTGGGGGGTGGGGTGGGGCGAACACGGTAATGCGACACCCCATCAGCCATTTTATGGCTAGTTTGGCCCTGGTGCAGCCCAAGGGTTTAGACGACCTACCAATGTTCGGGCATTCGACGGCACTGTGTGGGTGTAGCAGTTGTATGGCTGCGATTGATGGGGGACGGTTGTGTCAAAGCGTTATGACAGGCTTGAGAGTAAAGCGACAAAAGGGGCCTGCACATTTTGGTAGGTTGCCGTCATCGGTTATAGGGTGACGGCCTGCTGTGAGGGATAATGCCGAAATACGACTGCGGCAATCTTGTTACAAGTTGAGTAGGCTCTGCTTTGTTACAGCAGGCGTCACTTACTGTTACTCTATTATTGAGGTGATGTAAGTAGAAAGTGATAAGCGTAATGCACTTCTTCCTGTAGAACGCCTACGTTGATGCTTAGTGGGTAACATCATTTGCCAGTGTCTCGCGTAATCTGAGTGCGTCCAGTAAAATAATCACTCAGGAATTGGACGATGGTGGAATGTACTCATTGAATGAGTAGATCATTCGGCAGCAGTTCACGGTTTATATACGGCAGATTGGGTTGTTATACTTAAGGAAACACCTATGAACTGAACAGTTTCTGTTGTCAACTGATGACAGTACAGAAAGTACGAAGTGGGCCGCTACATCAACAGTAGATTTCGAACTACGAAAGTGTCTTTAAGAAGCGCATTTCCAGCGGGTATAAGACAGCGTCATTTTAAAAATGATTTTCTCTTGAAGCTTCTAGGCTGCAGAAGAGGAAGCGACAGGTCAAAATTTCTTAGACCCTTATCTTGATACCGATGTGACGCTGCCGTTCGCAAGAATAGTCTAGGTATACACTTGGTGGAGACGGCGTAGCTCTTCTTTGGTACGAACACAGCCCGCACTGAGGTGCAGTATATTTCTTGAAACGCTCACCTTAAATCGACACAGCCTCTTCAGAGAAGAAGCAGAAGATATCTGCACAGAGCTTTTCAAAGACAGTAGATCTCAACTCAGAAATATACATAGCTAGTCAACTTCCCACAGTACTTGGAAACGTCAAAGTCACGGAAGAAACAAAAGTATTTATCTGAAACCATTCAAGGTCAATCGAGATATCGTGAAGAGCACTACCTCCACTTGAAATTACTTACATCAGCTCAATAATAACCCCCACAGAAGCTATCCTAATAAAATACGCCGACCACATCGTCCTGGGTATCAATCATCGGAACCCCGATTGCTCTCTGATGTTGCAAAATCATCTGAATGACCTCAATAGTTGTTCCGAAGCTCGTCATCTGTCTCTTAATGCATCTGAGTGTTATAATACTTTGTTTTCGTGACACATTGGTGCCAGATACTAGCATTTCCCTGCACAGTGCCCCAAGCAGCTTAGTGACAGTGATGGCTTGCACTCTGCTACATCTGTGAAGTACCTAGGTATGGTAGTTGAAGTTCTACCAGGTGACTGACTGACGAATCTTATGTGCGCGGACGACATAGCTTACTTTTGCTATGACCGAGTGGCATGTCCAACATGAATTCCATAACTGGTACTACCTGGAATGAATGCAAACTTGAGGCTAAGAAGCGAAAACAAATAGTTTTTTTCGGAATTTGAGATACAGTGAACCGACATTGCGAACCGCGATGGTGTATTCTCCAACAAAAGAGGCCCTGTTTGCTTATGGCTGCAGGATATCTTCAAGAGCATAGTCTACTTTTCGACTGGTGGAAACTAAATCTAAATGCATGTGAACACGAGTCGAGTAAATCGCATGCTCAGTCATTCCTCAACTGCAGGGACTTAGACCTCTGGCTAGTTAAAGGCAATTAACAAAATGGAGCAAGTCGTTGTAGAAAAGTAGTTACGTGAGATTTTAGCCAGAATACTTGATATCGTCAGGTTTCTTACCAAGTGAAGCATGACACTGCGTGATTACCGAGAAGCATCCAGGATGACAAAGGAGGCCACAACATAGAGGGTGCTTTTCAGCATTGTATATTTGTTGATGAACATTTGATGACAGTTCAGTTGGGAAGGAAAATCAACACCATTTTCTTTGTCGCCTAACGTTCGAAAGGAATTAATGAGTATTTTCATAAATTAGATGAGAAAAAATTCATAGATCAGGTCAAAAAGCATGTATGTTTGCTAAAATTCAATAGTACTCAAGATGTGTCTCACCAAAATCAGTTGAATGAAAATCTAGTGACGGTAGAAGAGTCATTTCTGATCTTCATTCAGACCGTCAGCAAAAGGGCAGAGGAAATTACTGGACTCCCTTTAAGAAAAACGGCGGATGATGGAATAAAGATTGACGACTGTCGTGGCCAGGCATTTGACGATGGTGCTGTTATGGTGCGCTAACGAATGGGTGTCAGAAACCTATCTATGAAATCAGCTCAAAGTCTACCTTTGCGTCATGCATAAAGCAGTCTCTGTATTCATGTAGCTTCTGCGACGGTTCATTCTGTTACAATTTTGATGTGATAGACTAGTACTTAACATCCTTTTTTCAGCTAAATATTAATTAAATGTCATGATTCCAGTCATTGATATAAGTATCAGTTGACTGCAAAATATATATGAAGAAGTCGAGCAGGTGCTGTGAATATTGTCATGAAGAAATACACGGAACTCGTCACTTCTGTGAAACATTCCACAGAATAAGGAGAACAAGCAACCACAAGATCAGCTGCAAATTTCATTCTGACCACGGTATTGTTGTTTCCGTTCATTTTGTTTCTGAGCATTTAGGTACCTATACTCATAGAACTCAAAGATACACAGATATTTCCGAATCAATGGTTTGGATCTGCAACGAAGTTCTGTCATGTTAACAGAGTTAAGGGTTTGGCTTCTTCGGAATAGAGAAGAAATGGTGAACATTCCAACATCATGAATCAAATAAATACTACGCTAAAATGGGGTAAGCATGATGCATCGATTCCGCTAAAACGAAAGCATGGACGGTGAAGCATTGCTTGATATGTCGATGGGATTTGATGCGAAGTTTAACCGCGAAATGCTGTCTCTCATAGACATTTGGGCTGATGAAATGCTGTACGGTTCAGCAAATTTATGATCTTACGAACACATTTAATTTTTTACATTCTTAAATATGCTTGATAAGAACTATGGTTGTCCGCTTAATGGCTTCGGCGAATATGTAGAATAATAGGAATTCTTTGCCGGAAGTAGTCCAAACTTGGAGAATACTGTAAACGTTTCAGGACACGAGAAAATTAATGGCAATTCTGAGCTTTTGAGTCATATACAGAACTAGCACGTTGGGGAATCTGGCGCGCATGTATTTTAGCGTTGTCAGCTGTGAGAGCGCATTGTCAAAACGCAAACTTATAACGAACTACCATCATCATTTGAGCAGACAACTGTCACGGACTGGCAGTTCTCAATATAGCGAGCGAACTTTCTGATGCATAATGTTATCAATACAACTGCCTCAGGTAATGCGCCAAATGTGCATCTGTAAGTCTATTTCACCAAAATGCTTGTATTTTCGGCAGTACTCTAAATTTGGATAATTGCTCGTTGTTATATGAAACGAACGCTTTAAGCTTAGTCCTCCATGGTGAGAGTTTATAGATTTACAACAGTTAGAAGGGAGCGGCAATTTAACGTCCGTCCCGGGCGAGTAAAGTAGTTGCTACCTCAAGGACTGGACGTACTCAGTTTTCACGAGTCTGTGACAAATGCTCCTACCCACTAACCACCAACTCGGGTGTTCTTCAGGGAGCTCTTCTGCCACCTTATTACACTTAACTTACATCAGTTCAATACTAGTCTAACAGCAAGTGACGCATGCTGTAACAAAGCAGTGCCCACTCATATGTTAACGAAATTGTCGCAGTCGTATTTCTGTATTAGCGCTGTCAGTGGAATGTAGCTCAAAACCTTTCTCTTGTACACAACAAGGCCAAGATATTTCGAGATGCTTCAGGGAGATCCTGAGGATGCATTCTGCAAGACCGAGTGGAGAATGTGTTTCATGGAGTTAATTGTTTCAGAGGCACGATCCTCCGTGACGTCTCGGTACTGCCACCACATGATGGATTAATTGAGGAGCAATGAGGTTCACGCAATGCATTAAAATGATTTGTAAATTGCTCCCATTTTTGTGATATAAATGTAGATAATTTGAACTGGTGTTGACATTGTTATGCATCACAAAGCCATTGATTCGACATGCAGGTATAAACGATGGTGTTCAGGCTATGTGCATTCGCAAAGAGTTCTCACTTGTTTCCTCCTTAGGCCTTGCCACAACCCACCAGAGTTTATACGGATGATTCCTTTCAATCAGAACTACATTGCTGCCGCTGATGAGAGGTAATGTGTTGTAACGTACTGTTGGGTCCCTGGTTCATGGATGGGGATTGGTACGTAGTTAATATCGATGTGGGAAGAAACCAAGGAGTCATACTGTTAATGGTTCGGTTAAGCATTCTTGCGGAAATGTCGAGTGTGCATAGTGCCGTTGTTCCATATCGCGAGTGAAGACAAGCACTGTGAGATACGCTGAGAGAATGCGTCGGATGCAAGCCACTGATCCATCTGAGGATGCGAGATCGATGTTTGCCGCTTATTGTGAAGATATGGCGGGCGATTAGTAACGATGAAGATCACGATCTATTCCAACATGACCTAGATTGCATTAATAAATGGTCAACGTGGAACCTGCTTCAGGTGGATTTAGCTAAGTGCAAGGTGATCCATTTGCGTCACCAGCCGGGGAGCGCTTACAAGTTGGGAGACCACACCTTGCAGAAGGCCTCTCAATGCGTGACCTGGGTGTATTTGTCTAGGAAGATCTCAGGTGTTCCAAACAAGCAGAAAAGGCGATGAGAACCGGTAATCAACACTTCGGCCTGCTTTTCAGAAGCTTTGGTCGGTTTGAACCCTCACTCGTGCCCTAAATGCTTAACGCTTATGTCCGGCCGCACGTAGAAAATGCTTCCTGTCGTAGCAGCCGTGGCAGAAACAGGATCTCGTTGCTCTCGAAGCTCCTCAACGAAGGGCAACCAATTATTTCAGGGGCATCTTCCATCCGCCCTATCAGTTTAGACTGAAGTCTCTAAGAATATACAGCAGTTTATATCGGCTTTCACGGGGGATCTTGTAACGTTTTACTAGATTCTGAAAAACCCAAACCACATTTGACGTCCGCTGCTGGAATTGAACCACAACACTAACCTAAGAGGTCATCCTCTGAAACTACAACGACAGTATAGCCGGTATGAATGTAGCAGAAATTTCTTTTCATTCCTCGCATGCTTGCCTTGGAACCTCCTCCCTAAGTATGTCGTCTCTGCTTCCAATATAGCGCTATTCAAAAAACGAGTTGACGATGCGTTTTCTCATATGCATTTCGTTTTAAGACTTGTTAACCAGGGACTACAAAACACAATCAAACGGTGTCTTAGCAAACTCTTAACCAATGGCTTTATTGATTTATACGTTTATACGAGATCATCCCCGCTATTCTACATAACTCTTTGGTGAGTCCACCAAAACGCTTTTCACTTTACAATGCAATTTAATGTTCGCAATAATTTCAATCCCACAGGACTTGTTAAGCATTGCTGTTTTAACCGTAATACACGATTGTTCCATTGTTCCATTTCAGAGGGCTATGCGGTCGACTGCGTTCGATTCAGCGCCTAAGTTGTGCCAATGTATGCGGTGCATCATGAGTCGTCCGCCAATTGCTAGTGGTGCAGCGTTCAGAGAATACGAACCACTCTAGCGATCAGGGTGGTCATCATCGCGATCGCTTACACATTAACCACTAATACATAATTATTCCTCCAATGAAAGCACCTGATGGCAGCAGCAGTGCCGCACATTAAGTTTGAGCTGCATGATATGGGGTACTGCGTTTGTCTTACGGTGCACAGGTATTTCGCTTCACACGCCTAAAAACACGAATGTCATAGTCGTATCACTGCATTTGAGCTTTTGGCATGGTGCTGCCCATGATGTTTCTCTCTAACCCATGTGGCCACCCGTCAACCTAGAGTTCAGTGGCAAGTTTCTCAGGCTGCTTTTATCGATTTACTCACAATCACGAAAATGCCGGAGCACTGGTTGGTCGTCCTAACGGTATCACCCTAAACTACATCTTCCGAGGCTCTTTTTGGCATTAAAATGGGGTGTTCATGTATAAAATTATGTTCTCGAGTTTTCCGCTTTGTGCCGAAGATGAAAATTTTGGCAAGGGATTAGTTTAGAGTAAAGGAAGGTACATCAGTTATCATGCAAATATCTCTGCTAAATCACCAAGGCGCACTTCAGTTCATTAGTACGTTCGTCACTTTATCTTCCTCTCTTCATTACGACCATTCTACGGGACATGTGAAGCGTTATCTATTTGACCCGTTATATGCCATTGTACTGCCATGTGCGTTTGTGGACTACGTGTTCACAGGCAGTTATATAGGGAATTGAGTATTATCGAAATCGCGAAATTAGGGGATTTACAGGGACTACTACCGTAGGAACGAACTGAAGTGTTACTCGCCCATATGCTGTGTCTGCTGCGTACGTTTGCAGGAGAATAGCTGGTGAAATGGCCAGCTAAAACACCCAAGCAACGATGCAGTATTCCTATGTGCGAACACACCACACAACTGCACACGGCACACAAATTCAGTTGATGCGTGTCAGTTACCCTTACTTTGAGCCTGCGCCAATCCGCCTATGTATGTGTACCTATACAGATCAGCCGGAACAACCTGCTGACAGTCCGGTCGCAGGATCTCATCTGATCCAGCGATCAGCAAGTCGGTGTGCTGCATCCACTATGATAGTAAGCGATGCCTGCTTTAACAATGTATCTTTTACTCTCCTTGTAACAAAATTGGCAGAGTCGTATTTCGGCACTAGTCCTCTCAGCAGACCGCCGCTTGAAAGCCCGTCACACCGCCCCTGGTCATTCGCAGTCATGCACCCGTGACAGTCTCGCCATCCGGACACAGTACCGTCGCATGCCCTAGCGTTGGTAGGTCGTCCAAAAGCTTAGGCTGCGCCAACGCAAAACTAGCCACAAGATCGCTAATGGGGTGTCACACTACCGTGTTCGTAGATCCTCCACCACTGGTGCCGTTGGCAAGACATGCCTTTGCGTACATGATAGTTCACTTATACCCAGTCGCATCACGTGTTTGGACAACCTAGTGCCCCTAAGCTGCGTAGAATTAGCTTTAGATTAGGTACCGTTGCTGAATGCAAGCTAGACCGCCCACGCGTCAACACCACACACCACAAACCCATACATTCGTGCAAGGGTTATTAAGTTTACCATCATTGGCCACTTTGGGCAAGCTCAATACCAAGGACACTGCGTGCGTGGAAATGATACCGGATGCTAATCAGTCGCACTAATGGGCAGGTTCAATTGGCTTAAAGATGCAAATCACAGCGTTGAGGAGCAATTCAATTGCAACATGGATGCAATCAATCGGGAATTCATACGTCAAACAATAAGGCAAGCCAAACAGTTCGAATAGTGCAGAGCATGAGCAACTGATGCATGCCGTACAGAGTAACGTGAGTTCTCTAACGAAACGAGTGGCTGTTTGAAGGCGACGATAACATTCAAAATTGCTCACGCTAAATGGCATAAAGCAGAAGCCCTCTCAACTTGAGAGTACCTGAACGGAAATTTAGATGTGATGAAATAGTGTGGCCTATTCTGTAGGATCCCGATTCATTGCTTTTTCTTGAATGTATGTACCCTAAATTCCGTGCAGTTAGAACAGAAGGACGATTGCTACGGATATGTTCTCAAACAGGCAGATTAACGTGCCCACGTTCTAGGATTTAAGAGAGAGTGACTGAAGTTATCCTGTGATAATGGGAAGGAAAGGACTGTCCCTCCGGAGAAGGCCAGTAGCGATTCCAAAAATGAAGAATTGACACCAATGTAGAGATGTCATTACCAGAGCTATTGATGAGGTAATGTCAGAAAGCCATACTCTGAGCACTTTGTGGTATCCACGTCAATCTGTGTGCCAATCTCCACATAATTTTCTTCACTGCTCATAAGTTTAGCGCAGGCAGCAGTTCTCTTCTTTTACCCGACTAAGTGGCCTCATAAAATGTACCCCTTTTAAACGGACAATTTGGATAACAGTTTTGCAATGCATCCAAGCCATACGTTGTTAGGTGTCTCTGTATCCATAACTTGATGAAGGGCATAAGTCTGAAATAGCAGGATTTTGTACCTTGGATGGTCAGCAAAACGTCAGCCTCAGAAAAGGCTGAAAAACGGTTGAGTTAACAAATAAAATGTGACGATGATGTTTTCCTCATCGGAGCTGTTGCTTAGGTTGATTTGCCCTAGATCATTCACTTTGGCACAACTATACGGACACTTGATTAAGTAAATCTATGGTAGAATCCAGGAGGCGTTGCCCAGTTTGCAACGTGAATTGGGGTTTTAGCAATCATATGGGATATATCTGTACTCCTGGTTCAGGCATTAATATAGTTAAATTTCCATACCAACTCATATTTGGGACATAGCCTGAGTGAGTTAGGTGGTCGTGACTGGTTTCTATTTGACCCAATTTTGCAAGCATTGAGATGCGTTATAGCGAGTGTTATAAATTTTCTTATTGCCGGTGTGAAACCACAGTTTGATGTGATGGAATTTACAACAAACCCTAAGAATTTTCTAGATCCACATAATAAATGTCTATATTACATGCACGTGATCACAGCCGAGTTGTCATCTAGGTGACACTGTCTCGTGTACTGATAAGGATAACATTGAGAAGGTTCCGTTTAGCTATAATATGGCTCCTCAAGAGTACACTGGAGCCCACAGTCTTCTTACTAGCCTAATTAATCAAGGTGTTTCTTAGTTCCAGTGCCAGAAAAATGAGTCTTTAGCCAACCACCTAGCATCACAGTTTGTGGAAGACGCTTTGGATGGCTAATTATATATGTTGGAAGGAATATTAGTTCAACAGCTGTTGTTTCGACATTTACCTAATAATATTCATGGTCACGGCATATACGCTTCTCTACAGAACAAATGACTTGGGAATTGCGACGGAAAAGAGACCGGTAACGAACGAATTTCCAGTTTAATATCAACCAACCTATGCAGTTACCCGTTGACGCTAGTGAATCCAGCCAGCAAATCGAGACAAAGTATGTACCCGTGTTCGCAGAAAAGACTGTAACCTGTGAATCCTCCTGAATCGGTGAACTGATTGTCCATTGAAACAAGCATTGCACAAGGATATCATTAGTATAGACAGCACATCATTAGCGATGTGATAATCAAGACCACGTCTTTCGTTACACTAGAGGGGATATGTTGTTCATGTAATAACGCAGCTGTTCAAACAAGAGTGCTATTACAATCGCGAACGCTGCCCTTAATTATACATCCGGCTGGCATTCACATTTTGTTTTTATCACTAATGTGACACCTGTCCTATATTCACCTTCTATACTGCCAGTTACCCAATTATTGCCAACCGGTATTCCTCCATCGATGCGAGTTACGGTAATTGGACCCATCACACTTCGCAGTTGAGATTATAGGTCAAAACCCAACAAAACTATATTAACATGTGTGTATGGAGGCGATGTGCATATTAAGAGTATATATACATATAGATATCACATAAAAGTTCCAGTAATCCTCTTGGATTTTATTGCACCTCTCCATAATTCTCTGTTGATCTTACAAGCACTCCTGGAAGAATTCTCTCCTAATCATCTGCAGCTGTGTCTTCACGGCTTTCGTAGCTTGTCTAGGTATTCCAAACATACCTCCTTGAGCTTGGAGAAGAAGGCAGGCCCGGTGAGTAGAGATGGTGTTGTTACACTATAGTATTCTTCCTGTCCGAATATGTCAGAGACCCAGGAATGTAACCGTTATAAATTATGGTATAGTGAGCACTTCGTTTTCAATACATACAGACCGTTTTTTTTATCGTGAAACAGGACTTGCGATGCACACATCCACTGTTTTGTCATGCTAGCTCATTTGATATCACTTGTCAAGGTACAAAATAAGAAGATTTCTGAGGAATAAATGAATGTGTTGCGTGCTTCTTCTGGCTGTTCCCTGAAAGTTCACCTCGTAATCATTCTGGAAACCAAAACTCAGTTTTAGCTTACATACGTTTGCGACAAATCCTCTAAAATCAAATAAAATCTAATATACCAGTTGCATCAATTGGACTGACTGCTGAAATCGTTAAAACTGGCGCAATCTGCTTAGAAGAAGACGGCTATCGCCATTGATCAGATCGAGGTCGGAGACATCGCGAGATCCAAATAAGTTATAATAACCACTCGACTGGGCCATGACAGCCATAAGGTCTAAACGAATCGCTTCTGAGTGCACAGGTTCGGTTAGTGCAACCGAATTGTTATAATTCGGCTTATCGCGAC
>OX104063.1:248154501-248188729 GCA_944474145.2 Dicrocoelium dendriticum | reverse complement strand
ACAAATAAGGTTAATTTATCAAACTGATTGATGTGTGCATGATTAACATGGACCATTAATGTGTCTTCAATATAGGTGACAGCCGAGCAAGAAACAGGCCGAGCCGGAAGCATTCAGAAAGTTATGCCATTATCCAATATATATATATATATCTGCTAATCTTTACATTGGCTATTGATAAGTCAACAATAGCAAAGTGACATACAGGTCAGTTAGGTGAGAAGGCAAAGATAAATATCGCTTTCCAAGCTTATCAATATGCTCGTCTTTTTAAGGGCTACGGAAGTGACATTTTTGGACAAGAGAATCGACTAAGTCAATGTAGTAGGAAGGAATGAACGACAGAGCTGATTAAGTTGACAAATGGGGATAAGTGCCGATTTTAGAGCCATTTAGCTACTTTTATAAACAAGTCATGCTCCCAATCATTTACCCTAAGTAGTTTAATTGTCAATTCCTTGAGTGCTGAATATTATCTGGCCCGCACTTTCACCCCCTTCACCTGTGCAAATAATGCAACATTACCTCTTTGATAGTCTTAACAGTTAAGCCCCCTTTCATTTCAAATTCAAATGTCCGATTGAAACATGGGCTTCTGTTGGGTTGAATCAGTTGGTTCCCTAGCATGGGACGTTAAGCTTAAAGTTGTTATACGGCAGGATTTCACCGGAAAAAAGTTGTTATATCACGACATTTGTTACGTGACTTCTATAGTGAAAAGCCTCGGAATACTGACTAGTAGAAGCTGCTATGTATAAGTCGGTGAATAACATGTATAACTTAAATAAATTCAGCAGTATTCGCTGAAATCTTAGCCATTTAATTAGAAACACATGACACCTATCTTCATAAGTGTGTCTTCAGGCGCAACCCATAAGTCTTTTCGTAAGAGACCTATGTGTATCATCCGCTGCACGCACGTCGCAAATTTTAATATTGCTGAAATAATGGCATGGAAATCTAACAACGGCTTACCATATATTTTGGACAGCACGGATAGCCTTCTTCTTATAAAAAGCGATTCATCATTCAGTTTGTCGTGTTTAAACATTACAATTATTATTTTATCGTAATCAACTAACTAGGTTTCAATTCAAATCATCTAACAGGAGTGAAGTAACATTAAAAACCAAACATTCCGGTAGAACTCTGCGTCCATAACGCGTGCTGTTGCAGTTAAATGTAACAACTTTAGTAAAAATATTATTTTTTATAATCCCACGTGGGTGTACTCCTAAACTTTACACTGCCACTGGGTACAGACTGAATATTATAGTCGATCAAACTATGCGAATACAATTAAAAGAAATAAATAGTAAAAGGCTTGCAAGTTTTACTTACGGAACCGAATGCACAAAGGATTTGTAGATTTCCGTTGTGTCGACAGGAAAATATAACAAATGGGTTAAAATTTCTTACCATATGGCTAAGTGCGGTAAAAAACTAAAGGTTGAAGGCCGTTAAGAGGCAAAAAAATTTATTGCTAGATCATTATGGAGCGGATGAAAGCGGCACTTAGGAACTTAAATGAAAATTCATGTAAGTATTAAAATGCTTATGCCTAATGAAAGAGACCCGGGAATCTCTGCCAGGCCCCTACACCTCGAAGTATATCACACCGATCGCACAACCGAAACACAATCCAGTTGCAGTAGTCTAGGAAGATTACAGGGTCACAGTGTAAACAGTGCAGTAGTATATCTTTAGTTACAAATACCAAAATGGTACTTCGCGCTGCGTAAATGTCTTAAGTCTGCCAGCATAAACATAATCTGATCTTGTGAATTGTTTCAGAAACGTGCGTGGATCACGAGATTTTTTTTGGAACTGTAGTCACCGAGCTACTTGAGATTGGATACCTTTGTCACTTACAGTTAATAATAGAGACGCATCCAAAACTACTGACAACTTATCAGGATCTGGAAATGAAAGTGTTGTATTAATACTTTTCGAAGCAGTAAGTTTAAACGACCTGGATGATGACCAACTCACTAGTTCGTTTACTTCAGTTTTAAGCATAGTGGACATACCTAAACAATATCGTCATCATATTTACAAATAGCAAATTTTGTTGGCACTGAAGACCTTCGACATACAGTAAAACCTCCGAAGTTGAAAATCACTATAACCTGGACACCTCTATAATCTGAACGCTTTCCACCTATTGATCAAACTTGGATATGCAAACCAAATATACAAATACCCTTGAGTGTTGACCACGCTGTGTGCTGAACTCAAATGTCCAGACCTTTGTTGTTCAGATTGCCGATGTTTTACTAGACGAAGAAGACAGGAAGAGCGAGATGATTGCGCCATGAAAGTCTTAAATCATCGAGGATAGAGGATATT
Organism: Dicrocoelium dendriticum; assembly: GCA_944474145.2. Taxonomy (NCBI): domain Eukaryota; kingdom Metazoa; phylum Platyhelminthes; class Trematoda; order Plagiorchiida; family Dicrocoeliidae; genus Dicrocoelium; species Dicrocoelium dendriticum. The sequence continues at coordinate 248,186,380 of OX104063.1, read as the reverse complement.
TTGCCGTTGAACTGAATTGGCTGCGTGCTATTAGTAAATTAGATACACATATATTTGCAAATTTCAATGTAGATATCTTACAAAACAACTGCTTGAGCAGCACAACTGGGTTACTACTTCCGGCAGTATTAGAGTAGTCAAGTAAAAGAAGCCGTACGGACATGCACATTTTATTCGATACGGACGCTATTCAATGCAGTAGGTACGATACATCATTCATGGTAGAGCAGTTGAGTCTAAATGCGTGAGTAGCCAAAGTAATCCGCACAAATAGTAGATTTACGAGAACTTCTAAAACTGCAATATAATCATTTGACCGATACTTTGGGATTCTTTTTTAGGAACTGGCGTTATATTGGCTGACATTGAGATGTTAGGGATGACAACGGTTGTGAAGCTTGTTTAAAATTTCAGTCAACGGCAACACTAGAGAATCGACGTACTAACTCAAAAATATAAGTAATACAGCGTCAGATCCCTTGGCTTTATTTATGTTTAGCCTTTTAGGTTCCTTGCTGACGTTATAATAAGTACATAGAGTGGCCGGGTCAGTGACAATGAGACAATGCTCGATGGAGTTGTGCTAAACTCATACTTGAGTTCTTCCACATGCGATGCTCCAGTACAACTAATTGTACTGTTAGCACAGATTTGTTTCATCTGTTTCCAGAGAACATGGCAACCATGGCTTCACAGGGCTGTTTCAAGGTACAACCTGTTTGGCTGAGTATTTTTAACTTTACATGCAAATTTCGGAATTTAATACGAGTGTTAATTTTAAACCTGTAGGCACTCATTTTGCCTTCGTAGTTGTTTCACCTGAGATGAAGAAAATCGGTTTGCTCGCAGATAGACCGCAGCATATATGGAATCAAAACTTACGGGAACTCGTAACATGCACGAAATCAAGAAACTGATCTACATTAGTAAGATTTGAAAAAAATTTGAAGGAAGGTGTTGTTTGAAGCCAAGCGGTATTATTCGCTCAGTAGATAAGATTTGAGATGGCTCTGAAAGTTTCTTTCTTTAATAAACCTTTGTTAGTTATACAGCAGGTGATAAGGTAAAGCTTCAGGATACAATGGATCAAGTAACTCAATGATGTACGCTTACGAATACAAATCAAACGAAGTTTATTTGAGCAACTCACATTTAATCTGTGCGCCTTGTCAGGTTGGGAATTTTACCGAATTAGCCATATCAAGTTACTTGAAATCGTTTCATCACATATCTTGAAATCACCCGCAAAAGAACAGATCTGGCATCCCAGTTTTGACACTAACCCATGGAAAACTATAAACTAACACGTTTAGCTCGAATGATGATGATGTAACAGGAGTACTCTAGATGTTGCTGATAACCCAAGATTCAAAGCCACAAAGAAAATTAGTTTTCACCCAAGAAAATATCAGATTTCAGCTCGTCGACAGTGTGCGAGTAGCGGAGATAGTGAGTTGCACCGGCTTTGGTTTAAACATGGGATGATACCAACACCACAGTTTCTTAGTTTACCTGGGCGATCAGAGCAAACTGCACGATATCCACTGATGTGTATGACTCAATCCCTAATATCAGGATGCTATGATAATGCTATGAGAATGCTTTGATACCTATGTTTACATCTCGCTTTTGTTGTATAATTGTTGGTAGGTCAGTAGTTTTTATGATCAGTAAATGTACATAGCTGGAAAGCAAGAATGAATTTATATTTTGTACAAAAGACACAGTCTGCACCCAAATTATCCATCAGGGCAGTGTTGTTCATGCTGATAACTGTTCTTTCACTGTCCGTTTGTAAGTGTCTCTAGATCTGTAACCGCACTTGACAAGAGACCATGTGCCATCTTTCGAAACGATTTCAAATAATCGTAGACTAGTATAGTATTTGATACGTGAGATTTGTTCAATTAAACCACCGTTTGGTTGTATCGAAAAACACATGAAGTCCGCCATAGATAACGTAAAATAAACGATGATTCAAAATGCAACAGAACCGGCTGCTTTGAAGGCTCGAACAATGGAAAAGTTGCGAATCACGAGTAAAAGATAAGAGTTGGTCAAGTCCAGTGGGATGGACAGCATAGAACAATAGAATAAGGAATGGCAAAAATTACCAAAAAAATGTAAGAGAATCTACAAGGACTGTGTAGGATAATGTACTGTCTAACGCGCTGCAGCCTTGCTCGGTATACACGAGCAAGATTTCGTAATGTAAGCGGGTAAGATCAACGTGAGGGCATTTTGCCAACACAGGAAACGTACGGACGGAAACGACTTCACGAGAGGGACAGCGCGTTCCAGCAATGGGCCACACAAATTAACTAAACGTTTAGGCGATATTTCAACCGGCCGTATTGTGTGGTAAACTTGAACTACTGAACTCTCATCATCGTTTTCTGTCCTGATTGCTTTAGTTGGTGACAGATGTTGTTTGGTTTCCACAAAACCTGGTAATCTATTATTGGGTCGCCGCTTTAGCTCCGATAGTGACTGCTGTTTGATCAGGTTTATCAGCCTAAGTTGAGAAGGAAATCGGAACAATTCATTGGCGTAGCCGGTGGCTTATTTCTGTGAAGTCTTAAACCCCCTGAGATACTGAGCGTGCGAGGTCTGCCAGGTCTAATTTATTTTATCCACTTGCGGTGACGCGTTTGTTTTAAGCATCTGCAGACACACCTATGGATCAAAGCAGCCGACCGCTCTCCTTAGGATAACAACGGGCAGGTCCTTGACGCTTTCTCAAACTGTTCTGAGCAAGAAAAATCAACCTAAATCAGTACGCTGACTTAGCGCTTTTCGGTTACTGCTCGCGGGACGTGATCCTAAAGCTTATATATGACGTACAGCGGATGACGAATGTAGGCAAACTTGCACATGGACCAATTATACTAGTCTCGTTGAAGTGCATCGTGAGCTCATTGGTAGATGGTAGCCCGACCAATCTTTGAATTCGCAGTAAAATGCAATAGGAGAAAAGTAAGAGCTTAAGCTCATTATAGAATACAAGAAACAGTCGCAGCCTCACCACTGATCCTTGTAGAACTACGCATTTGACATGAATCGGATAGGACACTGCACTCCTAACCCTGACATGTTGCCACCGATGGTGTAGAATAAGCTATATCCAACTATGGAGGAATCCTTGATCGCGCAGCTTTCGGGCATGTGAAGCAGAAAATATCTAATCATAATGGCGTTTTGGAGAGGTTGAAGTAAACGACACCTGTCCCTACAAATTCGTCGACTGCTTTCGTCCAATTATGACAAGTAAACAGTAGGATTTTTGTGCCTGATTGCTGCTGAAGGACACCATGCCGCTTCGGTGCTATGAGGTTGCATGGTTTAAAATGATCGACCAAAGACTTGGCAATGATTGCGTTCATTACTTTTAAGAGTACTGGTAGGAAAACCACAGCACTCTATTTTGTGTGCTTCGAAAGCATACCACCTATAAAAATTGGCTGGTTACATAATCTGTCTAAAAAACAGGTGTTGTTTATCCAGTCATGCTTGGAAAAAGTGTACTTTTGGCTGAGATAACATGCTTTCTGCCACGCACAGTGACGTCTGATACATTTACTGGAATCCAGATAAAATGTAACTTCAAATTTGATGGTGGTTTCTTCGGTACGGTTTTAGGGATAATACTAAGTGAGTTAGCTCTCTGTGATGACAGATGATAGTGAGAGATGTGCACATACAACACTGGCTGACGTCTCCGTTAAAGGTGGTAGTTTAGCGCATCCGTGTCCCATTTGTTGCTTCTTCAGCACTCTGTGCGATTCCAACTGTAGTGGTAATTTAGAGCATGTCACGCTTCCCTTTGCAAATGCCGTTAACTTTCGTTTATTGGAGGTTTCTGGTTTTTGAAAACCTTCCAGCCAGGTATTGTTATTAAGCTCCTTTATCCTAACGGTCCAGCGTACTACCTTGGTTGCTCTCAGTCACCAGTCACTCCGCGTTCCGGGACCATGACATGCCCTTTAAGCGCACCAAATTGCTTCCTTACTAGAACGTCTTAGAGTTATGCTTCTGATGAAAGGCGATCACAAGGTAGAACGTACCCGCTTAGATGCAACAGTAACTACGACCATTGTGTAGAAATGTCCAACAAACTATATCCAGCCTACGTCTGAGGAGCAGCCTTTCAAGCGTTTCCAATAGGTCATCGCAACTTAAACTGTCAGGAGGTTGTAGCGCTTGTTGTTGCACGTTGCATTATCGTGTTCCTCTGGGTATCTAGCCTAACACACTAGTTTTATAGTTCGGTAACATAATCACAAATCTCTATTATGGTGTCTAGTACTGGTCTAGTAATGGTTTTTGAAACATGAATTACTCGCTTTTAAATACGATGTCTGGTATTGTTGCTTTTTTATCAGCTACGTAATTGACTGGTGAGGTTGTGTGAATGAACATTTGAATAATTGTGATATGTTAGTCCTTAATGTTTCGCAGTGGATGCCTAGGCTTCTGGGCCTTGTTCAGTTAATTTGCCTGAGATACGTACGTTTTTGTAAGTTTGTAAACGTTTTGTCAGGGTAGATTTTAGGCTTAAATCCACCTCTTGTGTGGACGATAAATGGCGATGAACGACCGCCACGAAGTAGCAGTTCTTGTATCTGAGACGTAAACTACACCACAGCGACTGGGTGACCGGCGACAATAGGCCGTTACATGGTTTAACTTGTACATTATTGCGAAAGTACAGATGTACGCCACCGCCCTTGATGGGAAGATAATTTCAGAAAAGTGCATCCCATAAAGCACCACATAGCATTCAAAACCTCTAAACGCTGCTACTGTATGATTACAGAAACCAGATCCAAAGTGTTTGTTGGCTGTTGCCTTTAGAGCTGCCACGTTTTGACAGAGAGACTTTGGCTTCCATCAGCGAATAGAAAGACACCTGCTGGAAAAATAGATTATGCAGACCGTTTTATGGTCGTCTGCTAAGCGCTGTTTGTTGAAATTACTGGTTATTTGCTTGGAGTTACTTCATGGGGCATCACACTCATCCCCACTGGCAACTCATTTTATAAAGCGCATGAAGTGATTTAACGGGTGTGCGTGTGGAAAAAGCCTTACTTTAATCAGACATGCACTCATTGTAAGTTTCTAACTAGATCATCGCTTTAGTTGCACGCTGACGTTGTGTTTATTATAAGGTTGTAGTACACTTTACCGCTTTAAACCGTAACTCGACTGGCAATCTTTTCCGAATTGAATTCTGGCGCTCCAATAAACTAAGCGCCATACACCTGGTTTAATGCATATCTTCATTATCCTTCGGCCACAATGTTTGTAGCTTGAGGATAATGCTAGCATTGGTTCAAAATCAACGATAACGTCATCCAAGTATAAGGTCTCGCAGATACAGAGTTTACGATACCGTCCTTGATCACAAGCCACTTCTACGCATTAATCATTCTCCTAGCATTGATGGACACAGTGTACAAAAACGGTTAGAACTATGTTCTCTTAGTTGCAGTGGACTCCATTGGCGAGGCCAGCGTTATGCTTTTTGCCGTGAATGCTTTTGCTGAAAGCAGCTATGTGCTTTTTACTTTCTTAGGCATTTCCACCATAAGTTTGTCCATTTATGATAGTATAATTAAGGTTCAAATTAATGTAAGTGTGTTACATCTCAATGGACAACAAAACAAATATAGACTGCCGTGGTATTATGATTGCACTTAATAATACTAATACGTATATTTCTTCTAATGAGAGAAACTGTGTCTGTAGTGGAGCGGAGCAGTATCTATGCTCTTGCGTTGGCAACATGCATAGGTGGGATTTGGGGCATGCGCCTCATGTAGTTACGTACGGGTGATTGGTTACGCCAAAAGCCTAGGTTTGAAAACATTTCTGTGGGGAATTAGAACTGGGGGGCACTGTTTTGATTAGCTTGTTACACCTTCCAAAGGCAGTTCTAGATACAGCGGATCAACCACTTCGGTCCATGCAGTCATGTGGATTTGTTATTCATTAGTAGCTCACGCTTGAACCCTAATAGAAAGCCAAGCTCTTTGTTTTGGCGCTAAGGACAGTTTGTCGGAACGGTTGTAGCTTCATTTTATCTACTGCTTCACACAGTGATCGACCGTCACTTGCCTGTACGGACAAAACACACGCTTATGTACTCGCTTACGCTGCGCGACGAGATAAGCGCTAGATGCACAGTGATGTTAACTGAGGGTCAAAACGAACAACGCCGTAGCGTTTTATGTATATGTTTGCAGAGATGCTGGCGCTATAGTTGAGAGCTTTTAGTTTCTCCTTCAGAATAAGACCAAAAGGTATTCTCGGAAAGCTCAACATGCGTGTATTAAGACACAGAATGCGGCAAGAAGGTGAACTAAAGCAACAACATAGTCCACAAAAATTAGATCCCAGATTTTTGTTAGGAATTGGTAGTGCTCGTCAATCTGTTTCTATTGAGCGTGCGCAAAGGAATTTGTCACGAGAATGTAAATAGTAACTCCTAGCGGAACCAGAGTGTAATTAGTGAGCAACCGTACGCCTACAATACACACTGATGTTAAACATCACCTGAATTATACAAAACATCACCCATCCAGTTACCGTAAGTCACATAAAACTTCTAAACTAAAAGACAGCTGTTAATGTTCGGTGACACGCACAAATTTGTTGATGGAAGACAGACAAGTGCACCCGTGTGTGACGTAAAAGGAAAAACCAATACCTAAGTCAGGAAACTAAGAGAGCTCCTAACCTAACTGTGGTACGCCAGCAGTAACATCCCATACCGTTAGCACATGCCCGCTAATTTTCGTCATCTGCTTCCAAGCATTGTTACGCTTCTAACCAATCTAGTAATAAGCATGTGATATACTATATGTAGGAGCATACCGAATTCCCTAGCCTGTGATACTTCCCTCCCCCCAATGAGCAGCTCGCTGAGATTCCCCCTAACACTCACCTAAATATTTTCTTTGTCCAGTTTTAATCTGGTTGACTCTCGCTTAGTTCTCCTTATATGATCTGGTGATAATTTAATTCCGTGTACATTTTGCACTTTGAGAATGTGGCTCACTTGCGCTCAATCGCACATTAGCTGACCTGGTTTATCCTTTAGATCATTATTTATTCCTTCGCATAGTAAGACCCGATGTGTTATTTGCGGTCTGTAATGCATCAATATTTGCGCGCATTTTGGTCACATTATCACGAATTGCAATAGCGCTGTCATACTGTTACATGATTATGTGAGTGGTGATCACAAACCTGGAAACAATTTGCCCCTCGCAACCTACTGTGTTGTTTCCAAATGTATCATTGAAACCATTTCAATGTTAACCCTGCGTAAGGCACAGTCTGTATGCCCACGGCTCAGGGTGGCATCCCTTCTGATTGGTCTTGTATAAGTCTATATAAGCTAAGGTGCACCGAGAAGATAATTCATTCCACATGTGGCTGGAAGCCATACTGTTTCGCTAATTTTGTGTTGAAGTAGTTGATACGATTGCGCTGGAATCACAGGTTTTTGGGGTAATATACATTGTTTATTTCTAGTGGTTTGCAACTAGAACCGTATTCCAGTGCCGAATCCATTTTGTTGATTTCTGTATATATCAGCTCACCCAAGGCTTCTAAGCGATTTTTCGTTTCCATCACTGTTGACGGGTTTATGTAAAAGCGTTCTGTGTGAAACTATAACTTAGTCTTTTTGTTTGACTCATGGATGTAAAATATGGCTTTTAACTTCGCCTTTCCTTTTTGTTATGTGATCAAAGAAAACCGGTGGGTAAGTGGTAATTGGACAACTTGGATAAATTGTTACTGCTAATGCAACAAAAGAATGTTTGAGTTAAAATTTTAATATCATGTTTTTTTGAACAACATAAATCTATAAATGATAGCAACGTCCTATGTGGGAATATAGTTATTGTTGTCATATCAAAGACCTAATTTTGGCAAGATTTTACTGATGTCAGTTTCTTCCATCGGCTAGAATTCAGTCATCGTTGATGTTCGAAACCGAGCTGGATCGGACCATACTGACATTTCAACAGTTACTGTCCAATGAACTATAGACGATCCCTAGTTCGATCTTGTTTTGTTAGAGCACACCGAATATGCTCTGAAGAGTCAATCGAGGCTGTTACGCTACATCGAGTCTAACCTAGGCAATAACGGAGATCCGAATAAATTCATTGCCAGGTATTGGAATGAGATTGCTAAGAAAGACAAAAGAATGTCCCATAGGAAATGGTCTTCATCACGCTACCAGAGAAAGGGGAACAGAACGACAGAATATTGTGCTACCGATTGCGCCAAACCAAAAAAATATGCTACTATGCAGCTGAGCTCGTGTTGTTACATCAAACCAAGAAGCTGTTCCATGAATCCAACCTGGATAAGCTTCACTCTCAGATTACCGCCTCATGTGTTTATCAATTTGCCTGTACTTGCGATGGCATGCACATTGACCGAACCGAGAGCAAACTATCAACTAGGATCACGTAAGATGTTCCACGGAAGCTGGCAAGTATTGGTCCTAAACTTTCTGCCAGCTCAATCGCTGAGTATCTGCTCAAATGTACCTTGTGTGAAAACCCTCGTGACGCATTTCAGGTTATCAGCAGACAAAACAATGCGAGCTTTTGTTTCCTTGAAGCCTCTGCAATCCGACGAATGAAACCTGACCTTTGCGAACAGGTCGACTTTGTGACCAGGCTTGCCTTGCTCTGGTAAGACGTACGTGATGACCTTGATTTTCTCAGTGTTTTCTTGATTTCTTGATTGACTCTTTCAATGGCATTCCTTTACACTTTCCACGATTTGTCTGTAAGCGGCTGAATGAGAAAACACGAAATAATCTGATTTCAAGTTAACCCGTGAAACGTTATTCCTTCTTGCTGTCTTGAAAGTTGGAACCTAGGTTAGTAGCAAGTAGACGGTTTCATTAAAACTGTAGTTGAGAAAAACTAGACTGATCCATATGGAACTCAGTTAAATGCCATTTTAAAGTGCCAACCTCGCGCTTAATAAAAGTAATAGTGACATTTATCGTTTGGATTAATGATCAAGAATATCGAGTGAGTTGAGCCTATTTTGCATGCTTGTGGTAACAGAATCGGTACTATATAAGCTGAGCACTTCAGTTACAACCTCATCAAAATTGGTAACAAAACCTTAAGGGGTGCTAAAACGCACATAAGAGTTCTCTTTTGTGCAGTTCTTTTATTTAACAATCGTGTCATCTCAGGAAGTGAATTTGTGCAACTTAGGACGTCCCCTTCTTATTTCTTGAAATCCTCGACTCACCTGCTTTTTATTTCTTATTAAATTTTTATGTAGATTGGATATAACTGAAATGCCTAGTATTCCGTTCCTTTTGTTTTCTTGAGAGGTGCAGCTTTTTTGGTGCATTGAATCATATTACCATAAAATGCTGAAACCCACATCTGTGCTCGAAAGCAGAAAGACGTTGATCCACTCAGAAATATGCACCAAAGTTCCGTCAATTCATCTAACGAAAATTTCACTAGTGTTTCGACGTAGACTCAGGTAACTATATAATATTAATTTTTCGGTTTAAATCATCATACTCCCTAAAAGTAAAGACAGCCTGGTACATCAAAATCATCATCAAATTTGTTAGAGGAAAGTGAACGGTTTTAACTGTTATACTGCTGTGTAGATTTATATGCCGTATCTACTCTTTCTTATGCTAACCAGTTAAAAATTTAGCACGCTTTTAGGCGCCATGTTGATCGAGTCTTAAGCTGATTGGCAAGTTAAATTGCTCTCAAATTACCTTAGAGAATGCGGAATTCTGAGGCATGCCTTATTACATTTTAAATAATTGATGCTCAAGTACTCAAGAATTCCGTGTTTAATAGACACAAGCAACAGCATACCATACGCCATCTGTTGCTCACGGATCTCAGGCGCATAGTAATCACGGCGTCAGTCGTTAAGCACTAGGCTCCGAGTTCCATCCCAGCTCATGTTACCTCCATCTGATGAGTCCAAACCAGGACGAAACCGGTCATGGATTATCAGTGTTGGGAGGAGAATCAACGGAACACATCCAGTTCTGATACGGTCTTTGGGATCGTAAAGACCAAGGACTACTTCAAAGTGCACCGAATTCTCAAGAGAGACTGCACCTCGCAATCCAACTACAATGCGAGTATACAAAAAGCAACTTTATGTTAATAACACTTGTAGTCACATTGTCTTCTTGAGATATGCGAGCTGCTCAACACAACACTGTGGAGCACTAAAATCATTCATGCGGTAAACGATACACCCACCTCCTCTACCGTGACGCCGATCTTTCTCGGAAGGAACATCACACAGTTTGTTATTAGGATGGTAAGCAGTCGCACTCGTACTACATAATTTGATGATAAGATGGGTATGAGGATGGTGGAGGGTGACAGAGCAACGGTGTAATTTTCCTTTATCAAGTAAAGAACCAGCACTATTAAACACTAGTTTGTATGCGCCATAATAATGGAGTTAACACATACTCTTGCTATATTATTGAAGTGACACAGTATTTTCCTATAATTGTGCCACTACTTCCGGGACTAGCGGTAGAACAGAGCTGCATAAGATTCAAGAAAAACAAAATGGCTAGGCATGGTTGATAAGAGAATGCGCCCTCCTCACAATAATTTGACCGTAAGGGGTTAATAGGTCGATGAAGCCTCTATATTCATGTTGAGGTTTCACCACGCAGTCCACAGCCATTACAGAGCAGCATCACTCAGAGTAAAATGATGAATTCCATAAAGCAAACGTCCTCGAAGCTAACATGAGATGTACTTAGGAAACACGTGTAACAACTCCTTGTAAAAATGCCTTGAAATGGGAACGTCTTGTGCTTTGTAGCGGTTGAGGTAAATGTGTTGTGAAGAATGGATTTTGCGGTATTGTACGATCAATCACCCCCCGTTTGGCACGTTTTCTGTCTTATTTTGTCCAAAGAAAAGCTGACATTCTGCTTAAGTGGACAACACGCAGCTCTAGGGTTCTCCACGATTACCAGGAAAGGTATATTCATATTTTCGGCGTTCATGCTAAGCGGGCTGATAGAGGTAAATTCCACTGATAGTTACAGAATCCTGGTTAAACAGCTGTCACAATCTTCCTGAAAAGTGGTAAAATGTATGTTACTCTTCATCTGAGTTTGATGACTGATTTGAATTCGAACAATAATTAATGAAAATAACACGTCGAGTTTCAAGTGAAACATTTTGGTTGCAGGGATTAGCTATCTTGCATTTTATCAGTCACATGTTGACACTACAGTTAATAATTTACGTTGCCTTTAAGTGGATTCCCTGCTTTGTTTTGGCTCCGACTTGATAAGACCATGTCGCTAAAATGACCTGGTTGATCGATTAGAAGCAGTAATTTAATCTGCCTTATTATCTTGCTCCTACTAGACGATAAACACTTTAATTACTATGTACTATCATAAATTGCACGGTTTGTTTTGGTTACAGGGGTATTGTAATTGACTAGTTGGGTAGAGTAATATCCGCTTTCTATGGTGTTATCTGAAGTGTAACTATTACCGTTAGCGCTGCAGAAATCCTCCAAGATGACTGTTACACTTAGAGCGATAAGTTATTCAATATCTGGAAGCCCCCATGTGCCGGGATGGATCCGAACTCACAATAGTTTGGTTACTAAATTCCAAGCAGGCTTGGGGCAGCATTGCTATAAAATTGGGCTTGCTTCACTTTATTCTGAAGATGCGTTTGCTCAATTTTAAAGCCAGTACCCTTAAACTCAATACTGGTAGCAATTAATATGTCTCCTTAGTGAAATCTCTGAGCATGAGACTTCTGTGTAGATTATAATATTACAAGACACCAGCAATTGAAGTTTAATGTTCTTAGACATGAAATGTATCCGTCCACCCAGCGTAAACTACTGGGTTAAGCAAGATAGCTTTTACAGAATACATGTGCATTTTTGGTATATGACAGATTATGATATTTCGATTATGATATATTCTTCAACCCATATCTGCAATAAATTATGGAAAGATGGATGCAGCTTCTTGAAAGACATTTGCTTTAGGTCTAGCAGGCGCAGTGACTACGTATCAACATGACGTCAGTTTCTCAAGTACCTGACTGACATATTTGAACTTTTCGATTAACCCTTTGTGTCCTGGCGTACTTATAAGTACCATTTTGTTTAAATTGTAATAATGTTTCAATGAAAGCTTCATTGCTGCCAGCAGTTGGGAGGATAATTACAACAGCTTGATGTCAACAATACCGTAATTGCCTCAATTCCAATACACTGCTCTACAGTGCATGTAAACTTTGTTGGTTCTTACCGAGCTATAGGTAAATGAATTTAGAAAACAAATTTATCACATCTGCAAAGCTTTGGAAATTTACGTCAACCTCAGGTGTCAGATTAGGAAATTATGTAGTACACTTAATTATGATTACTCACGTTGGTGGGATACCAAATTTCTTCATGTGATCATCTGCAACCAACTGTTCAGTCTACCAGCAGCTAAACCTTCTCGAATACGGAGCATAGCAGTATTCTGCATACAAAAACTGTCTAAAGTTTGCTGGCAAAAATTTTTAAATATACGGTATACCGGCATAAAAATTTGTTATCGGACGGCAGAACGTATCTCCAGGACGTGCAGTAAAACTCAAGGAAATAACAGGAACAGATTCCCGGCTTTCAGGAAACGTATGAAATAAAAAGAAATGTATGAGCTTATTAAAACATTAGATGAATAACCTATACAGAAGATCTTATTCAATCGGTTAAATCCTTGTTCTACTTACAAAAGAATAGAGAACACTGGAGCCAAAATTAATCGCTTCCAACGCCAGTGTAAAAATGCTCATTGTAAACGCGAAATACAGTATTCTTCAATCTGCAACATCTGAGAAGGCTGAAGTTAAAAATGATCGGATGAGTGGTGTCTACAACTAGCATAACATGCAATCCATGCAGTCTGTACCTAGGTCGAGCAACTGTCGAATTTGTTCCAGTGCGACTTGTTCAAGCAACAGGTTGCAGTTATGTTTTAGAAAACCGATGAATGGAATGGGGATCAGTCACTACTGTTATCTCTCTGCGAGTGGGAGGTGCATTGGAGGGGGCCACTGTAAGTAAAACATGCGAAAATGGTGAGATTCAGGCGTAGGGCCGTAAGCAATGCGTTTCTCCATAACTGATGGATTGGGCTACTGCAAACCACAGCAACTCATTTTCAAGCAGTTTGTCGCTCATACGTTATTTATTCATACATCAACTGAAAATGCTTGAACTCACGTATTTTTCAAAGAAGATTGAACATTTTAACCTATTCGACTACTGACTCTAAAATGTTTGACTTTATTCATTGCTACATTATCCGATCTTATAAAAGTTGAAATTAAGCGCCTCAATTTCAATTCCTGTGTTTTTATTCTACCCCTGCACACTTCTCAACCACATTAGAGAGATCAAAAAATAGAAGGACATGACAATAAATTTTATGTCTGTTTCGTCTGAAATATTTTGGGGCGAAGTATAGCCGAGTAACAAAAGATTTGTTTCTGTTTAACATCAATTTAAACTTTAAAATTAAACTTGTGGGACTCTGCGTTTGTAAATTCATTACGCGACCTGAACATACTAATGATCATGCCGTGAAACGTAGTTTTACCTATGCTATAGAACCCGCTGGTCAAATTTATTGTTATTTCCACAAGCTTTTAAAGCAGTAATGTATAATAATTTACATTCTGCGCTGCAGTTGGTCCAAACCTGCATTCTCAACAAATTAACCAAATCCATACTTATATGGAATTGTATATAATGGTCTACTCCCACTACTGGACTAGTTATCGCAGTAGCAATATTCAGAATATGACGCAAATACTGGTTAAGATGGCAGCAGCACATTCGTCAGGGAAATAGTAGGGAATGGCTAGCTAGGGACAAATCAAATTAGGATCAGAATGAGAATGACGAAGACACGTCAGTTCTACTTCAGAAGCGCACAAACCGTTAATTTTTCAACCATTGCCCCACAAAATAACGCCAGCTGCTCTATGGAATTATGCTTCTACATAGCTTGGTATTTCAAGCTGCTGCAAAATGCTAGGTTACAAATGTGAAGACGCGTTGGTCCACGTTTTTACTGCAAAATCCAATGTTTACAGGTGCACATTAAACAACGTCATTGTAACTACGCAGCTCTGTGGTCACACCATTATGTTCACCGCTTCTTGGTCAACTGTAAAGGATAGAACTGTTGAGGCAATATATATCTGTACATTTGTGAAAATGTGCCTTTAAATGCACGCTGAATGTGTCTTCTCATGGTAGGAAATTGGGATGACCTTGAGTTAGCCGTCAGCTGACGCAGTACGAGAACGACAGTAACTACAGAATGTTAATGATCTTTGGCTGCACAAAATGGTGCAACTAGTACCGAATTAAAATAACAACGATGCAATCATTCCGCATGATTCGTGATTGATGACACAAGTGTATCTTTTGGGAGCATTGGTAAGTTACGAAATCGTGTGCTGTTCTTAGGATGTTCGAAGTTTTATTAATAACAGAAATTGATGGGCTAATAGTGAGTGAACTAATGGTAGCTTTATTACTGAAAATCGATAACAGCGTTTGACCGTACATCCGGAGATGTGCAATCTGCCATCCTATAAGCTGCGGACTTGGTGGACCCAAGACATATAATTGGCGTGTTGCGTGTGAACAACTATCTAATGAATGACGTCTGTCTGTCATGCTGTCACATCGAATATACGCTGGCCGTTATTGGGCAGTTCTTGCTCTACATATTTTGACAGCATATGCATTTTACACGCATTCGAATCGCGCCAATTCGCTCTGTCATCCAAACCATTTTGTCCCTAATTATTTCCTCATTTTTATAGCTTCTTTCCGCTCAGCCAGAAAAGCAATCATGTTCAATGCCAAATCGAGCGAGCAAGAGGGATATGTAGCTAGGACATGCTTCCGGACGAGCTACATTTGCATGAATCTAATTCGATAGCAATGTAAATACGGAAATGTTCCTTCGGATAAACATGGAGGTATGTGAAGCGAAAGCAAAAGTAGTTTCGTTAGGAAAGCAACCGACGCACTTCTCGTTACTGTTCAAGGGGGACGGAACGGCTGAATCGACGTCCAGAAGTCTTTCTGACGCCATCGCACAAACGTGCCATGCAGCTACACTAGGGTTAAACTTCTACTCATTGCCAACCTTGAAGCAACAACTTAATGACAGAATTCCAAGGTCAAGTACTTCTTTCTGTGTATACTATTTCTATTGCTCCTATAGAGCAAGACATATCGGATGTATTATCAGGCGACTGTCGGAGAGAGCCAGCGAATACCCTCCAGCTTGGCTGTATAGCGGCGTAACTAGATCGGTGACAAGCGCAGTGTCTACACACCTGATCGACTCGAGCCACCAGATCAGAGCGCATGAGGCTTTCCAGCCCATCTACCGCATATTCAGATGTCACACAATGGCGGTTAGATGTCGTCTACTGGCACCGGCCGAGGTAAGAGCCATCAGACTACATGTCACTGACCTAGGGGCGCACAAGTAATTTGTCTAGGCACTAAGTCTATCCTGGTCCCCTGTAACACGGACACAGTGTGGACAATGCCACACGCACACAAACACACTTTTGATCGCCGTGGTGCCAATCACCTAGCTTGGCCACTCAGACCACCTGGGTTTTTATCCTTGTCTGATGTTTACTTTCATGTCATTCATTTATGGTTTAGTAGCCTGATGAGGAACCACTGAAAGCGAGCTTGTTTACTAACATTTTATCTGATGCCTACTCCCGGGATTTATCATCAGTATTTTTGAAACCCGAATCAGACGAAAATGTACATACCCCAGCGTTCTGCACCTAAACCTCACCTATTCTTAGTTACCACGAATGACCCAAGGGGATAATCACCACAGTATGTTACTCTCTCTGTGTCCCATGCTGAGGCTGATGTTGCATTCATGATGCTTCCCCACAGCAGTTGGACTTAACCAACTTACACGTAAACGTATCCTTTTATGCTGGATGAATTTTGTTCTACTTACTTTGGCTTGTTCTGTCTCCCTGATTAATCTTCTATTAATTTGCAGACGTAGCTTATGCTAATTTCGAAAATCCTTATATTTATCGTGTTTAATGCATTTTTTCGAATAACTTGTGGATATTTTGTACTTATCACGGTAAACAATTTACTTCATATGTTAATTTGGTGAAAAGTTTTGTCGGCCTAGTCATACGCTTTAACATATATGTTTTATTTCATAATCTCATTTCAAATGATCGGCTGTTGTCAGTTATTCTTAGGAACATGGCCGGAAATGAATCAATCCCAAAAGACAGTCTAGTTGATTCAAATAGTCCTACATGTGTACTGACAGTAGTAAGATAACCAGAGGCTTCATCTAATTTTACTTGGGAGTAAGCAAGGCTCAAATCCAGTTCGGCATACTTGACTCCGCCAGATATGATGTCGTATAAGTCACCGATTTTTGGTAGTGGATAACGATCGATGATTGCTGTGACACAAATTCGCACGATGCCGTTGGGTTTAATCACAGGGCTATTGGTGCCGCCTATTCGGCGGGAGCTTTATTAACTGTTAGTCTACCTAGGGAAGTAGGGAGTAAGACAACATTCTGGTCTTAAAGAACTTGGATGTACTAGAGTCCACCAAGTGAATATTTACTTTAAAATTGTCCAGTTTTCCTAACTGGTGTTCGTAAAATACTCTGGATATCGCTAAAGAATCGAGTCCACGGTGTGCTCCGCACGCATGGATAGTAGTTAATACTTGTGGTAACTGTTTCATCCAGTTACGACATAGTAAATTCACTGCAGCATGAGGCAAATCATGAGTGTTTAACATGGTGTTTAACTCGGATATGACATTTCCTAAATAGGTAAATCACGTCTCAATTATGGGTTTTTTAAACGGGATCATTAAGCTCCAGATTAGGCAATGATGAGAGCTCGTTTTTGCCAAGGGATATCATAGCGGAACCGCTGTCAAACACAACTAAAACTGTTTTGACATTGAAATTAAGGGTGACCCTATATGAAGCTAACCTTGTGATATTGGAGCAATTTTCAAATTACATGGTTCCTGAACTTTAACTGGAAATCAGAGCTCTCACCCGCAACCTGGCTAAACGATTTCATCAAGTTTTTACCTTGAAGAACGGCATCCACAGGTCAAGTGGCCACTTTTGCGCACCTACAGCACTTTGTGCCAATGTGAGAGCGCTGTTTGGAGAAATGGTGTTGCTAACCGCATCGATAGTAGACGAAATTTCCTAACCGGTTTTCATGGGAAAAACGTGGAACAATGGAACAATGGTTTATTACGGGTTAAAAAAGCATTGCTTAACAAGTCCCGTGGGATGGAAATTATTGCGAAAATCAATTGCATAATAAAGTGAAAAGCATTGTGGGGAACTCGCCATAGACAAGTGGAAAAGCGGAGATGTTCGCGTATAAAATATATAAATACATAAATCCATGGGTTAGGCGATTGGCAAGACACCGTTTGGTTGCGTTTTGTAGCCCCTGGCTAACAAGTTATAAAATGAATTTTAAGTGATACAATGCATCTTCAACACGTTTTCTGAATAGAGCCAGATTGGGAGCAGAGACAACATAATTAGGGAGGGCTTTCTAAGGCTGGCACACGCGGAGGGAAAACGAATTTCTATGGCATTCAAGCCGGCTATACTGAGTTGTAAGTTTCAGAGGGTGACCTCTTAGTTTAATTTTGTGGTTCAATTCCAGCAGCGAACGGCAAACGTGGTTTGGGTCCTTCAGAATCTGGTACACCATTATGAGATCTCCCCCGCAAAAGCCGGTATCGACTGCTGTACATACTTAGAGCTAGCTTGTTTACACACTCAATAGGCTGAAGAGGTTTGCAAGAGGATTACTGGGTTTTAATGTTTTCTCTATGACATACGGTTGCAAGCGGTCTCTCATGTTAGTGTATCTTTCTCTTTTGATAGTAGCTTTGCTCTCGCGCCATCATCAATAACTCCATCGACAAGGCAGTGATTTTTATGACTCCTTCCATACGGGTTGATGGAATTCTGTTGTATCGGAATTCTTGTGTGGCTTGGGGAATGCACGCACTGAAGTCATGTACACCTTATGCGCATTGCTGATGTAATTTAAAGGACTGTTGTCGAGTAGAAAATACACCTTTCTGCATTCCCTAGAATTCCTTGAACAACCGGATCACGTGTACGTTAGACTGTTTATCTATCAAGTTCATCGAGGCAAGATGTTGCTGTCCTTCAAAACTAAGTGCTTGAAGAAATAACAATATGCAGTGGACACGGGACAACTCAATAGAAGGATTCAACACGGAGAAGAGACTCATCCAATGCTGGAAAGATGTCATCCATTGCACACATAATTGTAAGGTGGGCTTTTCTTAACTGTCGAGCCTTAATTGACAGCCCCGCCAAAGCGTCCCTTATACCCGTCGCCATCCATATACATGTTGCTCAAGTATTCCTATTTCGTAGTTGGTCACATAGCCGCGAACTCGGAGTGAGAAATCACAGCTGTTTAACACATTCGGAATTGTATTCCGACAGATGGATCGAAAGTAGGACGATAAAACGAGTCAATAAGAACAAAATAATAGGTCAGTTAGCAACGACGAATATGAAAATGCTGTTCCATCAATCGCGTGCATTTGTGTGGTTGTTTGATTAACCTTAACACGTAAGACCGTACGAGGTATCAGCTCGCTTGAACGAATGTTGACTAGGTTAGGTCGTTTCGTAAATTCACGAATTCGAGTGTGTAATCTGTGCGCGTTCATTCGTTCCAACTGAGAGTAAAAACAGCTAGGATGTGGTATAATGCTTCCATAACATTCGGTTCAGCTGCAGTTTACAAAGCAGCAGAGTTTTTTAAATTTACATAATACTTGGGGACATCCGGTTTCTATGGTGAGTAAATATAACTGTGTAGACAAAGGCAATTTTGCCTAATAGTAATCAAATTTATTTCCAACACCCATTCGGTGCGACATTTGGCAAGAGTAGATGTACCTTAATAGTTATATTGTCGACTCTCCCATGCAGGTTGCTTGAACTTCGCAGCATTTCCTTCTGTGTTTGTCTATCCTATCCTTCATTTCACCTGCTGTCCCTATTTACCAAGAATTTCCGGTAATGAACATGTGTCCATCGAGCAGTTCTATTTACTGAATTCCATTCAATTGCTTCATTTGCTTTTGTTCAGCAATTTGGTTCAGTCATTTTAGCCATCCAGGTATTTTTAAAGTCATCCTCAGAAACCAAAGTTGGTTTGTTGCTAGTAGCGTTTTTAAACTTTTACATTTAATCATTTTAGTCATCAAAATATTTCGCCACTAGACTTGCCGAACTTCACACGGTCAAACAAGAAAAAAGTTGATGCCACCAATCATTCCTATTACCTGATCGCTTCTCCTTGCCGAATACCTTATTTTTAAATTCCATGATATAACTATGTAAGAAAAGTAATAGCGCAGTGTATAAGTGCATATGTACATTGGACATTAATGGGTTACCATGATAGTTCAGAAATAATTTCCTAGGCAAACTAGAATTGTTTGCAGTACTCCATGTAATACTTGTCAGTTGGAGTTATCGCCTCACCATCTGGACTCTAAATTGTCGGCGAACTTATTTCTTCCTTTAGGTCTGCCAAAAATGGAACACCCTTACAAACTCAGTTGTCTGTGCCCTCAGAAAAATCATTTCCAAACTAGTAAATGTCACCTTTGTCCTTATACACTTCGTTACATGAACGGATATGCCGGAATATACTCAAGTGTTGTGGAATTGTATTGCAAACAGACGCAAGTATATCTGTGTAGACGAGCGGACCATTTGATGGCATTTGCTATATGTATTTAACATAACAACTGTTTATTAATTATTGCATGTTATCATCTCATTTCCATATCGCTAATTTATGAGACAAAACTCTATCGTTTCATCACTGCGCATTTTATTCGATCCGAAGCTGCAGTGTTTTATTTTGAAATCTTTTCGATACCAACATATGGGATGTTTTGAGGCCTATTTTATATTACCCGTCTACATATTTTCGGTTTGGCCACTGAATACGTGTCGTAAAATAACAACCTAGTACTCAAAAGACTGGTTTTACGTCATGAACTATTCTCACATTATTGTTCGCTTGATTAGGAATGCTACCAATTACCTCCGACAATTTCTCCATTTGATTCAGGTGAACTAAATCCATTATTACCCTTGAATGCTGAAACATTATGGGATGCGTATCGCTTTTCTCACATTTGGCTTTAGCCAGCACTCAGACATGCAATGGTTCAGTGAGCGTGAATAAGCCTGTATTTTTAAAATTCTTCGGTAGGCATTGACACTCATCCGTGTTTCTGGTCAACCCTTTCAAGCTGATGATGCATTTATTTGACGAAAAAATCATTTTCGTCAAACTACCATTGAATGTTTACTTTTTTGCTAGTACTTGTTTCATACTCTTCTACTGCATGTTCTTTAGTCGTATCACGGTGACCGTGGACCGGTAAAAGGTATCCGTAACACATTAACATACTGAACACAGTCGATCATCGGAATTGAACTGAATCAAGAAGCAATAGTTGAATACACATTAACACATATACTCAGATTCAATAGCATGCACTTATACCTCACTACGGTTAATTAGGGAGGAAGTCGATCTGAGAGGAGCTGATCTGAATCGTAGCAGTCGGGGAAAGAGGAGAAACAGAGTGGGAAGTAAAAAACCTTCACAGTTTATGCCGCTTAAGATTAAGCGAAATATGGTCCTCAGCATAGTGAACCGAGCCGAAAGCATCTGCGGAAGGACACATTTCACGCTAATCAAAGGCTTTCATTATCATCAATACATAGCGAAAGAGGGAGGCAAATGCACTGCGGATGGTGGAAAGGGAACCTATTTTCCTGCACCTAGCGTACAAATGGAAAATCGTGGCGGGGATTCCGTCTCGTCCTCTTTAACACACATTCAGGAATGTCTTCTCAGCAGCATGGATGCAAATCTTATTCACCCACAGTACGATAGTGAGACTTAAGCAAAAAGATATGCTGCTTGTCCACACCAAATCCATCGCAATTCAGCTGTACAAACCCTAACTGTGCATCCAGAAATAGTTCACTAAGGCGTAGAGTCTATCCTGGCCTGGACGGATCACAAATGACTCGTGCGAAGGTGTAGAGACTGCAGCCGGGACGTGACCTACGGCGTTTGTCATTGTGTGCGAAATTCAGGAAGCTGAAAGACGACCCTTGAGTCTATCTACAATCAAAAGTGTATTCTACATTAAGGGAAGCAAATATCAAACAACTCCCTGTCCATCATATAGGATATACCCGTCGAAAATTGACAGTGGATTCCGTAATATGAAGCTGCAGTGTGGGGATAAGGATCTCTGAAACATAAAACAAAAAATAAGTATGAAACGGATGCGAAACAAACGTAAGAATCAACAGAATTAACTGCAGTGCAGCAACGTACCCGAAAGAGCTTTGATCAAGGACCCTACTACAATAAAAATCGTAATTAATGAAAACTTGTCCGCCTAGTATATTCCTCACACAACACCATACATAGTGCTATATGTGGCGACATGGCTCGTTAATCACTGCAATTCAATTGCCACTACGTGCAGTACATATTGAACGGCCACGAGTATTTCTCGTTTTGACCCGGTTATTCTACCCTAGTTTTTCTTACTGTTTAAGGTCCATGAAACACTGCTTATATCATCAAGTATAGCAGCCCTGTCTATGGAGGATACGGAAAAATTGAAGCCCACTATTGTAGAACCTAGACAGAGGAATGACTCAAAACAAAATATCAAAACTTGCTACCTGATTAATCAAGCATCGATTATATCGTGAATAATGGAAATAGTAAATAAAGGCGAAAATCATCAAATACGTTATTTAAACAAATGTGAGAAGACAAGCAGATTATTGGTTCTTATGTAGAAGCCGTCAATCTTATCAGATACTAATTTTACTCGCTGACAAGCTCTTGTGACAATGATAAAGCAGTCATCATCTTCTTCACTGACATTCAGAATGTATTCGAAAAAGTGTCGCAATATATGCTCTGAGAAACTTAACTCTGTTTGACATCACTTCACCTTCATATGCTTTGCTATGATTCTAGCACACAGATCCCACAACAGAGGTAAATGCAAGCCTTTGCACCTGTTCAACAAACTTTGGTGCGATTAAGCATAGTGTATTGTGACCCACCACTTAATTATGCGTGTTGATGATATAATAGTGTGAAATGGGAAACCATGTACAACTGTAAGCAATATAATGTACTACGCAATTTTAGGGTCAATCAACATAAAAATATAAAATGCCGCGCAGAACCTTGATTTTCCCCAAGTTTTCGGAGTCTAGCAGAAGAAGCAGAATTAGCTGTGCTCTCGACAATTTGTTTCTAAATAGGCGCTCTTCGTCTGACTCCCCAAGGATGTTTTTTGATACAAGCGTAAACAGAAAATGCAAGGCTTGGAACATTACCGGAATGACCCTGTAGGTCAGACAAATAGGACAAAACTGATATCAATCGAATATATCGGCTCATCTAAGCATATCTGTATGCAACCACTGTGATGCTTCCACTAAGATACTTTTCGTTTTCCTATCCATATTTATTTTCTAAATAATTTTTATCCAACAGGACTTGTTAGGCATTGCTATTTTACCCGTATTGCGACATTGTATTATTGTTCACAATGTCCCAGAAGCTGGAGGACACGATGAACTGAAAGCAATAACGTCAGACTAAGAGCGGTGTCGCGAAACTCCGGAGATCATTTGCATGAAAAATATTATGGCACAATTTATCTATTGGCTACTAGGATCACCAGGTTAAAATGAATGTAGACCGAGTATCTCGTAGGCGGGTGTTTAGTACAGATGCATCCTAGAAAGAATAACAAAGCATTGCAACGCGCATTACAGTAGATGAAGTTCTCAGCTACAGAAAAAACAGATGTCCTGTAAACAAGTAAACTTACGTAAGCCATTTATATGGGAGGCTTCAAGAAGACAACCTGAGTGACAACATTTATCTAGCCAACGAACGTGCGGTTCACAAGTTATATATCAGTAAACAAGAGAGGACCGAGGAGAAAATTAATAACTGTGGAGTTTGCCATATATAGTTACTTCACAATCTTGCACCAAAAACGCGGGGTGGACGGCGCAGTAACGCATGGCGAAAAATCACGCTGAAGGTATGTGTCCCCAACAAACAACTGACTGATGAGGAACTCTGCTGAGTTTAACTAAAAGCAAAAGGCTTGCGAGGCAAAGTTGCTGAGCTGCTGATAAGTTAGGATTCGTGCGCCGTAGGCATCATATTCTTAACTAAAATTTTCTGCAGACAGAAGTACCAACGCCTAAGTTGCGAGAAAGGGTATATCGATTATTCGAAACCAAAGTCTCAAAAGAGGAGGTGGGATGTTTCGGTTTTACCGCAACGGCCTACACTGCAAGCCAGTGAATGATCCAGAAATACTGGCCCCAGCTGCACCTTTATCATCTGTGACTGATTCGCGATGACTCTGATTTGTGACAGTTTCTTATCATCCTACCATACTCACTCCGTAGATGGACTGTCGCCTGAGATTCATCTTGAGAAGGGCAATACGACAAAACACTGATATGAACTCAGTGTAGTTGACTTCATGTTTCACGGTCCGGAAGTTCCGGCATCCCCAGCGTGTGGTTGGAAGTCGATCTGCAGGATTACATTACAAGAATTCTGCTTTTCAGCAGTGACAAAGTTCTTGATATATTCCGAGCGGAAAATCAATAACCAAGTCTTGTTTTGGCGCTCACCATCAGCGTTTATGATCGAGAAGCCAGCGAGAGCACTCTACAAATAATTGATCATGTCATAATACTTTCTGACCATCCGTGTTCTGCTGAGCTTCCACAGAGACATTTTCACCTGTTTCGTACAATCAAATATTACGACTTGCTACCAAGGTAAATGGAAAAACATTGTTGTTGGATGACGGCTCCATCGATGATAATTGGGTGGAGTTTGACGGCGAAATCAGTGACATTATGACATATGCGTCAGTAATCTGGCGTCTTCTTTCTACAAAACCACTATGGTTCACTCCGAGCAAAATTACGAGACTCATGGCAGTAAGAGACGAAGCGTTTTTGAGTGCAGTGCGACCGGACCGAAAATTAGAACAAGTGCATTGGCACACTCACATCAACACGAATGCAAGTACATTTATACTGATGCACTCTCAAGTCAAGTAAAAATAGGATTTATACGCATAAATAGGTGCCTTATCAGCGTTTAACCTATCACTGCGGGCACACTTGATGGATGGAGTTAGTAAAAAGATTAAAAAAACAATTGAAGAAATAAATAGCCAAAGGCATGTGGATATCATTCAAGTACCACATGCGAAAACATTTGTGACATTCAAATGGTCGACAAGAAGGTGTGACAAATAATTCAAGCTTGTGTTACGATACAAGGAAGTGCGAAAGAATAAAGTCCTAAATTTTGAGCATGTATAACAGACAGGTAACCTTGGTGAGCGAGCATTAGGTAGGCCAAAAATAAAACACGAAACTCCTCATAACCACTAACTAAACAGTTAAACAACAAAAATACATTCAATTTTTCCAACACAATAATACACCTAATCAACCGAGATACCGACAACGCTAAAGTAATAAGAGTCAAAGAAACACCAACCAATAATAAAACCCGACTCACTACAAAAGACCAAACAAATTAGGAAACCCACTAGAATAACGGACGATCGACCTACCCTTAAACACTAACAAAAGAACCAACATCAAAATCCTCGAAACCTTACCAACCCAGATATATGGATATTCCGGATGATACGAACCCAAATAACCAAGCAAAGCAACCACGAAATCAAAAACCAAAACATCAACTGACACACACCGTAATAACAACAAGACTCTTTAAAAGTAGGAAGTCACAAAGGGAACAAAAACAAAATAACTAAAAATAATCCACCAATCTTATTCTCAACCGAACGCAGCATAGCATACAACGGCAAAATTATCACTCAGGCTTTATCGTCACAGGAGTGACCAACGCATTAGCCTCGATATAAGCCTCGGTATCAACAATCAAATCCAGACACAGCCACATTAAACCCACACACAAAGCAAAGAAGCTAAAAGCATAAAACCATCCTTAAAGTGAAAAATCTATGAAACAAAACCACATCTCTATACGCAGAATTTACAAATAAAGGATTATTAGAATCCTCCTTATGCAAATAAAACAAATGAATCACACCTAACCCGACAATAACAAAGGCCAAACAAACATGAGCAGAAAAGACCCGAACAAGCGTAGCCTGCCTAACAGAAAAACCACCAACAAGGAAAGTCTATATTCGACTCCCCACAAAAGGAACACTATCAACAACCGAAGTAAAACCTGTAGCAGCCCAAGGCAATATATAACTAAGGCAGTATATAAGCCAAGGCAATATATAACCCATGAACGCCTCAACCATCATAGCCAGATACAAAAGAAACCCAACACTCCACCCAACAAACTTGGAATATCTTGAATAATACAAAGCACGACCCATATGCAAAAGAGTATAAAGGAATATAAAGGTATCACCCCAAATATGCGCATTATGCACCAACCAATCAAAAAGACTCTCGTTAGTACAACCCGTAACACATGAAACCCTCACCCCACACCCATGAACCTACAAAAACGACAACATCCCACTAGTCAACACCTGATAAATGGTAAACCCAGATATCATGAATCCCCTACACCACAAATATCTCAAAGAAACATTAGTAGGAAGATCTAGCATATTTGAACGAATAATAAACAACACTAATAGACAACAACTACACTGAGTTCATATCAGTGTTTTGTCAAGTGTTTTCTCAAGATGAATCTCATGCGACAGTCTATCTAGGGAGTGAGTATGGTAGGATGCTAAGAAACTGTCACAATTCAGAGCCATCGCGAATCAGTCACAGATGATAAAGGTGCAGCTAGGGCCAATATTTCTGGATCATTCACTGGCTCGCAGTGTACGTCGTTGCGTTAAAACCGATATATCCCACCGCCTCTTTTGAGACTTTTGTTTCGAATAATCGATATACCCTTTCTCGCAACTTATGCGTTGGTACTTCTGTCTGCAGAAAATTTTAGTTAAGAACATGATGCCTACGGCGCACGAATCCTAACTTATCAGCAGCACAGCAACTTTGCTTCACAAGCCTTTTTCTTTTCTTCACACTCAACAGAGTTTCCTAATACTACTGATGACCTATATTCTTAAGCATCTTAGCCATTGTAGTAAAACCATCCGGCTTTTTGCAAGCTAAATTAATATGACTCCAGCCTATGACCGTGATGGTCGGAATAACGTTTTATGCGAGCTCCACGTAATCATTCTCAATGATGCAAACAATACGCACGAATCACAATGCTGTCTCCTCTGAGCCACAATTACCCATACCAACACAAACCTACACAAAAATAACAAATATCCAACCAAACTAACATGCAAAAAGCTATACAATAGCACTAATCCATACATAGGAGGAACAACTAGCATCAGATTCATCTAACCCTACCATGTTACGACTTACCACGGCTCACACCATAGGTGACTTGCGGTGTGTAACCCAGCTAAATCGCATTTTGATGGAGAGAAGTTAACTCCAACTTCTTCCGAGTCCTGAACCTAGAAATATATCAGATTCCCACTTTATAAATTAGCGCACGTAACCCACCAAAAAAGCAGCACAATGACCTGGCTTCAATGAAATATTACACCCTCAAAATTAATCAAGATTATTAAACGGGATGTACTCTAGCCCTAAACAAAATGGTAAGATATTAAGTGGACCATCTATTCATACACACATTCCCCCGGAGGAACATTGCTGGCTGCCAAATCCTTTTAATTTAAATCAAAGACACCAAGTGGATTCTCATAATAAAAGGGTAGCCAATCCTTTTATTCCATTGAGACATACCTTCCCATCTTGATTATATTTCAAGTAGGACGCAATTTAACCTTTACTCTCCCTAATTACTCTAATAGTTTTTTAACCGATTTAGAGACCAAAGCCATAGACTAACCGCGGATGCTGGCAATGTGTATTAACCGCTCCACCAAGAATAACCCAACCCGAGTTTCCTCGAACAATAAACCCCCCATACTAGTCGTATGTGTCTAAACATAACCCATAATCCACTATAAAACAATCCTATGTATAATAATATTTCTTGTCTCCCACAACCAGAATTAAAGAGATAATAAGGCACGGGTGTAATCACACAATATTTTGTCTTTGCAGAGCAAAACGCACAAACCACATGCCCAACTTAAATCATGGACAATCCTTTTGTACTAGGCCACAAACACAGTAGATATGATCCGACCTGGCTCACGCCGGTCTTAACTCAACTCATAGGAAACACACGTCGAAGAGACCTAATGCAACAGCTGTTACACCACAGCAGCTACCCTAAGCCAACATCGAGATGGCAATCAAATAAATAGATTAGACCTCACATTTCTTGATACCTATTTATCCCCGAGGTAACTTTACCCTCTTATACAACAAAAGATCCAGAAATACATAAAAAATAATCTTAACCCAAGCAAATATCAATATAAAACTCTCGGGGTCTTTCCGTCTTACTAACCACTACCTGGAGCTGTACAGACACTTTTAATTTGCCACACACTGTAATTTCAATCCCATCTCGTCACGCCATTCAAACAATCCTTTGTTGAAAAGACAACAATTACGCTAACTTAGCACGGTTCATTCCTGCAGGCATTAAACTCGCAGCAATTGGACAGGTAATAATGTCAATACATAATGATAGAAAAGTTTTTAATAAACAGACGAACGTAAATCAAGACAAAAATAGAGCAATCCATAAAGTACTAATTTTCCGATAACTCACCAAACAGTTATAAGACGCCTAATCAACCCAAGACAAAATAGTACCTTAAAATGTTATAACACAAAATCTAAACTAGGATACCTCTAATCGCTAGAAACTAAAAATAACAGTCTCTGACACCAGTAATCACCTAAAAGCAAATATCGTAACTTTAAACAACGCAGCGCCAACCAGTGATAAAATAGTGCAAAATAGCATATCACCCCTATTTCACCCACTCAAACGACCAACGCAACCATAATTAAGCTCCAAGCAAGGATAAAACAAATCACTACCTTTCGAGACTCCACACTTCATAGCCATTACAGAACGTCGTGGCTTTTGACGTCACTCGTCTAATTGCTTTCACAAACACCAAGGTACCGGGCCACGAATTTTGAAAGTTACCTTGGCTGCGCCCGAAATGGTATCAGTGGCAATTCAAGCATGGCATGACAACAGGAAACTTGGGCCACCAGAAGTATGGTTAAGACCATTCCTTCAATTAGTACAGACCTCAGATACAGATGAGCCAGCCTCAATTGTACCTATCTCAAACCAACCAACTGTGCAAACAACCGTTTCAAAAAACTTCAGCAGACCGGCACTATTTGTGCCGATCACTCACAGCGAACAGAGCTCCTGATGCGTCAACAAATAAAATGCTGTTACACCAACACTCAGGGTTGTATTCTAAGCTCTCAGAGCTACGCCATCGACATGAAACAACAACTTGGGACCTCATAGCAGTTACTGAAACTTGGCTCTCAAACGACATACTTGACCCAGAGATTGAACACAGTGAGGTGTCAGTCATTCTAAATGATCGTCCATCTCGCGGTGGCGGTGTTGCTCTCTACTATCGAGATTATTTGAAATGTGAGGCTCTTACCGAAAATTCACTTGTTATTCCCGACTGACTGTACCTTGCAGGTCGAGAGGTTGGTTCACAGAAGAAGAGTGATGCTTGTCTCTTAGCAGTTATTTATAGACGTCCGAACTCGTCAGGAGAAAGAGATAACATTCTGTTAAACGCCCTCCGCTATGCTGTTTCACAAAAGTACTCTCACTATCTTATAATGGGTGACTTTAATGTTCCTTCAATAGCATCAATGTCGCCTAATGGGCCATCATTCAAATCGAAACTCCTCGAATTCTCGGATATGGCAGTTTGTATAACCATGTGCATGGACCAACCAGACATCGCGGTTCAAATAAGCCATCACTCCTGGACTTAATCCTGACTAATGAAGAGTTGATGGTTGAGTCAGTAGCATACGATCCTCCGCTGGGCCGTAGCGACCATTGAGTCCTAACATTTGGTTATGTATGTTATGCCAGTATTATTGCTAAAGAAAGAGAGACTCAACGAAGTATTACGGACTATTATAAGCTGCGCAGCTTAGCAGCAACCTTTGACTTGGACCTACAGAAGCGCAGCTCAGCGAATGAAGTGTGGAATGAATTGAAAGACAAAATTAACTGGGTCATGCAATCAGCATCGAAGGTTGTACCATTACGAGCATCGCGCCGGACCAATACGTGGATCCGGAGCAGAACACGTAAATGGATCAACAGAAGAGATGAAATCTGGAGGCAACATTCTCTAAGTCCATGTGATATCACATGGCAGGATTACAAAGTCATCAGAAACTACTGCACGTCACTCATTAGAGTCGACAAGTACGAATGGCAGGAGAATATGGTGTTGAAATTTACGAATAACACCAAACTACTACACAGATTTGTGAATGGCAAAAGAAAGGTTAAGCCCGGAATACCACCACTCAGGACGGCCAGTGGCCTAACAATTACTGCTGTGGATGCCGCGAACGCTCTACTCCTGCAGTTTGGCTCGGTAGCTACAAATACCATGGAAGCTCCGCCCTATCAACTCCCAACCAATGTCGTTGGCTTATCCAGCGTCACCTTTACTCCAGCAGCTGTTGCAAGCAAAATACAGTCTCTCCGAGAGTACAGTGCCCCTGGAATCGACATGATCTGCCCAAAAGTACTAAAATCCCTTGCTCCCACCATAGCAGCACCATTTGCAACCTTTTTCCAGGGTCTGCTTAACTCCCATACACTCCCATCTGAGTGGAAAATTGGAATTATCACTCCAATATACAAAGGAGGTATGCGCTCGGATCCTGCTAACTACCGACCAATAACTCTCCATTCCTGTTTTATCAAAAGTGATGGAATCGGTAATCGCAGATGAACTGACGAGATACTTTGAAAGTCAACTGATAATTTCTAATGCCCAACATGGTTTTCGACGCAGACTATCTTGTCTCACCAATTTGCTGATTACTCGGGACTTATGGACCAGGACGGCTGATGAAGGAGTGCCCATAGATGTGATATACCTGGATTTTTCCAAAGCATTCAACAGGGTCAATCACTTCTTTCTCCTCCAAGATCTTGCTGCCTATGGTGTCAACGGTTCACTACTCATCTGGTTAGAAGACTACTTACACGACAGAGCAATCAAAGTAAGAATAGCCGATACCTATTCTGAAAGCCTTTGTGTCTCCAGTGGTGTACCACAAGGATCCGTCCTCGACCCGCTACTGTTTTTAGTCTACATTAATGACTTTCCAGCGGACATTCTATCTCCGATGTAAATATTTGCAGACGTTAAAATATGGAGAGCAATTCGCTCAGCATCCGACCGTGTCTACTTCCAGGAAGATCTGACGCGGATAAACGAAGGGGCATAAAGAAACCAACTCACACTGAACCCGGCAAAGTGCCACTTGCTGACGGTGCACAACAGCTTCGTCAACACATATCTTTTGGGGCAACACGTCATGCAACACCTGACTAGTGAACGCGACTTAGGTATAATCGTGCAAGAGGGTCTTGGAAATTCGCTCCAATGTTCGAAAGCAGCAAGTGTGGCGAGCATGAACGTGCGACTTTTGAGGCGAGCTCTCGGCACTTCTGAGCGACGGCTAGTACCATTGTTGATTAACTCCTACATTCGTCCTCATGTTGAATATGCAATTCAGGCCTGGTGTCCATGATTAAAACGAGACGTCCGTCTCTTGGAACAGCCCCAAAGAAGAGCCACAAAGGCAACGCGCGGACTCGCCGGTATAAGTTACGAACTGCGTCTTCGTGTACTCGGTGTGTTCTCATTAGAATACCGACGGTTTCGCGAAGATCTTACTCTCACTACCGGATACTAACCGAAAGCGAACACCCATGTACATCACTGTTGACTCTAGCCCCTTACAAACAAAACCGAGGCAACTACCTGAAACTAATGACGCAACATTCTCGTTTGAATGGTAGAAAGCATATTTTCTCACTTAGAATCTGTTCTCACTGGAATTCATTACCAAACTATGTGGTGAACACACCAGACATGATGATATTCCAAAGACTCTTAGATTTTCATCCTAGTGATAAACGACACACAACACTTTGCTAAAGTGCAATGATTTAACCACTGATACTTTACGTTCCACGTTGGAACATTTTGATTTTAATTTTCTTTTGCATATCCATCCCGTGGGTCTTGTAAAGTTATGCTTTTTATCCTATCATACACCATTGAACCACTGCTCAAACAATATTACCCAGGCACACAATAGCCACCATCATAAACACCAATCCCATATAACCAACCAACGAATCATTTTTAGTCACACACATACACACATGACTAACCTTCCCGAACCCAGGAATAATCAACACATACACCTCCGGATGACCAAAGAACCAAAACAAAAGCTGAAACAAGATAGGATCCCCTCCTCCCGAGGGATCAAAAAAGCACTAGCAAAATGACGATCAAATAAAAGCACAGTAATAGCTGCAGCCAA
>OX104063.1:248106786-248154349 GCA_944474145.2 Dicrocoelium dendriticum | reverse complement strand
TATGTACTTATATACTGCGCTTTTATTTTTCTTACAAAGTTATATGATGGATATTAAAAATAGGTTATTCGGCAAGGAGAAGCGATCAGCTAATAGGAATGATTGGTGGCACCACATTTATTCTTGTTTGACCGTGTGACGTTCGGTAAGTCTAGTGGTAACATATTTTGATGACTACAATGTTTAAATGTAAAAGTTAAAAACACTACTAACAACAAACCAAATTTGGTTTCTGAGGATGAATTTAAAAATACCTGAATGGCTAAAGTGACTGAAGCAAATTGTCTAACAAAAGCAAATGAGGAAAATGAATGGAATTCATCAAATAGAACTGCTCGATGGACACATGTTCATTACCGGAAATTCTTGGTAAAAATAGGGACAGCAGGAGAGACAAACACAGAAGGAAATGCAGCAAAGTTCAAGCAACCTGCATGGAAGAGTCGACAATGGAACTATTAAGGTACATCTGCTCTTGCCAAAAGTCGCACCGAATGGGTGTTGGCAATGCATTTGATGATTATTGGGAAATATTGCCTTCGTCTACACATTGTTATATTTACTCACTATAGAAACCGGATGTCACCACGTATTAGGTAAGTTAACAAAACTGCGCGATGCTTTGTAAACTTCCGCTGAACCGAATGTTATGGAAGCGTTATACCGCATCCTAGCTGTTTTGACTCTTAGTTGGAACGAACGAACGCGCACAAATTACACACTCGAATTGTGAATTTACGAAATATCCTAACCTAGTCACCAGTCGTTCAAGCGAGCTGATACCTCGTACGGTCTTACGGGTTAAGGTTACTCAAATAACCACACACATGCACGCTATTGACGGAACAGCATTGTTATATTCGTCGATAATAACTGAGCTATTATTTTGTTCTTATTGACTCGTTTTATCGTCGTACATTCGATCCATCTGTCGGAATACAATTCCGAATGTGTCAAACAGCTGTGCTTTCTCACTCCGAGTTCGCGGCTATGTGACCAACTACGAAATAGGAATACTTGAGCAACACGTATCAGGATGACGACGGGTATTAGGCACGCTTTGGCGGGGCTGTCAATTAGGGCCTGACGGTTAAGAATAGCACGCCTTACAATTATATGTGCAATGGATGACATCTTTCCAACATCGGATGAGTCTTTTCCCCGTGTTGAACCCTTCTATTGAGTTGTCCCATGTCCACTGCATAATGTTATTTCTTCAAGCACTTAGTTTCGAAGGACAACAACATCTTACCTCGATGAACCTGATAGCTAAACAGTGTAACGTACACGTGATCCGGTTGTTCAAGGAATTCTGGGGAATGCAGCAAGGTGCATTTCCTACTCGTCAACTGTCCTTTAAATTACAGCAGCAATGCTCAGAAGGTGTAAGTAACTTCAGTGCGTGCATTCCCCAAGCGCCACCAGAATTCCGATACAACAGAATTCCATCAACTCGTATGGAAGGAGTCTTAAAAACCTCTGCCTTGTCGATGGAGTTATTGATGATGACGCGAGAGCAAAGCTACCATAAAAAGAGGAAGATAAACTAACACGGGAAACCGCTTGCAACCGTATGTCATATAGAAAACATTAAAAACCAGTTATCCAATTGCAGATCTCTTCAGCCTATAGAGTGTGTAAACAAGCTAGCTCTAAGAATGTACAGCAGTCGATATCGGCTTTTGCGGGAAAATCTCATAATGTTTTACCAGATTCTGTAGAACCCAAACCACATTTGCCGTCCGCTGCTGGAATTGAACAACAGCACTAAACTAAGAAGTCACCCTCTGAAACTGACAATTCAGTATAGCCGGCTTGAATGCCGTGGAAATTTCTTTTCCCTCCGCGTGTGCCAGCCTTGGAAAGCCCTCTCTAATTATGTTGTCTCTGCTCCCAATCTGGCGATATTTAAAAACTTGTTGAGGATGCGTTGTCTCAGTTACATTTCGTTTTATGACTTGTTAGCCAGGGGCTACAAAACGCAATCAAACGGTGTCTTGCCAAAGCCTAACCAATGGATTGGTGGATTTATACGTTTAATACGCGAACATCTCCGCTATTCCACATAAGTCTATAGCGAGTCCACCACAATGCTTTTCACTTTATCATGCAATTGATTTTCGCAATAAGTTCCATCCCACGGGACTTGTTAAGCAATGCTTTTTCACACGTAATAAACCATTGTTCCATTGTTCCGCGTTTTTCCCACGAAAACAGCTTAGGAAATTCCGTCTACTATCGATGCTGGTATCAACACGATTTGCCCAAACAGCCCTCTCACATTGGCACAAAGTGCTGTAGTTGCGCAAAAAGTGGCCACTTGACCTGTGAATGCCGTTCTTCAAGGTAAAAACTTGATGAAATCGTTTAGCCAGGTTGAGAACGAGCACTTTCATTTCCAGTTAAAGTCCATGAACCATGTAATTTGAAAATTGCTCCAATATGACCAGGTTAGCATCATATAGGGTCACGCTTAATTTCAATGTCGAACCGGTTTTACTTGTGTTTTACAGCGGTTCCGATGTGATATCGCTATGGCAAAAACGCGCTATCATCATTGCTTAATCTGGAGCTTAATGATCCCGTTTAGAAAACCCATAAATGAGACGTGATTTACCTATTTAGGAAATGTCAGGTACGAGTTAAACACCAGGTAGACCGGACAATAAATTACCTCATAATTTGCCTCATGCTGCAGTGAATTTACTATATCGTAAATGGATGAAACAGTTGCCACTAGTATTAATTACTATCCATGCGTGCGGAGCACACCGTGGACTCGGTTCTTTAGCCATATCCAGAGTGTTCTACGAACACCAGTTAGGAAAACTGGACAATTTTAAAGCAAATATTCACATGGTGGACTCTAGTATATCCAAGTTCTTTAAGACCAGAACGCTGTCTTACTCCCTACTTCCTAAGCTAGACTAACAGTTGATAAAGCTGGCGCGAAACGGTATAATTGTATCAATTTAATAAGCCGATTAAGCGGCACTAATAGCCCTGTGATTAAACTCAACGGCATCGTGCGGAGTTGTGGCGGAGCAATCATCGATCGTTATCCACTACCAAAAATTGGGGACTTTTACGACATCATATCTGGCGGAGTCAAGTATATCTAACTAGATTTGAGCCATGCTTACTCCCAAGTGAAATTAGATGAAGCCTTTCGTGATCTTACTACACTCAGTACACATTTAGGACTATTTGAATCAACTAGACTGCCTTTTGGGATTGATTCATTACCGGCCATGTTCCTAAGGATAACTGACAACATCTTACTTGTTATACCGAACCCTTGTGCATACCTCGATGATATACAAAGTACGGCTCGCACTGAAGAGGAGAACCTCAGTAAGATGGACCAGGTGTTACCTAGGCTGCATGAAAAGGGTTTATAGTTGGTACGTTCCAAAAGTTATCTTATGGTTGATCCCATTGACTACCTTTGTTAGCAGCTGGATAAACATGGCCCACATGCAAAGAAAGACAAATTGCAGGCCATTATTTCTGGATCCACTCCAAATAACGAAGCATAGCTACGTTCCTTCGTTAGAATATTATTGCATTCTCATCGCTTTCTGCGCAATCTTACTTCCGTCATAGCACCAGTTATCGACATTTTAGCTAAAGACTTCAAGTGGTCATGGGGAGAGAGAGGAACAAGCATTTGAGAATGCGAAAGTTTTGTTTGCTTCCGCACCAGTGTCGGCAATTTATGATCCCAACAAGCCCATCATCTCGCAGTGTGATATCACCCCGTTTGGCGTGGAAGCAGTCTTAGAACATAAGGTTCACGACGGGACCATTCTTCCTATTGCTTTCGCACCCCTCACCTTACGGGCTGCTGAGAAGAATTACACGCAACTGCACAAAGAGGCACCGGTAATGTTTTATGGTGTCGCATTTTCCCATCAGCATTTGTGGGGCAATCGTTTTGAGATACATACTGATAATAAACCGTTGATTTCGTTTCTCGGTGGCGGCTGACGCATATAAAATCTAAACGCATCCCAAGTAGTACGCTGGACACTTCTACTTTCTGTGTACAATTATGAAATCCGCTACATTGCTGGTTCGTACGATAATGTTGCTGACACACTCAGTAGATTACAAGAGCCTGTTCTAAAGAATTAACATAGTGGTGAGGCATTCGAGTTTATACGACAGTTGCAACACCCAGACACTCACCATAATCCGGCGACATGGTTAGGAAAGCTACAGGTGACGATTTCTTCTTATCAAACGGGAAACGTATGACGCTGTGGGGTTGGGTGTCGCGTCCAATATTTAATTGTCGATTGAAGCTAAGCCTGCACAAATTACATATCTTGCGTGGATTACGTATTGTTGCTCCGTTGGGGCTCAAATCAGCTTTACTGAGAGAGTTACACGATGCTCATCCGAGGATCAGCCGAATGAAAACTCTGACCAGGTCATACTGCTGGTGGCCGGCTATAGCCAGATATATCGAAGCGATTTTGAATATTTGTACAACATTCCGGAAGTATCAAAAGACAAACAAACCGGCCCCGTTCACCCTTTGGAGCTGCCCGACAGTCCATGGAAACGTGTCCACACTGACTGTATTTGTCCGATTGAAGTGACCATGTTGCTACTCCTTGTAGATGGGTACTCCAAGTCGCTAGATGTGCCTGTTGTCGCAAATGCTATTACGGAAACTGCAATCCATTAGTTACGTGTTAAGCTATTCATGCACGGTATACCGAATACACTAGTCACAATAAACGATCCTCACTTCACCCCTGAAGCGCTCAAACAATACTTGCTAGGTATTGTCCTCTTCCACATGTCTTAAACAGTAATGAACCCAGTGTCAAAGGGTTTAGCGGAAAGACCGGTACAGACCGTGGAGTCCGGTCATCCGAGGCAACCGCACGCTGCTTTGACCAATAAACTTGCCTGAATCCTATTCACCATTGGCACCATACCGCTGCAATTCATCGGAAAAAGACCGGGGGAGGGTGTGTTCGGGCGCCGGATACGTGCGAGGCTAGACTTACTTTTTCAATACCATCATCAGACCAATTATTGCCAACAACAGCACATCCATGAGAGTGGGCGCGCGCCAGCTATACCCAAGAATTTCGCAGCAAAAGGCGATGTGTACATGAAACTAATGCACGAGCAGGTGTGGC
Organism: Dicrocoelium dendriticum; assembly: GCA_944474145.2. NCBI lineage: Eukaryota > Metazoa > Platyhelminthes > Trematoda > Plagiorchiida > Dicrocoeliidae > Dicrocoelium > Dicrocoelium dendriticum. Next base: position 248,149,190 of record OX104063.1, on the reverse strand, counting down.
AGCAACAACCCTGTTTACAAGTTCCCAAATTGAGGTCAACATATAACTGGATAGTTGGGAAGCAGGACATATGCACTAGGATTTCATCCCGCCTCACAACTCAGTCGCATCCTACTTTGAGGAGGACGGAATTGTTACAGAAAAGCGTGAGGAGTTGGACAAAACCCAAAAACATGAAAACGAGCAGATGATCGCTATTCAGAAACTACAGTACATTTAAACCGATGGAACGTTATATTCTATGATTGCAACTGACACGTGAGGGTGTACGGTTGTACGTGTTAAGGTTATTAAAACAACCACACACACGCACACTGATGGACAGCATTGTCCCATTGGTCGATATTAACTGGCCTTTTATTCTTGTTCTCCTTGACTCATCTTACGGTTTATTCTTTCTGCTTTGGATTCATCCGTCGGAATACAATTCCGCAAGTATCAGACGGTTGCAACTTCTTAACCCGAGTTTGCAGTGTTGGGTCCAACTACGAACTAGGAATACTTAAGCAATATGTATCAAGATTGAAGACGAAAATCGGGTAACCTAGCTCTACCGCAATGAGACCCGAAGAAGAAAGACTGACAGGCACATGATTTGTCACACAGGGGTAGTGTCCTGAAGATCACGCAGTCTCATTGTGGCCTTGTGCGATAACAGCCGCAATGTTCTGACAAGAGTTCGCTAGGTTCACTGCAGCTTGCACCGTAGTTGCATAAGTGTCCTGTGGATAAGCAACAGAGTCTTGAGGACGAATCGGCTGTTAGCTGTGCAGTCTAAGTCGCCGTAGGTTGATTGAATTCTTGCTATGAGTCCGGAGCAATCTGCACATATTTGCCGGAGACCATAGCACCTCCGCCACCGAAGGTCTGCGCTGTCTGACTTTTACAAATTCGTATACAGAACTTGCGCCTGAGTATTCATTTAGATTATCAGTAGTCACCGGGGGCTATTAGTGCGCTGAGAGAAACTTTCAAAAATGTTTTTAATAAGTTTGTTATTTGTGTTATCACAATCCACTTTTCACACCATGGCCCCCCATAGCCTCCAACGACCCAGCTAAAATGGTTTCTCGTACCAAAGTCTCCGGAAATTCTCCGTGGCTCCGTGGAGAATAGCTCATCAAGACGACTGTATTATTGAATCACTTTTAGCCTGTTGACCCTGGTTGGTGTTCAGACTGTTGCAAACGGTGGCGGCATATACCACTAGAGCCGCTCAATGTTTGGCATACCATGACGCAGTCTCCAGGTATTCGCATGTTGTGTTCCTTGAACATTCTGTGTATCCTCAGTCGTTCTTGGTACGGAAGGTGGCGCCAACCCTTGATATCATTTGTTAGTAGAGTCTGTAGCGTCCCGATCACTGTAAGGTCACACTTTACAATAGTCACAAAACCCGGATAGCGCATACGACGTGGGGACGTGTTAATCATGAAGCTCAGTATTAAGATGAATGAATCCAAACTCCGGAGGGCTCGTTGGAGGATACCAACATGAGCATCGCCTCCTAATTAAGCGCAGTCGGGTTGTCTGCAACAAACATATTGGTCATGTACCAGCACACCGATTTCACCTACGTGTGTGGTGGTATCCAGGTCGTGCACCCCAAACCTGCAATTGTGGGTGTATTGCTGGCGAATAGGGAAAATACTGCAATTGTTCACATTGAAAGGCAAACTGTTAGTCAACGATCATTTCTAGGCCCATCGCGGCCGCGAATAATCTCGTGGTTTTCCGATTCATTGATCGTTAACCAAACCTTAACGTCATAAGCAGAAAGGTACGTGATTGGTGGCATCGGGCTTCGGATTTGCCTGTCACTGTGGTCAGCCACAAGACGACTGCGCCTAGAGGGACCATGGGCGGCTTGCGCTGCACCACACACAACTCCATCACACACCCCATATCCAGTGTAAACCCGACGGAATAGACCGGAAGGCATGTGGATAAGAGCCACATTTCATCAACAGAGCCGGCCCACGCTCCTTCACAGACAAACACAAGCACTCTGTATTTGGGAAGCAAGCGCACACAAGGCGGTGGCTGGACCGTAATCCACTCCACACTGAGTGCATGTGACCAATCTTCGAGCCTAGCACGGCCTCAAAGACCATGCACCCCTCCCCTCCAGCAACGTCCGACTGTCTCCTGGAGCCCGTATGGACGAGGTAGTGGGTATTAGACAGGTAGACACCTTATCAACATGCACATGAAGCGCAGCTACCCCGAGGATGTCAAACAACAGCCGATCATTTGAAATAAGATTATCAAATAAAATATATTTGTTAAAGCGTACGGTTAGGCCGACATAACTTTTCACCAAATTAACATATGAAGTAGATTGTTTACCAGTGAATCCTTGGTAAATACAAAATGTCCACAATTTATTCGAAAAAATGCTTTAAACGCGATAAAGTTAAGGAAGATTTTTGAAATTAGCATAAGCTACGTCTGTAAATTAATAGAAGGTTGATCAGATAGACATAACAAACCAAAGTAAGTAGAACAAAATTTATCCAGCATAAAAGACCACGTTTACGTGTAAGTTGGTTTAGTCCAACTGCGGTGGGGAAGCATCATGAATGCAACATCAGCCTCAGCATGGGACACAGAGAGAGTTACATACTGTGGTGATTATCCTCTTGGGTCACTAGTGGTAATTAAGAATAGGTGATGCTCAGGTGCAGAAAGCTGGGGTATGTACATTTTCATCCTATTCGGGTTTGAAAAGTACTGATAATAAATCCCGGGTGTAGGCATCAGCAAGAATGTTAGCAAACAAGATCGCTTTCTGTGGATCCTCATCAGGCTAATTCACCACAAATGAATGACATGAAAGTAAAAATCAGACAAGGATAAAAACCCAGATGGTCTGAGTGGCCAAGCTAGGTGATTGGCACCACGGCGATCAACAGTGTGTTTGTGTGTGTGTGGCGTTGTCCACACTGTGTCCGTGTTACAGGGGACCAGGGTAGACTTAGTGCCTGGACAAATTACTTGTGCGCCGTATGTCAGTGTCATGAAGTCTGATGGCTCTTGCCTCGGCCGGTGCCAGTAGACGACATCTAACCGCTATTGTGTGACATCTGAATATGCGGTAGATGGGCTGGAAAGCCTCATGCGATCTGACCTGGTAGCTCAAGTCGATCAGGTGTGTAGACACTGCGCTTGTCACCGATCTAGTTACGCGGCTATACAGCCAAGCTGGAGAGTATTCGCTGGCTCTCTCCGACAGTCGCCTGATAGTACATCCGATATATCTTGCTCGATAGGAGCAATAGAAATAGTATACACAGAAAGAAGTACTTGACCTTGGAATTCTGTCATTAAGTTGTTGATTCAAGGTTGGCAATGCGTGGAAGTTTAACCGTAGTCTAGTGGCATAGTACGTTTGTGCGATGGCGCCAGAAAGACTTCTAGACGTCGATTCAGCCATCCCGTCCCCCCTGAACAGTAACGAGAATTGCGTCGGTTGCTTTCCTAATGAAACTACTTTTGCTTTCGCTTCTCGTACCTCCATGTTTCTCCGAAGAAACATTTCCGTATTTACATTTCTATCGAATTAGATTCATACAAATGTAGCTCGTCCTGAAGCATGTCTTCGCTACATATCCCTCTTGCTCGCTCGCTTTGGCACTGAACATGATTGCTTTTCTGGCTGAGCGGAAAGAAGCTAGAAAAATGAAGAAATAATTAGAGGCAAAATTGTTTGGATGACAGAGCGAATTGGTGCGATTCGAATGCGTGTAAAGTGCATATGCTGTCAAAAGATGTAGAGCAGGAACTGCCCAATAACGGCTAGCGTATAATCGATGTGACAGCATGACAGACAGACGTCATTCATTAGATATTTGTTCACACGCAACATGCCAATTATATGTCTTGGGTCCACTTAAGTCTGTAGCTTATGGGATGGCAGATTGCACACCTCCGGATGTACGGTCAAATGCTTTTATCGATTTTCAGTAATAAAGCTACCATTAGTCCACTCACTATTAGCCCATCAATTTCTGTTATTAATAAAACTTCAAACATCCTAAGAACAGCACAAGATTTCGTAACTTACCAATGCTCCCCAAATATACACTTGTGTCATCAATCACGAATCATGCAGAATGATTGCATTGTTGATATTTTTATTTGGTACTAACTGCTCCATTTTGCGCAGCCAAAGATCGTTAACATTCTGTAGTTTCTGTCTTTCTCGTACTGCATCAGCTGACGGCTAACTCAAGGTCATCCCAATTTCCTACCATGAGAAGACACATTCAGCGTGCATTTAAAGGCACATTTTCACAAATGTACAGATATATTTTGCCTCAACAAGTCTATCCTTTACAGTTGACCAAGAACCGGTGAACATAATGGTGTGACCACAGAGCTGCGTAGTTACAATGACGTTGTTTAATGTGCACCTGTAAACATTGGAATTTGCAGTAAAAACGTGGATCAACGCGTCTTCACGTTTGTAACCTAGCATTTTGCAGCAGCTTGAACTACCAAGCCATGTAGAAGCATAGTTCTATAGAGCAGCTGGCGTTATTTTGTGGGGCATTGGTAGAATAATTAACGGCTTGTGCGCTTCTGAAGTAGAACTGACGCGTCTTCGTCATTCTCATTCTGATCCTAATTTGATTTGTCCCTAGCTAATCATTCCCTACTATTTCCCCGACGACTGTGCTGCTGCCATCTTAAGCACTATTTGCGCCATATTCTGAATATTGCTAGTGCGATAACTAGTCCAGTAGTGGGAGTAGACCATTATATACAATTTCACATAAGTATGGATTTGGTTACTTTGTTGAGAATGCAGGTTTAGACCAACTGCAGCGCAAGATGTAAAATATTAAATATTAAGGCATTAAAAGTTTGTTGAAATAACAATGAAAATGACCAACGGGGTCCATAGCATAGGTAAAACTACGTTTCACGGCATGATCACTAGTATGTTCAGCTCACATAATGAATTTACAAACGCAGAGTCCCGCAAGTTTACTTTGGGTGTTTAAATTGATGTTAAACAGAAAAAAACATTTGTTACTCGGCTATACTTCGCACCAAAATTTTTCAGACGAAACTGACACAAAATTTATTGTCATTTCCTTCGATTTTATGATCTCTCTAACCTAGTTGAGAAGTGTGCAGGAGTGGAATAAAAACACAGGAATTGAAATTGAGGCGTTTACTTTCAATTTTTATAAGATCGGCTAATGTAGCATTGAATAAAAGTCAAACATTTTAGAGTCAGTAGTCGAATAGGTTAAAATGTCCAATGTTCTTTGAAAAATACGGGAGTTCGAGCATTTTCATTGAGTGTATGAATAAATAACGTATCCGCGACAAACTGTTTGAAAATGAGTTGCTGTGGTTTGCCGTAGCCCAATCCATCAGTTATGGAGAAACGCATTGCTTACGGCGCTACGCCTGAATCTCACCATATTCGCGTGTTTTACTCACAGTGGTCCCCTCTGATGCTTCTCCCACTTGCAGAGAGATAACAGTAGGGACTGACCCCCATTCCATTCATCGGTTCTCTAAAACATAACTGCAACCTGTTGCTTGAAAAAGTCGAACAGAATCAACTTCGAAGGTTACTCGATCTAGGTACAGACTGCATGGATTGCATGTTATGCTAGCTGTAGACACCACTCGTCCGATCATTTTCAACTTCAGCTTTCTCAGATGTTGCAGGTTGAAGAATACTGTATTTCGCGATTACAATGAGCAATTTTTACACTGGCGTTGGAAGCGCTTAATTTTGGCTCATGTGTTCTTTATTCTCCTGTAAGTAGAACAAGGATTTAATCGATTGAATATGGTCTTCTGTATAATTTATTCATCTAATATTTTAATAATCTGATACATTACTTTTTATTCCTTACGTTTCCTGTAAGCCGGGAATTTGTTTCCTGTTATTTCCTTGAGTTTTGCTGCATGTCCTGGAGATACGTTCTGCCGTCTGATAACAAATTTTTACGCCGGTATACCCTCTATTTACAAACATTTTGCCAGCAGACGTTAGACAGTTATTATAGGCAGAATACTGCTATGCACCGTATTCGAAAAGGTTTAGCTGCTGGTAGACTGAACAGTTGGTTGCAGATGAAGAAATTTGGTATCCCACCAACGTGAGCAATCATAATTAAGTGTAATATATTATTTCCTAATCTGACACCTGAGGTTGACGTAAATTTCCAAAGCTTTGCAGATGTGATAAATTTGTTTTCTGAATTCATTTACCTATAGCTCGGTAAGAACCAACAAAGTTTGCATGCAATGTATTGGAATTGCGACAATTACGGAATTGTTGACAGCAAGCTATTGTACGTATACTCAAAAGTACTGGCAGGAATGAAGCTTTCACTGAAACATTATTACAATTTAAACAAAATGGTACTTATAAGTACGCTAGGACACAAAGGGTTAATCAAAAAGTTCAAATATGTCAGTCAGGTACTTGAGAAACTGACGTCATGTTGATACGTAGTCACTGCGCCTGCTAGACCTAAAGCAAATCTCTTTCAAGAAGCTGCATCGATCTTTCCATTATTTATCACAGATATGGGTTAAAGAATATATCATAATCGAAATATCATTATCTGTCATATACCAAAAAATGCACTTGTATTCTGTAAAAGCTATCTTGCTTAACCCAGTAGTTGGCGCTGGTTAGACGGATACATTTCATGTCTAAGAGCATTAAACTTCAATTTCTGGTGTCTTATAATACTATAATTTACAGAGAAGTCTCATACGCAGAGATTTCACTAAGGCGACATATTAATTGCTACCAATACTGTGTTTAATCGTACCGGCTTCCAACTTGATCAAACACATCTTCAGAATAAAGTGAAGCAAGCCCAATCTTATGATAATGCTGCCCCCAAGCCGGCTTGGAATTTAGTAACCACACTATTGTGGGTTCGGATCCATCCCGGCACATGGGGGCTTCCAGCTATTAAATCTCACCGCTCTAAATGTAAAAGTCATCTTGGAGGCTTTCTGCAGCGCTAACGGTAATAGTTACACTTCAGCTAACACCAAAGCAAGCGGATGCTACTCTACCCAACTAGTCAATTACAATACCCCTGTAACCAAAACAAACGGTGCAATTTATGATAGTACATAGTAATTAAAGTGTTTATCGTCGAGTACGAGCAAGTTAATTAGGCAGATTAAATTGCTGATTTTAATCGATTAATCAGGTCATTTTAGCGACATGGTTTTATCAAGTCGGAGTCAAAACAAAGCCGGAAATCAACTTAAAGGCAACATAGATTATTAACCGTAGTGTCAACTTGAGTCTGATAGAAGGCTAATAAGCTAAGCTAAGCTAATAAGTTAATAAGCTAATCCCTGCAATCAAAATGTTTCAAGGGAAACTTATGATGTGTTATTTTCATTACTTATTGTTCGAATTCAAATCAGTTATCAAACTCAGATGAAGAGTAATGTACTTTTTACCACTTTTCAGGAAGATTGAGACAGCTGTGTAACCAGTATCCTGTAACTATCAGTGGATTTTACCTCTATCATCCCGCTCAGCCTGAAATCCGAAAATATGAATATACCTTTTCTGGTAATCGTGGAGAACACCAGAGCTGCATGTTGTCCACTTAAGCAAAGTATCAGCGTTTTTTGGACAAAATACAGCAGAAAATATGCCAAACGGTGGTGATTGATCGTACTATACCGCAAAATCCTTTCTTCACAACACTTTTACGCCAACTGCTAAAAAAGCATAAGATGTCCCATTTCAAGGCATTTTCGCAAGGTGCTTTGACACTTTTTTCCTAAGTACATCTCGTGTTAGCTTCAGGGACGTTTGCTTTATGGAATTCATCATTTTACTCTGTGATGCTGCTCTGTAATGGTTTCGTCCTGGGTGGTGAAACCTCAATATGAATACATAGGCTTCATCGGCCTATTAACACTTTACTGTCATATTATCGCGAGGAGGGCGCATTCTCTTATCAATCATGCCCAGCCATTTTGATTTTCTTGAATACTATGCCGCATTGTTCTAGCGCTAGTCCCGGAAGTAGTGGCACAAGTATAGAAAAATAGTGTGTGGTTTCAATAATATATTAAGAGTATGTGTCAACTCCTTCATTATGGCGCATACAAACTAGTGTTTACTAGTGGTGGTTCTTTACATGTTAAAGTGAAATTGCCCCGTTTCTCTGTCACCCTTCATCAGCCTCATACCCTTCTTATCATCGAAGTATATAGTACGAGTGTGATTGCTTACCATCCTAATAACAAACTGTGTTAATATTTCTTCCGAGAAAGATCGGCGTCACGCTAGAGGAGGTGGATGTGTCGTTTACCGCATGAATGATTTTAGTGCTTCACAGTGTTGTGTTGAGCAGCTCGTATATCTCAATTAGACAATGTGACTACAAGTGTTATTAACATAAAGTTGCTTTTTGAATACTCGCATTGTGGTTGGATTGCGAGGTGCAGTCTCTATTGAGAATTCGGTGCACTTTGATGTAGTATTGGTCTTTACGATTCCCAAGACCGTATCACAACTGGATGTGTTCCGTTGATTCTCCTCCCAACACTGCTACCCCATGACTGGTTTGGACTCATCAGATGGAGGTAACATGAGCTGGGATGGAACTCGCAGCCTAGTGAATGACGACAGATGCCGTGATTAATATGCGCCTGAGATCCGTGAGCAACGGATGGCGTAGTAGTATGCTGTTGCTTGTGTCTATTAATCAGGGAATTCTTGATTAATTGAGCATCAATTATTTAAAATGTAATAAGGCATGCCTCCGAATTCCGCATTCTCTAATGTAATTTAAGAGCATTTTAACTTGCCAATCAGCATAAGAGTCGATTACCACGGCGCCTAAAAGCGTGCTAAATTTTTAGCTGGCTAGCATAAGGAAGAGTAGATACAGCATACAAATCTACACAGCAGTATAACAGTTAAAACCGTTCCCTTTTCTCTAACAAATTTGATGATGTTTTTGATGCACCAGGCTGTCCTTACTTTTAGGGAGTATGATGTTTTTAACTGCAAAAGAAATACTATATAGTTACCTGAATCTATGTCGAAAAACTAGGGAAATTTTCATTAGATGAATTGATGAAAATTTGGTGTATATTTCTGAGTGGATCAGCGTCTTAATGCTTTCGAGCACAGATGTGGGTTTCAGCATTTTATGGTAATACGATTCAATGCACCAAAAAGCTGCAACTCTCTGGAAAACAAAAGGAACGAAATACAAGAAGTTTCAGTTATATCCAATCTACATAAAAACTTAATAAGAAATAAAAAGCAGGTGAATCGAGGATTTCAAGAGATAAGAATGGGAAGTCCTAAATTGCACAAATTCACCTCCTGAGATGACACGACTGTTAAAATACGGAACCGCACAAAACAGAAATACTATGTGCATCTTAGCAACCCTAATGTTTTTTACCAATTTTGCTGAGGTTGCAACTGAAGTGCTCAACTTATATAGTACCGATTCTGTTACCACATGCGTGCAAAATAGGCTTAATCCACTCGATATTATTGATCATTAATCCAAACGATAAATGTCACCATTACTTTTATTAAGCGCGAGGTTGGCACTTTATAACGGCATTAACTGAGTTCAATATGGATCGGCCTGGTTTTTCTTAACTACAGTTTTAATGAAACCATCTACTTGTTACTAACCTAGTTTATAAGTTTCAAGAGAGCAAAAAGGAATAACATTTTACGGGATAAGTTGAATTCCGATTATTTCGTGTCTTCTCATTTAGCCGCTTACAGACAAATCGTGGAAAGATTAAAGGAATGCCATTGAAAAAGAGTCAATAAGGAAATCAAGAAAACACTGAGAAAATCAAGGGTATCGCCTACGTGTTACTACGTCAAGGGAAGCCTGGCCACAAAGTCGACCTTTTTGCAAAGGTTAGGTTTCATTCGTCGGAAGGCAGAGGGTCCAGCGAAACAAAGCAAGCTCGCGTTGTTTTGTCGGCTGATAACGTTAAATGCATCACGTGGGTTTTCGCACAAGCTACAATCGAGCAGTTGCTGAGCCATTGAGCCGACAGGGAGTTTAGGACCGCTATTTGCCAGCTTCCGTGGAATATGTTCCATGATCCTAGTTGATAGCCTGGTCTCGGTTCGGTCAACGTGCATGCTACCGCAAGTACAGGTGAATTGATTAATACATTAGGCGGTAACCTGAGAGTGAAGCCTATCCAAGTTGGATTCATGGAACAGGTTATTGGTTTGATGTAACAACACAAGCTCAGCTGTATAGTAGCACATTTTTATGGATTGGCGCAATCGGTGGCACAATATTCTTTCGTTCTGTTCCCTTTGTACGGTAGCGTGACGAAGACCTTTTTCTTTGGGACATTCTTTTGTTTTTCTTTCTTAGCAACCTCATTCCAATACCTGGCAATGAACTTATTCGGATATCCGTTATTGCCTAGGTTAGACTCGATGTATCGTAACTCAGCCTCAACTGACTCTTCAGACATTATTAGGGTGGGCGCTAACAAAACAAAATCGATCTAGTTCTCGCTTATAGTTCATTGGACAGTAACTGTTAAAATGTCGGCATGGTCAGATCCAGCAAGGTTTCTAACATCGACGCCGACTGAATTCTAGCCGATGGTAGAAACTGACATAAGAAAAATCCTGCCAAAATTAGACCTTTAATATGACAACAATAACTATATGCCTACATACGACGCTACTATTATTTATAGACCTATGTTGTTCAAAATACCGGATATTAAAATTTTTACCGGAACATTCTTTCGTCCCATTAGCAGTAAGGATTTCTCCAATGTGTCCAATTACCACTTACCCACCGCTTTTCTTTGATCACATAACAAAAACGAAAGGCGCAGTTAAAAGCCATATTATACTTCCATGAGTCAAACAAAAAGACTACGATATACTTTCACACAGAACGCTTTCACATAAACCCGTCAAAAACGATGGAAACGAAAAATCGCTTGGAAGCCTTGGGTGAACTGATATCTACCGGAATCAACAAAATGGATTCGTCACTGGAATACGGTTCTGTTTGCAAGCCACTAGAAATAAACAATGTACATTATCCCAACAACCTGTGATTCCAGCACAATCGTATCAACTACTTCAACACAAATTAGCAAAGCAGTATGGCTTCCAGCCACATCTGGAATGAATTATCTTCTCGGTGCTTATGCAGACTTATATGAGACCAATCAGTAGGGACGCCACCCTGAGCTGTGGGCATTCAGCCTGTGCCTTACGCAGCGTTAACATGGAAATGGTTTCAATGGTACATTTGGGAACAACACAATAGGTTGCTAGGAGCAAATTGTTTCCAAGTTTGTGATCACCACTTACATAATCATGAGACAGTATGACAGCACTATTGCAATTCGTGATTATGTGACCAAAATGCACGCAGATATTGATGCATTCTAGACTGCAGATAACATATCGGGTCTTACTATGCGAAATAATAAATAAGGTTCTAAAGGATAAACCAGGTCAGCTCATGTGTGATTGAGCGCAAGCGAGCCACATTCGCAAAAGTGCAAAATGTACACGGAATTAAATTATCACCAGATCACATAAGGAGAATTTAGCGAGAGTAAACCAGATTAAAATTGGACAAAGCAAAAATTTATGTGAGTGTTAGTGGGAATCGCAGCGAGCTGCTCATTGGGGGGAAAAATCACTGGCTAAGGCATTCGGTATGCTCCTACACATAGTATCACATGCTTATTACTAGATTGGTTAGAAGCGTAACAATGTTTGGAAAGAGACATCAAAGATTTGCTGGCATGTGCTAACGATTTGGGATATTACTGCTGGCGTACCCCAGGTAGGGTAGGAGTTCTCTTACTTTCCTGACTTAAGTATTGATTTTCCCCTTTACATGACACACGGGTGCACTTGTCTGTCTTCCATCAACAAATTTGTGCATGCCACCGAACATTAACTGTTGTCTTTTAGTTTAGACGATTTATGTGACTTACGGTGACTGGATGGGTGATGTTTTGTAAAATCACGTGACGTTTAAAATCAGTGTGTACTGTAGGCGTACGGTTGCACTCTAATTACACTCTGGTTCCGCTAGGAGTTACTATTTACATTCTCGTGACAGATTCCTTTGCGCACGCTCAATAGAAACAGATTGACGAGCACTACCAATTCCTAAACAAATCTAGGATCTAATTTATTTGGATTATGTTGTTGCTTTAACTCACTTTCTTGCCGCATTCTGTGCATTAATACACGCATGCTGAGCTTTCCGGGAATACGTTTCGGTCTTATTCTGAAGGTGAAACTAAAAGCTCTGAACTATAGTGCCAGCATCTCTGCAAACATCTACATAAAACGCTACAGCGTTGTACGTTTTGACCCTGTTAACATCACTGTACATCTAGCGCTTATCTCGTCGCGCAGCGTAAGCGAGTACATAAGCGTGTGTTTTGTCCGTACAGGCAATTGACGGTCAATCCCTGTGTGAATCAGTAGATAAAATGAAGCTACAACCGTTCCGACAAACTGACCTTAGCGCCAAAACAAAGATGCTGGCTTTCGATTAGGGTTCAAGCGTGAGCTACTAATGAATAACAAATTCGCATGACTGCTTGGATCGAAGTGGCTGATCCGCTGTAGCTACAACTGCCTTTGGAAGGTGTAACAAGCTAATCAAAACAGTGCCTCCCAGTTCTCATTGCCCCACAGAAATGTTTTTCAAACCTAGGCTTTTGGCGTAACCAATCACCCCTACGTAACTACATGAGGCGCACGCCCGAAATCCCACCTATGCATGTTGAAAACGCAAGAGCATAGATACTGCCCTGCGCCACTACAGACACAGTTTCTCTCATTAGAAGAAATATAAGTATTAGTATTATTTAGTGCAATCATAATACAACGGCAGTCTATATTTGTTTTCTTGTCCATTACGTGTAACACACTTACATTAATTTGAACCTTACATATTAATTGCTACCAATACTGTGTTTAATCGTACCGGCTTCCAACTTGATCAAACGCATCTTCAGAATAAAGTGAAGCAAGCCCAATCTTATGACAATGCTGCCTCAAGCCGGCTTGGAATTTAGTAACCACACTATTGTGGGTTCGGATCCATCCCGGCACATGGGAGCTTCCAGCTATTGAATCTTACCGCTCTAACTGTAAAAGTCATCTTGAAAGCTTTCTGCAGCGCTAACGGTAATAGTTACACTTTAGCTAACACCAAAGCAAGCGGATGCTACTCTACCCAACTAGTCAATTACAATACCCCTTTTATCCAAAACAAACTGCAATTTACGATAGTACATGGTAATTAACGTGTTTATCGTCGAGTACGAGCAAGATAATAAGGCAGATTAAATTACTGCTTCTAATCGATTAATCAGGTCATCTTGGCGACATGGTTTTATCAAGTCGGAGTCAAAACAAAGCCGGAAATCAACTTACAGGCAACGTAGATTATTAACCGTAGTGTCAACGTGTGTCTGATAGAAGGCTAATAAGCTAAGCTAAGCTAATAAGTTAATCAGCTAATTCCTGCAAACAAAATGTTTCACGTGAAACTTCTGATGTGTTATTTACATTATTTATTGTTCGAATTCAAATCAGTTATCAATCTCAGATGAAGAGTAATGTATTTTTTACCACTTTTCAGGAAGATTGAGACAGCTGTGTAACCAGTATCCTGTAACTATCAGTGGATTTTACCTCTATCATCCCGCTCAGCCTGAAATCCGAAAATATGAATATACCTTTTCTGGTAATCGTGGAGAACACCAGAGCTGCATGTTGTCCACTTAAGCAAAATATCAGCTTTTTTTGGACAAAATACAGCGGAAAATATGCCAAACGGAGGTGTTTGATCGTACTATACAGCAAAATCCTTTCTTCACAACACTTTTACGCCAACTGCTAAAAAAGCATAAGATGTCCCATTTCAAGGCATTTTCGCAAGGTGCTTTGACACTTTTTTCCTAAGTACATCTCGTGTTAGCTTCAGGGACGTTTGCTTTATGGAATTCATCATTTTACTCTGTGATGCTGCTCTGTAATGGTTTCGTCCTTGGTGGTGAAACCTCAATATGAATACATAGGCTTCATCTGCCTATTAACACTTTACTGTAATATTATCGCGAGGAGGACGCATTCTCTTATCAATCCTACCCAGCCATTTTGATTTTCTTGAATACGTATGCCGCACTGTTCTAGCGCTAGTCCTGGTAGTAAGTGGCACAAGTAATAGAAAAATAGTGTGTGGTGTCAATAATATATCTAAGAGTATGTGTCTAACTCCTTCATTATGGCGCATACAAACTAGTGTTTTACTAGTGGTGGTTCTTTACATGTTAAAGTGAAATTCGCCCCGTTTCCTCTGTCACCCTTCATCCAGCCTCATACCCTTCTTATCATCGAAGTATATAGTACGAGTGTGATTGCTTACCATTCCAATAACAAAACAGTGTCAATGTATCTTCGGAGAAAGATGGTCGTCACGGTAGAGGAAGTGGGTGTATCGTTAACCGCATGAATGATTTTATTGATTCACAAGGTTGTGTTGAGCAGCTCGCATATCTCAAGAAGGCAAGGGGGCTACAAGTATTATTAACATAAATTTGGTTTCTAAGTAATGGCATTGTGGTTGGATTGCGATGCGCATCCTCTATTGAGAATTCGGTGCACTTTGAATTAGGTCTTGGTCTTTACGATAACAAGGACCGTTTCGGAACTGGATGTGTTCCGGTGATTCTCCTCCCAACACTGCTACCCATGACTGGTTTGGACTCATCAGATGGAGGTAACCATGAGCTGCGATGGAACTCGGAGTCCAGTGAGTGACAAAAGATGCCGTGATTAATATGCGCCTGAGATCCCGTGGGCAACGGATGGCGTAGTAGTATGCTGTTTGCTATGTTGTCTATTAATCAGGGAATTCTTGATTAATTGAGCATCAATTATTTAAAATGTAATAAGGCATGCCTCGGAATTCCGCAATTCTCTACTGTAATTTAAGAGCAATTTTAACTTGCAATCAGCTTAAGAGTCGATTACCACGGCGCCTAAAAGCGTGCTAAATTTTTAGATGGGCTAGCATAAGGAAAGAGTAGATACAGCATACAAATCTACACATGCAGGTATAACAGTTAAAACCGTTCCCTTTTCTCTAACAAATTTGATGATGTTTTTGATGTACCAAGGCCTGTCCTTACTTTTAGGGAGTATGATGTTTTTAACCTGCAAAAGAAATACTATATATAGTTACCTGAATCTATGTCGAAAAAGCTAGGGAAATTTTCATTAGATGAATTGATGAAAATTATGGTGTATAATTCTGAGTGGATCAGCGTCTTAATGCTTTCGAGCACAGATGTGGGTTTCAGCATTTTATGGTAATACGATTCAATGCACCAAAAAGCTGCAACTCTCTGGAAAACAAAAGGAACGAAATATCAAGAAGGTTTCAGTTATATCCAATCTACATAAAAACTTAATAAGAAATAAAAAGCAGGTGAATCGAGGATTTCAAGAGATAAGAATGGGAAGTCCTAAATTGCACAAATTCACCTCCTGATGATGACCGACTGTTAAAATACGAAACCGCACAAAACAGAAATCCTATGTGCATCGTAACACCTATAAGGTCTTGTTACCAATTTTGCTGAGGTTGTAACTGAAGTGCTCAACTTATACAGTACCGATTCTGTTAACACTTGCGTGCAAAATAGGCTTAAATCCACACGATATTATTGATCACTAATCCAAACGATATCTGTCACCATTACTTTTTATTAAGCGCGAGGTAGGCACAGTAAAATTGCATTAACTGAGTTCAATATGGATCAGTCTAGTTTTTCTTAACTACAGTTTTAATGAAACCATCTACTTGCTACTAACCTAGATTCTAAGTTTCAAGAGGGCAAAAGGGAATAACATTTTACGGGATAAGTTGAATTCCGATTATTTCGTGTCTTCTCATTTAGCTGCTTACTGACAAATCGTAGAAAGAGTAAAGGAATGCCATTGAAAAAGAGTCGATAACGAAATCAAGAAAACACTGAGAAAATCAAAGTTATGGCCTATGTGTTACTACGTCAAGGCAAGCATAGCCACAAGGTCGACCTGTTTGCAAAGGTTAGGTTTCATTCGTCGGATAGCAGAGGCATCAGCGAAACAAAACAAGCTCGCGTTGTTTTGTCTGCTGATAACATTAAATGCATCACGTGGGTTGTCGCACAAGCTACAATCGAGCAGTTGCTGAGCCCATTGAGCCGACAGGGGAGTTTAGGGACCGCTATTTGCCAGCTTCCGTGGAATATGTTCCATGATCCTAGTTGATAGCCTGGTCTCGGTTCGGTCAACGTGCATGCTACCGCAAGTACAGGTGAATTGATTAATACAGTAGGCGGGTAACCTGAGAGTGAAGCCTATCCAAGTTGGATTCAATGGAACAGGTTATTGGTTTGATGTAACAACACAAGCTCAGCTGTATAGTAGCACATTTTTATGGATTGGCGCAATCGGTGGCACAATATTCTTTCGTTCTGTTCCCTTTGTACGGTAGCGTGACGAAGATCTTTTTCTTTGGGACAGTCTTTTGTTTTTCTTTCTTAGCAACATCATTCCAATACCTGGCAAAGAACTTATTCGGGATATCCGTTATTGCCTAGGTTAGACTCGATGTATCGTAACTCAGCCCTCAACCTGACTCTTCAGAATCTAATAGGGTGGCGCGCTAACAAAACAAAATCGATCTAGTTCTCGCTTATAGTTCATTGGACAGTAACTGTTAAAATGTCGGCATGGTCAGATCCAGCCAAGGTTTCTAACATCGACGCCGACTGATATTCTAGCCGATGGTAGAAAACTGACATAAGAAAATCCTGCCAAAATTAGGATCCTTAATATGACAACAATAACTATATGCCTACATATGACGTTACTATTATTTATAGACCTATGTTGTTCAAAAAACCTGGTATTAAAGTTTTAACTGGAACATACTTTCGTCGCATAAGCAGTAAGGATTTTTCCAATGTTTCCAATTACCACTTAACCACCACTTTTGTTTTATCACATAACAAAAACGAAAGGCGCAGCTAAAAGCCATATTATACTTCCATGATTCAAACAAAGACCACGAGATACTTTCACACAGAACGCTTTCACATAGTCCCTTCAAAAATGATGACGAAAAATCGATTGGAATCCTTGGGTGAACTGAAATCTACCGAAATCAACAAAATGGATTCGGCACTGGAATACGGTTCTATTTGCAAACCACTAAAAATAAAGTGTACATTGTCCCAACAACCTGTGATTCCAGCGCAATCGTATCAACTATTTCAACACAGATTAGCCAAGCAATATGGCTTCTAGCCGCATCTGGAATGAATTATCTTCTCGGTGCTTATGCAGACTTATATGAGACCAATCAGTAGGGACGCCACCCTGAGCTGTGGGCATTCAGCCTGCGCCATACGCAGCGTTAACATGGAAATGTTTCCAAGTGTACATTTGGGAACAACAAAATAGGTGGGTGGGAGAAAATGGTTTCCAATTTTGTGATCACCACTTACATAATCATGCGACAGTATGAGATCACTATTGCAATTCGTGATTATGTGACCACAATTCGCGCAGATATTGATACATTCTAGACTGCAGATAACATCTCGGGTCTTACTATACGAAGGAATAAACTATGTTCTAAAGGATAAAGCAGGTCAGCTCATGTGCGATTGAGCGCAAGTGAGCTACATTCGCAAAGTGCAAAATGTACACGGAATTATATTATCACCAGATCACATAAGGAGAATTAAGCGTGGGTCAACCAGATTAAAACTGGACAAAGAAAAGAATTAGATGAGTGTTAGTGGGAATCGCAGCGAGCTGCTCATTGGGGGGAGTATCACTGGCTAAGGCATTCGGTGTGCTCCTACATATATTATCCCATGCTTATTACTAGATTGGTTAGAAGCGTAACAATGCTGGGAAGCAGACATCAAAGATTTGCGGGCGTGTGCTAATAATTTGGTATTTTACTGCTGGCGTACCACAGTTAGGGTAGGAGCTCTCTTACTTTCCTGACGTAGGAATTGATTTTTTCTTTTACATCACACACGGTTGCACTTGTCTGTCTTCCATCAACAAATTTGTGCATGCCACCGAACATTAACAGCTGCCTTTTATTTTAGAAGTTTTATGTGACTTACGGTGACTGAATGGGTGCTGTTTTGTATAATCCAGGTGATGTTTAACATCAATGTGTATGTAGGCGTACGGTTGCACTCTAATTACACTCCGGTTCCGCTATGAGTTACTATTTGCATTCTCGTGATAGGTTCCTTTGCGCACGCTCAATGGAAACAGATTGACGAGCACTACTAATTCCTAACAAAAATCTGGGATCCAATTTTTATGGATTATGTTGTTGCTTTAGCTCACCTTCTTGCCGCATTCTCTGCCTTCATACACGCATGTTGAGCTTTTCTGGAATACCTTTTGGTCTTATTCTGAAGGAGAAGCTAAAAGCTCTCAAATATATTGCCAGCATCTCTGCAAACGGCTACATAAAAAACGCGACGGCGTTGTTCGTTTTGACTCTCAGTTAACATCACTGTGCATCTAGCGCTTATCTCGTCGCGCAGCGTAAGCGAGTACGTAAGCGTGGGTTTTGTCCGTACAGACAAGTGACGGTCCATCACACTGTGAAGCGGTAGAAAAAATGAAGCTACAACCGTTCCGACAAACTGACCTTAGCGCTAAAACAAAGATGCTGGCTTTCGATTAGGGTTCAAGCGTGAGCTACTAATGAATAACAAATTCGCATGACTGCATGGACCGAAGTGGCTGATCCGCTGTAGCTAGAACTGCCTTTAGAAGGAGTAACAAGCTAATCAAAACAGTTTCCAAACCTAGGCTTTTGGCTTAACCAACCACCAGTATGTAACTACATGAGGCGCATGCCCGAAATCCCACCGACACATGTTGCCAAAGCACGACCACAGATACTGCTCCGCGCCATTACAGACACAGTTTCGCACATTAGAAGAAATATACGTATTAGTATTATTACGCGCAATCATAAGACCATGGCAGTCTATATTTGTTTTGTTGTCCATTGACGTGTAACACACTTACATTAATTTGAAGCTTAATTATACTATCTTAAATGTATAAACTTATGGCGGAAATGTCTAAGAAAGTAAAAAGCATAAAGCTGCTTTCAGGAGAAACGTTCACGGCAAAAAGCACAACACTGGCCTCGCCAATGTAGTCCACTGCAATTAAGATAACATAGTTCTAACCGCTTTTTTACACGGTGTCCATCAACGCTAGGATAATGATTAATGCGTAGAATTGGCTTGTGATCAAGGAAGGTATCATGAACTCTGTATCTGCGAGACCTTATACTTGGATGAGGTTATCGTTGATTTTGAACCAATGCTAACATTATCCTCAAGCTACAAACACTTAGCCGAAGGATAATGAAGATAT
The DNA here is from genome assembly GCA_944474145.2 of Dicrocoelium dendriticum. NCBI lineage: Eukaryota > Metazoa > Platyhelminthes > Trematoda > Plagiorchiida > Dicrocoeliidae > Dicrocoelium > Dicrocoelium dendriticum. Next base: position 248,129,689 of record OX104063.1, on the reverse strand, counting down.
GCATTAAACCAGGTGTATGGCGCTTAGTTTATTGGAGCGCCAGAATTCAATTCGGAAAAGATTGCCAGTCGAGTTTTGTTTAAAGCGGTAAAGTGTACTACAACCTTATGATAAACACAAGGTCAGCTTGCAAATAAAACGATGATCTAGTTAGAAACTTACAATGAGTGCATGTCTGATTAAAGTAAGGTATTTTCCACACACACACACCCGTTAAATCACTTCATGCACTTTATAAAATGAGTTGCCATTGGTGCTGAGTGCGATGCTTCATGAAGTAACTCCAAGCAAATAACCAGCAATGTAAACAAACAGCGCTTACCAGACAACCATAAAACGGTCTGCATAATCTCTTTTTCCAGCAGGTGTCTTTCTATTCGTTGATGGAAGCCAAAGTCTCTTTGGCAAAACGTGTCAGCTCTAAAGGCAGCAGCCAACAAACACTTTGGATCTGGTTTCTGTAATCTTACAGTAGCAGCGTTTAGAGGTTTTGAATGCTATATAGTGCTTTATGGGATGAACTTTTCTGAAATTATCTTTCCATCAAGGGCGGTGGCGTACATCTGTATTTTCGCCATAATATACAAGGTAAAACATTTAACGGCCTATGGTCGCCGATCACCCAGTCGCTGTGGTGTAGTTTACGTATCGGATACAAGAACTGCTACTTCGTGGCGGTCGTTCATCGCCATCCATCGTCCACACAAGAAGTGGATTTAAGCCTAAAATCTGCCCTGACAAAGCGTTTACAAACTTACAAGAACGTACGTATCTCAGGCAAATTAACTGAACAAGGCTCAGAAGCCTAGGCATCCACCACGAAACATAAGGGTCTAACAAATCACAGTTATCCAAATGTTCATTCACACAACCTCATCAGTCAATTACATAGCTGATAAAAAATTAACAATACCAGATATCATATTTAAAAGCGAGTAATTCATGTTTCAAAAACCATTACTAGACCAGTACTGGACACCATAATAGAGATTTGTGATTATGTTATCGAACTATAAAAGTAGTGTGTTAGGCTAGATACCCAGAGGAACACGGTAACGCAACGTGCAATAACATGCGCTAAAACCTCCTGACAGATTCAGTTGCGATGACTTATTGGAAGCGCTTGAAAGGCTGCTCCTCAGACGATGGCTGGATATAGTTTGTTGGACATTTCTGCACAATGGTCGTAGTTACTGTTGCATCTAAGCGGGTACGTTCTACCTTGCGATCGCCTTTCATCAGAAGCATAACTCTAAGACGTTCTAGTAAGGAAGCAATTTGGTGCGCTTAAAGGGCATGTCATAGTCCCGGAACCCTGAGTGACTGGTAACTGAGAGCAACCAAGGTCGTGCTCTGAACCGTTAGGATAAAGGAGCTTAGTAACAATACCTGGCTGGTAGATTTTCAAAAACAAGAAATCTCCAATAAACGAAAGTTAACGGCATTCGCAAAGGGAAGCATGGCGTGCTCCAAATTACCACTACAATTGGAATCGCAGAGAGTGTTGAAGAAGCAACAAATGAGCTAGGGATGCGCTAAACTACCAACCTTAACAGAGAAGTAAGCCAGTGTTGTACATTTACATCTGCCACTATCGTCTGTCATCACAGAGAGCTAACTCAATTAGTATTATCCCTAAAACCGTACCGAAGAAATCACCATCAAATTTGAAGTTACATTTTATCTGGAGTCAAGTAAATGTATCAGAGGTCGCTGTACGTGGCAGAAAGAACGTTATCTCAGCCATAATTACACTTTTTCCAAACATGACTGGATAAACAACACCTGTTGTGTAGACAGATAATGTAACCAGCCAATTTTTATAGGTGGTATGCTTTCGGAGCACACAAAATAGAGTGCTGTGGTTTTCCTACCCGTACTCTTAAAAGTAATGGACGCAATCATTGCCAAGTCTTTGGTCGACCATCTTAAACCTTGCAACCTCATAGCACCGAAGCGGCATGGTGTCCTTCAGCAGCAATCAGGCACAAAAATCCTACTGTTTACTTGCCATAATTGGACGGAAGCAGTCGACAAATTTGCAGGGACAGGTGTCGTTTACTTCAACCTCTCCAAAAAGCCAATATGATTAGGCATTTTCTGCTTCACATGCCCGAAAGCTGCGCGATCAGGGATTCCCCCATAGTTTGACAAAGTTTATTCTGCACCATCGGTGGCAACATTTTAGGGTTAGGAGTGCAGTGTCCGATCCGATTCATGTCAAATGCATAGTTCCACAAGGATCAGCGGTGAGGCTGCGCCTGTTTCTTGTATTCAATAATGAGCTTAAGCCCTTGCTTTTCTCCTATTGCATTTTACTGAGAATTGTTGGATTGCTCGGGCTACCATCTACCAGGGAGCTCACAATGCACTACAACGAGAGTAGTATAATTGGTCCATTTACAAGATTTCCTGCATTCGTCATCCGCCGAACGTCATATACAAGCTTGAAGATCACGTCCCGCGAGCAGTAACCGAAAAGCGCTAAGTTAGCGTACTGATTTAGGTTGATATGTCTTGCTCAGTACAGTTTGAGAAGGCGTCAAGGACCGGCTCGTTGTTATCCTAAAGAGAGTGATCGGATGCTTTGATCCATAGGTCTGCCTGCAGATGCTTAAAACAAACGCGTCACCGCAAGTGGATTAAATAAATTAGACCTGGCAGACCTCGCACGCTCAATATCTCAGAGGGTTTAAGACTTCACAGCAATGAGCCACCGGGTACGCCAATGAATTGTTCCGATTTCCTTCTCAACTTAGGCTGATAAACCTAAATCAAACAGCGGTCACTATCGGAGCTAAGCGGCGACCCAATAATAGATTACCAGGTTTTGTGGAAACCAAACAATATCTGTCACCTATTAAAGCAATGTAGGCACAAAACGATTATGAGAGTTCAGTAGTTCAAGTTTACCACACAATACGGCCGGTTGGAATATCGCCGAAACGTTTAGTTAATTTGTGTGGCCCATTGCTGGAACGCGCTGTCCCTCTCGTGAAGTCGTTTCCGTCCGTACGTTTCCTGTGTTGGCAAAATGCCCTGACGTTGCTCTTACCCGCTTACATTACAAAATCTTGCTCGTGTATACGGAGCTAGGCTACAGCGCGTTAGACAGTACATTATCCTACACAGTCCTGGTAGATTCTCTTACAATTTTTTGCAATTTTTGCCATTCCTTATTCTATTGTTCTATGCTGTCCATCCCATTGGACTTGACAAACTCTTATCTTTTACTCGTGATTCACAACTTTTCCATTGTTCGGGCCTTCAAAGCAGCCGGTTCTGTTGGATTTTGAGTCATCGTTTATTTTACGTTATCTATAGCGGACTTCATGTTTTTTTCGATACAATCCAACGGTGGTTTAATTGAACAAATCTCACGTATCAAATACTATACTAGTCTACGATTATTTGAAATCGTTTCGAAAGATGGCACATGGTCTCTTGTCGAGTGCGGTTACAGATATAGAGACACAAACGGACAGTGAAAGAACAGTTATCAGCATGAACAACACTGCCTTGATGGATAATTTGGGTGCAGTCTGTGTCTTTTGTATAAAATATAAAGTCATTCATTGTTTCTTGCAATGTATATTTGCTACTCATAAAAACTGCTGACTTAACAACAATTATGCAAAAAAAGCAAGATGTAAACATAGGTATCATAGCATTACAAAAAGTTTGGTGGCATCCTGATATTAGAGATTGAGTCATACACATCAGTGGATATCGTGCAGTTTGCTCTGATAGCCCAGATAAACTAAGAAACTGTGGTGTTGGTGTCATCCCATGTGTAAACCAAAGCCAGTGCAACTCAGTATCTCCGCTACTCGCACACTGTCGACGAGCTGAAATCTGCTATTTTCTTGAGTGAAAAACTAATTTTCTTTGTGGCTTTGCATCTTTGGTTATCAGCAACTTCTACAGTACTGCTATTGCATCCATCATTCGAGCTAAATCTGTTAGTTTTTAGTTTTCCATGGGTTAGTGTCAAAACTGCGATGCCAGATCTGTTCTTTTGCGGGTGATTTCAAGATATGTGATGAAGCAATTTCAAGTAACTTGATATGGCTAATTCGTTAAAATTCCCAACCTGAAAAGGCCCACAGATTAAGTGTGAGTTGCTCAAACAAACTTCGTTTTACTTGTATTCATAAGCGTACATCATTGAGTTATTGATCCATTGTATCCTGAAGCTTTATCTTATCACCTGCTTTATAACTAAAAAAGGTTTATTAAAGAAAGGAACTTTCAGAGCCATCTCACATCTTATCTACTGAGCGAACAATACCACTTCGCTTCAAACAACACTTTCCTTCAAATTTTTTTTCAAATCTTGCTAATGTAGATCAGTTTAATTATTTCTTGCATGTTACGAGTTCCCTTAAGTTTTCATTTCATATATGCTGCTGTTTCAATGCGATCTATCTGCGAGCAAACCGATTTTCTGCACCTCAGCTGAAACAACCACGAAGGCAAAATGAGTGCTTGCAGGTTTAAAATGAACACTCGTATTAAATTCCGAACTTTGCATGTTAAGTTAAAAATACTCAGCCAAACATATTGTACCTTGAAACAGCCCTGTGAAGCCATGGTTGCTATGTTCTATGGAGACAGATGAAACAAATCTGTGCTAACAGTACAATTAGTTGTACTGGAGCATCGCATGTGGACGAACTCAAGTATGAGTTTAGCACAACTCCATCGAGCATCGTCTCATTGTCACCGACCTGGCCGCTCTATGTACTTATGATAACGTCAGCAAGGAACCTAAAAGGCTAAACTCAAATAAAGCTATTGGATCTGGCGCTGCATTACTTATAGTTTTGAGTCAGTACGTCGATTCTCTAGTGTTGGCGTTGACTGAAATTTCAAACAAGCTTCACGACCATTGTCATCCTTAACATCTCAATGTCAGCCAATATAACGCCAGTTCCTAAAAAGGAATCCCAAAGTAGCGGTCAAATGATTATATTCCAGTTTTAAGGGTTCTCAAAAGCTGTTATTTCTGCGGATTACTTTGGCTACTCACACATTTAGACTCAACTGCTCTACCATGGATGATGTATCATACCTACTGTATTGAATAGCATACGTATCGAATAAAATGTGCATGTCCGTACGGCTTCTTTTACTTGACTACTCTAATACTGTCGGAGGTTGTAACACAGGTGTGCTGCTCAAGCAATGTTTTGTAAGATATCTACATTGAAATTTGCAAATATATGTGTATCTAATTTACTAATAGCCTGCAGCCAATTCAGTTCAACGGCAAAGTATCCTCTATCCTCCATGAATTTTAGACTTTCAAGGAGCAATCATCTCGCCCTTCCGGTCTTCTTCATCCAGTAAAACATCGGCAATCTGACCAACCAACGGACTGGACATTTGAGTTCAGCACACAGCGTGGTCAACAATCAAGGGTATTTGTATATCTGGTTTGCATTTCCAAGTTTGAGCAATAGGTGGAAAAGCGGTCAGATTATAGAGGTGTCCAGGTTATAGTGATTTTCAACTTTCGAGGTCTTACTGTATGTCGAAGGTCTTCAGTGCCAACAAAATTTGCTGTGTAAATATGATGACGAAATTGTTTAGGTATGTCCACTATGCTTAAAACTGAAGTAAACGAAATAGTGAGTTGGTCATCATCCAGGTCGTTTAAACTTACTGCTTCGAAAAGTATTAATACAACATTTTGGTTTCCAGATCCTGATAAGTTGTCAGTAGTTTATGATGCGTCTCTATTATTAACTGTAAATGACAAAGGTATCCAATCTCAAATACCTCGGTAAGTACAGTTACAAAAAAATCTCGTGATCCAGACACTTTTCTGAAACAATTCACAAGGTCAGATTATGTTGATGCTCGCAGACTTAAGATATTTACGCAGTGCGAAGTACCATTTTGAAATTTGTAACTACAGGTATACTACTGCACTGTTTACACTTTGACCCTGTAACCTTCCTAGACTATTGTAACTGCATTACGTTTTGATTGTGCGATCGGTTGATATACTTCGAGGTGTAGGGGCCTGGCAGAGACTCCCGGGTCTCTTTCATTAGGCATAAGCATTTTAATACTTACATGAATTTTCCTTTTAAGTTCCTAAGTGCCGCTTTCATCCGCTCCATAATGATCTAGCAATAACTTTTGCTGCCTCTTAACAGCCTTCAACATTTAGGTTTTTTACCGCACTTAGCCGTATCATAACAAATTTTAACCCATTTGTTATATTTTTTTGTCGACACAACGAAATCCACAAATCCTTTGTGCATTCGGTTCCGTGAGTAAAACTCGTTAACCATTTCCTACTTATTTCTTTTAATTGTATTCGCATAGTTCTGATCGACTATAATATTTAGTCTCTACCCAATGGCAGCGTAAATTTTAAGAGTACACCCAAGTGGGATTAAATAAATAATACTTTTACTAAAGTTGTTCCATTTCACTGCAACGGCACGCGTTATGGACGCAGAGTTCTACCGGAATGTTTGGTATTTCATGTTACTTCACTCCTGTTAGATGATTTGAACTGAAACATGGATACTTGCATTCCATAAAAGAATAATTTTACAGTGGCTAAACTCGACAAACTGAATGAGGAATCGCTTATTATAAGAAGAAGTCTATCCTTGCTGTCCAAAATATATGGTAAACCGTTGTTAGATTTCTGTGCCATTATTTCAGCAATATTACAATTTGCAACGTGCGTGCAGCGGAAGATACACATAGGTCTCTTACGAAAAGACTTATGGGTTGCGCCTGAAGACACACTTATGAAGATAGATGTCATGTGTTTCTAATTAAACGGTTCAGATTTCCGCGAATACTGCTGAATTTATTTAGGTTATACATGTTATTCATCGACTTATACTTACCAGTTTCTACTAGCCCCTATTCCGAGGATTTTCACTATAGAAGTCACGTAACAACTTTTGTGATATAACAACCTTTTACCTCGAACTCCTGCGGTATAACAACTTTAAGCTTAACATCCCATGCTAGGGAATCAATTGAGTCAACCCAACAGAAGCCCATGTTTCAGTTGGACATTTGAATGTAAAATGGAAGGGGGCTTAACTGTTAAGACTATCAAAGAGATGATGTTGCATTATTTGCACAGGTGAAGGGGGTGAAAGTGCGGGCCAAATAATATTCAGCACTAAAGGAACTGACAATTAAACTGTTTAGCGTAAATGATGGGAAGCATGGCTTGTCTATAAAAGTAGCTAAATTGCTCTAAATTTGGCACTTATCCCCGTTTGTCAACTTTATCAGCTCTATCATTCATTCCTTCCTACTACATTGACTCAGTCGATTCTCTTATCCAAAATTGTCACTTCCGCAGCCCTTGAAAAGACGAGCAAATATATAAGCTGAGAAAGCGACATTTATCTTTGCTTTCTCGTCTAACTAACTGTATGTCTCTTTGCTATTGTTGACCTATCAATAGCCTATGAAAAAATTAGCATTATATATATATATTGGATAAATGGCATATCTTTCTGAATGCTTCCGGCTAGGCTGTTTCTTGCTCCGCTGTCACCTATCTTGAAGACCCATTGATGGTCCATGTTAATCATGCACACATCAATCAGTTGGATAAATTAACCTTATTTGTGTCGCTCCTCTTGTACTCCATACCCAATACCCAGCTAAATGAGTGCCTGCAAAAACTAGACCTGCTGAATGGGTACACTTTAGCTGACCCTTCATTAGGCCATCTAACCTAAAACCACCATTTCCTATACGATCCACTGTCTTATCATGCACCTGTGGGATGCAGGCAATTGATTCTAAATGATTCATATAATTCATAACGTACAAAGTTCTCAGCTTGTCTGTTTATCCTTAAAATTTCAGATTGGCTGCTCACATGCTTTCTCTACTGTTATAGTAATTGTATTTACCTGTATACGAAGGGACTTTATTCACCCTTTCCCGTCAGCAGGTATTTGCTATAATTAATTAAGCAAGGTTATTTTTCTCACTTTGTACCAATCCAAACGTAAGAACCTCAACTATGCTTACTGTTTTCTGTGTGAAGCCATGTTGGTTCGAAATTCATGGTTAATGAAGCAATGAAAACCTGCATTTTGTCAGGCACAAACATCCTTTGTATGCAGTTCGAATTTCCTCTGCGTTTTATTATAGAACCTGATTTGCTGGGCCTTGTCTAACCCTGTTGATTATTTATCTTATTATTATTATTATAGATTTTGATATAATTAGTAACTTTATTAAATCACCCAGAAAGTGTACACTACTTGGACTTGCTATCACATCTGTTGGCTGAGAGCAGCCACAGCGAAATATGATGAATAAATACCATGATTCATGGGCCAGCTTCCGTGGCGAATGTAGCACGGGAATGTTGTGAGAACGGACCTGATTCACGGAATGAATTTGCTAGAACTGTGAGGTAGTGAAGGTTAACGGCGTCAAATAAGCTTTCTGGAACTGACCACTTAAAGTAGACGGTTAACAGCACAATAACAAGTAATGGATTACAAGTTACTCAAGCCTTTAATGCAGCAATTTGCCAGTCATCTGGCCAGATAGCTTTTGCACACTCAAAAATAGAGATTGGTCCTTCTTTGTTGCTAAGAAATAAATATTTGCTATTATACTCGTTAATATTGAAAATCCAATAGGTAAATCTGTATAAATATATTAGCAGATACAAGATTAATGGTAACATTTTATTCACAGTGCGTATCTTGACACATCCGTGTACTATCTATAAATGTGCAAAAAGGGAATACTCAAAATTTACAGTTTATTAATTAAACAAATTGGACAGCTAGTAAAACGTGGATTTTAGCACCCGGATCTTTTCGGTCTCAAAAATAGATTGCTTGCGCCTTCCAAACACTGCACATCAAGAAATGGTATCAACAAGCTTGCTTCAACCTTATTACACGAGTTCAGATAGTTTTGAGGGTGGATGAAATGATGACGAAAGTGGGTATTATTAATTGCCACTTATAACAATGATAATAGGCTAAAAATAATCTTCGCGCAGTGTGTACAAAGTAAAGAGCACGCGAACTTCGCGTGGAATTAAACAACGTGCATGGGTGCTTGAGTGCGAGGCGGTGTATAGAAACCAAGTAGACAGAAACGATGAATGAGATTTACGCTATCCCACATGAGAGACCATCGCTCTTGCAAGAAAAGTACAGTGTGTGTTTCAAAAGAAGTTAAGCAGCAATATTCAGTGACAGCCATTCTCACAGCAGTCTGCGATATGGCATGTCTATCAGGCTGCACGGTCTAGGTGGCGCCAAATTCGATGCGATGTAGTCAGAGAATCCGGGTGTTTATAGCCTAAGAGCAGAGTCATATGTGAGTTGAACAAACTCATCCAGCGTCCTGTCGATCCGAATCAACGCTCTTGCTTTTGTGAACCAATTCGGTCGGTTTGAATCCTCAATTTCGGTCGGCTTGAACCCACAATATTTTTCCAAATGTTTAACGTCTACTTGCGACCTCACGTGGAATATGCTATTCAGGCGTGGCAGCCATGGCAGAAACAGGATCTGGTTGCTCTCGAGACTCTTCAACGACGGGCAACCAAGAACGTTAGTGGCCTCTTTCATCTGCCCTATCAGCTTAGACTGAAATCTCTGTGAATGTACAGCAGTCGATATCGGTTTTTTTGGGGGGATCTCATAATGGTTTACCGTATTCTGAAGAACACAAACCACATTTGCCGTCCGCTGCTGGAATTGAACCACAACATTAAACTAAGAGGGCACCCTCTGAAACTGATAATTCAGTATAGCCGGATTGAATGTCATAAAATTGCTTTTCCCTCCGCATGTGCCAGCCTTAGAAAGCCCACCCTAATTATGTCGTCTCTGCTCCTAGTCTGGCGATATTTGAAAAATGTGTTAAGGATGCATTGTCTCACTTACATTTCATTTTGTGACTTGTTAACCAGGGGCTACAAAACGCAATCAAACGGTTTCTTGCCAAAAGCCTAACCAACGGATTGATGGATTTATACGTTTAATACGCGACATCTCCGCTATTCCACATAAGTCTATGGTGAGTCCACCACAAGGCCTTTCACTTTATCATGCAATTGATTTTCGAAATAATTTCCATCTCACAGGACTTGTTAAGCGATGCTTTTTTACCCGTAATAAACCATTGTCCCATTGTTCCATTAGGAAAAAGTTTGTTCCACCCAACTGAACTTACTTACAATCGACTCGAATTCATCGGCTTAATAAGGTGCATAGTTATTTTCCTTAGTATATCTGCTATTTCAACCTCTGATTCAGGTCTGGCTTTTGCAATGGAATTTTTTGCTGAAAATCAACACAGCAATTATCCAGTGTCAAGAAACTTGTGTATTATTTTACACTTGTTTTGAAGATTTTCCTAAGCCGACAACTCAAACACAAATCTTTATACTGTGGTGTCATTTGTAGTAGCAACGTCGCATTTAGTACTACGTTTCTTCTAGCCCAGCATTCATTTGGAACTAATCGTTTGCCCAAAGGCACTCGCCACTATTTTTGACTTTGTCAATCAGTACATTGGCGCAAACCATCACACCGACAAATGCAGTGACGTCGTTCGCTATTCGGTCCTAACTTTATCTTTGTAACTCCATGGCTCGTCTGATTGGTGAGGGCAAACTAGAAACAATCCGCAACAGCAATCAGCTCATTATGTCACGTAAAAACATGATGTTGCATAGCTAAATGCAAGTAAATGCGAAACCGAAATTGTTCCAGGTAAATGGTAAATATACTTCGGGGGAATGTAATCGATGAGCTAAGTTTGGTTTATCCTGCTGGCACTGTATATAATGGTAAAATCCCAATTGTGCATATATTTTCCATCAGCACGTGAGAGATCGAACCAGCGTGTTCGAACATCCCATATGTCCAAACTTTTCTTTTCCTAATCCAAAAGGGGGACTGGTCAACATAAGAAGTTGAACGGCAAATAAACGTCAAGGTTTTATCGTTGGAATCGAGTATGCACCAGCACAACTCATTAGCCACTAAAAAAGCAATTGGTAAAATTTATTTCGCCCGAATCACTATCAATAATATGTCCATTGCCATTATTTACTTCAACTTGAGAAGAAAGCCAGGCGAAACAGATTTAAGCTCTGATGTGCAAATAATACTCAGGAACACAAAAATCAGGCAACACCCGAAATCTGTGATCGAGGATATTCCGCCGACCGTAATAATTTGTATCATTAACAAGGATGGAACAACTGAACACGAGTCTTTATCATCTGCGAGTTAGAGGTCCCTGGTTGAGTTTGAATCCCCGGGACTTTAGGCATATATGCAGCGATCACTGCAAAAGTAACGCGAGATGCTACATTGAATGTTCCCTCTGTAGCAAACGCCGTTAACGCAAATAGAGGGACAACTGCTGGACCATTATCACTTGTCATACAGCTAGGACCAATGATCACATATACTTGCACCTCAACATAAAAGGGCTAAAAGAATAAAGTCCTGACTGTCGTGTGCACAATTGTCCCCGCATCTACCACCAATCCCCCAAACTCTTGTGAGTTCCCCGTCACCTGAACTCTGCACACCATGGTAAACACCGAATCTTTAGGGTAATACTGGAATCCGATACTATTTTAGCAAAAGTTTGACTCTCCACAAGTGGGGTCCGTTGAATCACGCAAAATTGGAATGGAAGCATCGCAGAAGGACCCAGTAATCTAAATTGTCTACACATAATCCTTATTTAGAGCGTGTTAGAGCTTACTTCCCATAATAGCCATGAGGCCAGATACACGGTTAGAAACAGTGGCGGTTCATTCGTGAAATAGTTTCATTGGACAACGTAGTGGAGCGATTTCGCAAAAGGACATATTTCGTACCTAACTGCAGATAAAACTACCAAAAATTCCTACAAGATGGTTAACTCGAAGCAGAGAGCTACGAAAGTGTTAATACGTTGGCGGAGACATTGGAAAAGCCTTTCATCTGAACTTCATTTATAAGCTGTTAAAGCTCTGTAAATACCAGACAGGAGATTATCTGAAGAAGCAAAGCTAACAGCGGTTGCACAGGAGCTACACTTCACCGCTCAGGCAAGTCACGCTGCAGTATCTGCTGGGGAGAAAAGCGAAGTGTCTTGGCGAAATTATGCTGCGAGTGATGTACCATCATTGCACAAAAAAGGAATAAAGGCCGACCTTACATGGGTCGGAAATCACATGCACTTGACTCATTTGGTTCCGTGTGGGATCCTAGGAACGGGAAAACCATCTTGCATTTCTACCGAGGCTCAAAGGCCGAACTGAAAGACCGCCAAATTTCTAAGCCATGCAATATCGTCGGTGTCACGGAAATATTGTTGCACCCTGGAGTTCCGTACCCTGAATTTTGTTCCCGTGCATATAAATCATACGAAATGGCAGGCTTGTGAAACGGAGATTTATTTATTTACTACCAAAGCGACTTACAATGCGAGGCCGAGGAGGATTCAGAAGCACAGTTCGCCGATTCTCTTTGACCCCACCTGTAATTAATTGGCATAGATACCTGCTTTATAGCTTTGTTGTGTTCCGCTCCCAAAGCTCTACACCCGAAATGGACCGCCACTTTGCTAAAGCTTTAAAGTGTATTCCAAAGCAAAAGTACACCCATATTCCTATTATGAGTGATTTCAACGAACATTTCTTAGTACCCACTGCTAAAATGGGAGAACAATCCAAAGCCGAGTTGCAAGAGCTCATAAACAGTTTTTCAAATAGCACTCTTGTCATTTTGTCCACACGTTTCAGAACAGCTGGTAGACGGTCTTTGCTAAATCTTTTGTATGCAGAGGAGGAACAGATGATTGATCTACTAATTGTAGATGGCCATTTGGATCGGATCGATCTGAAGTCGTTAGATTAGACATCATCTGAAATCCGGAATCTCCTCCCGAGAACCCTGTAACATTGAGGATCATTAAACCCTGCTACCCCTTAGCCCAGCTAGTCAGTGCGACAACCTGATGGTTCTCCTCTAAAGGCCACCAGGAGGTCACTTATCTTGAGTTCGTCATCAAATTCATCAACTGGTTACAGATACATCAGTGACAATGGTATGCAACGGTGTTTAAACCGTTTGCATTGTAAGGAGCAGAACTTTACAATGAATGACTGTACTCAAGGTAGCCTTGCGAGAGTACAGATCATAAGCAATGCCAGATAATTTGTACAAATACATAGCCCAGCATAGCCACTTCATGCAACTACGCGAAGATGACAAACTTGCGTCTCAGCAGAACATGGCAAAGACATTCAACTTTAACCACAAACTGCGGCGCAACTATGCAATGACCACCACATACTGAGACAGAGAATTCCTCCAATCCGGACTGCTAATGGTCAAACTAGAACCGTTGTGGAAGCAAAAAGCATTGCGGACGCAATTTATTCCCATATATCAGAGGATTTTGCAATCAGGTGATCATCTAGCGACTAGTTTCCCGCCCCAGAACTCACACACATACAACTTGCATTGCAGACCTTGACCTCTTGGCGCAACCACAGCTCTATGCGACTCCACACCTTTCGCTCGGAGACGCTGGGAGTAACAGCAAGACAACTGGCAAAACCATTGGTTCAGTGCTTTCAGCGCCGTTTAGAACAAAACCAGGTTGCTGCCATGTGGAAGCTTGGAATAATATCTTCAATCACAAATTCAGAAGCAGGACTAGGCCGTCAAATTACGGCTCAGATTCTCCTGTCCCTGTATTGTCTAAGGTCATGGAATCAATCGTTACAGATACAGTGGATTGTCATCCGAAACATGGTAACAATTGCTTCCAAGCAACATGGTTTCGTCTACCGCGATTGTGTGCAACGTATGTAGTGATGGCACGGAGTAGTTGCAATGAGTCATCTGATGCTGGAGATAAGTTTATTGTGATTTACTTGGATTACTGAATTCTCCTTTCTGAGCATTAATATTACGGGATGGGAGAAAATCTCTTAAGCTGAATAGCCAAATTTCTCCTGCAATGACAATTAGTAGTAGGAGTTTGGGGTGGCTCATGTGACCCCATACTTTTCGAGTGTGGTGCGCTTCAGGGCTCCGTACTATCTCCACGATGTTTTTATATTTAGTTATGCCCTGGCACAGACAATTGCTTCAAATTCACTGCTGTTTGCTGAGAATTTCAAGACTTCGCGGGATTCAGGTGGAAGCCGCCCAGCATTTATTTCAGTGTTGACTAGACGTAATACACGTGGTCATTCCAAAATCTGCCACAGTTAAACGTACGCAACTGCAAATTGCGCTCTATACGACACCAGATTACCTATTCCCACATTTTGGGAACACAAGTACTAGAGCGATCATTAGTCGAACGCGACCTTAGGGTTCTGGTTCAGGAAAGTTGGATTTCAAACAATCCCACAATTCATCGAAAGCTGTTAACCGACACATCCGCCTAGTACGACGGACGTTCGGATAAATAGATACCACTATTTTCAGACAGATGCTCCATGCGTATATTTGCCCCCATGTCGAAAACGCAATTCGAGCCTGGCAGACATGAATGAAGCACGCCCTCATTACACTGGACCAATCACAACAGCAGCTTCCAAATACCTCATTGGAATGCGTCATCTTCCATACGAGCAGAGGCTGAAGCGTTTGGAGCTACTCAGCGGGCGTTATCTTCGACTTTGAGGCCACTTGTTAGTGACATACTTGATTGTAACCAATTCTAATCATGTGTGCCGCTATGTATTTCAACTCAGCAGTAAAAAATGTTTAGAGGTCACTCCTTGCAATTGGCAGGTCAGTACTACATTCCGAAGTGCTCTGGGATTACTTTTCTATTCTAGGTGCTTAAATCGACTGTCTTTGTAACTACACTAGCCCTAGTTAAAATTCGGTTGGAGGACAGATTTCATCCGGCTCCCAGTTAAAAGCTTTGATTTATTTTGCTTTCACTTAGTGAAGCTATGGAGATAATCGGATTGCCGGGTTACTGCATTGAATACCATAGGCTCAGTTTTTACACTAAAACTACTAACCGATTTTTGCATAAACTCTTTTCGGTAACCCAGCAGATCATCCAACCGCATAAATTCATGGTTCCTTGTGATACTCCCCGGGTTCTGATGAGTTCGTTGAATTCGTACTACTTTCGAGACCCATTAGATCGCAACTACCATTTAATGACTTTTCGGGCTGTTGGAAGTCTGTATGGTTCAAACATTATTGCAACGATTCCCCAGCAACTTTATATTCTTGTAAATAAGAGCATATTTACATTACTGTTTTTAAGGTTCACATTCGACTTGAGGTGCTTCAGATTCCCAGCTAAACTCTAACACGACTAGAACAACCAACTTTTACGCCTCACGCAGGGTAATTACCGGTGCCCTCTCCACCTTGATTTTAGTAGGATCTACTTTTAGATACTTGAGGCGTCGATCGGACTTTGTGAACTGGAGCATGTTGAGTTTACTTCCATAAGCATAACGATAGAAACCGTTTGTTTTATGTAACTTCTACATTTTAAGTGATCTTGTCAGCTTAAATCTGGAGGCGCAACTCTCAATAAAATCACCAACGGTAGCACCTGACTAGGTGACGCTTTCAACAGTACCCCTAACTTTCGAAAGGACATTGTAGAGCACAAGCGAACGCCGGGATCAGGGGCACCTGATACTTGTATATGTAACAAATTCTTCTCGGCTACCTGCAGCCCATCCAAAAAACGATTAGCCGCCTACCTTCCATCGGTCTGCGTAAACTCACTTACATCATCCATTCCATCGAACACACTTTTGGTCTTCGAGAAGCTTTCAAGCATGTACAAAAATGACCAAGTTCTACTGAGCAAATTAGCTGAATTAAGGCTTCAACATGCGTCAGCAACTTGGGACCTTATTGCTATCACGTAAACCATGGTTGCGCTGTGAGATAACGGATGCTGAAATCGCGCTGGCATGTTTGTCTGTTTTACGGAATGAACAAACTAGCAAAGGTGGTGGGGTAGCACCTTACTTTCACAACAACCTACGGTGAGTACCCATATAAGATTCGGAAACCGATGTACCTGACTCCAATTGGTGTAGTTTCCGGCTGAGGGAGAAGGATTTTGGCCTAGTGGCTCTTGTTTACCGCCAAACATCGTGTACACCTGAGATGGACTACAACTTGCTGGTTGCGTTAAGGCAAGTGATAAGCAGGAAGTATAGTCCCGTTCTGATTGCCGGCGATTTCAGCTTACATGCTCTAGAATCCAAGACCACACCAACAATCCAAATCAGACCTGCAAAATCTGGTCTCTGACCTTCCGCTTTAGGGCCACCTCACTTTGTCCACCAGATTCATGGGAAGTAACCGGCCATCCATATTGGACCGAATATTCACCATTAAACAACGGACAATCGAATGAGTGATAAACGATAATCCTCTAGGCGGCAATGATTATACGACTTGCATTTTAGGTACATTTGCTATGCGGAATATCCCGAGAAGGAAACTCAAACGACGAGAAACATAACCATCTATAAAACATTAACCAAACTTATCGAAGCGACTGGCTGGCGTTTCATAACCGAGGATGCGCCTGATATTGCCTGGGTACATTTTGGCAGTAAGTTTAACACCTTTGTTAGTGAAGCATCGAAACTTAGACTATCAGTTCGAGAAATACGGCGTCGTTTACACGTAGGACAAGCAAACACATGATGATGAATAACGCGGCTTGGTATACCCACAAAACCGATCAGAATCCCAGTACCAAGAAGGCGTATGTTGTCCACCGTAACCACTGTATTCGATTAGTGCACAAACACAAGGTAGATTATCAACATGCATTAGCCGAGCGATTAACTACAAATCCTACACTTTTTTTACAAGCACGTGAACAGCGTCCGTAAGGTGAACAGAAGAAATTCCCCACTTCAAACAGCGGATGGTCTAACTCGGAATGGTTAAGAATCGTCAAGTATTCTGCAACGACAGTATACACCAACGTTTCTTTGTATCCCGTGGTCTCTTGACTCTGGGATTTATGCTGTCCACACCAGGACTCACACATATAAATTTTGCGGAAGACATTGTAATGAGAAAGCTGCTATCCATGGGCCTGAAAGCCTGTTCAGGAAGTGACGACGGCCGCCCAAATACGCTTGCTTGTGACGGCTACTGTTAAGGCTGAAGCTTTGGCGCGGATTTTACAGCTCGGCCTTGACGAGCGACACTTTACTGCGCTGTAGAAACCCGGAATAATAACTCTCATCTACAATAGGGGGTAGTCTTTCCGACTAAGCTAATTATCGACAAGCGACTCTTCTGTCAGTTCTTCCAAAAGTTATGGAAGCTATTGTTTACGACACAATCACGGCTTTGGTTTCAGTGCTGAGCAGCAATACTGCTTACGTCAGAATCAGGCGAGTAAAACCAACCTGCTGTTAGCACGAGACAGCTGGACAGAATAGGTAAAATCTGCTGTAGGAGTTGCTATGCATACCTTGATTTTTCTAGGGCATTCGACCGGTGGGACCATCGTATCCATGTCGCCAAAATTTAAGGAAGTAGCATTAAGGACCCTCTCTTCTGGTGCATCTGCAGTTTTCTCTCACACAGGCATCTGGAGATAAGAGTATCTGAATCCACGTCGGAACAAATTCAGGTCAAACGCGGAGTCCCCCAGGATTCGGTATTAGGGCCCCGTCCATTCTTCGTCTTCATAAACGATATAGTGAGTCAGATGGCCTCAAACAGTTTGCTCTACACCGATGACGTTAAAGTCAGACGAGTGATCGGGACTGCAGGAAATTGCATCCACCTTCAAAACGACTTTGCCAAAATTTATGGATGGTCGGTCCAAAATCACATCCGACTAAATGTGGCTAAATGTACACTACTCCATTTAAGACACCGAATGGTCCACACATATAAGCTAGGGGAGCAGGATCAGCAACATTGTCCGCTCGAAAAGGATCTCGGTGTGTTGGTCCAGGAAGGTCTCGAAGAAGTCCAAAAAGGCATCCAAGTAAGGGATACAAATCGTGGAAAATTTACCGAAGGAATTCCGGCAATTCGAACCGTTTATTTTCCGCCAGATACTTCCCGCTTACATACGTACTCATGTTGAAAATATAATCAAATCGTTCCACCTATGGCTAAAGCGACATCTCACTGCCGTGGATATTTGACAATTTCCGGGGGACCAATAATATCAAGGGAGTGCACCATTTCTCAAACGAATAGCGCCTCAGAGTGCTTGGCATTTCCTGCAGACATTGCCACCGTTTACGAGGTGACCTAATCAGGGTTTACCAAATTTAAACAACACTAATCACCCGTGCTATCAACTATTGAAGCTGAATTATAAAAATCAAATGAGTGGTCATCACCTGAAATTGTCCGTTGTATTGTCGATTGGATTGTTAAAGAAACTTCTTCACGCTGCGTGTTTGCAACACGTTGAATATTTTCTCAGAAGCTGTTATTTCAGTCATGTTCAGTGTGTTTGTAGCTAGTGCACTGGTCATAATACTTTATATCACTTTATCCAAACAACCAATACAAACAGCGGAAAAACAAAAGAAAACCGACCCACATAAATTTATGCACGGAAACAACGGACCATAACCTTGGATAGTACACAAAACGGACGGGAACACTGTAATTCTCAGGTTCGAAATTTTAGGTTGTTCAGTATTTCCTATTGTTATTTCTGTCTTCATTTTGGTCACCCTTAATTGATCATCCGGCAGGATATATGAAGCTTGGATTTCTTTTATCCGCAATATAACATTGACCTTTAGTCCACAACCAATTTATTGACCGAAGTTATTATTACAGTTTAGTAACACACCATTATTTGCACAGTTTTGTGAAGAGCTTTTAATACAGGACTGGCGGAAAATTTACATCTAGTAGTATTATTTTTGAAGACAGTTGGCTTTTGTGATATTTGCCTTTCATAACTTATTTCTGTGTACATGTATAATTAGCCATCCAGTTGTTTTACATGCTTCCTTTGAAGTAAAAGATAACAAATATAACTCTAAGTTGGGCAGCCTATAATTAACAGCAGTCTCGCATAGCGAAAGTAACCTGTGCCTAATGAAAATTGCTGCTTTGGTTCTTATTTCTTCATTTGCATGTTGAAAGTATTTAGATAAAAATTACATAGAGATAATGTACTTTGCCAAATAAGGCAGATCAATTTGGAGGATAAACATCACATAAGTTTACGGCATTTCAATGTGAATGCCTATATTACTGATTCTCCCCCTCTGATTCTCATTTAAAGCGTCTTTCTAGGCAGCGTGTCATAATACAGTGTTTATACACCGCATACTACGCAGCAAGCTAGACATCAGGAGCTTGACAAGCCCAAATATGGTTATGCCGTAATGTTCTTGCATCTATCAGCAATATGACATTATTTGCGCCGTGTATCTCACAATGCCATGAAATTTATGCGGAGTAGCACAATGAAAATGGAAAGAAAAACTATTTGGAAACGCACTTGTGACTTTTGAAACAAAGAAATTATGTAACACTCTTTATTATATTAATGTATTGGTTGCAAATCAAAATCTCTAGCGGTTGGTGACGAAACAATGCGCAGTTACTTGAAAACTCTGACTCAGTTTGGCATAATACACCGCAGTAAAATTGACAGATATGATATCAAACCGATAACTCAAGACTCTGCTGAAAACAACCGCTGAGTTTCAGTAGTTCCAGGTTTCAACTGGAATACGCATTGTCATTATCACAAAATATAGTGGCTTATAAATCCATTAACGAGTATTCATTTGTCGAGCAGATGAATCTAGCTGGGTCATATTTTAGCTAATTGCATTTGCAGCGATTTACCACCCACATTTTAGCTACCCCTTAGTGCACAGGTGCGTACTTGCAAGATTGGTCTCCCTAAGGGGCACTTCCGGAGTGTTGGTGGTCAAATGCAAATAGCTGAATAATTCAGGTAGAAATGCGGAAAAAAACCCATTGTGTATCATCCCAGCAGAGTTTCTTTCCTTAAACTGAAAAGTATGTGATATAGATAATAGAAAAAATCAAAACGGGTAAAAAATTTTGTTTGAAAGAATGGCCACTTTTCTCGCAAATAGCTCCGGTGACTTATCAAGGAACAGTGAACAAAGATATATTACAGGTAAAAAAGCGATTGCTTTAGAAGTCCCGTAGGATGGTTGGAGTGAAAGTAAGCATTGGTGTAAATCGTCAGTTTAAGCGTCTAGTGAATTCAGGGGCCCCTTATTCATAGAAACATTGTTGAGCATGCACTGAATTGTTACTGTAGAGTAATATGGAAGTAATATGGGTAAGGCAGGTCTTAAGAACAAGATAAACAACCAACGCTTACTCGTGCGCCGCTTTCTTGGACTGGGATAAATTGATGAATGCAGTTGTAACATATCCGAAACTATATTCCACAACAGCAGTGTGTAAATAATGAAGCACAAAAACTGAGAATGAGCACCGTTTTTTTCGCGTTTGTTTGACGTGAACATCTCTGATTATATAGCGTAATGTAGGTGGATAAGCGAATCATCCAGACGTCTTTTATATACCAATAGCGTGGGGAAAGAAACAACATATGTGGGAAGAGCGTTCCAGTGTTCGCATACACGAAGGGAAAAGACATTCCGACAATATTCCAACCGGCTGTATTGTGTGGCCAGCTTTAGCTGGTGTCCTCTAAGTGTTGTATTGCTATTCTGCTTTAGTAGGTGACGACAACAATGGTTTGGATTCCTCAGGACCATATAAATCATTATCAAGTCGCCAAGCATGCGTCGATATTGTCCACTTTAGACCCTGAGGGTTTTCAGCCTCAATCGGTAAGGGAAATGAAACAGGCCCTTTAACTTCTTGGTCGTCCTTCATTGTGGCAGTTCAAGAGCGGTAAGGTCTTGCTTTTGCCATGGCTGCCAGGCGTGGATAGCGTACTCAGAATGAGGCCGAATGTAGGCGATGAGCATCTGAGAAAAGATGGAAGGATCGAAGCGCCCGAATGCCTTACGCAAAAGACCAATGTGTTGGTTGGCTTTTTTGGAGGCTTTCTCGGCCTGACGGGATCAGCCCAGGTCTTCCTGCACTACCAGTCCTAGATCGCATTCCGTTGTAGTGCGCTGCAATATTTGATCCCCCAGTCTGTATTCGCAAGTGGCTTTATGGCGTATGCTCAACACCTTACGCTATATAGCGTTGAACTGAAGCAGGTTCTGAGTCGACCATTCGTCGACCCTGTCCAGATCATCCTGAAGTGCTGTATTGTCGCTGGTTGTTCTAATGGCCCGCCATGTCTTGAGATCATCAGCGAACATTAAGGAGTTGGAGTTGATTACTGTCGCGAGATTGTTTATGTAAATCAGGATTAGTCGTGGACCAACTAGTACTGAGCCCTGGGGCACTCCGCAATTTACGCCAATTGGATGAGAGATGACGCCGCGAACTCTTACATTCAAATGTCGTTAAAGCAAGACGTTAGCTATACAACCGAGGATTGGGTCACCAATTCCAAAACACTGCAGCTTGTGAAGGAGGATACGGTGGTTCAGACGGTCGAAAGCCTTTGAGAAATCCAGGTATACTGCGTCAACACCTACGCCGCTGTCAACGGTCTCAGTCCAACTGCAGCTGGCAAGCAGCAAGTTTGAAGTGCATGATCGGATCTTGCGAAACCCATGTTGTTCTTGTGCTATGATATTTCGTCCTTCCAAGACTTTCACCAGAGCTTCGGCGACAATCGCTTCCATGATTTTGGAGAGCACCGGAAGTAGTGTTATCGGGCGATAGTTGGCCGGATCACTACGACTTCCCCCTTATGGATGGGAGTGACGATGCTTTGCTTCCACATTGTTGGCACGAGCATCTCATTGAGGCATCGTTGGAAGAACTTGCAGAGGGGGTCCGCCAGGTTTACTGCAGCCAATTTCTACACTTTTGGACGAATATTATCAACACCGGGAGAGGTATGCTCGCGCAGGGCACTTAGGCTTTTCATAACATCCGCAGTCGTAAACTTGATGTGGCTATGTCCTGGTGGTGGTATAACGATTGAGAACAGTGTATGCGGCGATGTCGTGCTCTGGAAGTTCGAGGTGAATTGTTGACATAGGGCGTTGGCCGCCTCGGTTGCGTTTTGTGCGAGTCCACACAATGCGTGTAAAACTGGAATTCCTTGCTGTAATTTGCGGAGCTTATTAACGTGTCTGCACAGCAGCTTGAGGTTTGAAAGAAATTTCTCAGCTAGATTCTGTTGGTGCTGTATTTTATCTTCGCGTACCAGGTTTACGCGGTGATTTATTTGGATAGTGAAGGCTTCCCATGCTTCGGCACTCGATGACTCCTTGTATCTTCGCCAGAGTAAATTCCTCGTGACGATACACTTGCGTGTCCTGCTGCGTATGAAAGATCTTACTGTCTTCGCTCGCGAGGGTCTTTTCCTATAAGCACTAGTTACTAGCGTATTGAACTGGTGAGCAAATTCAGACCAGGCAACATCGGGGGATCGTTCTGCTAGAAATGCCCAGTTTGTAGCATTTATAAGTTGGAGTAGGGCGCCGTAATCCGTAATGAGCTGACATTCCTCGGTGTTTTCTGAGGAATACTCTGCATAACAGATGTACTTGAACATGAGGGTTACATGGTCGCTACGGCCTAAAGGACTGTCTACCGATACCGTTTCGATCATCAGCTCTTCATTGGTGAATACAAGATCCAGGACACCAGGTTCGTTTCCCGTCCTGAATCTTGTGGGAGATGTGATGTAATTTTAGATTTGTAGTCCACTAATTATCTCCTGTACTTCCATTTTGAAGTGTTCGTTGATACAGGCTGGGGTTTCTATGGTACGAATATTGAAGTCGCCAACCAGGAGAATGTGGCTGTACGGCTGC
>OX104063.1:248088308-248106303 GCA_944474145.2 Dicrocoelium dendriticum | reverse complement strand
AGCAGAAGACATGTGTTAAAAATTTGCGCACCTAATCGTCAGCCCTCGGTAGCTCAGGTGGTAGAGCAACGGACCGGAAATTCGTGGACCGGGGTTCGACTCCCCGTCGAGGCATATTATTGTGCGTGAATTTTAATCGTGGCTTCTACTTTCTTCGAACTTCACACTACTCACAAACATCCACCATTAATCTACCATCGCCATTGGACGTCTGAAGGACAGGAACTTCGGTCTATTGGGGAAGTGACGGGTGAGTGAGCCAATCTGCAACATCAGGACAGGTACTGTGAGCTTATTGGCAACACGTCGCGCACCAAGCAGAAGACATGTGTTAAAATTTGCGCACCTAATCGTCAGCCATCGGTAGCTCAGGTGGTAGAGCAACGGACCGGAAATTCGTGGACCGGGGTTCGACTCCCCGTCGAGGCATATTATTGTGCGTGAATTTTTAATCGTGGCTTCTACTTCTTCGAACTTCACACTACTCACAAACCTCCACCATTAATCTACCATCGCCCATTGGACGTCTGAAGGACAGGAACTTCGGTCTATTGGGAAGTGACGGGTGAGGGCTTATTGGCAACACGTCGCGCACCAAGCAGAAGACATGTGTTAAAATTTGCGCACCTAATCGTCAGCCCTCGGTAGCTCAGGTGGTAGGAGTGATCCGATCTGCAACATCAGGACAGGTACTGTGAGCTTATTGGTAACATGTCGCGCACCAAGCAGAAGACATGTGTTAAAATTTGCGCACCTAATCGTCAGCCCTCGGTAGCTCAGGTGGTAGAGCAACGGACCGGAAATTCGTGGACCGGGGTTCGACTCCCCGTCGAGGCATATTATTGTGCGTGAATTTTAATCGTGGCTTCTACTTTCTACGAACTTCACACTACTCACAAACATCCATCATTAATCTACCATCGCCCATTGGACGTCTGAAGGACAGGAACTTCGGTCTATTGGGAAGTGACGGGTGAGTGAGCCGATCTGCAACATCAGGACAGGTACTGTGAGCTTATTGGCAACACGTCGCGCACCAAGCAGAAGACATGTGTTAAAATTTGCGCACCTAATCGTCAGCCCTCGGTAGCTCAGGTGGTAGAGCAACGGACCGGAAATTCGTGGACCGGGGTTCGACTCCCCGTCGAGGCATATTATTGTGCGTGAATTTTAATCGTGGCTTCTACTTTCTTCGAACTTCACACTACTCACAAACATCCATCATTAATCTACCATCGCCCATTGGACGTCTGAAGGACAGGGACTTCGGTCTATTGGGAAGTGACGGGTGAGTGAGCCGATCTGCAACATCAGGACAGGTACTGTGAGCTTATTGGCAACACGTCGCGCACCAAGCAGAAGACATGTGTTAAAATTTGCGCACCTAATCGTCAGCCCTCGGTAGCTCAGGTGGTAGAGCAACGGACCGGAAATTCGTGGACCGGGGTTCGACTCCCCGTCGAGGCATATTATTGTGCGTGAATTTTAATCGTGGCTTCTACTTTCTTCGAACTTCACACTACTCACAAACATCCATCATTAATCTACCATCGCCCATTGGACGTCTGAAGGACAGGAACTTCGGTCTATTGGGAAGTGACGGGTGAGTGAGCCGATCTGCAACATCAGGACAGGTACTGTGAGCTTATTGGCAACACGTCGCGCACCAAGCAGAAGACATGTGTTAAAATTTGCGCACCTATTGGTTGTTGTTTAACGCCCACCATCGTCTACTCCTGAGATGGACAGCAACTTGATGATTGCGTTTAGGCAAGTGATAAACAGGAAGTACAGTCACATTTTAGCCACCGGCGACTTCAACTTACATGCTCTAGAATCTCAAGCCACACCAGGAGAACAATTCCAAGCCGACTTGCAAGATCTGGTTTCAGACTTCCCGCTTCTTGATTACATCACTACGCCCCCCAGGTTCATGGGAACTGACAGGCCGTCCATGTTGGGCGGAATATTCACCGATGAAGAACTGATGGTCGACAGAGTGATAACCGATACTCCTTTGGGCCGCAGTGATCATGCGACGCTAGTGTTTCATTTCATGTGCTACGCGGATTATCCTAAAGAGCATGCCGAGGAATATCATGTCGTACCCAACTATGACGACCTGTCCGACATCATTGATGCAACAACCTGGTCGTTCTTAGCCGAATTAACCCCTGAGATGGCCTGCAGAGAATTCGTCAACATATTTACCAAGCTCGTGGCAAGGACATCTGAAACCAAACTCTACCGGCCTAAAAGGATGAAGTCTTTCGTAAGGAGCAGGACACGTAAATGCATGACTCTAAGGGATTTGGCATGACACACCTACATAGCCTCCCGAACGACCATACCTGGGATATCTACACAATGCAAAGAAACAACTGTGTCAAACTCGTCCAGGAGGATAAACTGAGGAACCAATCAGGTCTAGTGGAAAAATTTTGCCTCAATCCCAACTGCTATACAGGCACGTAAACAATTTATGCAATGTTAAGCGCGGTATTCCTGCTCTGCACACAGCATGCGAGTTAGCCCAAACCGCACATGAGAAGGCCAACATACTTGAACAACAATTTGGCCGTACCTACCAAACTGTGCAATCATCCTACGTTCCGCCTAAGCAGATAACGTCGCCATCAGGGCTAAATCACATACCGTACACCTCCACAGCTGCACTGAAGTGGCTGGTATCTCTGCGCGAGTTCAGCTACCCAGGTACGGACGGCATTCGCCCGAAGGTGTTGAAAGTTGCTGCCATGAGTTTGGCAGGACCACTAGCAATTTTCTCTCAACGATGTATGAACGAGATGCATGTCCCCACGATGTGGAGGCACGGAATCATTTTGCCTATCTACAAAAGTGTCAGTTGTGCTGAACCAGCAAATTATCGCCCGATAACACTACCTCCTGTAGTCTCAAAGGTTATGGAGCCCATTGTAGCTGAGGCTTTGATGGGGTACCTGGAGAACAACAAAATTCTCGTTCCGGAGCAGCACGGATTTCGATAAATTCGCTCCTGTACCACTAATCTGTTGACTGCTCGTGCAAACTGGACGGAATCTGTGGACACTGGTGCAGGAGTCGACGCGGCCTACTTGGATTTCTCAAAGGCATTCGACCGTATAGACCATCGCATTCTCCTCCACAAACTCCAGAAATATGGAATCGGCGATCCTGTTCTGGGCTGAATAGGAGACTTTCTCGTGCAATGTCACCTGAATGTGATGATTCGAAGCAACCTAACGGAATCCATCGAAGTTCAGTGCGGAGTACCTCAGGGCTCGGTACTTGGACCACGCCTGTTCCTGGTTTTCATAAATGATCTCGCGAGCGTGCTATCTTCTAACTGTTTGCTATTTTCTGACGACCTACGGATACGGCGCACTATAGCTGCGGTGGAGGATCACACAGTCTTACAGGAGGACCTGTACAAAGCGTACACCTTGTCCATTGAGAACAAGCTGCATTTCAGCGTCACCAAGTGCAAGGTTCTCAGTATACGGCACAAGAGTATGCACAAGTACCACCTAAGACCACAAATTCTGCAGCGGGCTTCTCACGAGCGCGATCTCGGCGTGATAGTTCAAGATGACCTCGGTTGTTTGAAGCAGACTGGAAAGGCATCTAAGAAAGCAAACCAGTACCTCGACCTTCTTTGCAAAGCTTTCGGGAAGTTTGACCCCTCAGTCTTCCAAAAAATGCTTAGGGCGTAACTGAGACCGCACGCGGAACACGCTATTCAAACATGGCAACCCTGACTGAAGTACCATCTCACCGTGCTCGATACTGCACAACGTAGGGCAACGAAGAGCGTCAGAGGTTTGAACAGCCCCCTACCCACACAGACCGAAGACCCTTAAAATATACAGTGGACGTTATCGGCCTCTAAGGGGCGATCTCATAATGAAGTACCTGATTCTGAGCAACCCCAACCACCCATGCCTTTCCCTTCTAATACTCAGTCAAAGCGCCCATTTATAGGTCACCAGTTTAAGCTGGTCATGCAGTACAGCCGCCTGGAATGTCGGCGAAACGTTTTCTCACTTCGAGTATCACAGCCTTGGAACGCCCTCCCGGAACATGTAATTGATGCACCAACCCTATCCCTTTTCAAGAAAAGCCTTGACGATATTCTGTCACATTTACACTACGTGCTATAGCCCATGACCACCAGATGCTGGCACTAACGCACAACAGACAGTAGATAGTGCCATAACCCTACTCGAGAATGAGTCACTCCAAACCCCTTGCACAAAATTTGATAAACGCTACTACTATAGAAACTGGATTTCTGTATCCCGTAAACCCAAGATAGTTACACCCGACTAAGCGTTGTCCTCGCTATCTTCTAATTTTTTCTCGCCAATTACGTGATCAATAACCACTTCCCCTATTGCTTTGTGTGCGTACATTCTCCCTTGATACGGCAGTGCAGTTACATCTGTAATCGCCCGAACTCACGACTCTATTATATCTTGATGTATCTTTTCTCACTCTAAACGCCCTACGAGACATGTCAAGCACCTGCATTGTTACCCGTCACAAATCATTGTTCATTGTGCAAGTTGTCCGCCGTGAATATCGTTGTCCTTCTCATGTGACATTTAAAATATCTGACTCACGATATTGCAGGACTCACAACTGTGATATGTCATCGCAAGTATGCAATCATTCTCTGAATCGAATAGTGATAAACTATAAATCTAACAATGTTTTAAAGTGCTACACAGATGTTGCCTCTATCACATGTTCAGTAAATTGTTCCAAATATTTGCCACTTTCCGCTGGAAACACAGTGGGTGGGGAACACATTTCATATCCGGCACGACAAGTTTGCATCCGTGTCCGCGTGCTGCATGGCACTCGTAAGTGCAGCATTGGCCTCAACATGGTGAATTCACCGAGATGTAGTATACGGTAGGTCATAATGAGATCGAGTCGCACCCGACGGTAGGATAAGGTGTAGAGTCCTAATTTCTCGCACCGGCCTTCATGCCTCAAGCCACGTAAACTGGGGATGAGCCTGGTAACAACGTGTTGGACCTGTTCGATCTGTTGTGCCTCGCTTCGGATAGTCGGAAAGTAGGCGGGTGAACATACTCTAGCATTGATGGAAGAGAAGGGGAGAGTGGCAACTTCTTCAAACCATCTGCCGAAGCTAGGTTTGAGCGCCCAAAGCATGCGCAGTCCGTTCCGATATAGCCTGTTCGCGTTGTCCACGGACTTCAAATCGTAGCGCGATAGTACACCTAGATCCTTCACGTAGGGTGTGGGATATAGCAGTTGGCCGTCAAGGGTTTAGGTTCGGCCGTCAGCACCCTTCCCCAGGATTATAAATACAGAGTTGGCTGGGTTGACCGGGAGAAGAATTGTTGCAGACAATGTGGATAGGCGGTTGAGGTCTTGCTGAAGTAGGCCACCGTAGTCGGGAGCATCAATTTCTCTCCAAATCTTCATGTCGTCCGCAATCAAGGCACACTGCGACCGGAGAAGCTGAGGTAGATCGTTGATGTGGATTAGGAACAGAGTGGGCCAAAGCAGGTGCCTTGAGACACACCACCTTCGGAGGTATACCAGTCACTTAGTTGGTCATCGACCTTTACCCTCCACTTTCGTCCGAAAACAAAGTAGCGAATCCACCGGTGCAGTGAGCCACCGAAACCGTACTTCCTGGGTTTGTGAACGAGACCCTCATGGCAGACCTTGTCAAAGGCTTTACTGAAATCGATGATTATCACTTCGATAGACTTCCCCTTGCATATTGCCTTCAACCACACATGCCTCGTCACAAGCCAGGTTGTAACGCATGAGCGGTCTTGCATAAACCCGCGCTGCGCGGACGCCAGTACCTCTTTGAACGGTAGCGACTGAAATGCGCCTCTTTTTAGTATATTCTTAGAAACCTTCACCAGAATAGGTGTCAGACAAATCGGCCTTTTTTTGTCTACGTTTCCAGGGTCGCCGCATTACGGAATTGGATTCACTGCCGAATATTTCCAGTCAATCGGCAACGAACCTTCGGACAGGGACCTGTTGAAAAGATCAGTCAAAACAGGAGAGATTATGACCGAAAGTGACTTGAGAATCAGTGAGTGAAACCCATCAGGTCCGGCAGGTTTGGTGCCGTCAATGTTAGCGAGCAGTTGACATACCTCTCCAACGCCGCAATGCAGACTATCGAGTTCGGTAAAAGCGGTACAAGTCGGACTCGGTACAGACACCTTGTCATTCGCAAATACAGAAACAAAGTGCGCCGCCAACGCGGACGCACGCTCAAAGCTGGGAGAGGCTGTCCATCCGTGTCAACCAGCACTGGCACATCACCTGCCGGCTTCAGGCGCCGCTTCACGTATGCAAATGTTCGCTTTGGGGTGGTCTTCGTAGCTATTTAGAGCTGCCCTTCGAAATGTCGGCGCTTGTTCTATTTTGCACCTTTGCAGAGGTTCCGTTGAATTTTACACACTTTGTAATCATTGGCAGAGCCAGCGAGTAGGAATTTAGTCCACAGTCTGCGCCGCCTCCGAGTCAGATTTCCATACTTCTCGTCAAACTACTTATACTCAGTCGGTCTAACCTTCTGACATTGCTATGGCACAAACTGGGAACACAGGGATGTCCATCTCTCTTTTATAAGTGTCCAACAGTCTTCCACAGATGCAGCTTGTGACAGAGACCAATCCAGTTGGCTTGCGGCTCGAGCTAGACCATCGAAGTACGTTTTCTAGTAGTTGGGAGCTGGTTCCTTCGGCCGTGAATACGGCAAAGATAATTCCATATCAGCTATGAGCACTGAATGGTCGCTTGTAGTCAGGGGTTTTAAGATCCTATCGTCAAGCAATAGTTGTTCGTAGCTCTTTTACATCAGGTTGAGACAAGACGGGTTTGAGCGCGTTGTTTTGCGTGTTGGCTTGTATATATGTTCCGATGCACCAGTTTCAATACCAAATCTACGAAGTTTGCTTCAATCCCACTATATCCAGGCATCAAATGCACATCAAGCCATTGTATTTGGGGACAGTTAAAATCGTCCTTAAGTAGAAAGTGTGGACGACACATGTGAGTACGAAGATGGGGAAGCCAATCCAAACAATGACTCAGGGGGCTGCGATAAACTGCGCCCACAAGCAGTTCTCCTCGCCTGAGGCGGATGGAGAACCACAGTAGCTCACACAAACCAACGTCACTTCGGTAGGTGCTCACAAGTTTCCCACGCAGGGAAGACAGTATGTAAAGTAAGGCACTACTGTGGGCATTCTTTAGTCTATCGCATCGGAAGCACGAGTAACCGTTGAGTTCATGTTCTTGGGTGTATAACTCTGAAAGCAGTCATGTCTCCGCGAGTCCCACTACGTCTGGCCGCTCAGACGCAACAAAACAACAAAGCTCATTACGCTTGTTCATAACGCTGCAAACGTTTGCGAAGGCTACTCGCATGCAGCAGCAGAAGCCGGACCTACTTGAAGGGTCAGCGGCCTGTTTATCCTGATTCACAGATTGTTGGAAACCACCCAAAATTTACCATACAATGATTGGTTTCCCCCTTATCAGTAGGTCATTTTAGCTCAATGATGGCAGACTTGAGCCACTCCCTTTCTAATGGGTCCAGGTCTGGACGAACATGGATCTTCAAACTTTCCACCTACTTAGGCGGAACATGATCAGTCTTGGAATGGTTTCGTCCACAAAAGTGATTCTCATATGCCGATTTTTTAATCACTTTACTTTCCAAAACGGTTACTTTGTCTCCCTTTTACCGAGTCCTTACCAGCGTCGAGGAGTCTGTCAAGTAGACTCTGTAAAACTTGACATTGTGCTGGTAGCGCACTTGGGGTGATGGATCACTCGACTCCGGCGCTTGGAAGATCACAAGATTATAACGCTTTTGGTAGGGTTAGGCTGATCTTGCAGGGCGAAGTATACTACCAGCCTCAAGTGGCTTGGATACCGGTAGACTTACAGAAGTTAAACGCTTTACATTCCTTTGTACTTTCGTTATTTATTCTTTCAACTGGTCTTCATCACTCAGACTTTCAGCTGCTAGGAGACCAGTGCCCGTTGGACAAAACAAAGGTAAACAGTTTATGTCAGGTGCAACTGGGCTTCTCACAACAATTGGACTCCTTGTCGATGAGTTTGCACGGGTACTGGAGGAAGACTGAGCTGAAACTTGAAGGCTCTTCGGGCTAAGGTTGTTGGGCCAAACACACGGAGCTGTTTGTAACAGAATGATGAAGCCTACACGTCGGCTTTACTCTTCTTGGCTGTATCTTGTTTCGGCAATTTTCACATATAGTTTGAACGAAATGGTGTTTGATCTCACGAAGACAATGAAAATACTCAACTGATAATCCAACTAATAAAACGTGGTATATAACTTGACACAAAACACACTTAAGGGCATTTGCACGGCACCCGACTATCTTGGAACAAGTACCACAGGGTGACTGCTTCGGCATTGTGAACAATCCGAAAAAAAGTTGGCGGCCAATTTAGTCAAGTTTTGTACAGTACAAAATTAAACCATTAAAGATGCATAGTATATTTTGATAATAGAAATATTTATCTCCATTCTGAGAGAAAACCTCACCAGCACTTTGCAAGCATTATTTGTAGCAAAATAAACATCAAAGTGTTTATACGACCGTCAAGTTCCTTTCGTTTAAAAATTAAATGTTATGTTAAGATGGAAAGCGCCTAAGTACCAAGGAGTTCCACTTTTGTTGTATTAAAGACATAAATTCCTAGCTCTTTTATATTGTTTGAAGTAATCAATTTCCAGCACTCGTGTTCATCAAAATGCTTTCCGATCCCATTCCTCACTGTGCATGTGCACATGGCAACATCCAGTGGTCTATAGATAGAGCTGATTGTTGTCCGCTTTGATATTGCTCAGGGTATTGTCTAACGTTAAACTGACTGTGTCACTATGTATTCTAGTTGATTTATGGAACGGGTATATAGATAACAGCATGGATACCAGCAAACCGTGTACCTTTTCTCACTCATTGTCTCTTTACTTATCTGTGTGCCATATGGTGCACACACACGGGCCATCTGTTTGTGCGTACACACCGGTGTTTGTTAATGATGGAGTCAAGTAAGTTACTTAGAGACGCACATTCCGTACTTAATGTTTTCAGTAAAGTTTTTGAGAATTAGTTTGCCTGCTGCTACATTAAGTACCGTTTGCTAACTCCTTTGTCAAACAGTTTCGCTCACTTGGCTTTAAACATGGGTGTGATTCAGTATATTGCTTTGCCCGAATTAAAGTGAACATGTTTTATCTCCTTATCCAAGGAAGATTGTTATCAACAGCTCCTGACGCACCCTCCCCGCATCGTAATACTGACAGTGTCAGTCTAAACACCTGTTCATTAGTGAAATATCTCTGTTACACTAAGTCAGGATCTCACTTGGTCACATCACATGAATGAAGCATTCACTAAAGTCAGGAGACTAACGTTCTACATCTGCCGACTTAGGTCTTCATCCGTGCCTCGTTACTTGATTCTACGGTTTATCACAGCTTGCGTCATTTCGCACTGCTAAATTAATAAGTTCAGGTTCAAATTCGAGTAAGACTGGAACGATAGGTGAATAAATTGAGTGTTCCATCTTGAGTGGATCGTTGAGCCAGCAATTTATGAATTGCTCAGTTATTGATAGATCTAAAACGGAACACCCGTATCGCACCCTGGCCAACCGGTTAATGCTCACTTTTCTTGCCCTAGCAGTCCCTCATGTGGCAGCCACGTGAAGTAAGCAAATGATAGGAAGCGAATCAAAGGTACAGAATAAAGAAGTCCACTTGAAATAAGAAAATAATACCAATACGTGAAGAAATATAGAGAAAAGAAAATCGAAGCAGGAAGATGCGAGTTACTCAGGAAAATGGAAAGGTTTCGTATTTCCACCCAAGAGCGTCAAGTTGCCGCTCAAACCCCTTAACCGTAGAATCATTGATAACGCTTTCCGGAAGCATGTTCCAGCGCTCGATGACTCTGCGTGACAGCCGGATCTCCGCAAATAATCCGATTGGACAGCGGTTTGTCCAGCTCCAAGGAATGACCGCGTAGAACATACAATCTGGGAGACTGAATGGCCCTGATAAATCTGGACCAACCTTCCCAGTTTAGATATCATAGGTTAGGATTAGGTATCCTCGAAGCCTTCGGTAGTGCATAGAATGCATTCCCAAACTAAGTAGGCGCTCGGGGTACGTCCGTCCCCGTAATGCCACGACTAATCTAGTGACCTTTCGTAAAATCTTCTATAGCTCCATTTTGTCCCGGGACGAAGCAGGACTGACAAGCCTGTACGCAGTACTCCAGACGAGGTCGAATGAAAGCCGAGAACAGTCTCGTAAAGATGCCGCCCGTCAAAACTCCGAAAGAACGTCGGATTAACCACAACATGCGGAAACCTCTGCTAGCGGCCTTTTTCCAGTTGTCGCCGGAGTGTAAAGCCGCAGAGTGTACGACGCCTAGGTCAACCTGGCTAGATACACTGGGGAGTTCGACCCCACCGAACAAGTAGTTCGCAGGAGGACAACCTCCAACAATTCGAAGAACGGAACACATTGCTTGATTTATGGGCAGTAACCATAAAGTAGTCCATTCCCAAAGCTTATCCAATGCTCGCTGAATAGCTTCGGAACCCCCAGGAACATCAACAATGTTCCACAGTTTCAGGTCATCAGCAAATAGCAGCGATGGTACTACAAGCTCCGTGGGTAGGTCGTTCCGATAAATAGAGAACAGCAGCGGTCCAGGTACCGAGCCCTGCGGCACGCCACTGAGGACAGACTGCCTAAGCGATAAGCCCCAGCCTACCCGTACACAATGTTCTCTACCCCCAAGAAGGCAGTCACCCAATGACGGGCGCGGCCAGTTACCCAGCAGGAGGTCAGCTTTTGCGCGGGCCTCAAATGAGGTACCTTGTCAAATGCCCTCTAAAAGTCGACGAAAAGCATGTCCAGTGCGTGGCCGTTATTCACTGCATCCGCCCAACTTTCGCGAGCCACCAGTAGATACGTCACACACGAGAATCCCTTCCGGAATCCGTGTTGTACATTGCTAAGTAGATTAAATCTATTCAGATGACTTTCAAATGAATCTCTCACCAGTTTCTGGAGAAGTGTGACTACTACACTCGTCAGACTAACAGACCTGTAATTTGCAGGCAGACTACTGTCCCCATTTATGAAGATGGGACAGATGATAGCTTCCTTCCATTAGGGTGGCAATTCACAGCTCTCAAGCGATTTCGGAAACACCATAGCGAGCGGTCCGCTTAGTTCCGCAGCCAACGCATGCAACAGTTTCGGGTGAATTAAATCAGGGCCAGGGGCCTTAGAAAGCTTCAGCTCTTGTAACAGCCTACGAAATTCCGTCTCCGCTATAATAAATGCAGATAGTCCTGAACCCTCTGGGATCTTGCCAACCAGCTCAAAGCCTGTCAAATAGGTTTCCTTTACAAACGCGGCCGCATATTGCCCATTAAATACGCAGGGCTTGTCATAGTCCGTATGCGCATGTGTACCGTCGTCAAGCTTCCAAATTGGGATTGACATGTTCGAACCGCAGCGCCTTTTGACATAAGCAAATAATCTTTTTGGATTATCTGAAGCTTCGTCCGCTAACCCTTTCTCGCAATTGAGCCGAGCATCCCTTATGTGTTGCTCAAACCCAGTTCTAGCCTTACGATACCTGTCATATGTATCAGTGGTTGGAGCTACTGGGTAAGTCCGCCAACATCTAGACTTTTTGTGAGCAGATGTCTGCCAGTGGAATCTATCGAGGGCGGCTGTGCTCCTGGCTCCATTCTCCTTGTGACTGGGGTGAAGGGAGCAGAGACCTCTGTGAGGTAGGACTTAAATTTATAGCAGGCAACCTGTATAGTATCGTCGTCTGAGATCTCACAATGGAAACCCAAAGCCTTGGCTCTCATTGATTGATAGTTTGCGTGCCGTATATTCGGGCGAGACTCAAGAGTACTCTGGTAGCGTCCAGACAGAGTACAACTGAAGCGCAAACAAACATGATCACTGGAACCCAGTGGAGGTCCGTAAGTAATAGCACTAACAAAATCGAGTGACTTAGCAAATACAAGGTCTAAGCTAGACGGTACTTGGGCGTCCGTGTACCTAGTGGGGAGGTCTATGAACTGATGCAAAGATACTTGGAGCGTAAGCTCAAGCAGATCAGCGCCGAATGTGCCTGACGTTGAGTCGCAAGAAAGATCTACCCAGCAAACCTCTGGGAGGTTGAAGTCGCCCATCACCAAACATTTGTTTGCGGACTGGGAGCGAATGAAGTCAAGTACCTATTTGGATACGCTCCCAAGGCTTCTATACACAATTACAACTGTAACCTGATTCGAGGATGTGCTAATAACAGCGGACAGAACTTTAACAGTTTTGTCTGCCGTCTGAACTAAGCAGGTTTTCAAAACGTCAAGCATACAGCTCACATAAAGAGCGACGCTCCCATCCTGCCAGTAAGCGCAGCAATCGCATATAAATAGTGCGTAGCCACATAGATGTATTTCGCCACCCGTGATGTCCTGAGCTAGCCACGTTTCAGTGAATGCGAGTATATCGGGATGAGACTCATCTACAAGCAGACCTAACTCGTACACTATATTCCTTAGGCTGCGCACATCACCTAGCACTATTTGAAGGTATTCGTTAGATACAGACCTGGGTCATGCGCTACCGGAATGGGTAGTAGTAGGGCGGAAAAGGACCGCCGGCTGACCACCCGAAAACCCACTAACAGGAGATTTTGTTCACCGGACGCTCGCCTGCTTATGAGGTCTATAATGGCCTCCTTTAGCTTCAGCCTACCAGCAAGCTGTAGGTCCAGCTGAACACTAATATTTATACCTTTCGGCTTAAATGCAAACTGCATGAGTTTTGCGTTCCTCCGGGGTAGAGAGTACCACACGAAGTATCCACGGTCAAGGGTTTGGTAAACTAAGTGGGACGTTTCCCAGTCTAATCAGCTTCCTGAAAGTAACACCTGGAAAACCAGGCGGAAGAAGCTTAGTTACGCACACTTTAAACTGTTGAAGGTCGTCCAACATGTGATCAGCAGGAAGGACAGCAGGAGATGCAGCCGCGTTCTGGCATATAATGCTACTAACCGTGAAAGGATCCCCACGACGGGGTGTATTATCCCCACGCGGCTTTGATTCGACACGGAGCAGGTGGCTTCACCAATGGTGATGGGACTGCCTTTATCCCCTCCGATGACGTATCAACTGCAGCGTAGGTTTTCGCTCCATTGTCGATGTCTTACTATTTGTCGGGTCAACGATTCCACCGAAAGGCTTTATAGCAGATTTGGTCTTCTTTCAGCAATTTCACCGTTGTATGGTAATTGGAGGAATATGGGCTTTCTCTGGACTGTAAGGTTTAGGGAAGCCTTTTTCCTTTGCCCCATGTTGGCTTACAATAAAATGTCAGGCTAAGCATTTTCTTTCAGGGTCTAACGTATTCGCTTCAGTTTTTCGGGAATGGTTTCGTTCGGGCAAATTCTTTCTGCTCGACTCATTGAACTGTGGATCAGGTTCGGTTTTAAAACAGGTATTTTACATTCCAATTGTTTCTTATACAAGTGACGTTTTAAAACGTTTCACTCGAGTCGCTTCATTTCCACGTCCAGAACGTGCAAAGTACCATTTAACTCTACTTCTGAGGTGAAAATCAACGGTTCGTGCGTCTGCTTGAATTAATTGCAAAGGTCCTGGATGTTTTGAGAGGTGTGCAGAATCATAAGTATATTGTCGACGTAACGGCGGCTAAGACCGAAGTTCGTGATGACCGATTTCAACTTACCCAGTTAAACCATACTCGTGAATAGGTCAGCGAGAAGCGGTCCAAATGGAGAGCCCATAGCAATTCCATCATGCCATCGATAAAATTCACCGTTAATCAGAAACTGGATGTATAAGGTGCAATGAAGCAGCGGTTCTTTTAGAGCACCCGTAGGTATGCCAATAAGTACCTGGTTTTCATACATCTAATCACAGGTGTAATTTATTGTTGAAACTAACGGCACATTTGTAAAAGGTGAAGTTGACTCGAGAGCGCACCTGGTCAGAATCGTGACATTTAGATCTCGCACGGTATCCATGATATCAAAAATGTGCTTATGGCTGTGCACAGCTATCGCAATTCAACTGCAGGAACCAAACCCGTGCACTCAGAAACGATTGGTTCACACCTTACGGCTGTATCTACCCGAACGATTAGTGATTTTAACTTAGTTGGATGGCGCGAAGGCTCCGACATCCACCTGATAAACAGCTATAGCTGACCTCTTCTAAACGGATTTCACCCTGTTTTAATGACCTCAGCAGTCTGTCTAATTGATGTAACTGGTATATAATTGTACTAGCCAGAAGACGAATTAGTAAAATGTGTTTACCTCAATCTGAATTTTTCTATACAATATATGCCAAAATTAAATGACTCGTGGTGTGTTATGTTGGCCATTTTAGTTGGATAGTCCAAGCGGTTTGTGAAAGTGCACTGTGTCAGTGTGTGAGAAGTCATTCTGTAGCAAAAAGTGAAGGAGCGATATGTAAACAGGAACCGGCGCCTCTAAGACAGCAGTAAACCACTTTCGATGGCATTCCAATTAACAGAGGCCGCATCCATCGATCTAAGTGAAATTAGTTGTCGTGTTTCAAAGCGCTCAGTAAATTTCATTCAAATGGATAGATGTGCACCTAGGGCTCCTAATAACCATGTTTACACGATAATGTTTCGCAAGCGTCGAATTTTGAATTTTCATCAGTGAGAAAATGGTCAGCAGCGCGACTTTTCACCAGTATCACCACTGCATTTCAAATGTTTAGACTTAATTTATTTTTCCTACAATGCTATAATCGTTTGTAGTTCCGGTGATCTCAGAGCCATTCGACTGGGCTTGAATTAGAACGCCAATGCCGTGAATTAGAGAAAACGGTTCTAGCTGACCTGTACCCATTAGATATGAGCGGAGTTGACTGATTTAAAATATTTAGGAAGATAATTATAGACCAACAAAAGTTAAGGTCTTTTACATACCGTTGTGTGAGCCATAATTGTCTGTCGTACCGAAGTGCAATGACAAAAATGGACCTAGCGCTTTGTCAATGTATATTTTCATTATGCGCAACTTACCTTCCTAAACTCTTATAGTGTAGCCAGTTTTCGGAATTCTAATAAGTAACTCATTAAGTAAATACATCATCTATCAAGACGGTGAAAATTCGAGATGTGCTACTTTACCCATGGCTTAAGCTCTTTGTAGTCCCCAGGCCTATAAACAACCTTTCAAGCCTATCATAAATTACCCCAGTTCTAGGCGACTGAGTCATTTGGATGGCTCGAGCAATATTTCTTACCCATGTAAAACTTCGAAACAAATCAAATATATGAACGGTACTGACTGTATAGCAATATATGTAATAAAGCCGTGCACGGGCAAAAAATTGCTCTTGCTTTAAAGTTCCTACATACCTAAGATTTCGTTTAAATAACCAATAAACGTAGATTTTATTTGACACGTTTACAAAATTAACGGAGTGCAAACACGATGCTTTTTATGACAAAATAAGCAGTGTGGAAATAGCCACCATTGCGAAGAAAAGGATAATGGTGTCTCGTCCACAATTTGAACCCACAGCAGTATTTTGTGTTAGGACATCGGCAGTAAGATGTGCAGAGTTACTGTAACAAATATTAGCATATTAATATTCACACAACAATGTGTAAGAGATCATTTGGACAAGTAAGCACGTAAGAAAAATTGTCAAGGTGTATGTTTAGTCTGTTGCTTTTAGATATAAGTTGGAGCTGATGGATGTGCAGAAAAATACAAAGTGAAGGAATTCTTGGTGTGTAATTTGAGTTCATGGAACGGGCAGCCGTATAAACTCTATATGCGTGTTTTGTGGAGAACATTTTGTGTCAGCAGACAGAAAGTATGATAGGTGATGCCAGCACAAATCGTCAGCTCACTTGTATACAGAATCATGGTTTTCAATGTCGAGTCAACGGCGATCGCCGGCGCACGTGAGTGCAAGTTATTGTCCAGTCATTTATTCGGTGTATGGTAATTAGTAGCAAAAACCTTGGGTGTTAAAATGAATTTATGTTTTTACGTCCAGCAGTATTGTCTCGATCAAGTGCATTATGTAAAGCACTAGCTGCGTAGCTATTAGTTACTTCGGACTGTAGGCACAGCTGAATGTATGTGCGAACTCTCCACCCATAAACTCATGGAATTTCTTATATTTTGTTATTGATCAATCACACACGTGCTTTGAGTATTCTCTCTTGTGTGCGCTACTCGGCATTGGTGGAAGTCGGTAAGCCACTACGGTTTTACAGCATCTCAACGACAAAATTACATAATTTTTGTAGTGAAACTAGCAGAACACAATGAATAAAGGGATTAGCTGTTTTCATTAGTACATCTGAGCCAAATAGGCCTGGGGATAGCTTGAAAAATTGTTCAAACATGTCTCGGTAGAATTTATGTTCTACATGATTAAGCACATTACACATTTAAAGCCAAGATTCTTCTAAAATCGAATTTCACCCTAAGGTAATTTCTTGGTTTATACTTTTCTTTGTTGCAATCAAGTGTAGCTGATGTAGTATAAGCCGCATTCATCCCCGGACCGTTGGGATAATCCCACTATCGAGCCTCAATTGGTCCTACCAAAAGTTTGCCGTTGATTGACTACTTGCGCCCCTTAATTGTGATTTCGGTTCAGAAACAAATCGAGCACCACACCCAGATCCATAAGTGTTTTCTGTTTTGAACTCCCTGTGTCCAACCTAAATGGCTCTCCAAGATTAGCACTGACTCTCTTCGATTCCCTCAATATATTAACTCACACCTTGAGCGAGCTTGCGTGCGGCACGCTGAACTTCAACTATCCATTTAATCCCTCAGCTTCTGGTGTTCACAGTGAGGATGGAGGTTTTATATACTCCTGCTGCGCCGTTGGTGAGCGGATACACCACCTGTTCATCCTGTCGTCCGCGTGCAACTTGCTACCGGGTCCAGATTCAGCGACCTTTTGGTGCCTGATTCATTTGTTCGGAGTCATGCATCATTGGCAATGACTCAAAATCTGATAACATGCAATGACGGAGTCAGAATTTTCAGGATGACTAATTCAGTAGAGACGACACTGGCTACCTATCAACTCAACGTGTTGATTAGATTTAACACTTCATACCCTATTATTCTTAAGTGACTGAGTATGATCTGGTGTCCACACCCATCAAATACATCTGGCCACTTTCGCCTCCTATAGAGTATTTGTTGCTTAAACGCCTGAAACAGATGATGGGAGTTACCTTCGCATAAATTCGCATGATTGGATTCTGTAGTTAGAAATTTGCCGCACTAAACACAGTTAGTTTTCCATTGTTACTACATTATCCATGTGTTTATGCTTTATACTAACTTAACCAAATCCTTCTGCTTATTTGTACTCAGAATTGACCCAATAGGGAGTCGCAGCGGATTAATAACTAGAAAATGGTTGTTCAATCCTGTCTCCAACGAAAAAGCTAACAAGTATTTTTGCAAACGCCATTGGCAGCATTGCGTTTTCACACGCTAAATCCTTTCTTTCAATGAGAATAACATGCATTAGCAAATGAATGCAACTAAATTAAAAAATTTAAATGCGTGAATAATTTTACTACGCGTGTGAAGTTGAAAACAGTGACGTGGTGAACTCTGTACTTTACAAACAACATCATAATTCACCGGTTGCTTGTAGCTTGAAGAGAGATGGTAGCACAAATTTTGTTGCCCGCTTTAATTTTAACATTTATGCTATCAATTTGTTCAAGCTATCATTTTCCACTTGCCATTGTCAGATGCTCCCGCGAATAAGATAGGAGCTCTCACTCTGCCCAGTTTAACTTTTGAAGGATGTAGCATGCGTATATGCATAAACACATCTAGCGTATGTCCTG
>OX104063.1:248011075-248087809 GCA_944474145.2 Dicrocoelium dendriticum | reverse complement strand
TTCCTTCCCCTGTCCCCATCAACAGGTATAAAATGATCGCTTTCATAACCTTGGTCAGCACATTGTATGACGTTGCCAGGCAGTAAAACACAAGCTCAATACAAATTATTCCCTTCTTTCTAAGAGGAAAATTATATCGCTACTACTTTGAGGTATGTTAATACTCGTCTACACAACGCTTAAAAAATCCAGCTATTGAGTCTGCTCATTGTGTGGCTGCTACATGCCTTTTGATGAATGTTATCCATTAAAGGAGAATTGTGTGAAAGCAAAGATGAACTGTTCCAACTCCTTTTCTGCTGTAAATGTGACAATGAAAAACTGCTTATGTAGTGACAAAGCAGGAATAGCCTTCAAGGATCATACCCATTGATAAGTATAAGGCCGACCCTTTCGCTGTATATGTGAACCCACCTACCGTAGTCGGCGGCGGAATTCTTTGCAGCAACTTACTTTTGGCTAGTTTGAAAAGAAGATCATGGCTAGAACAGAATGGTTTCATTAGTTCATATTGATGTGTAGCTCTTCCTCACTGATCAACTTCGCAGATTAATCTGTGCTGTGATTGTTTTGTAAATGTGCCATGTTCGATCCCTCAAGGTCATATATTTAGGATTTGACTTCTCAAATTTATCTTTTGTTGTTCGAACGATTGGCAACATTTGGATCTTATGCCTTCGAAACTAGGAACGTAAAGAGTTTATGGATGATTCTCAAGAAACATCAGGGGTGCACTAAGTCTTGTTTGTCCAACTAGAGGTTTAAACGAATGCAGACGATGGGTAGCAGTGCTTTCAGAATTACATATTTTCGGACGTTGCATGATGTTATTTAGAGCAGCAAATGTGATCGAACATTCGGGTTACTTGTCCGCTTCCAAGCAATGAACTGCACACATTTGGCCTTCAGTCATGAGCTCCTTGCTGATATACACTATGTCTAACATTGATTTCCCATTAGCTGTTATGAAGCTGCTGACCAGTATCACCTTCATCCAACTAAGGCCGTTGCTTTCTTGGTTTGGTGAAACTTGTTTTCTTGTCAATACCTTAGCAAATACATTGTCGAGGGAGAGTTCATGGCCGCTGTAGATCCATTACTCACAGCTTTGAAGCTCAGGAAATCCCGAAGTAAATTTGAGTGGTAATCTCTATTGACCAAATGCAGAAGCTGTGTTTGAGAACCCAAGCTTCCGTTTTCCTTCTCTTTATTGAGTGTTCGTGTTGTCAACC
Organism: Dicrocoelium dendriticum; assembly: GCA_944474145.2. Classification (NCBI taxonomy): domain Eukaryota; kingdom Metazoa; phylum Platyhelminthes; class Trematoda; order Plagiorchiida; family Dicrocoeliidae; genus Dicrocoelium; species Dicrocoelium dendriticum. The sequence goes on along the minus strand of OX104063.1, from coordinate 248,086,577 downwards.
GATTTTCAATCTCTGAGTGAGAATATGCCTAGTCCATCACAGAAGATATGGTATGTAGTGGTTGTTTCGCTGGAGTGCAAATGCACCCTTCACCATTCATATATAAAGAATGCATTGGGATGATAGACAAACCAACATATAAAGTATCCTATGATAATTATTCAGGATCATGTAAGTGGACATCAAAGTCGTTTGAAGTATTCATTACTCTCCAAACCATTAGGTATTACGGAAAAATGCACATGACAAACGAAGAAGCTGATATACTTTGTTGACCATGATCACCAGCAAGGTGAGCACCAGCACGGTATCGTGGGGTGCCCCATAATTATATGGATACTAGCCAATTCCATTTTCATCTACTTGTATCCTACAATTTCTGCCATTAAAGCGGTCGCTGATCCACTAGTGCGGTAAGCCAATAACACCATACATATTCAGCTGGTGAAGGAGCACCACATATTTTGCTGTGTCAGAAATTTTATCCGAAATAAATGTAGATTATGTCGACGGAAGATTCTCAAGTTAGCACTTGCCACCTTTCGTGCCGCGTCAAGAGTAATTTAGTAGTGCAGCTGTAGCCTTTGATTAAAGAGTACTGTGCAACCACAGGAGATCTTTCCAATCCGGCAGCTACAGCAGACCAGTTCCATGAATTTCTCGAACTCGTTAGACTAAACGGAGGTCAGACAAATTAACCGGTATCTTTCTGTTTTTGCTTAGGTCATTAGCGTCCGGACTCGGTTTCATTACGGAGCGTATCCAATAACTCAAACGCAGCATGCTTGGAAAACAGTTAGTTCGAAATATCACTCTCGAAAGAAGATATGATGGCGGAAGACGAATTGGAGATCAGTTAGTGAAGCCCGTCATTATGGGTAGATTTTGTATCACCAACGCCAGCAAACTGATTGCCTACATCTTTGACATCCAAATTTAAGCTGCCGAGTTCTGTTGGCGCTCCACAAGATCAACGCTGTATAGATGAATAATCAGTAGCAAACAGGGAGGCGTTTCGCTTCATAACTGCGTGCCAGACCTTAGGGTTTGAACGTAGAAAATGTTTATTGTAACCTGCTAACGATACTACGTCAAATGCTGACTTCGTAAGCACAGAACCTCTTGCGGTAGGTTTAACATGGGGCTGCTAGTTGTTATTTGCATTTCGTAAGCTTCTGTGCATTTGCGTCGATGCCTAAATTCCCTTTTCTGTTGTACACCTCCTTATAGCCAACATAGTCAGACTATATGAATTAATTTCCGTCCAGTGTTCTTAACGGTCGGTCAAGTGAGACAAGCAGTCTGTTTATCAAACGTTTTAAGGTGGCTTTTGTGGACTCGAGTTTGCAGCCGTACTTATATGCTGGCTAGCATCATTTAGTAGTAACTTGCTGCCAATGTCGCTAAGCACTGAATATCATGCGCATGCTGAGTTAAGGGCTAGATTGACGCACTGCTTACATTATGACGCTATGTAGCTTGTGAACTACTGGAATGAATACTATAAAAATTACATCAAAAATCCTGCTACTCAAATGTGCTATAAAATTAATACTGCCTCTTCTAGCTTCAAATGCTATAGACACAGTGTCCAGCGAGAGGAAGTCATCACCTCGCAGGCTAGCAACTGTCAGTGACAGTGGAAGATAGGTGATGCTATATCCTAGTTAGCCAGCAAACTATGTAGCTCAGGCAACATCCCCATGGCTCAGTGGCTTAAGCTGCTGGCTAGTTAGTATCTGCCTCTGGCGGTTGTAGATTGGATCTCCAGTAGAGGACCGAGCGAATGCGCACCAGTGACGAGCATCAGTAGCGCGAAATGCTGCCGGTGCTTTTTCGGAAAATACTGCGCTATGTAGCTTGTGAAATACAGGATGAATCCCTTTAAACAATGTTACATCTAAGTCAAGTGGAGCTGGTCGTGACACGTTTGCAAAATAGGCAGCGGTCCCAACTAAAATACAATGAGTTCTTGGTTCGATTCCTTTTATCTCTACCTACCAAGCTTGAAAATTTCGAAAGCTGTGGTGAAATGCAGTGTGTTCGAGCGGGTAACACCTGTTATTGTACATCATGGACGAGTCGATCGCAACTAGTCAACATCAGGTTTATACACGACGAAACTGAAGGCCGAGAAATACACGTTATCTAGAAGGCGGGTTTCGTTGCCACAGTTTCAGATAAACTGTCAGTATACTCTACCTGCACCTCACAATGCCTGGAGAGAGTTAGAACTTTAAGACAGAGTCCGAGGCTGAATAAAAGCACTTGTGCACAAGAGACAAATAAGACTGATGGGGTTTCGAATATGCATCAGTAAATAAAAACTCGGTCTCGCAAGATGAGCTGAGATACATTCAGGAACATTTCACCTTCTCGCGAGTGAGTTGCTCGCATAGATAAGGTTAATTTCGAAAAGATTTACAAGTCTTAAGCGCATGGTAGACTATATGCCTAACAATAACCACTACCTTAATTTAGTATTCTGTTTCTCCAGAAGCATGAGTTGCTGCAGTGTTGGACTTCTGGACAGTTGACTCAAAAATCAAAGTGGTCTCAGTCAGTACCACCATATCCGTCTGCCCAGAGGCAAGGAAGTGACAAAACTCGTCATGTGTGGCCATTAAATTTAAAAAATTAGTGAAAGTGACCCGGTGGTTGCAGCAGTAACCCCTAGTGGCGAATGAAGCGACGCCGATTTTCAATCTGGATTCGGTGAAACCGGGAGTATACACACGAATTTACGTTTCAGAGATTGGTTTGCCCACATCAGTTTAACGCTTTCGCTCAATGATTACGGACATGATTTCCTTTCGCTCAGTTGGATAGTATTTAAGCTAATATGGAAGTCCAAGTCCTTTAGCATCCTAGGCTAAATAATACAACCCGTATTAGTTTTATCTGGAAAAATGACTCGCATAAGCTGTTTTCTCAACAATCTTGTTCGGAAGGGGTTGATAGGTTTCAATTCTGACTGTTCTCAATCTTTGAGATATCTAACAAATTAACTCCTCCATATCTTAACTTTGAGGTCATGTCTTGTCTGCGAATTTGCATCAGTTTATTAAAGCGCATTAAATAGTAGGAGGCTGTAGCACCTCTCCTACCGCTGATACCGCACATATATGAGATAATTATTGGATGTTGCAAACATGTCACAACATTCTGCTAGTCACTACTTGTGTTTAAATGGGTTCGTGATAATGACGTTGGCAGAATAATTAAAAGTCACAGAGTCGACCCAGTTAAGTTGTGGTAAAGTAACTAGTTTTCGCAAAAGCTGTAGTAAAATAGTAACTGCAAAGAGCACTACGTGCGAATTCTCGAAAATACTATTTCTTATCATATGTGATAAATCAAGCTGTATTTAGATAAACGCTAATTCATTTAAAGTATATGTGGAAGTTCTACGTTGAAATGTGATGTGCAATTAGCCCAGACGTTCAACTATACTGAGAACCAACTGTGCACAAAGTAGTACCAAACATCAAAAACGGATTAGTTTTATTTAGAAAAGTGACTCGTATAGGCTGAGTTTTCTCAAAAATCTTCTTCGGAAACGGGTGGTTTGTTTCAATTCTAATTGTTCTCACTCATCGAGATATCTAGCAAATTAACTCCGTCAAACCTTAACTTTACTGTCATGGCTGGTCTGAGAAGTTGCATCAGTTTATTAAAGCTTAATAAATAGTGTGAGGTTGTAGCACCTCAGATCGTCGGCACTTGCATCACTTACATCCATCTTTACGCTTTCACATGGCATCCATTGCTTCCGCTATCGCACATTGCAACATTAGTGACCGTAAGTCGCAACGTGACATACCAGTTGCACCACCAATAACGATGGATATTGTTTTTGTGGACTTGTAACAGGCGGACAAATGGGCTCTTGAAAACAGGAGTGGCTGTGTGTCATTGTATTTGGAGGTAACAAAAAAACAATGAATAAGTTGCCCTCCTTGCTGGCCCACGCTTGTTGTTACCTTCTGCTAGACTGCCTTTAACTCTGACACGTATAAAAGACATTCTGGAAAAAAGTGCTGTATCACATAGATGCTTATATTTGTTGATTGATAGACTAATGCAAAAACTAGAAAAATCCACAGCGCATAACTCACGTAGCAGAGTTTCCTCTAATTCAGATACCTTTGCAATGTATTTCAGAGGAGCTTAGCAATGTTGGAAACGTTCTTAAAAGGGTACGTAGAGTGTGTTAGAATTTAGAAAATCGATCGACCTGTATGAGGTTAATTAGACACTGGACTACTCAATGTGCAAAACGGAAGTAAACACGGAAAAAAAAAACAGAATCATGAATTCAGTGATATATACCATTAAATTATTGTTATGCACAGAGCAAAACACGGAGCGATCTGTCCGGTAACTGAGCTCGAAAATCGTAGTTCAGGTTTTCAATATATGGTGTATTGCTGAATAACGACAATCGATCTCAGCCATGCTGAAAACTATAGTCTGGATTTAAATAGAGAGAAATAGAAATACTGCCACGTGGTTACCCATACCGGTGCAACTAATAATTTTGTGAGCCAGAAATTAAACGGTAAATTCAATTAGTAAAAGTAGCAGGTACCTCGTTACATACAGATGCATGTTCTGCCTGGGCGGTAATGAGGACAGATTATTTGTAACTTGAATTCACACTTAAAGCACACCAACAGACTATTGTTACTTAAAGATTATTTTTTTTTATTAAGCATGTTTATTTAGGCAGCGATAGGCTCTAATATATTTTAACTTATTGATAGTAAGCTACTTCGTTTCTACTCACAGTCCCATAACGTTTTCTAAATACCACGAGAAATCAACACCGGATTTTGGGACGCCTCTCCTAATTTAGGTTTTCTTGTACAGCAACGCACTATGCATATTTAGACTCGGAAAGTTTAAATGCGGAGTTCTAGTTGTTTGACGCTTGCATACTGATGGACAGTGCTTGAAGGTGAATCATAGAATCTGCCGAAGCTAGCGCTAAGTGAAGCGAGTACGTTTTATACTCTCATTTTTATTCCAAATTTTAGTACCACGGGTTAAACGCTCGATGTTTCTCCATCTGTACTTGACGCCGGAAGACTTGACTAAAGACATGAATTTAACTAAAATCTTACATTTATAAATCAGCCATGCTCATACTATGAAAATTACTGGAAGTCATACTACATTGTTAACTACATCTGTGCTTCCTAAACATACCGCAAGGCGCTTCCTAATAGGAACAACCTAGAGCATTCTGTATTTTCCAGTTAACATTTATTCAACTAAAATATTCTCCCTGTCCTCTACCTCTGCTGGGTCCGCACTAATTGAACTGTAAACAAGACGTCTATACCACATAGGTGCACTATGTGGTCTGAATTCTACTAGCATTTTAGCCACATCTGTCAGTTGTTTAGGCTGATGTTACAAATTGAAATCACCGGAATGAGAATTACTAAATTTTCTAATAAACGAAGCTGCCCGATCAGGTAAACATGGTCACTGTTCAGAACACAGAGTTTAGGATCTTAACGTATTCTGAAAACTAGCGATGCTTCAATTCTCATTGCTGTCTTCTGAAACAAACAAAGCTGAGAGAAGGTATAACTGAACACGAATTCATGATATATGCTCTGATCAACGCAGCATGGTGACAACTATTTTTCACTTGTTAAATCACTAGAAAACTACCTATCACTCAGATAGATACCGACAACCGCTGTCTGCCGAGCACTGATCATTGCAGATGTTCCATAATCGGTAATAACGAATCTCCCGAAACTAACAGCGGTGTTTTGTTTGTAGATGAGATAATGTTCACCAGGTTGACTGCAAAGATTTCAGATATAATGCATTTGCATTTCTTTTTTTTCTGTCCAGCATACGCAAATTAGGGTTTCTTTTCAGTATATTTGTCAGTACGCGCGCGTGTGAGATGTTGTAATAGGGAAGTATGCAGAAGTTAGCTAAATAAGATTGGGTAAATCATATCACAGATATTCAGTAGTTTGACTGCCAAATAAGGTAGTGAATACATAGTCAATTCTGGTGAAGAAGAAGCATAGGCAGTCAAAGTTTCACTGTGTAAGCAAAGAAAACTTTGCAACCACACAAAAGAAGTGCATCAGCGCAAATTGCTTTCAAGCGGAATAGAGCACATCCTGCATTTGTCAGATGTATACATTCTAAAAAGTATACAGCTAACAATGCAAAAGCAAGCAGAGAAGCTCATTTACTCATTTATCTTCTTGGAGTTTTCCGCTTGGAAACACAGTTCATTCGGTCATTAGTTATAGTCCAGTGAAATTAATTTCACAAAGGATCCTGGAAAATAATAATAATAATAATAACAATAATAATAATAAATAATAATATTACGTGCCTGCATTTGGATCACTCCAAACAAAATAGTCGCAAAATTGTTTCCTTTTCCTGGAAAGCAAAGTGCTGAAACCGTTTATCATAGATAAATAAAAAGCCGAATAAATTTTAATTACGAAATATAAAATATGGCCAAGACATAACGAACTATTTGATGTATAACATGAAAGCTAGGAGAAACGTAATATGTGACTATACACTGTTAAGCAAACAACAACTATCTGCAACTATGATCCGTTGGAGACTATATTCCACAAGTATGTATGTCTTGAAAGTAATCATATTTACAAAACGAAAAATGAAATTAGTTCAAACAACCATGAAGTCCGCGTTAAGGAGTAAATTGTGATCGCGAATGTTTCCAAAGAATTGGATGAGCAGACTTGCAAGTCTACCGGAAAGCACATTTCAAGTCAAAATAATTGGTCTGCGAGCATAATGTACCACAAGCCACTTAATACGTGTTCGTCTGAATTTTGCAGTGAAAAAGTAGTGCTATGCGAAGTAAGGGAAACAAAAAGTCTCAGACGTTTTGGCGAAGCGAACTACAATTAGACGCTGAATTAACGTAAAACACAGTGTGTCACAAAATTCAGGACATACGCTAGATGTGTTTATGCATATACGCATGCTGCATGCATCAACAGTTAAACTGGGGAGAGTGAGTGCTCTTATCTTATTCTCGGGGGCATCTGACAATGACAAGTGCAAAATGATAGGTTGAACAAATTGATAGCACAAATGTTAAAAGTAAAGCGAGCAACAAAATTTGTGCTACCATCTCTCTTCAAGCTACAAGCAATGGGTGAACAATGATGTTGTTTGTAAAGTACAGAGTTCACCACGTCTCTGTTATCAACTGCGCACGCGTAGTACAAATATTCACGCATTTAAATTTTTTAATTTAGTTGCATTCATTTGCTGATGCATGTTATTCTCATTGAAAGCGTGTGAAAACGCAACGCTGCCAATGGCGCTTGCAAAAATGTTTGTTAGCTTTTTCTTTGGAGACAGGATTGAACAACAATTTTATAGTTATTAATCCGCTGTGACTCCCTAATGTGCCAATTCTGAGTACAAATAAGCAGAAGGAATTGGTTAAGTTAGTATAAAACATAAACACATGGATAATGTAGTAACAATGGAAAACGAACTGCGTTTAGTGTGGCAAATTTCTAACTACAGAATCCCAAACATGCGAATTTATGCGAAGGTAACTCCCATCATCTGTCTCAGGCGTTTAAGCAACAAATACTCTATAGGAGGCGAAAGTGGCCAGATGTATTTGATGGGTGTGGACACCAGATCATACTCAGTCACTTAAGATTAATAGGGTATAAAGTGTTAAATCTAACCAACACGTTAAGTTGATAGGTAGCCAGTGTTGTCTCTACTGAATTAGTCATCCTGAAAATTCTGACTCCCTGTCATTGCATGTTATCAAATTTTGCGTCATTGCCAATGATGCATGACTCCGAACAAATGAATCAGGCGCCACAAGGTCGCTGAACCTGGACCCGGTAGCAGGTTGCACGCGGACGACATGATGCAGAGGTGGTGTATCCGTTCACCAACGGCGCAGGAGGAGCATATGAAACTACCATCCTCACTGTAAACACCGGAAGCTGAGGGATTAAGTGGATAGTTGAAGTTCAGCGTGCCGCATGCAAGCTCGCTCAAGGGGTGAGTTAACATAGTAAGAGAATCGAAGAGAGTCAGTGCTAATCTTGGAGAGCCATTTAGGTTGGACATAGGGAGTTCAAAACAGAAGACGCTTATGAATGTGGGTGTGGTGGTCGATTTGTTTCTGCACCAAAATCACAATTAAGGACAGAGGTGTTGGGCGCAAGTAGTCGACCAACGATAAACATTTGGTAGGACCAATTGAGGCTCGATAGTGGGATTATCCCAACAGCCCGGGGATGAATGCGGATTTATACTCCATCAGCTACACTTGATTGCAACAAAGAAAAGTTTAAACCAATAAATTACCTGAAGGTGAACTTCGATTATAGAAGAATGTTGGTTTTAAAGGTGTAATGTGCTTAATCATGTAGAACATAAATTCTACCGAGACATGTTTGAACAATTTTTCAAGCTATCCCCAGGCCTATTTGGCTCAGATGTACTAATGGAAACGGCTAATCCCTTTTTTCGTTGTGTTCTGTTAGTTTCACTGCACAAATTATGTAATTTTGTCGTTCAGATGCTGTACAACCGTAGTGGTTTACCGACTTCCACCAATGCCGAGTAGCGCACACAAGAGAGAATACTCAAAGCACGTGTGTGATTGATCAATAACAAAATATAAGAAATTCCATGAGTTTATGGGTGGAGAGTTCGCACATACATTCAGCTGTGCCTACAGTCCGAAGTAAATAATAGCTACGCAGCTAGTGCTTTATATAATGCACTTGATCGAGACAATACTGCTGGACGTAAAAACAGAAATTCATTTTAACACTCAAGGTTTTTGCTACTAATTACCACACACCGAATAAATGACCGGACATTAACCTGCACTCACGTGCACCGGCGATCGCCATTGACTCGATATTGAAAGCCATGGTTCTGTATACAACAGTGAGCTGATGATTTGTGCTGGCATCACCTATCATACATTCTGTCTGCTGACCCAAAATGTTCTCCACAAAACACTCATATAGCGATTATACGGATGCCCGTTCCATGAACTCAATTTACACACCAAGAATTCCTTCACTGTGTATTTTTCTGCATATCTATCAGCTCCAACTTATATCTAAAAGCAGCAGACTTAACATACACCTTGACAATTCTTCTTGAGTGCTTACTTGTCCAAATGATCTCCTACACATTGTTGTGTGAATATTTATATGATAATAATTGTTACAGTAACTCTGCAGACCTTACTACCGATGTCCTAACATAAAATACTGCTGTGGGTGCAAATTGTGGATGAGACACACTTATCCTTTTATTCGGAATGGTGGCTATTTCCACACTGCATATTTTATCATAAAAAGCACCGTGTTTTCACTCTGTCAATTTTGCAAACGTGTCAAATAAAACTATGTTTATCGGTTATTTAAACGAAACCTTAGGTATTTAGGAATTTAAAGCAAGAGCAAATTGTTGCCCTGTGCAGGGCTTTACTCCATATATTGCTATACAGCCAATACCGTTCATATATTTGATTTGTTTCGACGTTTTATACGGGTAAGAAATATTGTTCAAGCCATCCAAATAACTTGGTCGCCTAGAACTGGGGTAATTTATGACAGGATTGAAAGATTTTGTATAGGCCTGGGAACTAGAAAGAGCTTAAGCCATGGTTAAAGCAGCACATCTAGAATTTGAAACGTTTTGATATATAATGTATTTAAGTAATGAGATACTTGTTAGAATTCTGCAAACTGGCTGCACGGTAAGAATTTAAGAAGGTAAGTTGCGCATAATAAAAATATACATTGACAAAGCGCTAGGTCTATATTTGTCAATTCACTTCGGTATGACAGACAATTATGGCCAACACAACGATATGTAAAACATCCTTAACTTTTGTAGGTCTATAAGTATCTTCCTAAATATTTAATTCAGTCAAATCCGCTCATATATAATGGTTAGAGGTCAGCCAGAACGGTTTTCTCTAATTCACAACACTGGAGTTTTAATTCAAGGCCAGTCGAATGGCTCCGAGATCACCGGAACTACAAATGATTATAGCATTATAGGAAAAGTAACTTAAGTCTAAACATTTGAAATGCAGTGGTGCAACTGGTGAAAAGTTGCGCTGCTGACCATTTTCTCACTAATGAAAATTCAAAATTCGACGCTTGCGAAACATTACCGTGTAAACATGTTTATTAGGAACCCTAGGTGCACATCTATCCATTTGAATGAAATTTACTGAGCGCTTTGAAACACGACAATTAATTACACTTAGATCAATGGATGCGGCCTCTGTTAATTGGAATGCCATCCAAAGTGGGTTACTACTGTCTTAGAGGCACCGGTTCCTGTTTACATATCGCTCCTGCAAGTTTTGCTAAAGAGTGACTTCTCGCACACTGGCACGGTGCACCTTTCAAATTGCTTGGGCCATTCAACTAAAATGGCCAACATAGCACACCAAGAGTCATTTAATTTTGGCCTATATTTATAGAAAAATTCAGACAGAGGTAAACACATTTTACTAATTAGTCTTCTGGCTAGTACAATATATACCAGTTACATCAATTAGGCAGACTGCTGAGGTCATTAAAACAGGGTGAAATCCGTTTAGAAGAGGTTAGCTATAGCTGTTTGTCAGGTGGAGGACGGAGCCTTCGCCCAATCCAACTGAGCTAAAATAACTAGTCGTTTGAGTAGGGACAACCGTAAGAAGTGAACTAATCGTTTCTGAGTGCATAGATTTGGTTCATGCAGTTGAATTGCGATAGCTGTACACAGCCATAAACACAGTTTTGATCTCGTGGATACCATGCACGATCTAAATGTCACGCATCTGAACATGTGCTCTCTCGAGATGACTTCACATTTTACAAATATGCTGTTAGTTGTAACTATAAATTTTACCTGTGATTATATAGATGAAGACCAAATACTTATTGGCATACCTACAGGGGCTCTGAAAGAACCGCTGCTTCAATACAGCTTATGCATCCGGTTTCTGATTAACGGTGAATTTCATCGATGGCATGATGGAATTGCTATGGGCTCTCCATTTGGACCGTTTCTCTCTGACCTATTCACGGGTATGGTTTAACGAGGCAAGTTGAAATCGGTCATCACGAACTTCGGTCTTAGCCGCCATTACGTTGACGTATATTTATAATGCTGCACTCCTCTCATAACATTCAGGACCTTACAAAGGAATTAAAGCAGACGCATGAAGCGTTGAATTTCACCACAGAAGTAGAGTTAAATGGTACTTTGCACTTCCTGGACGTGGCAATGAAGCCATTTAAGTGTAACCTTGCAAAACGTCACTTGTATAGGAAACACATGGAATGGTAAACACCTGAATTAAAACCGAACCTGATCCCCAGTTCAATGAGTCGAGCAGAAAGAATTTGCCCGAACGAAACCATTTCCGAAAAACTGAAGCGAATGCATTAGACCCTGAAAGAAAATGCTTAGCTTGACACTTCATCGAAAGCCAAAATGGGGCAAAGGAAAATGGCTTCCTTAACCCTTACAGTCCAGAGAAAACCCAGATTCCTTCAATTACCATACAACGGTGAAATTGCTGCTAAAATCAGACCAAATCTGCTATAATACCTTTCGGTGGAATCGTTGATCCGAAAAATAGTAAGACATCGACAATGGAGGGAAAACCTACGCTGCCATTGATACATCAGCTAAGGGGATAAAGACAGTCCCATCACCAGTGGTGAAGCCACCTGCTCCAAGTGTCGAATCAAAACTCGTGGGGTTAATACACCCGTCGTGGCGATTTGTTCACGGATGGCAGCATTATATTCCGTAACGCGGCTTACTATTTAGATGCGATCGCTCCGCTTACCGGCAGGGAGGGGGCGTCACTCTTTATGTGAGCTGTAAACTTGACGTTTTGAAGACTTGTTAATTTCGGTCGGCAAAGAAAACTGTTGAAGCTCTGTCGGCTGTTAATAACACATCCTCTGCTCAGGTTCCAGTTGTAATTGTGTATAGAAGTCCTGCGACCGTATCCAAAGTGGTACTTGACTTCATTCGCTCCCAGTCCGCAAACAGGTGTTTGGTGATGGGCGACTTCAACCTCCAAGAGGTTTGCTGGGCAGATCTTTCTTGCGACTCAGCGTCAGGCACATTCGGCGCTGATCTGTTTGGGCTTACGCTCCAAGTACCTTTACATCAGTTCATTGACCTCCCTACTAGGTACATGGACGCCCAAGTACCGTCTATCTTAGAAATTGTATTTGCTAAGTCACTCGATTTTGCTTGTGACATTACTTTCGGACCTCCGCTGGGTTCCAGTGATCATGTTTGTTTGCTCTTCAGTTGTACTCTGTCTAGACGCTACCAGAGTACGGTTGAGTCTCGACTGAACATATGGCACGGAGACTATCAATCATTGACAGCCAATGCTTGGGGTTTTGACTGTGAGATTTAAGACGACGATACTGTCCAGCTTGCTTAAGATACATTTAAGTCCTACCTCACAGAGGGATCCGCTCCCTTCATCCCAATCACAAGGAGAAAGGAGGCAAGGGCACAACCGCCCTGGATAGATTCCACTGGTAAGCATCTGCTCACCAAGAGGTCTAGATGTTGGTGGACTTACCGAGATGCTCCGTCCACCGATAATCAGGATAGGAACCATAAGGCTAGAAATGGGTGCAAGCAAAACATAAAGGAATGCTCGGCTCAATTTCGAGAAAGGGTTAGCGGACGAAAATTCGTAGAATCCAAAAAGATTATTTGCTTATGTCAAAAGGCGCTACGATTTGCACCTGTCAATTCCACTATTGATGCACGGCGACGGTACTCATTCGCACACGGACTATGACAATGCCTGCGTACTCAGTGGGCAATATGCGGCAGCGTTGGTAAAGGATACCTATTTGACAGGCGTTGAGCTGCTTTGCAGGACCCCAGAGGGTTCAGGACTATCTGAATTTATTTAGGGGAGACAGAAGCTCGTAGGCTGTTACAAGGGCTGAACTATTCTAAGGACTTTGGGCCTGATTTAATTCACCCGAAACTGTTGCAGGAGTTGGCTGCGGAACGTAGTGGATCGCCCGTTATGGCGTTTCAGAAATCGCTTGACAGCTGTGCATTGTCACCCGAAAAGAAGGAAGCTATCATTTATCCCATCTTCATAAGTGGGGACAGGAGTCTGCCTGCAAATTACATGCCAGTTCGTCTGACGAGTGCAATAGTCAAACTCCTCTAGAAACTGGTGAGAGATTCATCTAAGACTCATCAGTAGATTTAATCTATTTAGCAACACACAACACGGATTCTGGAAGGGATTTTCGTCTCTGACGAATCTACTGTTGGCTCGTGAAAGTTGAGCGGATGCAGTGGATAATGGCCACGCACTGGACATGCTTTTCGTTGACTTTTCGAGGGCATTTGACAAGGTACCTCATTTGAGTCTCGCGCAAAGCTGACCTCCTACGGGGTAACTGGCGGCGCCCTTCATTGGGTAACTGTCTTATTAGAGGGAAGAGAAAAGTGTGTACGAATAGGCTGGGACCTATCCTTTAGGTAGTCTGTCCTCAGTGGCTTACCGCAGGGGTCGGTTCGTGGACTGCTGCTGTTTTCTATCTATGAGAATGAGCTACTGGCGGCGCTTGAGGTACCATCGCTGCTATTTGTCGATGAGCTGAAACACTGGAACATTGTCGATATTCCTGGGGAATCCGAGGCTATTCAGCAAGCAGTTGATTAGCATTGGGACTGGTCTACTTTTTGGTTACCTCCAATGAATCAGGCAATGTGTTCCGATCTTCGAATCGGAGGCGGTTATCCTCCTACAAAGTGGTGGGCTGGGGGCCGCACTCCCCCGTGTATCTAGCCAGGTTGACCTAGGCGCTGTACACTCTTCCGCCTAATACTCCGGTGACAACTGGAAGAAGGCTGCAAGAAGAGGTTTCCGCTTGTTGTGATTAATACGACGATTTTTCGGAGTCTTATCGGGCGGCGTCCTTACGGGACTGTTCTTGGTTTCCGTTCGGTCTCATCTGGAATACTGCGTCCAGTCGTGTCCGCCCTGCCTCGTCCAGGACAAAATGGAACTATAAAGTGTTTTACGAGTGGGCACTAGGTTAATCGAGGGATTACGTGGACGGACGTAACCCGTGAGTCTACTTAGTTTGGGAATGCATTCAATGCACCACGGAAGGCTTATAGGAGACCTAATCCTAACCTACCATATATTAACTGGGAAGGTTGGTCTAAAATTATCTTGCTATTCAGCCCCGCTATATTGTCTGTTCTACGCGGTCACCCCTTGAAGCTGGACAAACCGCGGTCCGATCGGATTAGGGCGGAAATCCGGCTGTCACGTAGAGTCATCGAGCGCTGGAACATGCTTCCGGAAAGTGTTATCATGGAATCTACGGTTAAGGGGTTTGAGCGGCAACTTAACGCTCTTGGGTAGCAACATGAAACCATTCCATTTTCCTGAGTAACTTGCATCTTCGTACTTCGATTTTCTTTTCTCTACTTTTCTTCACGTGTTGGTATTATTTTCTTATTTAAGTGCACTTCCCTATCCTGTACCTTCGATTTCTCTTCCGATCCTTTGCTTACTTCACGTGACTGCCACAGCAGGGACTGCTAGGGCAGGAAACGTGGGCATTAACTGGTTGGCCAGGGTGCGATACGGCTGTTTCCGTTTTAGATCCATCAATAACTGAGCACTTCATCAATTCCTGGCTCAACGATCCACTCAAGATGGAACACTCACGTGATTCTCCTATCGTTCCAGTCTTACTCGAATTTGAACCTGAACTTATGAATTTAGCAGTGGGAAATGACGGGGCACAGATGAAGACCTAAGTCGGCAGATGTAGAAGGTTAGTCACCTAAGTTTAGTGAATGCTTCATTCATGTGATGTGACCAAGTGAGATCCTGACTTAGTGTAACAGAGATATTTCACTAATGAACAGGTGTTTAGACTGACACTGTCAGTATTAATATGCGGGGTGTGCTTCAGGAGCTGTTGATAATAAACTTCCATGGATAGGGAAATAAAACATATTTACACTGATGCGGGCAATGCAACTTACTGAAACACACCCATGTTTAAAGCCAAGGAGTTAGCAAACGGTACTTAATGTAGCAGCAGGCAAAATAATACTCAAGTCTTTACTGAAAACTTTAAGTACGGAATGTGCATCTTTAAGTAACTTAATTGACTCCATCATCACCAAACACTGGTGTGTACGCACAAACAGATGGCTTGTGTATGTGCACCATATGGCACACAGATAAGTTAAGAGACAATGAGTGAGACAACTTAAAAGGTTTGCTGGTATTCATGCTGTTATCTATATACCCATTCCATAAATCAACTAGAATTCATAGTGACACAGTCAGTTTAACGTCAGACAATACACTGAGCAATAGCAAAACGGAAAATACATAGCTCTATCTATAGACCACTGGATGTCGTCACCTACTCATGCACAAGGAGGAATGGGTTCGGAAAGCACCTAGACGAACACGGGCGCTAGAAACTGATTACTTCAAACAAAATAAAAGAGATAGAAATTTGTGTCTTTAATACAAAATAGTGGAACGCCTTGGTACTTAGGCACTTTCCATCTTAACCTAACATTTAATTTTAAACGAAAGGCACTTGATGGTCGTATAAACATTTTGTTGTTCATTTTGCTGCAAATACTGTTTGCAAAGTGCTGGTGAGATTTTCTCTAAGAATGGAAGATAAATAGTGCTTTTATCAAAATATACTACGCATCGTTAATGGTTTAGTTTTACACTGTACAAAACGTGACTAAATTGGCCGCCATCTTGTTTTCGGATTATTCACAATGCCGAAGCAGTCACCCTGTGGTAGTTTTTCCAAGATAGTCGGATACCGTGCAAATGCCCTCACATGTGTTTTGTGCCACGTGAAGTGCCACATTTCATGTGTTGGATTATCAGTTGAGCATTTTCATCGTCTTCGCGAGATCCAACACGATTTCGTTCAAACTATATATGAAAACTGCCGAAATAACATACAGCCAGGAAGAGTAAAGCCGACGTGTAGGCTTCATCATTTCGTTGCGCACCGCTTCGTGTGTTTGGTTCAACAACTTAACCCGAAGAGCCTTCAGGTTTCAGCTCAGTCTTCATCCTCTATCCGTGCAATCTCGCCGACACGAAGTCCAACCGTTGTGAGAAGCCCAGTTGCACCTGGCATAAATTGTTTACCTTTGTTGTGTCTAACGGACATTGATGTCCCAGCAGGTGAAAGTCTGAGTGCTGAAAACCAGTGGAAAGAACAAAGAACGAAATTACGAAGGGATGTTGGGCGTTTAACTTCTGTAAGGCAACAGTTAGTCAAACCACGTGAGGCTGGTAGTATACTTCGCCTTGCAAGGTCAACCTCGTCCGACCAGAGGCGTTATAATCTCGTGATTTTTCACGCGCCGGAGTCCAGTGATCTATCACCCCAAGTGCGCTACGATCACGATGTCAAGATTTTACAGTCTAATTGACAGACTCCTCGACACTGGTGAGGACTCGGTAAAAGTGAGGCACATTACGCGTCTTGGAAAGCAAGGTGATCAACGAAATTGGCCTATGAGAATCACTTTTGTGGACGAAGCCAGTCCAAGACTGATCATGTCCCGCCTAAGTAGGCTGAAAGCTTTGAAGATCCATGTTCGTCCAGATCTGGACCCAGTAGACATTGAGCGGCTCAAGTCTGCCATCATTGAGCTGAAAAGACACACTGGTGAGGGTTAAACAAAACTTCATGCCGTAAATTTTCGGGTAGTTGCCAACAATCTGCGAATTAGGATAAAAAGGCGGCTCACACTTCAAGCACG
Organism: Dicrocoelium dendriticum; assembly: GCA_944474145.2. Lineage (NCBI taxonomy): Eukaryota > Metazoa > Platyhelminthes > Trematoda > Plagiorchiida > Dicrocoeliidae > Dicrocoelium > Dicrocoelium dendriticum. Next base: position 248,069,711 of record OX104063.1, on the reverse strand, counting down.
CCCGGTGACTCCTGCTGCGGCCTGCGAGTAGCTTTCACAAACGTTTGCAGTGTTATGAACAAGCGCGATGAGCTTCGTTGTTTCGTTGCGTCTGAGCGGCCAGACGTAGTGGGACTCGCAGAGATATGGCTGCATTCAGAGTTATACACCCAAGAACTTGAACTCAACGGTTACTCGTGCTTCCGATGCGATAGATTAAAGAATGCCCACGGCGGTGTCTTACTTTACATCCGGTCTTCCCTGCGTGGGAGACTTGTGAGCACCTACCGAAGTGACGATGGTTTGTGTGAGCTACTCTGGTGCTCCATCTGCCTTAGGCGCGGAGAACTGCTTGTGGGCGCAATTAATCGCAGCCCCCCTGAGTCGTTGTTTGGATTGTCTGACCATTCTTCGAACCCACATGAGTCGTCCACACTTTCTACTTATGGGCGATTTTAACTGTCCTCGAATACGATGGCCTGATGTGCATTTGATGCATGGACACAGTGAGGTTGAAGCAAAGTTCGTAGATTTGGTACTTGAAACTGGTGCATCAGAAAGTATATGCCAGTCAACACGCGAAACAACACGCTCAAACCCTTCCTGTCTCAACCTGATGTTAACGAGCTACGAACAACGAGTGCTTGACGTTAGGATCCTGATGCCCCTGGTTACAAGCGACCATTCAGTGCTCATAGCTGGTATGGAATGATCTTTGCCGTATTCACGACCGATGGAACCAGCTCACAACTACTGGAAAACAGACATCGATGGTCTAGCTCTAGCCACGAGCCAACTGGATTGGTCTCTGTCACAAGCTGCATCTGTGGAAGACTGTTGGATATTTATAAAAGAGAGATGGATATACTTGTGTTCCCAAATTGTGCCATTGAAATGTCAGAAGGTTGGACCGATTAAGCCTCATTGGTTTTACAAGGAGTATGAAAAGCTGGCTCGGTGGCGTCGCAGACTCTAAGAAAAATTCCTCCTCTCTGGATCTGCCAATGATTACGAAGGGTACAAAAGTCAGCCGAACCCTTGCAACAGTGCAAGAAAGAATAAGCACCGACATTTCGAAGAGCAGCTCGTAGTAGCAGCGAAGACCACCCCAAAGAGAATCTTTGCATACGTGAAGCGACGCCTGAAGCCGGCAGGTGATGTGCCAGTGCTGGATGGCACGGATGGACGGCGCATAACCTCAAGCACTGAGCGTGCGTCCGCGTTGGCTGCCCACTTCGCTTCTGAATTTGCGAATGAACAGGTGTCTGTTCCGAGTTCGACGTGTAGCACTTTTACCGAACTCGATAGTCTGCATTGCGGCGTTGAAGAGGTATGTCAACTACTCGTCAACCTTAACGGCACCAAACCTGCCGGACTTGATGGGCTTCACCCACTGGTTCTCAAGTCACTTTTGACCATCATCTCTCCTGTCGTGACTGACCTTTTCAACAGGTCGCTGTCCGAATATTCGTTGTCGGTTGACTGGAAATGTTCGGTGGTGAAGTCTATTCCGATAGGCGGTGACTCAAACAAAATAGACAATTTCAGTCCAGTTTGTCTGACACCTATTTTGGCGAAGGTTGTTGAGAAAATCTTGAAGAAGGGATTGCTGCAGTTGGTACAGTCAAACGAGGTCCTGACGCCTGCACAGCACGGTTTTATGCAGGGCCACTCATGCATTACGAACCTGCTTGTGACGAGGCATGAGTGGTTGAAGGCAATAAGCAAGGGGAAGTCTGTCGACTTGATATTCATCGATTTCAATAAAGCGTGCGACAAGGTGAGCCATGAGGTTCTCCTTCACAAATTCAGGATGTGTGGTGTCGGTGGCTCCCCGCACCGGTGGATCCGCGACTTTCATATTGGACGAAAGTGGAGGGTACAGGTGGACGACCATCTAACTGACTGGCTTCCCTCTACAAGTGGCGTGCCTCAAGGCACTGTGCTGGGGCCCACTCTGTTCCTGATCCACATCAACGATCTAACTCAGCTTCTCCGGTCGCCGTGTGCCTTGTTTGCGGATGACATGAAGATTTGGAGAGAAATTGACGCTCCCGATAACTGTGGCCGACTTCAGCAAGACGTCAACCGACTATCCACATGCTCTGCAGAAGTTCTTCTCCCGATCAACCCAGCCAAGTCTGTATTTATGAGCCTGGGGAAGGGTGCAGACGGCCGAACCTACACCCTTGACGGCCAACCGCTATATCCCACACCCTACGTGAAGGACCTAGGTGTACTGTCGCGCTACGATTTGAAGTCCGTGGACAACACAAACAGGCTATATCGTAACGGACTGCACATGCTTTGGCGCTCAAACGTAGCTTCGGCACATGGTCTGAAGAGGTTGCCACTCGCCTCTTCTCTTTCATCATTAGATCAATGCTAGAGTACAGTTCGCCCGCCTACTTTCCGATTACCCGAGGCGCGGCACAAAAGATCGAACGGGTCCAACACGTTGCTACCAGGATCATCCCGAGTTTACGTGGCTTGCGGTATGAAGACCGGTGCGAGAAACGAGGACTCTATACCTTGTCCTACCGTCGGGTGCGAGTCGACCTCATTATGAGCTAGCGTATTCTACATCTCGGTGACTTCCCAATGCTAAGGCCAATGCTGCACTTACGAGGGCCATGCAGCACACGCGGACACAGATACAAACTTGTCGTGCCGGATGTGAAACGTGTTCCCCACCCACTGTGCTTCGAACGGAGAGTGGTAAATATTTGAAACAGTTTACCTTAACATATGATGGCGACAACATCTGTGCAGCAGTTCAAAACGTTGTTCGATTTATATTTTACCACTATTTGATTCAGAGAACGATTGCACACTTACGATGATATATCACATTTGTGAGTTCTGCAATATCGTGAGTCAGATATTTTAAATGTTAAGTGAGAACGACAACGATATTCACGGCTGACAAGTCAAACAATGAACAATGATTTATAACGGGTACAAAAGCAGGACACACGTAGATTGTTGTCTCCCTCGACATTTAATTAGCCTAGTCATTGGAGCGAACAAAAGAGCTGAATGCAATCAAAATCTATGCACTTTGCCCTCATTGTCTAAACGGTTGTACTTTCACTGGAGTGATTGTTTATAAATGAGCGATTCCATTCTCCTGAGTATGTCGTTCGCTCTAACGGAACAACGATGGGGTATCAGTGTTATGAGGAGCAACACAGGTAGACCACATCGGATACGGCCCTTGCGATTGGAATTACCGAGGTCTCAATAGAGAATGCAATTCGCAATCCACCCACACGGTGGGTATCGCAAGTCCGACTTTGAGGATGCTGAACTATTATATACATATATATACATCAGATAGCGAGAAAGTATTTTCTTGCTTGTGTAGTGAATATACAAATAAAAGTCTTCATCCGTGTGACAAGATTTAGCTGCCAACTTCGTTTTGCATAACATAGCTCTTCATTTTAAATTAGTTCTTATATATTTTTGCTATTCAATGAAAACAGGACAATCTGGCACTTGATTTAGCGAAATCCTAAACTTTCTGAATTAATTAAATTAGAAAAACTTATTTATGTAGACCATAAGGGCGCAAACGAACTAGCATGGTTAAACTACCAAGTAGGCTTCAACTCAGCAAAATGTGTGCCTTGGGAGATGCAGCTGACTCACTGCTTTTTGTTGTGCTTGTAAGTGAAACGAAGTTGCTTAAGCACAAATCCTATTGGGTGCTGTTTTACGTGCGGACAGCGAAGCATAGGTGGTCAAGATCGCTCATGTGGGAAATGTCTACTGATCTCAAAGCAGAAAGTAAAAGATTCGAAGGCAAACTAAGAAAAACGGCGATAAACTCACCAAAATTGTGCAAGATAAATGGACACGTAGTAACAATCGACAGGTGAATGTGACCTCTAATATAGCGGGTCAGTAGACAAAACAGTTTACGTTGTGGCCTACTAATAATCCTGTGATATTTAAAGTCAATATTTAGGGAGTCACTTTAGTGCAATGTATCTCTTCATACAAACCCGTTAGGATGCACGAGTACACTAATAACGCGTAGCAAAAATTTGTTACAAGACGGGAAATTTCACGGCATGAAGATTGCTCACATTAACCGCCAATATCGTCTTAGTAGCTGAGCGGCATTTGTCTAGTTTGAGACAATTCCATGATGCGTTCCATGAGGTAAAACCTTATGTGATTCTACTCACTTATTTACTCCGAATAACTTTGATTGCTCGTCGTAGCTCAGCGCGTATCCTTTCTTCATCGCACTTTGTGCCAGTTGCGAATAACTGTGATTATAAATTTTGGGTTCTGTGCCACTGGAATATACAGTAAATTTAAATGTCACGTAAACATTATATTAAAACGAAAATATGTAGTACACTTGATTTGTGCTGTTAGTAAAAATGGAGAATCTATTCTTTGTGCGTCTTCATTTCTTACAATGACATACCTCTCCTGAGTATGAAACACAGGTTGGGGATGGCCCACCAATGAAGGACGACATTCTTCATTTGAGTTTGGGCACGCTAAGTTCGACCGCATTTTTGTCTGTACACTATGGTTGTGGTCGTATTGTTTCTTCTGAAACGTCAGTCATTATCCTGAACACTTTTTTGGTCACGGGTCACTTGGAGAGATTGGTTGTAAAAGTTTATCGGATGCAGGCACCGGATTTCTTCACTAAATGTTGCATACGGCTTATGCCAAGAACCGATTAACGGGTAGCAAATGTTGCTAAAAGCATAAGTAGAACTTTTCGTGAGTGAAGTCAGCTTCTGATCGCAAACAATTGGCCCGTATTGCTGCCCGAATGTATGTCAGTGAGCGAACTGCAATTTGTCTGGGAGCGTTTGGAATGCATCGTACGTACACTGTTTGTTGCTAGGAAAATCGAGCTGTTCTGATAAACTGCACCACACGAAATTGTATCCGAACTTGTTGGTTGCAGCTTCAGTGTTATTGGATGCTTGTAATGAAACTGTGAACCAAACACCAAATCGGGCCAATGCGACCGACTGTTTTCCTCCTTCTCACATAATAGATGCACTGTCACATTTAGCAAATACCGACTTGGAGCACTTTGTAACAATATTATTACCTTAATCAGCCAACTTTCGTCATTGAATAGGACTGCATAGTTTACACAAAATAACGCATATTGCTTATCCTTCCGAACCACAGCATCGATTTGCAAGTCAACGGTGTTTTTAGCCATTTAGAGAGGTGTACGTGTATATCCCGTCGTTCTTCCGTGGAGTGATGGTGGGACCAGGGCACAAGTCCACTGAGCTGTACGCTACCATAAAAAGATAGCACAGCAATGAGACCAACATAGTACTATAATTCTTATGAAAGCTGTTCATTTGCAAACCAACCACGTTTTCGAGTACCACTTGTAGCGCTGCGCCCCTTTCAAATATATATTTTTAGATCTTATTTCTTGGGTGATATTTCATTGCATCAGATGTGGAGCTTCCATTGCTCCCCGCTGTTGCGCGATTATCAGTTAAGCGCGCTCAACAGAACATTCGCGAGCAACATTTATGTGCGTAATGTATATATTCGAGGACGTAACCAAAAGAACAGGGGATCAAAAGTTTAAGATTGTTAAATAATTTAGCCTACCGTGTCAAATAAGATGGAATTGGAAGGAAATATATCATCGAATACTATATATATGTACCAAATAAAATGTGCCTCGCTGAAAGGATATATGAATAGCGCATAAAGAAGGATTGCAAACATCTGATGGTACCATGCAAAACGGATTAACGAATTACCATTGCTAACGTTGATCACAATTTACAGTCCAATTGCTCACCCATCTGCACAGCTCCTCGTACGTCGCTGTTGGTTATAATTTCAGGAAAACTAATCAGCATGAATTTATCTCAGAATATCCGTTCTTGTAATAACCCATATGGAGGTGAATTCGATCTTCAACCGTTTTTTTCGAAAATGCCTACCGTGGGAGTGTAGACAACTGAGTTTGGAAGGGCAGCATAGGGTTGGGAGACCCGAAGGCTTCAATAGGTTAGCCAGAAACCTAGACTACTGTTTTGACCCAGTTTCAGTTTATTGCATCTAAGGTTGGCTTTCTTGCTGAGCTTTACAAAGTAACATCACACGTGACAGATATTTGGCAAACCGAAAGTGGCCTTTACCTAACCACCGGTAGCGTCCGCTTAGCGTTCTGATTTTCCTATGTCGTCCATGGTGTGGAAGTTGGCGCATACCACTGAGAAATTTTTCACTCTAATTTCGGATTTCTCGATCGCTTCGAGGCTAACTTTTGATCATAGTTGCCAAACTTGGGCAGAGCATTCCATGTCGGGACATACGTAGGTACGTAGCACCATAAAAATGAATTCAAAATCTTTACATCTCTCCGCAAGAGAGCAACAAGTTTACTGCATCATTTGAAGCCGACTCTAAATGTCTGGAGCAACCGACGTCATTCGGTACTAGCAAATCGATATCACGTTCCTAATAGCCAGTTTTTAGATCGTGCGCCTCAAGTCTCTAGCTGTAGGCGTGTCGGTGGGGGATGTGGACAACTCTAGATATTTCCTCATGGAATAGCAGTGCGTCTTTACGCACCTATTACAGGCTTCGTTGTGTTGGGGCTGGATGATCTCATCCAATTCATTGAGCACCCGCAAATCAACCCTATTCTGCTAAGTGTAAAATGCTTGGTAATAGTCCGTACTCGATCGTTAATGAGAACAAAAACAAGCGTAGTCTAAGTTCAGGGTTTTGCTGCACGGCAAACCCGATACCACTCTAGTTAAACATGTTCGTAAGTTAAGATGCATTTGCTGTTTGCGAAAAAGGTTGCCTATCCATACCAATACTGGTTATTTGATGCCATATTAATAAAATATATGAAGCGTAATGTGCACATCCAAGCGATCGATCGATTTTGCGAATGTCTATTACTGACATTGGTTCCTGTCTATTGGGGTGCTATCTGCAAGTTCGATCGATGATGACGGTAGTCGTGTTGCTAAGGTGCGATAAATCCGCAGCTTTCCGGCTAGACCATCCGTGTGTCCACAATGACTGCTTCATAAACTAGGTGAGGACAGAGCGAAGCTTTGCCCGGTAATAATTTGCATGCACAAAAATTTCGTCATTGGTGAGTATACGTGAAATAAGTCCCTTGCATTTTAATACAAATGTGTTCCATTCTAGGATTTCGAAAAAATAGAGCAAGTGGATCGGCTATGGGCATGGTTGCTACCTGCAGTGCATTCGGATGAATAATAGGAGAACGGCGCTGAACCTTATGTTGTCTGCCGCAGTGTTCGTAACGAAGCTTAAACTTCGAACAGGATCGTTTGGCTAGCACCTCCTTAGATATTATCTTTTCCCCAAGGATCAAGTGCACTGTAGTTGCTGCAAGTGATTTGCTGGTATTGTTTTATAAACGTGTAATATCCGGTAACCAGTTCTCTTATTTCAAGATCCGATTCTCAAAACCGATTTGGTTTGAGGCGCCGATGGAAAGCTTTTGTTTCTGATACTCCTGCCACAAGTGACGTAGTATTTAAAGTCGTTTGCTAGCTTATATCTGAGCTTCATTCAGTCAATATAGTTCAACTAGTGTTTTTAAATAATGCGGATTATAGTTAACAGTTCAACATTGACTGCATTTCTTAGGAACACGCTTCGAAATATTTGGTGTAGTAAATGAGCTAGAACGGTTAATTTACACGTTTGATTAGACTTAAATTATGTCACATAATTAGTTAGCAACCAAGAGTTTTCTGACGAGCCCTAGATCTAAAAATGATTGTTTATTTGTTGTTTGGAACCAGGTATTACTGTTGACTGATTTCACAAGTGTGTTTGAGATTAGTGCTCGCAAATAGACCTTGAAACGTTATTTCTCATTTGCTGGATTTTTCAGATCGTTTATTATTAACTCTTCTGTACTAAGGATATGGCGACACTTCTGATTTATCACAACATACAAAGCCGATATTAGTTTGTGGTCCATTTTCGCAGTGGATTTAGACGGTCGGTAAACTATGGACACAATAAATTGTCGTTGATTTTCCAACATAGATTACACCAAATAAGCATAGTGGATTTTCTGTGAGTTCACAGCGAAGTCGGGTTTTGTTATAAGTGAGTACATACCGTCTTCTAACCGGATGTCGATTCGTAGCAGTGACATACCGCATACAGCGATCTGAAGGCCAAAACCCTTGCAGTTCAATCACGTTTCGGTGATCATAATGATATATCACGTTCAGAGACTTACCAACGATGGAGTATGACCAGCCTACTAAAACGTCTTAGGAGTTAGTGTGCAAGTAGAATAGAATTTTGAGACCAAAGTTAATTAGTGTATGTTGAACTAAGGATAGACGTATTGCTTTTGGTAGAGAGTACGGCCACTAGCGGATTTTGTGGTGTCGTTACCCTTTTGAAATTCTGTTGGGTTATACATCTCCTCACGACTGTCCGAGTGCTCATTGTGCCCAGTAATTAATCGTTTTCTGTCGAATGTTGAGGTTTCCATAGTGCCATTCACTGCACAGATTTGTGTGCCTAAAGTATTCACCAGGATGGGCGTCTCCAGTGAGTCGTCAGCCCCCCGTGGGCGTGTACCAGCAACCTTTACACAAATTGCTGCTGTTATTACCTTACGAAATTTGGATCAGTATTCCAAGAAAAGAACTTTTATTAGCTCAGACTGGATACAACCTCAAACAACCTGGGAACGTTCCTCTTATAGTTAGGCGATAATAACATTCTTGCCAACCGCATAGTAATGATGTTGACGAGGGAGAGTTCTTGCCAAACTCGAATCCAGTGATCCCGGTCTTGTACGTCCGCTTCCTCCAGCATGTGGGTTTGAGGCATAGGAACTCAGTAAACGATAATTTTCCATTCTTCGCTAGATGTCGGAAATTACTTGTGGTAGCTCACATATTTCTGTCGTTCGTTTTAAGTGATGTCCGGAGGTACGGACTCTTCTCATGATGAGTAATGAAACTGATTAAACCATAGTACGCCTTTAACGTAAATCAATGTCATATGGAGGAGTCGATGAATACGGTAATACATTGAAATTTGATGAAGCGCGACCCGTTGCAGCATTTTAGGTTCAGACAAAATAGCAGGCCCCTCACAGACAAACTTCCATTGGTTAAGGACATCCATGATTTCCCTTAATAATGCCAGACTGCAATTCTGAAACATTTTAAACATTACAGTTAAATCACCGTGCCTCCCATTTTGGACTGCATCGTTTGGAGTAATAATCGGTACAGTTTCAAACGGTTTACTTGTTTGTGGAAGCTGCGCTTACCAAATGTTGCTTCGTGCTGTTAACTGAGTCAAGAGTGTTTCCTTTGGCGTTTACATCGAGGCATTCCCTGCGAACGATGCCCGGTATTTTCACACAGGGGATGGATCTTGGCACGGAGGTGCTCTCATCGCCGCCGATATAATGTCGGCTGCACTAGTAGAAGGAGTGGAAGCAGGCGTTGTCGATGTTTGTCCGCTTATGGCAGTGAGATTATTCTGAGCATTTGGAAACAGACGCTCCACTGGATTTAGAGTCACTGAAATTCCTTCGGCCAAAAAGCAAAGTTCGAAGTGGCTGGTTGAGGCACGAGCATGGTAATAATCATTTCCGAGAGTGCAATCCTAGTATTCGCCAAACACATGCTTGCTTCAGTCGACTTATCACACTTCTTCATAAGCGAAACTGAACGGTTGAAAAGGAAATGAATATATATGCTGGAAAAAGCTAATATGAATCAGCAGCTTCCTTGAGCTACCCCACAAATTAGACCGACGGCCCTATACATTTAAATGGATCAATCCAAACGCAGTTTTAACAAGTTATTCCCATCTTTATGACATTTCCACCTTTTTTTCTGAAGAGCAAACGCGTTGTTTTATAGCGGACTGCGCTTATATATTCACGTGTAGATTGTGGGAGTAATTGCAACTTTCGGAGTCAGCAAACAGACATTCTCTGTCACGAATATTTCGTTTACCCAGGTACCCACACAGCTGATTTGAAAGGTTGGACAACTGTTCGTTCGGTGGTAACAACATCCCGGCGAAGCTGGAAACCCAGTTGCGTGTTCGCCAACCTGGATGCAAATGAGTGGCATACAGTGATTCATAAATTGCTTCACAGCTGCCTTGGAAAACAACGTACACAAGTGTATCCGGGAATATGAGACGGCTCAGAGATCAATTCAGCAAAACAGAGTGACACAGTTGGTGAAGTAACCAAAATGCCATAAGGTTGTATGTTTGTGTTTGAGCAAGAGAGAATCAAAACTCAAGGACTGCGTGCACCGGGATCCCTACGAATTACTTCAGTGCACGATGGCCCAGAGGGTAGATCAAATTAGTGTTATCCGTGTGAGGGTAAGCTGAATATACTTTTGGAAAAATCACAAAAGCTCAACAATAAATAAAATTACAAAACCGACAAGTTTATAAGGCAGGATGTTATAAACGAAACAAGCACGATGTGCGAATCTATTTTGGGAAGTAAAACAGCGGTTATCGGTCGATTAGCACATTTGCCCCCTTTTGAAAGAGAAACTTTCCTTGACAAAAGTTACTACGAAATTTAATCTGCTTGTGCATTGTACTGCTTTGCCATCGTTCGTGCTTCAAGCTGAAAATCCGCATCCTTCTCGACCTGCATGTGAAATATGCCTATACTGCTTCCACAGGTGTCAAGGATTAACTCCAGAGGTCGAACTGCCCATGGTTTCCCATAACAGTTGTATCGTTGTTAAGATACACAGTGATTCTCAGAGATGTTTCTTACATGCAACTTTCTTCTTTATGAACTATTCTGCGGATCAGCATCATGACATCAGAAAGTCAGGGCAAAAAGCTGTTTAACAAATTCACTGCGCTGTTTGCGCACTGAATACCTGCAGGTTATTTGAGGAGGCACTGCATGTAGTGGTCTAATTTCTTTCCGACCAACTCGGATAACATTGGATAATGGTACACGTCCATGAAACTTTATCTCTGGTTTCCATAGCTAGACTTAGTTGCGACCTAGTTTTGTGTCATGCTGAACTCAGATTTGAGCGAAGATATAGAATTCGACTTCGTGACTTTCTGAAGTCAAGTAGAAAATTAGTACATGTTTTGTTACACATGAAACACTGTCACACAGTCGACAGCTAACATCGACCGAATATGAAAAGTATCACCAACATCTTCTAAGCAAACGGTGAACCTAACTACTGAAAACACTTAAATTATGACAAAGTTGGACAGAACGTCGGAATCTTCACCTAAACTAATGTGACGTAATACGTAGAGCAGGTCACTTTTTTGAAGAAATTAGCTCAATGAGGTGGAGCAATCACTGTCGATGATATTGCGTCATACTCTCTACACAGTGATTCATGCAGCGGATTCAGATTACTTAGGACTAGTAGTGCTCTTGTCTACCCTTTGCGATAAGTCTTGCTCGATGAATTCAACCTTTGGGCTTGTTAATTTCGTTAAGCGCAGCAGATTTAACACTGCAAAAAGCATTCGGGACATCTGCCAAGCGATGCTAAATTAACCTTCTCTGCTGGTGGTTTATTACGCCGTACTGACAACTGGTGAAAAATGAGCATTTCCCTAAGTTGTTAACAAATACTACTTAAGCGAAACGTTCGGGCAGACCCACCATTTTGTGCAGTAGTATGACCCAAAGCCCTGTGGGTTTATGGAAATATTCCTCAGCTTCGCTGTGGATAAAATAGGACCAATCCGTATTTGCTACACCATCACATCAAAGCAAACCACTGCAAAGCGCGTCGGTGAACTTATATTTAGACGGAAATTAATGCCACGGTTCGACGTCGAGTTAAATTATCAGAGTGGGGGCCAAGCTAGACATATCTAACACAGGAAAGAACTAGGGGACAAACGCTCGGCTACTCTGTCAAAATAAACCAGTTTACGCTCTGTACCAAGCAGATTGCCTGGCAGTCTGGAAAGCTGTACGAAGTTGCGGGATAATATAAAGGTGACGCTGACTAATATCACTGTCCACGTCTGTCAGTTTCCCGTTTCGCTTCTCTAGATAACGCGTCCTCAAACCATGTCGCCAGTTAACACCGCTGCGGCAACCTGTAATAATTACCGGTTCAGGTGGGCTTGTCGCTATAATGCGGGTTAGAAAGCAGTTTCCATTTGGCCTCTGCTTAACCCTAAGTTGGCGCAGTTTTCACGAACTCTGCGCATCAACATGTGTTAGTGCTAGTCCATCGATCAAATGCACTTTGGCTGAGCTATTATGGAAAATACGATCCACGTGCTGTACAGACGCATGTTATAATATAATTTGCATTCCAACTGGCTGACGTTGTTGTTTTACTATGCACCGGGTACAAGTCGTTGTTTCAGTCGTACCTCTAGTAATATTGTCACATGCACCAGCTTGTTATAGTTACTGATATTACTGTCCACCTACCAAGCATGCAGAAACCAATCGGGATTAAGATGCAGTTAATGTTATAGCTCCCTGGATGCTTACAAGGATGTTCTCTGTAGCACGATATGAAGTCTAACCAAAATCCACCTACTGCATATCAAAAAGACGCAACAGGCCGAAAAATCTTACGGGCTACAACTAAAAGTTTAGGTCCGTTCAAGAAGGTCTTGTGAACTCATCATATACAGTTTCACTTTACAAGTAGTTGGGTAAACACACACACCATTATACTCAGGGGAAAAATCATCACAGAGATGAAGTTCGCAGTTGTAAAACCAGCAACCAGGAGAATAACTTTTCCCTCAGTTTATTAATTCTACCTGTTATAAGTTAATATAATATACGTAAAGAAGTTCCCCACCAACTAATACCTTTTTCTTTATTCAGAACACCGGCACCAGTAAATCACTCTTAAAGGTTGCGCCAATTGTGAAATCATTGTGGTCCTTCAGATGGTTAGCAATATGCGCTGAAGTGTCGTTCTTCCGCGTTCACTAAAGGGACAAAGTAACTTAGGAATTTGGTGATCGGCTACATCTCACGATGGACGTGAGCATGAGTGTTCAAATAATACCGAGGAAAAAGCTGGCAACAACAGAATAATTTGCGGAATCTGATTAACCCGTTGCTTATCGTTAATGGAGGTTTCAAAACCCTAAATAACTGATCGTTATTACTGAAGATAATGGTAATGCAGGCAATGTTCGCTAATTTTGTTTTATTGTTCAGGTCATACTGTTTGAGTAGTCGTTGTAATCACCTAATACATGTGTTGAAAGGAAATTGTGATGCTCGAAATAATGAGTGATTCGCTCATTATACTATGTTGTCAGAGTGGAAAACAAATGCGGTTGGTTGTGAAATGAATTGGACAATACTAAATGGATGGGGTTACGTGCGGTGGTTAGTGAATGACAGCACCGGAAGGAATTCCTTCATCAGTGGGAATGGGTTTAAGTCAATAATACCCAGCTCTGGTGGTACTGATATAGGAAAAGACGACACGAAGATCAGGGCGCGATTTGTTAGTAAGCTTAAGTATCGTGGGAATATTGCATGCCCTTATGAGCGATAAACATGATATTTAAATTGTTGGGGCTGTGGCACAATGGCTTCCTCCGCAGGTGATGTAATATTGGTGAGTTAGCCGCTCAACTATCTAAGCGCCCGTGTCGCCATGTATTGTTACTCAGTCAAGATGACTCACTGAAATAACCACCATTGAAACTTGACCACACAGTATAACGGATGCAGTCTTGCTTGAAAGTTTTACTGATTCATGTATCTCGGCCATGGAACGTTATTCTGCAAAATTTAGTCCACGCTCCTGCGTTAACTGAATCGAAAATGTCGCTTAATAATGCATTACGCCTCCGGCATGGCGTGATCTAACCCAAGGTACTGGAACACAGGAAGACGCAAACTAACTTTGTGCTTACGTGGCAAATTAGATGTTTATCGTTACGCGACGATGGTTCTTGATGTATTCACGTATAGCCTCAATCTTTAACTGCGGATATAGTTTTGTTTTTGTCTTTAAGTTGGATAAACCCGCTGATCAATGTACATAAATTGCAAAATTGCGTAGAGGACACGTTGGAACGGTTAAACATTCCAGTTTTCTCACACCAGTTTATCGCATCACCTAGTATTAAACCCCAGTATTCCTGCAATTGCTGCTTTATCTGTAAGTATTACATGCCGAAGTGAGCATTCTGTGCACACTTATTGAACATGGTTTCCCGACTTCGGATGATTGATGTAAAACGTGCAGGATGGTCTTATGGAAATTTGCTTGCTTTCTAACACCAACCGCTCTACACTTAGATCATTTGTTCCACAGTAAGTAACCATCATTTATATAACCGCAAAAAGCTGAGAACCAAGCAGGATTGCAACCTGTTGTACTGAAAGACAAGATGCAATCTACTCGTCTACAAACATAATTTCACATTCAGAAAGTGATAAGAGTCAAACCGGATTGGAGAGTAACGCGGCAGTTGACCTAGGTGACAAGAAGTAATGAGCAACGAAAGATTAAAACAAGTGACCGTATATAATGACTGAATACAGCCATAATAAACATAAGATAGGAATATTAATACTTTGGAATGCATTGGAGGTATGCGAAATGTTGGTGATTCCATGCAGAAAAGGTAATCTGCAAACGGCGGCCTTTCAAATGTGGCCGTTTATCAGGTTTGAAAGATCACTGTGGGAATCTTCAACGGTAAGGTTTCACTGCGTCCGGCTCAGACGGTTAAGGTTATTACCACTGCATTTACCTTTTTCTCGCTTTTGACACCGTTACGCCAAATCATCTATACTAATTTTAACCATTCATTCATCTGCGATTCAGGTATCTCTCGAAAAGTTGTCGAGTCCACTATACAATGTTAGGTGGTAAACTACCCACTGGATTTCCCAATATCTCGTGAGATTATCTGCAAGGATTTATATGTTTGTAGTCAGCGCCGCTCAGAGTCAATAATGAACGTGAGGAATAGCCGTGGTCCTAGTAGCGGGTCTTGTGAGATGCCACAGTACACTCTGAGGTCAGACGTGGCACCGCATGCTGACACATACAAGCGAAATTGGAGTATGTATGAATGTAGATAGCTCAAACACAGGTTACAAATCTCTTACCTTCGATAGCCGTAAGTAGAAATACAGTGGTCTATGCCAGACAAAGCCTTGAGAAATCATGAAGGCAAGGCCAACTATTTTCTCAGAGTTGGAGGGAGAGTGAAAGATTCTTGGTGCGTGAATTTTTCAACGGATGCTGTTGCTCATGTAAATAGACATTACATCTTCCCAATTATTCCTGGAATGCTTCTGCAATGACACATTCCATACATTTGGTAGGCGCTGGGGAAATGATCTCTGGTGACAGTTTGCGCACATATCCTGAAATCCATTATGCAAAAGTAGGTGACTATTCCCATCCTCCATATAGTTGAAACCTGCACCACAACATTAAAGCATAAAAAATAACTGAGATAATTGCTCATCCAAACTCGTGGCAGCTAACTTCAGGGACTTAGAGCAAGGGTTGTATAGATCAGGTTAATTGTACGCGCATATGGATGTCAGTCGCTTCAGCCCATTCGCGGCAGTACAGGTGATGCAGTCAAGTTCTGATGGTGATGTGACCTTTTTTTAGCATGAGATGATATAGCAATGGATACTGGGAATTGCGAGTGAATTGATGTATAGGAGTGCTGGCTACTACTTGCGCTGTTTGTGTTTGCCCACATTTTGTTTTTATTGGAAGGATGCTTCGTTATACTTTGCGCAGTTTGTTAACTTAACATTAAAGCAAAAATTTTGGGACAGAAAAACTTCGTTAAATCATTTTGGTTATTCGCTTTGTCTTCGCAAGCCAATCAAATGCAGTGGCATAGCTCGATTTTGTGGGCACTCCCGTTTTGGAGGTTTGGAAAAGCTTTGTGGTGTTGCCAAAGCTAACCTATCATAGTCATTCCTTTCCGCGTCTTACTACTCATGTTTGACTTTGCCACACCTGCGATGATTATCTTAGTCTCTGATGAGTTTTTTACTAAGGTACTGAGCTGGTCGATGAATTTCCTTCAGGTCGTTCAGCTATTAACAATCACTGTCCTTGATGAAGGCACATAGTGTAATATGATGCGTTACGATAGGAACCTATTCGATGTCCCAGGCGAATTGTTCTGCACAACTGATGTAGTGGAACAGCAGTTATGCCTGACAGCCGTTTTTCGAGGTACTACTTGCTATTTCTGTGTCAATTGTTGGTCTCGCATTAGTAAACCGGAGTTCTAGAATGCGCAATTTATTCCTGGTTATGAATCTCGTATGGGATATGACAGGATTATGAGGCGGTATACCAGCGAATAATTCTTGCAGTTTACCCTTAAACTGTTTGCTAAGGGAAGCCGGTTGCACCAGTGCCTGCAGGTTAAAATCCCCACCAGGATAACGTAAGGGTCGGGTTAAGCCAGAAGGGTTCTCAGAGCAGAAGCTAGACTTCTGTCCGTTTCCGGACTGGATATCCGAGGGTGCTACACATTGCTGCAAAACGTGTCTCTAATGCTTAGTTGTAGGCGGCAGCAGAACAAATCAACTGCCTGAATATTTGAAGCAGTCAACGATTTGGAAATCTAGGTCACTACTATGGTACAAATGCACACCACCTCGTATATTGTTCAATCGTTACGTAAGGCCGACGTGCCTGGTATCGCAATCTCAACTGTGGGTGAACCATCAGGCAGTAAAATGCCTTCTAACATTATCACGACCGGTGACATAGTCTGCAGGAGGTTATATCTTAGATAATTTGCTGAAGATCCATTGATCATTGGTATACTTGCAGGCGTATCTGCAGGTGTGGGTGGTAAGTGCGAATTTTTGCCTACCGTTGTACTGTCGTTAATTAACCGTTTATGGTGAATTGCTGTCATTAAGAAATGAACCGCTTCTTCTGAGAAGATGGAAACGTCACAGAAGGAAGTTCTAAGTTCAGTAAACAATGGGCAACTCATTGCAGGATTTCCAGTTTCTTGTGCCCCATAGCACTTTGGTTCCGAATTATGACTTACTGTGAAAACTGTTAAACCCCGGCGACATTCCTCTCTTGGTCAAACTGGGACTGGATTTTACACGCCTTTAGGAGCAGCTCCGCTAACAGCTTGTTATGCCAGTAATGTTACGTTGTATGTGAGTCCACCGCCATGTGTTTAAATGGAGCCAAGCTTTATTCAACTGGGGTTACATCCTTAATGATGGGCAATCCCTTGGCGATGACATCCCATTTCCTTAACGCGTGACGAGGTCAGACGCCACTGGGTCCACTGCGACTCGTTTTTTGGGCTATGAAGATGAGGCGATATAAAATAAAGTAAAATAATTACACTATAATTGAGTGTAAACCCTAGCATTACTCGTAACGGCATGTCGCTGTAAGAAGTTGCATTCGTGAAAGGATATATACCTAGTACCAAAGAAGCGCAATGTGAAAACTGTGTTGGACAACGTAATCTCTAGGAAATAATTTTGGCTAGATCATTATACATATATATATATATATATATATCGTTAAATATGTGCATAGGATAAGTGTAGGGAAACTTGGATAATGCTACCTAGGTAGGGCGAAAATAGCACGAAGAAGATAATACGTTTCCTTTTCACCTATTCTACTTGAGGTCCTTTCTCACCATGAAAAACATAGTGAAAACACTCGGTCTTCATGTGCCAACAGTGGTGCTAATTTCTTCAGCTCCAAACAATATATTACCTATAATGCAGGTTCACTGCACTCCAACCTACCTTAATTTCATTCTCGGAAATGCCACGCTTGAAGTCTCCCATGCAGGTGGAGAAAAAAGTTACCTGTTGCTTTATCTCCCCTTCGTATATTTTCAACATTCAACTGGGCTATGGCATCCGGATAATTTGCATTATTTAGTATGTTTTGAAAGGTGAAGCTAACCAATTATTAACTATACCTGTTATTCTAAACCTCCGCAAAACTTTTTCACACCCAATCATGTGACACCGCATAATGTCCGCTTATTTTGTTGAAAATTCTACCTCCTTATTTACTATTTCCTTTTATTTTATTGCTAATCTCTTGGTCACGGGTGGGCTGATCTCGTAAGGTGCTTTAAAGCCTCTAAATAACAAGTATACTAGGGAATATAAAATTGTACAGAAATTAAAAAAGCAGTCTAATCTGAACAGCTGAACCCACACTTTGTGGCATATGACATCAACCGGTGATCCTGGGCATCATGCACGCAAAAAATAATTACGAATGACGAAAGGGCTGACTGGCTTGAGTAACTACCTCACCTAAAAAGAACAAATGCTCAAATGATTAATCGAATCGGTAGTGGCCAGAGTACTTATAAACCACACCGGCACATGAACAGATGGGGCGTAGAGGTGTGGGTGAAACTCAGCAAGGGACTAATCCGCATGGAAGCAGGTCCCTGAGCGACGGTTCCACAGATGAGCGCATTACTTTGGTACACTTGTGGCATAGTAAAAGAACATCAACACTTGGTACAGCTGGAAGGAATTCAGTTGGAATTTGGCTAATCCGCTGTGTGGTCGGGTTGCTACAAGCAATCTTTACTGCGACCTCGTTTCACTTGTGGTGGACTTCAGTCATTCCGATCGTAAGTGATATATTGTTTATGAAGTCAGCCGTGAAGTATTGGGCCTTGATTTCCAACCCAGATCAGGCTATCTCCACTTAATAAGTCCTAACCAGGACGAAACCGCAGTCGTCGGGTGTCAGTGTTGGGATGAGCAACACAAAATTATTTTTCAAATTATTATTTTCAAATTATTTTTTTTCAAAATTATTTTCATTTCACATACGGTCATTGTGATCGGAATGATTGAGCTCTACTTCAAGTGAACCTAGGTCTCAATAGAGGTTGCTTGTAACAACCCGAACAGACAGCGAGTTCTATATTTCCAACTTCTAGCATCAACGCCTTTTCATGCTCCCTGGTTTCGCGAAAAATATAGCCAGAAAAATAGAGTAGGATCCTCCTTTCCCCCCCCTTTTTAGGCGAATGGATGAAGCGACTGATTTGTCTAGTGTCTACCACAAATTACTGCGTGCCATGGTTACTGTTTACTGGTTACCGGTTATAAGCAGCAAGAAGAGATATCTATGCGTAGCTGCACCCATTCTCACTCAGGTGATAAGAAGCTTCAAGTTGGATTGCGATGGGTACCTTTTGTATCGGCAAAGTGTTTGTCCAGGCATCTCTTGTATTTGGACACCGTATTTGCCTCAAATATATGCTGTGGCAGGTTGTTCCATACATTCACCACTCTCTGTTTGAAACAGAGATAATGGGCGGCGCATCAAATCGGGTACTAGAAGTTTGTACCGGTGCCCTCGTGTGCTGCTTGGTGTATGCAGATGCTGCAGTGGCCTCAACATAGGGTAGTCACCGAGATGTAAGGTCAGGTGCGTTATGATGTGGTCAAGGCGCAGTCGACTATAAGCTAGGGTGTAAAGCCTTAGTTTCTTACACTGGTCTTCCTAAAACGTACCACGTAAATTGGAATCAGCCTAATATCCATATACTACACCCGCATAATCCTTTCTACCTCGTTCCGGATGATAGAAGAATACATGGGAGAGCCAAGCATTATCAGTATTATTGTGTAATGCTAAGGCCTACTAGTTTTTTGCGATTCTCACCTTTAACTTCTTATTTCTTTCAGGTCCACGATTGCGTTATCGGCAGACCAACGGACCCAATGTTTTGAGAGAACCCAAAGACGTTAATGAATAACAGTAGCATTGTTTTTTCTGTGCTTCCTATTCCTGTTGTTGTCAACTGATATTCTGATTTGTTCAAAACTGGTGAATAATTTTTAGGGAATACACGCTGCTGATCTAAATTTGCGTTCTTCCGTGCTCCTCCTAGTATGATAGACATTTGACGGCTTTCCTACCTCACTTTCGGACGACTGCGCATTACAGTTTTAGTGACAGAGGTGAGATGCGAAGAATAACGTCACGTACACAAAAACTATAGAAGGACGAACGAGTGTCATGTGCCACAGTACAAAGAAACTTTGGCAGTTGTCTCTTAGCCGCCTTCCAGTGTTTGACGTTCATATGAAGTTGTGTACATGGCCTTAGAAGATGGAAATATCCGCATCCTGTGTCGTCGAATAGTATAAACTCAAGATGTTGATGAACGCGCTAAGTGATTGGGTGCAAGAAATCCTGCTGAAAACAGACCTTCCCAATGAGGCTTCATGTTGAAGCAAATTTGGTATCAGCTGGAATCATTTTTCCTGATAGGAAACATTGGTGCGCTGCTCGTACGACATTCTGAAAGAGGTCGTGGAGGGGCATTTAATTAGCGGGTTCATTTCTATGCTACGTTAGGGTAATCTCATTCAAACAATTCCAACCTAAATCAGCCTACAAGGGTCCACGGAGCCTGTGCTACTTGTTATGTTTCGAATGTTGCTGTCGTGTCGTTGAACAACTCGAATTCAACTAATGTGCACTATCTCATCGTACGGATCCCGAGAAGCACTTGATTTATGAAGACCTTCAGAGATGAGGTGCAAAGCCAACGGAAGCAGGAATAGCTGGATCAAGCTGGGACGCACTTTGCTTGTGGCCTCTCTGGGATAAACTTCGGTTGCGGGATGATGTAATTTGTTCTCACTCTGGGCCGAGCCACACACACAGGTCAGTGATACCACAGTATAAAGTCTAGTAAGTGCTTGAATGATTGCATACAGAGTTAGGGCACGCAGGGCAGCAAAAGCTGCGTAAGCGGCGTGCTTGTACTATTGGTAGTCCTAGCAGCTTCCTGTTATCTTAAAATTAGCTAACGCCTGCAGTGAGTGCAGTCACTTCAAGCAGCCGCGCATGATGAATAGTGCTCCTTTGCAATCCATTGTAAGCGGGTACCCTAATGAAACGGTCGGATTGGCTATCGTTGGACCCCAACCAGTGACACCCTGGGGAATCCTTATCTACTTGTAATGGCCGATCATTTAACTAAGCGATGCGAAGCTATACCAACATCATACCTAGACGCCACATCAACTGTACAACTACTGTTTTCATTGGATAGCCAGTTGGGGTGTGTCTGAGCAGCTTCACTCGGATCATGGTTCGAACTTCGAGAGTGTAGCGGTGTCACAGATCTACCAAAATTTGGAATATCGGAAAACCCGCGCCACTGGATATCATCCCCAAGGTAACGACCATGTGAAGCGCACCAATCGATCACTGAAGGCGCTTTTAAAGATGTTTAACAGAGGACGAAAATCCCAGCGAATAAGACCTCGTAATTCTACGTTGTCTTATTGTTTACAGATCGATTGTGCATAATACAACGGGCAATTCCCCGCAATTAATGTCAACTGGAACTGCATTGAGAGTACACATCGATCTGTCGGTTACCAAAGTCGCTCCTAATTCGCATATTGCTACTGGCTTTGCGGTTAGCCAACTTCAGGAACTGGTCACTGCAAATTCATTCATTATCAACTGAGCACTCAAGAACGAAGTGTAGATGTCATTTGGAATAACACAATCAAAGGTTACATGAGTGCCCGCTGTAGTCTGGGCAGTAAGTATTATTGCACACTCCGACTCCGCCACAGTGTATCCCACCTATGTTACATAACTAATCGGGTGATCCATGTATAGTCCAAGAATTTTACACTGAATGCACATGTCGTATCAGTGGACTGACTGCGAATCGAGATTGATCAGCTGTTGTTTACGTCATCCGCTTGAAGCTGGCGACCCTCAGCACACTTAGATTCTCGTCGGCCAAGAATCCATTCACAGACAACGATGCATCACATGCAATAACAGAGGCGGAGGCGTCAACAATAAGAGAAAACCATGGATTACATAATGGATTTGGCCTCGACGGCGACGCTTTTCAAACGTCGAGGATAGTGTAATGCTGAGGTCTACTTGGTATTTTGCACTTCTCACCTATAACTTCTTGTTTCTTTCAGGTCCACGGTTGCGTTATCGGCAGAACAATGGAAGCAATGTTTTGAGAGTACCCAAAGAAGTAAATAAATATCATTCGACTGCTTTCCGTCTTCGCTTTCGGACGACTGTGCATTACAACTGAGAGCTAGATGCGAGTTGCAATAACTTCGAACGAAGTGCTGAAGCTGCACCCGAGCATACGATGACCGTCTTGGTGTAGCCTATTCATGTTTTCCACGGACTTCAGTTTGTAGCATGAGGGTATATGTATATATAATGGACTGAATTTATGTCATACTTAACCTAAAAGTACAAAATAAGAACGAGGTTAAGCCAATATCAAAGCACAAATAGCATTTAGAGCCAGACAACGCAAATGTGAGCTTGGTACAAGAAAATGAGTAGCTTAAGTAGTATTGTGGTTCGCATCAGGGAATCATTGAGCGGAACTTAAGTACTACAATACAGAACGTTTGTATTCTTATACAATTATTCTGCAATCACCAAGCACACCGACGAATATTTCTTAGGAGCTTAGATATAAGCCGTTCATCAAAATAAGACCATAAAATATAACCAAGGATAGTTTAGCACGCCAAACACGTTGTGCATATTGATTGAAAACTTGTAGATCACAGCGGTATCTCTAACTCTCTGCTATTCTCGAGCACATGTTTACAAGTTGTAACATTAAAAGCCGTATTGTCAAACGGTGTTCTTGTTTTCAGTGGTCGTCGCGGCAAGACAGTGACGAGTACAGTTATAAAAACAGAGTTTACATTACATAATGCGTTGCGTATTTAAAAAGCAGTAAATTACTGACTAATGCACTACATTTTATTATCAGAAATATTGGCATGAGAGGATGGGAACCTTTTAGGCTGTTCAAAAAGCAACTACAACGTTCGATTTCCTGAGTGTAAAGAAAATCCTTAGCAGATTTTAGGAGATAAACTTAAAGTATTATTTTGGGGATGAAGCTGAGTCAAAGGATTGTGTTTTTCATAAAACAAATACATAACCAATGTGTATCACACCACAAGTTCATAGGAAAGAAATAGAACGCAATTAAGCAAAGATCTTTTTGCAGCTCTCGAGTGATTGGAATTATTTGAGAGAATGAATTCAGAAGCATATAAATTGCGTTGAAACTATTCATCAAGTTACCCACCTAGTTTAGATGTCACGTCACTGAATTTTCCCCCATGAAGTTGTAGGCATACAGATTACTGAACCGTTTTACCAAATTTTTGCGCACTTGCTCGGAGTTTAATTGCCAAATACGAAGGAACTGCTAGAATGATGACGCTCAGCACATTCCTTTGGTAGCCCGAGTTATTGGTACAGGTATAGACCTATATATATGAATTTAAATTAATCTCGTTTTATAAATCCATGGAACTCACTACATATGTGGCTACAGTTAAGAATAATAACCTATGATAATTAAATGTGTCCTAGAAAACTACAAGACAACGCTGTAGTCAGAACAAAGTTGGTTTCAAAGCGTCTAACAAACTTTGCTTGTACAGCCGGTGTAAAAATATCTACGAAGCTGCATCTACATATGTGCAAATCGCCAACGAACTGACACCGAAGCCTTGTCAATGATTTCGAAACATATCGCTCTGCCGTATAGGATATGAAGGGAAGCGTGCTTGCCCACAGCACATCATGTTTGCCAAAAGCCTACACTGTCAAAATCAAAAGACGACGTGGGAGCATAGAACTGTTGTATGAAATTGAACTTCAAACCATTTGGTAATTAACAAATGTAAAACATGGACACGGGAACAAAAACAGCATATAAACGTTTCTATTCAACGTGGCAAAGTTTAGCACATATGGGTGAAGAAGGACACAACTTCGACCGAAATAATTCAGAGATTCTGAGTTAAGTCGGAGGAAAATTTATAGGAAATCGAGGAAGTATTGTTAGCTTCGAATAATCCAAACAACATGTGCATCGATATTAAACCCGTACACCAACCACTGTGATTGATAAAGCTTAGGTGAGTGAAAAATGCCAGCTCCAAGGTATACAATCTGTCACTCGAAGTGTAAGCATGACACAGCGTCAGTGACGTAGCGACGGGGTGGGGGACGACCCGTCCTTGGCGGCATGGGACAGGGGGAGGCATATTGATACTAAGTGTAAACTGCAACATCTCCAAATAAGCTGAGAGTTGAGTATTAAAAGATTGCACTGGAGAGTCAAAACCTTGATGATTAAATTGACATTGTAAACGGCGATACTTGGGCGACATAAACAGGGCGTTCTGGGGATTATCCAATTTAGAGATAGGAAGCCAATAGCAAAATGCCCTCTCGGGATTTGCAAAGAAAAGAATAACTATTTCGAAAATGGATGGTGTATTCTGTTTCCGGAAAGGCCATGTTTTGCTTCTGGTATAGACATTTGGTTACGGGACAATCTAGTTTTTCAGCAGATAATGTTTTCAGGTGGTGGTAGAAATAAATCTAATCGTATTTGAACAAGAAACCAATAATCCGCTTGCTCTGGCGTTATTCAAAAGGAAGGAACCAGATATATGGCTAGTTGCAGGAAAGGCAATAGGCAAAGTGGATAAAGCACTAAAGAAGATGAAAAGCATGAACTGGCGTGAAATATTGGATCTCGTCCGGTTTATCACCAAGCTGAACCTGATGCTGCGTGATCCCGGAGAATCCATGAAGGATGAGAAAGAAGGCCAGGAAAATAGGTGCTTTTTTTAAAAAGTGATACATTTTTGATCATGTATGAAAGTGAGCCTCGTGAACATTTGGTGACGGTCTAGAAGAAAATATTAACATGTTATCCATCCCAGAACTTTAAAAAAATTTCTACACATTTTGGCATAGCAAGGGAGGAAAAAAAGTATACACTAAATCAAGGATAACAAGTATGTTTCGTAATTTTTCATAGCACATAAAAGGTAAATCCAAAAATCAGATGGGGGACGTGTTGCTTTATATAACGGTGTATGAACCCAAGTTCTATGTGGAGACAAGCAGTAAAAGCGCAGAGGAAATACCTGGACGGATATTAAGATAACTGAAGAGGTGTGGAATTCAGCTTGGTCGCTTTCGCCAGGAATTTGTTATTGCTATAATTATGACCGTTTACCTGTAGGGTGCCTATACACGCATCTGTGAAATCAAACTAAAAGCAACATTTGTGCCAATCACAAACCAATCCATGAATCTGGCCTTTGCTCATGCAGCTTCTGCGTCGGTCCACTATTACATTTTGTCGTAGTGTACTGCTTTTTCTCTTTCTTTCCCACATCCATATGTTGTTGGAAAATCTCGATTCAAGTACCTGGTGTAATTATAAAGAAAGTCGCAGAAACTAGATGGACTAATCGAGAAGTTACTGTACATATCATGGAATAGAAAATCGCGGTTTCTCCTGAACAACTCACAGAAGAAGAAAAAAATGCAGTCAGCAGATCTGCTGTCTCTTTAGTTATCATCTCAGTACTGTCGCTTCTGTTTATTCGCTTCTCATATTTTAAACAAATCTTCGCCCAGAAATTCATGACGTATATATATATATATCATCAACAAATGGACTAAACCCGTAGCAAAGCTTAAGTGTTATGAGTTGGACTTATTATCATGTAGAGAAGATAGTGGTCAGTGCAACGGATGAACCAAAAACTGCTCTGCATTTGTGATAATCATGGGTCATAGAATACGCCACAAAAATCGGTTGGTTCGTGAAAAGTATTTAATACCATCATGGGATTTGAGACTGAGATAAAATAGAAAACGTCGTCTATCATGGACAGTTCGACATGAAATACGGCGTAGATTTCAGAAAATTTATGAAGTGGCGAACCAATATGGTTTACGTACACCCTTAAATCTGCATGATGGATGCAATGATTGCCAGATTTACAAAGCTGACGAAAACCTAGAGCGCAGTACTTTCTGAAAATTTAGGAAACGACAAAAATAAAGCACTATTTATACTTTGAGATTCAGACAGAAATATCAACCTGGGGAATCTGCATTTGATATTGTCATCTTGCTGTGTGCATTTCTCCTTACCGGAGTTAGTAGCAATGCCAGCTATGAGCGCTGTTTGTCAACACTCAAAACATAACAAGAAATACGCTAATTGCTAAGAACTTGGCAGATTTCCCCATAAAGAGTGAACTAGGCGATTGACTGAATTTTGTTAGTGTGATCCATAGTTTTGTGGTGAGTAAAGCACAAAAAGTGTGTTCGTAACATTTTCACACGAGTACTGCAACAATACTAGTGCATACACCTACAGCAGCAGTCTAAAGCAAATGTTTTGCTTGTTGTTATATTGAACGAAATAATAAAGAGCTGTTTCGCAATTGTAACAGTTGGGAGAATCACAACCGCCAACTTCCGCAAAAGTAGTGCGAACGCCGCTGGCGATGAAAGCAGTTGTTACGCCAGTGCTCATCGCAAACCGGAATGCTGTCACTGGAAGTAATCCAAGTTGGAGATTCCCAATCACCTCTTAACATTTCTGAGACCGATGCAGCGTACAATGCGTAACTAATCGGAACATGCCAAATTCCATGTCTCCAAAAACCTACATAAGGAACAAGCAAGTAGGTGCTGACACGTATGTCCTGATTTGCCTTACAGCAGCTTCTTTCACTAAATTGCTAACTTCTAAACACCGATATGGTCATTTCAACTGGTTCCGAAAAATGTGTAATTAATTGCCTTGCTTGATGAACCTCGCGATGAGCACAAAACGTCAGTTTTAGCCACTTCGAGTCACATTTGAAATACACCTGGAACTCCTGAGAATCTGTGAGGCAAATAGTGAGGAGCCAATCCGTTACCAGTAAAATGCTGCGAAGTAAAAGGAGCTACAGCGTATTTGATATCGGCAGCCAATGTGCGGTTCTTTTCAAGCATACTGGAAACTGCATTCAACTATGCCATTGCAATTACTAATCTCGGTTTAGATTGTTCAGATGTACTGCCAAGACTAGATGGCACCACATTAACAACCCCTAGCTTTGCACAATACTTAGGTTGATTTGTGTGCGCGTTATTGATGATGTTTCGAAATCGAGACGAACTGCACATTTTCAGCCGTGAGATGAATGCTACGATGGATTGTCGGTATGTTTTGAGCCGGACATAGTAGGCAAGCACGAATCATGATAACAACTATTTGATATTTCAAAGTTGCCACTCCTAGTTTGAAAACGCCTTTCATTTTTGTGTCGTAGCTGATGAATACCGCTTGTACAGCGTTTCCATCTCCCATCAACCAGTACACCTTCCAAATTAAAGTGTTTGCCTTTCAGGAGCACTTTAGATAAGAAAATTTATAACGTCCTATGGGGTCAGATTGATAGAATAGGATGGTGACGCAGTTCCTGTAAGCCACATCCACGGATCGCAGCTTTTGGTTCCTTAGCTGCATGAGCCTATGTGCTACGGTACAGTAAGGGAACAACGGTTCTCAAACTTCCTCCACTTGTTTCTCTAATACAAACTTTGACCTTTGACCAAATTATTTCCATGAATACATGATGGTTATCCCATTTTGGTATTCGGTCAACTAAGCGGATAACGCTAACATCATAACAAATTACACAAAAGATCATAGC
Organism: Dicrocoelium dendriticum; assembly: GCA_944474145.2. Lineage (NCBI taxonomy): Eukaryota > Metazoa > Platyhelminthes > Trematoda > Plagiorchiida > Dicrocoeliidae > Dicrocoelium > Dicrocoelium dendriticum. Next base: position 248,042,140 of record OX104063.1, on the reverse strand, counting down.
TGCACATAGCTGGTTTGAATTTTGGAAAATGGCAAAACCTGGAGCGACAAATTCTTGGATTTTTTGTTTCAGGATCAAAACGTTGAATCTGCATCCTATACTCTTCTTCAATTGCCAATTAAATTGGCCCCAGCCACTGTGCATGAGTTCAGGTCTTCCTACTCAAGATCAGACACAGTTGTACTTCATTTGTGATTGAGATATTTTGGCAAGCTACGCAAACATTTTTGAAATATTCAAATGTTTCTGAACAATCTTTTCGACAATTGCTAGTCAATCCTAATTTTACGAGCTATCTTATGTCGATCTTGCGTTATTATATTCACCACGGTAGCATCGTTTGCCTCAAAGGATCGTCCATATGTCGTTCTTATCGTCCTAACTGTTGGAACGATGCCGTTCCTTGGTAAAATTCGATAGCTCAAAATTTGACGGTTGTATATGAAGAAGAGTGCTTCTGGTTTGCAATCATCATACCTGCATGTGTTTCTTGAGGAGGAATCTTACTAAAGATTAAAGAGGTTTTTCACGCCATGTGCTTCAGTGTTTGGTTTGCTTCAAACATGATAGGGTACCCATAAATTTAAGAACATCTAAAATAAATGAGAGTCGCTAGCACAGCAAACTTGGCGACATTGATGGACTAAGGTAGGTTAGTAAACAGGTACATTAGGAGTTATCAACACCGTATTTCACGATCAGTCGAAAAACGTATCGAGCAACTTCTTAAATGAGACAAAAGACCCCGGTTACATAACAGCGTCTCGTATAGTTCGTTACTAATCTTTGTATTATGTTTATTTTGTTTCGACCATTACTTTGCAACAACTTGGTAAAACAGGTTTTTGGACTAAGATTAAAAGTGAGCACTTCCACTTGCTTGTAGTATTCAGATGCCTTGACTACAAATTATGCTACATAAATAGTCGGAGATTTCATACCAGAGCTATACCAGTTAAGGGGTTTTAAATTTCCAAAAGTGTAATTCACTCTTTGAAGTACCAAACAAGCGATCCCTTTAGGTAAAACAACGTTCACTCCCAAATGTTAACCTAGCCAAGTGTCTGCGTACGCAATTGAGCATGTATTACCCTCACTCTCAACTCCGGATCACGTTGCGCATACCCCGAAATTCTTACAAATGAGTCGACTATGTGTCGAAAACTTCATGGCTTAACATCTAACAGATTGACACAAACTGGTTTGACCGTTGCATATCCCACTTCTAGTTGAAAAACAAGTCAGTATTTTCACGAACCGCCACGGGGTATGTGACAAAAAGCGGCAATTTAGTACTGTTGTACGTTCAAAATCAAATAGCTAGAACAAACTTTTTGGATAACGGTGGATTGAATGTTTAACAGTTATTCTACATAAGCAAAATTTTTTGCACCATGCGTCACACCTATGCAAACGTTCTTCCTAGCGTTCCCCTTACTTGTTCCATTGTGGTCACTTCCCTCACATTTATCTGTGTCCAAGACGATTATTCATTCCATCGAAAACTATTGTGTACTTTATCCCGAGCACATTTGATAGGTTTAAGGATTTAAAACTGCCATATTGGGAAGGGAAATGTTACCACTGCCCCGGTTTGCTATTCTAGTTGCGAGGCCATTGTATGGCCAAATAGTCTTTAATGGCAATGCACTGTCTGGTTGACCCGGCAGTAACTAAAGGTATATTATTCCGACTCCATTTATATTTGATGTAATGAGTTGAAACAATAAAACGAAGTGATCGTCTCTAATAATTCGCTTGATAAACTCCTGTTATGGTTACTCCTTCCCGTATCCTTCTCAGACTTTCGGTCCCGGAACAAAATGACCCTGTACAACTGACATATGTTTTCTGCGGTTTGAAATACCTGCCGACAATCCACACACAGTGCCGGAAGGTGTAATCGAGGCACCAACTGGATATAACAAAGTTGTTTTGCTTCAATCCAAGTCTAATTTATAGGAATGTTAACAAATTCCGTATAGTCCACTGATACATATGGACAAGCTCAAATGGCACAGAAGCAGCCAAAGCACCCACGTATCAATTACAGAACGCGCCACTATTTTGTGCAGTTCCAAACATATTGCGGCACAACCATGGCTTAACCACTTCCAATTCAATGCAATGATTGTGCTTAGTAGATCTGTCCATGCGTGAGTACAGTTCACCTCGTCAGGACAACCTAAACGTCAAATCTTTAAAAGTGATAACCATAAGCTTAGTTTAACCGCTGACTCGGTTGTGCTAGAGATTGACGAGTTGCAGGTTCCAACTAAATGGAAGCGTGGATTAGTTACTCTCAGTTGCATGGGCACAATCATACTGCACGTGCGAACGAATGTTCAGTAACTCGTAATGCGGAATATAATACATTCATGGAATCTGCTTTGCTGGGGCACTCACTGGACATTTGGAATGATTCAGTATCAGCATGCAGTAACAGGAAAACTTCAAACAAAACCACACATGCGCAAATAATTTTTTAACTCATCTATCGATTTCGGTGGAGGAATCGACGCGGCTGCCTTGGATTCTCCATGGATTTAACCTCATGTATCACATTATTGTTTTACACGAAAGTTATCTCGCGATGCTCGTGCAGGGCGATCTTGTACTCAGGAGACAGGCAGATAAAGTAGTGAAAACATTTAGCAAAATCTTGTGCCGTATGCGGTGTTTGGCCGGCCTGATCCCACCATCTTTGCGTAAATGCCCAACCACTACATCAGAATGCATTTATGATATACCATCTAGCGGTGGCATACATTAAAAAAATCATAACCACACTGATCTGGAAACTCCATAACGGTGGGTGAACACAAAGTTTATGCTAAAGGCACCAGGAGCTTTACTGTGGAAAATTTCGTCATCTGCAGGATGATGGCATTTTAATGTATTAGACCCCAGAATCCGGTCATGCACCTGTATGACTAAGCTCCCATTCGGTAAACTATGCATGGAGTGTTTCCTTTCCAAAACTAGCTAGCCAATTAACTCTCACCACCATTTAATTCACAACATCATTTCCGTGATCCACGTAGAGTGGTTCAATGCAGCAATATACTAATTGCTGTCGAGACGTGTTCTGTTTGCAGACGCACGCTTCATGAAGCATGCATTATCTAGTTTCAGTTACTATGTGTCGATTATTAACTACGCGTGCAGACACTCGGTAGAGTGGCCGACATAAACATATTCTTTAAAGATTAACAATGGGCTATATTTAGATGGATGGAACAATCGGTTTTTACATTGGGAGAATGTAGGATTTAAAGCAATAATCTAAACTCCCTTCGATTGACTCTAACTAAGTAAGCGTCTGATTGAAAGGTTTGGAATAACCACGGAATTTGAGCTCGGGGGTGCACACGCGTCGCTTCGTAAACGAACACCTCACCTTCTCCTTGTCTACTCTATTACATTTTGTCAAACAGCTGACCACTTGTGCAGTTTTCTAAGAGGGTCTGGCTCAGGCTTTTAAACGCGTACATCTAATATGGATAAGCATCAATGACCTGTAATTAACAATGTTACGCGCTTCCAATTTTGCTAGGCTAGAGTATTGCACAACAAGGTCACAAAAAGTATGACAGTTAGCAATTGGTCCACGGTTTAGTCTGGGCAACAGTACTGTCATGTTCACCTTTCTCGCGCCTGCGTGATGACGTTACGCAAGAGCGATAAACTGCAAACATTCCAGCCGTGAGACAAAGGATTGTTAAGCCATGCATCCTCAACGTTATGTTTGCTTCAACAATAATCACCTGTAAACACTTCATAAGGTCCTGTTTGGTTTTGGAAGCGTAACGCTCTAATCTGGAGCTATCAAAACTGTTAGGTTGGACAGATCATGTCGCTTCTGCGAGATAACTGGTGAAATAGTTTATTTGATGCCAAATACCATTTCTACCTAGCATTGCTGTCTACCTGTATCTGTCACAGTCATTTGTCCTTACAATTGGACTTGCCCAACTAAAGACACTGAATCAGGAATAGGTTTATAATTCCAAATGCCAAAAGCACTCTAGCGACTGCCGGACAAGCAGTACTTGTCTAACGACCCACGTTTTAAGGCTAAATGTCAACGCAGTTCCATGTCTATGTGCTTTGGCGCTCGGGTGCAATTCCGACTCCAAACCCCTGTTCACGTGAACCATTCCCCCAAATCAACAAGTGAGTCACCTATTTCGCGAGCATTGTATGACTTAACATTCTGACAGGTTGACATAAACCTAGTTGATCATAAGATTATTTATGACAGTTCCAAATCGCCTGCAATTTTGCGAATGTAATGAACCGAAGTCCGCGAAGGGAGATTGCAAAAAGGATAAATGACTGTACATTCTCTAATGTCACTGGTTTAAAATAAAACGGTCACATCCGTCATCAATGTCTTATCAGTGATCCTAGGTAAACATTAGTTCGAACAAAGGTCCGACAAACATGTATGTATAAGTTATGTTTTCAGGTCCAGGCAATTTATTCCATGCAATACGCAATTCGTAACGTCTCTAGACTCGATTTATTTACCACTACTACAGCCGAGATCCTTTTTATCGTGTTTAAAAAATTACCCACTTGAGATTTCAATAACATGTAGCTCTATATTAGATGGAGATAGCTAACTTGATTGTGAAACATATTTAGGTATAACTTCAGGTATTCTGCAAAATCGTGACATCCGGCAAAAATTAGGAAATGGCTACTGAACAGATTATTCGATCTCATCCGTATAATTGTTTTATTGACGCAGCTATTGGTCAGTTTTCCATTTCCACCAATCGAATTATTAAAAACATGTGTTAAGAGTTAAGAAACCACAAATAAGGAAAAACAGTGGTATTCGTGAAATTCCCCAAAGTAGTTATACTTATTGCTGAGGCAGATATGATCATTGGACGGTGTCAAATTGATCATTTTCTGGCCCTGACAATTGAAGCGTTTCCATCGCGACCTTACTTAACCAACCCCTTACCAGTGACCCACAAATTCTGACCGGATTTCCAATAATGGAATAGCTCTAGCTGTACCCCGGCGTTTAGTTACGTTTAACTCCGTTTCAATTGATTCTGAAAGCCCTCCCCTCCTCCTCTTCGAGATTTCTTCGCCTTACATGAGGAGTGACTCTGCAATTGATAATCTGAAACCAAAATACCTCTTCTGTTTCTTTGAGACACAGCTAGTGAATCGCATGCACGTTGATGGAGTAACCAGCTTTTGACTAACACAGTGTTGGCAAAGTGGAAAATCCTGCGGTCGCATATTCGGGACCTGATATGGATCCGACAAGATGAAATTAGTGCATCCAGAGTATCCACGTCACTCATGCATTACTTTTACAGTCAGATAAGGCTTGAACACTCCACGGGTTCTTTGCTTTCAAATTTCTGTCCCGTGGTTGGGTGTTACAAATTGGTTGATCGATGGAAGATGCACTATCAACAAAAAACAACTCCGTAGTCAAAATATTTTCCAGCTTTGCTTTTACGTGGTTAGCAGTCAGACTTCTTCGATTGCCCCTTTTCGCTTCTTCTTCTTGTCTTGGCTTTTGCTGTTACTGCCCCCTTATAGGCAATTGTGCTGTACTGTTCAGAGGGCTGGTAATCTCTTCACCACAAGCGCAATAAACAAACTCAATGAAGACAATTAGTTATCAAAATATAGTAAACTTTTGACGCTTGCCGGAATAACTTGTGCAGGTAATACAACAATGTCTCCACTTGCACCGATATCAGTTTCACTATGGGCATGATCCATTTTCCCATTGAACATTTCAAATAAATACACAAGGTATTTTTATCGTAAAGTACAAAGATCTTGTAGCCCCGTTACCATGGTTTATCGGGATTATATTGCTTCAGACTGGACCTTCCTTGGAATGGGACCATTTTCTCGTAAATTTCTGAAAGCTAGTCTTGTTAGAAACCCCGAAAGTTTAAAATCTATGCACAAGAATATCATTATTACGACGACGAATCTAAGCACATTGTCATTCATATGCTACCATTAGTACCGGAAGTAGAGAAAAAGGCGCACATCACTATTGCTGATAATTTCTAGGATCTTCATCTCAGATAATTCAATCAGGTAAACTGCCAATAACAGTGAGTAATAAGCGAGTAAACATTATTTGATTCTGCTTAAATTATCTTTAATTTTGCAAATGTTCTATAAACGTTAAACCGAAATTGCCGTCAAACACACGTTCATACTTACTAATTTCAAGTTGTTGTAACTTCAAATAAAATGCAAAGTACGGTGAACTTTCATACAAATAGAATCCAAGGTACGTCCCCAAAATGCAAACTACAGCTCTAAAGGAAAATTTGTGAACCTTAAATTGCATTTGTGAAGCAAGTGGTTTGAGGCATTTTCGTCAAATACGGCTTTAAGAGGCTGCGCAGTACTGCTGACCTGATATTGACTGGAGGCTCTAAACAACGTGGTTTGTGTGTGTGGTTTCTGTACAAGTCAAGTTAAGTCAGAAACTTTTTTGCACCTAAGAAATGTGAGTAACTGCCACAGACACACGTCCTGAGCAAATATGTTTAATGAGAGAAAAAATGGTAGGAGGGAATGTATGAAAAGCAGTTGTTTACTGGCGCAGACAATACCGCTGAAAATATTCCCCCACTAATTCTTGTTTGAATAAACTTTGCTCGGATAATGCTATCAATATTGGCGAAAGTTCCGTCGCCCAATTACACACTTATCGCAAATGGTTTCTGATTCGCACGATACTTGGCCTTGGTGCATGTTAAAAGAACCAAATGGTTGTACAACAGCACATCAGCGTCTCCCAGCATTGGTGTCCGTAGTTCCAAAGTGCACAATTGGGGAAATTAACCAGTTAACGTTTATCACGATAAAGCCATTAGATTTGGGATCACCTGAAAAAGAACTCTGGAACCTTTCTGTGACCACTTCGGTCCAACGTGAGTGCCAGTACGAAAGTGCACGTTTGGCACCTTCTACCACCACCACGCAGCATTTCCATAGTAACATGAATTTCTGGCGATGTAATGTAGCTGTCAAAGTACACGTCTGTATTCATTTCCAGACTCCTGATATGCGCCCGTCCTCTAAATCTGCTCGATCCTGCTGAAGCTATGCTGTTAGTAGCTTTCGTGAAGGCTACAAATCTGTCCTTTGCTGTGTTTCCGGTTGGGAGTCAAACGAGCACCACACTCTCGATCCATATGTATCGTGTGCTTCGAAATGACCGCCTGCAACTCATCCTCATCATCCACCGCATTACATCAGTCATTTGAACTGATGCTTGGCTGTCGTGCAACCATGGTAACCTACGGAAGGAGTAATAATAAGGGAAAGAGAAGGGGGAACTACTTTAAACCCTGGATGCGCTGAGCAAACATTCAGTGTCAAAGCATTCATACCTCGTCAAAACACACCATGACAACATCTGGTTATCATGCGAGGATAGGGAGGAATAAAGAAGACAAGGTCTTTGAACTTTTCGCTTGCTTGCTTCTTAAATGATCGTTATCCCCTCCCAATAACTCATCACAAAACGCACTTCTAACAGCTAGTCCGACAAGGACACGGGAGCAGGTGCACCACTGGTGACGTTTATGGGCCATGTCCTTAACGTCCCTAGCCAAGCACAAGGTGGGTCATGTGGACTCCAGCCTGGAATGTTACGCAGACCGACAGTACCCAATTTGGTCGTCCGTGCCTTCATTTCCCACTGCCTAGTTAGCCCATCCACCGCGAGCCTTGCGCAATCCAAAATCTGGAGGACTAAACAAGGCCCTTCTAGGTAAGCTGTGACGAGACATACCTCGTACGTGCGAAAGCTAACGCAACTTATTCAGTGCTATCTGTTGTTCTAAAGAACAAGCCTGATTATCAATTCCTAGTACCCGCCTACATACTTTACCGTTGCGGACACTCTGGCACGCAGGCAGCAACGGTGGAAAACTTGAATGCGCCTCAGTATGAAGGGGCATTCTCACTTACATAGGTTAGGACGGCCCTCAATGTGGTTTTGTAAACACGACCTTTCAGATGGAGGGGAAGAAATTTCTGTCGCCACAGGTGTCACAGATTCAAAAAGACAATTCCAACTTTTACAATTTGTGAAACGGCTTGAGTGCTTCTTCGCTCGTTGTTCCTCATGCAGCTGCCAAAGTAAGTGAATAGATCGACTACCTCGAGTTCTTCGCCACCAAGTGTAAACTGGTCCTCAATTGGCTGGTAGGCTTGCAAGAACACCTTTCAGATTGAAGATGCGAATTGCATGGTAAATAATAGGAACACGTTATAGAGATTTTCAGGGTTTAAACGGCCGTCCTAAAACTTTTAAACGGCATAAGAATATCGTCCGCATAATCAGGACCAACTAGCTGTCCAGTAGGCAGCATCATCTTACCAGGTACAGACTGCCTCCGATCCCCTTTCCACGACAACTGCGCAACCGGTTGCATTTGGGTGCAACATGCTAGAGTTCGCAAGCGCAATAACTCCCTGAGCTCCATGCGTTTTGGCTAGGTTGCGGAGCATGCACCTGCTGTGACGCAGTCGAATGTATACATTACCAGTGTACCCTTATATGTGATAGAAAACTACCAATGGACACGGACGATGGTATATAATGGCATCCATTTAGTCCAGTTGGAACTGTCCGATGATTGAAGGTGATGAAGAAATTGACACAAAGAGCACACTTATACCGGACTGTCGCTGTGACTATCAATGCAAAAGAGAATTTGTAACTTGGCAGCATAACACATCGTTTTTATGGCTTCTTTCATTTTTTGCAAAACAACTCTCACCCGGTACTTCAAGATATGATACTAAATTTCGTCACGCACACGTGAGTAATGGCGTGTTCTCTAACTGTCCCCTGTTTAAGCATCTGAAAGAAATATATGTTGAAATTACCCCCCAAAAGCTGTAAAACTTAAATGCCAAATTTGGAGCACTGCTTCGCCGATGACTATTTTATCGTACAAATGTTTTATTGGAACACGCGACAATCAAATTAACCATCTACATTGTTGTCTGTAAGAGAGAAGTAAGTTTAAATTTCACGTTGTTCTAACGCCAATTGGGCCGTTCTTTGCCAGCTCATTTTTGTACTTTACCTAGTTCGTACTTTAAAATTTTTCGTTCGAAATTAACAAGCTTCTACGACCGATAGCAACTGCATCACATTTGAATTTGTGTGGTTTCACTAGTGTATGCTGGTTTTGGAGCCGGAGCTTTAGAGCACACCATTTTTGCTGACTGCGTTGTTGATCTCACTTTGCGTGCATAGTGAATAGTAACAGTAGCGCCACTTGGTATTCATTTAAGCTATCTACTTAATCTGATAGAATTTTTATTAACTATTCGTTTTCGCAAACCCTTAAAGTGACTGTTCTCTTGAAATGGATGACTACTCCATGTTAAACATCTGCACCTAATAACACAAGTGAATACAAGTGGAGCAAGTTTACTATACTGGTTGTAACCGCAACAGTTTAGTTAAACCGCATCAGTGGCTGCGCAAGTGTGAGCCTCAGTTGGTGTTCATAGTATAGCGTGTGAAGTGCAGCATTTTTAGCCATTCTCTTAATATGCATTTCCAACGAACGCTGACAATTACCACCTATCAGTTTGTCGGCACAACGAAGTGACACTCACCCGCGTTGAGATTAAGCAGGGGCCTTAATTCCCATTACTTACTGAATGTTCTCTTAACCTCCCCACGCCTAAGCTAACTCATTTACACCAATAGATTAATAAATGCGATTGCTCTTCTCTGTGGGATTTCTGCCTGGCTGGAAGATGCATTCACAAAATTATATGGCAATAACTTTCTTCCAATATTTGGGGTACGTCAACGTTTCTGCTGCATCTTTGTTACCAATTATGTAGACATTTTATCGCTGACACCTACTTTTGCTGGTTTATTATTAATAGTTTACATACTGTTACCGCCAATTACTTGAGATAGCTGCATTGATATTATAGGGAGCACATCGTGTATAAGACAACCCATTCGTAAACACTGTTTTCGGTTTCTTCGGCTTAATTTTTTGAAATTATATAACCGAATTACTAGTTATATGACAGGATCCATTAATGATCTATGTAACACTTCTTTCCGTTCTGCGTAGTGAAGACGCCATTAGTTCTGAACCTCGCTCCAAATTTAATTCGATTAGTATTTTGCTTTTGCTTAATCAAGTGGTAGAATAACAATGTTGTTGCCAAGTTACTTCTAACTAACTTCTTTCCTTTTAGTCCCAAAGCAATTTGCATTTGTCAAAAATACTTTAGCTATCCTGCATCAGTGCGCCACGCATAGATCACAAATTAATTGGCTTATCCGCCAGTATATGCATATATATATATATATATATCAACATAACAATAATGATGAAAAGGATAGTAAAATAGTTAATACTTTAAATATGAAAATAAGCACTTATCGTTTACTTCGCCGCAGTCCTGCGATGCTCTTAGATCCACAGCACCCACAGTTCACAACAAATAATTCCATGATAAACTCCAAGTGTAGGATGGAGACGTAGTGTTAAGTGACAAAGTGTAAGTGGATGGGTGCATCGTCCAACCGTCTTTTAAATACTGTTAGTGTATGTGCAGAGACGACCGATTCTGGGAGAGCATTCCACGGGTGACAGACATGGATGGAAAAGAAATCTCTGCGGCACTCCAGACGACTGTATTGTTCTGCGAGTTTTAATGAGTGGCCCCTCAGCTTTGTATTACTGCTGAGTTGCAGTAAAGGGCGGCACACATGATGTGGGTCTCGCTGAATCAAGTATGCCATAATCAGGTCGCCTCGTAGTCTGCGATGACTTCCACTGAACAATCCCAGTCGTCACAGCCTCTCCTGGTAGGAACGATTGCGCATTCCAATTACGTTCTTAGATGCCCGGCGTTGTGGCTGCTCCAGTGCCTAAAGGTCGTGTTTCAGCCATGGATGCTAGGCTTGAATTGCATATTCGACATGGAGGCGAACATACGCACTGCGCATTTGTCGAAATATGCAGCTGTTTATTTGTCCAAACGCCCGCCCCAACAGCCTCACGTGTTGGTTACCGATCTTATAGGCGTTTTCGGATTGCCTGGAGCAACCCAAGTCATCTTGAACCAGGACACCCAAGTCACGTTCGAGAGTTGATTGTTGTAGTATATTCGTTCCGAGTCGGTATGAGTAGCTGCTCTGATGTCGGATGGAAAGCACATTGCATTTACTGACGATGAAATGCAATGAGTTTTGGGTCGACCATTAATACACCGTATCTAAATCACTCTGAAGAACATGTTGGTCGGCGTTCGCCTGGATCCTGCGCCAGATTTTGATATATCGTTGGCAAACACTAAGATGTTTGAAGTGATTCCCTGTGCAAGGTCATTAATAAACAATACAAACAACGGTGGACCAACAACTGAGCCTTGCGACACACAACACTAGACTTTTATGGGGTCCGATAAAGAGTTCCGAAATCTGACCACTAATGGCCGTTGTAACAGAAAGTTAGCGATCCAACATAAAAGGGGGTCTCCGATCCCGTAATGCTGTAGCTTGGATAGTAGTATCCGATGGTCTAGACGGTCGAAAGCCTTGAAAAATCCAGATAGATCACATCAACACCTTCTCCAGCGTCAGCTGCTTCGGTCCAACTATTGCGTGCAATTAGCAAATTAGTTGTACATGACCGCTGTCGACGGAAACCATGCTGTTCAGGAGTGATGCGATTGCAGTTTCCAGATAGCACACCAGTGCACCGGCAACTATGGATTCCATAAACTTGGAGAGTATAGGAAGAAGGAATACTGGGCGGTAGTTGGAGGGATCAGTTCTGCTTCCACCTTTGTGAATCGGGCTTACTATTCCAAGCTTTTACATGGCGGGAACTTGGTTCTGGTGTAAGCAGCACTGGAAAAACCGAGCTAATGGTCCTGCCAGTTGGCTTGCTGCTGCTCCCAATGTCTCTGGACGAATTGTGTCGACACCCGGAGAGTTGTGTTTGCGTAGGGATGTCAAATTTGCAATACAGCCACTGCAGTAAAAGTGGTGTGGGTTAGTCCTGTCGAGCAGAAGACAAAGCTTGATAGATCGCTTGGTGGCAAGACTCTTTGAAACCTGCGGGCCTATTGCATCTGCAGCCAGTTTGCTGCTTCCACAGCCGTTCTAGTTGGATCATCAGCAGTCCTGAGTGGAGGAAATCCTTGCCTCACTTTTCGTAGGCTATTAACGTGCTTGAACAGCAGTTTGTGGTTAGCATTGATGGTTACTGCGATGTTCTGCTGATAGGCGGCTTTGTCTTCTCTTAACAGTTTAGTGCAGTGATTACCTTGGGCTACGTAGTTGTCCCACGTTTCTGGTGCTGGAGCTTCTCTGTACACTCGCCATGCTGCGTTGCGCACCGTCATCCATTTTCGAGTTCTGCTCCTAATGAAAGTAACTGATTTGTACTTATGGCAAGATTTTATCTCTGAAGCCTGTGCAATCAGCTGACTGAATTTCTTGACGAACCCGAGCCAGGCGACTTCCGGAGGTTCTTCTTCGAGGAAAGACCATATTGTGGCTTTGACTAGCTGGGCGAGTCAATCGTACCTTGTGATGGTTCGCACAGTCTCATCGTCATCATTCAGATATTCTGCATAGCAGACGACGTTGAAACTGATGACTGCGTGATCACTGCGACCCAACGGGCAGTCTAAAACCTACGCATCAATCATATGCTCCTCGTTGGTAGGCACTAGATCCAGCACAGATGGCCTGTCACCAGTTCTGAACCCAGTGGGCAAAGTGATGTGATTGTAAAGATGAACAGTAATTACTAGATCATGTAGATAGGTTTTGAATTGTTCTCCGATTGTGGTAGGGGCTTCTAAACAAGGTACGTTTAAATCCCCCATGATAAGAATGTGAGTGTACATTTGTTGTAAACTGCACCTTAAAGCAGCCGCTAGGTGGTAGTCTGTTTCAAGTGTTGAGTTAGGGGCGCGGTACACCAAGATAATAAGGCAAGTGTCCCTGCATCGTTACTGCAACCGGCACCAAAGAGAGTCGGGGAACTGCGAGTCTGAATTCTCCAAGGCCTCGCACCGTAAGTCGTTTCGGTAATACAGGATTATCCCTCCTCCTTTTGTGAGCCTGTCGTTCCGGATCAGCGACATGCCGGGTAGCGAAACTTCAGTGTCTGTCATTCCCGTGTGCAACCATGTCTCGGTGATACCAATGACATCATACGAGCCGGAAGCTTGGCGATCTTTCAGTTCAGCCAGTTTGTTAGAAAGTCTCTGAGCATTTGTATACAAGCAGGCCAGTTTCTCGGTCTTTAGGAGCCCGCAGAGAGGTGAAGCTGTCAAGTGTGGGAGAATGCTGACCGATGGGAGGTCGGAAGTTATTCGTTTTTTGATGGGTCAATGATATCTCGTTTGCAACTTGATTCGGCCAAGGTGCGTCCCAACATTCGTTTACACCTACGTCAGAGTTAATTAAATTAGCAGTCAAGTTACCCTCCTGTACATTCGTCCGTATGCTTGCTGCTTCAGTTGCTTTAGCAGTTGAGCCGTACAAAGTGTTTGCGACCTTGAACCGGATTTCGGAAGGATGATGTTTCCGATTTCTTCGCCATCGATCCCAAACATCCTTTGCTTGTTGCTCTGACTAAACCATAAGTTTTAAGATTCTAGTGCCGCATCCTCTATAATTTGGTGAGAGAGGTATCCTGGTGAGCGATAGTGCCAAAACATTATCCAAAGAAAGTGTTTCACGAATGAACCGCCACTGTTCTAAATCGTGCTTTCAGGTCTCTTGAACATCGTTAGAAGGATGTTCTGGCACTCCATGTATGAAGTTTGTATTTAGGCGGTCTTGCTTTCTTTGCCCCTCTTCGGTGTTTCGTTTTGGTTGGCGCGCGCTCCAAGGGCATTAGGATAGATACGTATCGCACAGGATACGTGTTTTAGCGCGCTTGCGGAGAGCAGAACGCAGCACAAGCAGGCCATATGTATTGATTGCGACCATTTAAACCAAGCGGGGCATCATTGCAGTATATAAGTGGCAATTGCGTGGCAATGTTAAGCCGACCCTGAAGCGTGTGTGTGACAACAGGTGGAAACTGACTGCGTAAGATACATACCGTATTTTTCGGACGATAAGACGCATTTTCAATGAACGGATCAAATTTTATAAATATAGCGCATCGGATTATAAGACGCATAAAGCGAAACAAATTAATCGGATATGTCAGGCTTAATTCAACTTATTACCAATAACTGTCAATAATGATCGCTTGTAACACACATAAAACACAGAAATATACACTCAACTTTTTCAACCCTTTCTCTTCTACAAATCCGTCAAATCCTTCATCTTCGTGTCTGAGTTTAACAGTTGGGCGATAACGGCATCAAGCAAGCCCGGATCCCTCTCGTCATCATCTGAGTCAGTCTGGTTGATGTTTCTTGACTATTAATTGAGGATTCAGGCCTTCGTGAAAGTTCGGATGAGAGTTGGGACCGATACTTTGGCCCAGGTATCGACGATCCATTGGCATATAGTAGCGTAAGTAGCCCGACATTGCCCGTCTCACTTCGTAAATGTTTGCCCACATTCTGTCAGCCAATGATTCCACGCGGCTTGCAATTGAACTTTGAACGCCCTGTTGGCACCAATATCTAGCGGTTGGAGATATTTGGTTACTCCTCCGGAATGACGGCAAGCTCCGAATTAGTTTTCTTCACTTGGCGTTTAACAGTTTCGGTGAGATGGGCGCACATGGAGTCGTAGATCTTTAAGGACGGAGATGTGTGGAAAAAGCAATCGGGTCACCTGACGTAAATTTCTTTCAGCCACTCGCTCATTTTCTCCTCTTCCATCCAGCCTTTTTTGTTGCTCTTAACGATGGCCCCAACAGGAAACCTTCCTTTCAGCAGTCTTCCTCTTAAAAATGGCCATGGGTTGTACTTTCTGGCCATTAGCCTGGCAACCGAGAACTACAGTGAAGGAGAATTTATCTTTCCCTGTGATGAATATAGGTACAGTACACGTTCCTGTTTTTTCAACAGCACGGTTCACGAGGATTCCAAAGCCGAGAGGAACCTTGTCTATGTTTGCGATGTGGTCTGGCTGGATCTTCTTTTCGGTGATCTTGTTCGTGCAGTAAGTGCGGAAGATGGCCAACATTTCTTCGCAGTCTATTGGCGTTTGCTGCGAGGTGGTAGTTCTTGTGCTGATGGAGCGATGACGCCTATTAATAAAACGGAAGCATCAAGAAGGACCTAATTGAAGGTCGTTCATCTTCATATCTCGTGCCATCGCTATTGCCTTGAATCGAATAAAGACTGTAGAGAAGCTTCTATCTGCTGTTCTGTGTTCACTAATCCACTGCTCCAGTTTATGTTCTAACGGTGGCTATCTTGCTTTGTTCCATCGGAAACGCTTCTTTGTCTTTTTACTTGATGCAGGTCATTTTCTTCTTCAAATTCCGTACGAATGATCAATTTAAGTTGAATTATTTCGCAGCTGTTCTATTTCCATGTTGCACTGAGTGGCTGATGGCTATGATTTTGAATTCCGCATTGTAAGCATGTATCTTAACAAGTGGTATTTTAGGGTACTATATAAGGCGCGCTAAGATATAAGGCGCATTGCCGATTTGTTAGCGGATATAAAGACTTTAAGTGCGTTTCATAGTCCGAAAATTACGGTACTAATTTAAAGTAATTTGAAATGATAGACACAAGCGGAATATTTAAGAGGATTACACAATAAAATAAACCACAATGTCACTGATGCTACTATATGAATGTGACTAACTTTAAAATATTTTGTAGATAAAGGAAAATGTACGACGTTTCGTGACAAGACAATGAGCACTCCACATAGGATTTGCGATATGTTCAGTAAATGGTAGTATTAAGTTGTACACATCAAAGGAAGCTGACCGCAGTGGCATAAATAAAATGTTAGCGGAAATCGCACCAGAAGCTTTTACACCCATTTAGATGGCGAAATGTAGAAAGCTTTTTCCTCTAGGCCACTGTCAATGCAATCAAACCAAGCAGTTTTACTTTTGGTTCCACTGCTATTTAAACTTAGCTTGCTTTCACAACGGAAATATAAAACAAATTATTTACAACACACGTCAAGTGTTACTGCCTCTTTCAATGAATTCAGCAATCTATCTAAAAAATTTTAGATTATCCTCAAGCTGAGGACCTCAACTATTGATTTTGCCATTTTGCGGGTAAGTGGAAACTAAAACCACTCCACGTCGGATGCAATCTCAGTCATATGAAGCATTATGGTTGGCTTCTTAGTAAATCGCAGTCATTAATGATGTTGCTTGTTACAATTCAAATACATAGAATGTAGTCCGAAACCTAACTAGTAAATCTGGCTAAGCCACACGTGCGAATTCGATTTGAACAAAATTCCAAATAGGACAAATAAATTGCAACATATCTCAATAACAGACAATTCCTGATTCGGGGCTACATGCATAATATAGCCTTGATTTGCTTCTGTACGAACTTCCTTGACTATAGAGGACTGCAATAACTCGCGAAATGAAGGCAAGTTTTCCTTGTTTGTCATGGAGCTTCGATAATTGACCAAATTTCAATAGTATTACGAGTTTCAACTCTGATCAAACAACGAATGATAGCTTCAAATTTTCCACATTCTTCAACTTTTGGCATTGCACCATCAGCGAAGTCAAGAACGGATTCATCTACATCAACTAACCTGCTTGCACAGGTTCTGCTGTTAAAGTCGATAGATCTCCTAACGCAAACATATCACGGCTTAATGAAAGGCCGTCCGTGCATCACCAATCTTATGTTGACGCGACAGGAATGGTTACAAGCGTTGAACCGGGGGAAGTCAGTGGATGTTGTCTACATTGGTTTCAGTAAAGCTTTCGGTAAAGTGAACCATGAGGTCCTGCTCCACAAGCTGAGGATGTGTGGTGTCGGTGGCACACTGCACCAGTGGAGCAGTGCTTTTCTTATTGGGAGAAGATGGCGGGTACAGGTGGATGATCACCTAACGGAATGGTACATCTCCACTAGCGGTGTAACCCAACCCACAGTGCTGGGGCCAATTTTATTCCTGATCCACATCAATGAACTGCCTCAGCTGCTTCGGTCGCCTTGTGCATTGTTTGCAGACGACTTGCAGAGGTGGATAGTTATTGATTCTCCAGATGACTGTGACGTCCATCAGCAGGAACTCGATCGCCTATCCCGGTAGTCTGCGTATGTTGACTCGACGGTCAACCCGGTCAAGTCCACGTTTATGAGCCTGGAAAGGGGTGTGTATAGGGCGTGAGTACACCCTAGCCGGCAACCCGCTGCATCCCACCAGTTCCGCAAAGGATCTAGGCATACTCTCACGAGGTGATCTTAAGTCTGTCGACAACACGAACAGACTGTACGTAAAAGGACTACAGCTGATTTGGGCACTTCGACGCAGCTTTTACACTTATTCTGAAGAGATTGCCACCCGTCTTTTCTCTTCCGGGTGCTTTTGATGCTTGAGTACGACTCACCCGCTTATTGTCCGAGCACAATAGCTGAGGTGTAGAAACTGGAAAGCGTCCGGCATGTAGCTGCATGCCTCATCCCCAGTTTACTGGGTGTCGTAAGAAGACCCATTTAGGAGACTAGGGCTGTGTACCTTGTCATATCGTCAGCTTCGAGTTGATCTCATAATGAGGCACCACATATTGCACTTGCGCCAATTCCCCATATTGAGGTCGCTATTGCACGCTCACGCCTCAAACAGCACACGCCGACACCGGTACAAATTTGTAGTACCGGATTCAAAGCGCAAAACTCATCCCTCTATGCGTCGAGTGGTGAAATACTGGAATACCCTGTCGGAGACAATAGCCGAGGCAAACTCGGTGTCGGCATTCAAACGATTCCTTGGCGCCCACTTTGCGACTAGTGGTATAGAGATTGCATCGCACCCGGATAAAATGCAGTACAGCTGCAATGTGCTGTCACCGTACAGGAATCAGCGACGTGATTTTGCGGATATGCCCGATCCACCCACGACGGATCAACACAGATTTTTATTCTTTCACTTTCTGTCCTCGGTATTCAGTATTCGTATAATATAGTTAAACTCGAAGCAGTACCCTTTTATGGAAGAACTCCAGCGATTATAACTGAACACTGCTTTGAGCGAATGAATGGCTGGCTTGAGTACGCAATTCTTCATGCACATTTATCTCCGTCCATTACCTATGAGGTTCTGTTTTAACTACGTGTAATTCCGTCTAAATAGTTTAGCTACTTGCGTTACCGCAGCCGGCAAAGCGCACGTTAAATTTCGCCTATATTCTCTGAAATATGTATGCGTTCATGTCAATACCCATATTTACGGTGTCAACAAAGTAAGAACAGCTCTTTATTTTGAATCCAGTATAATGATCAGTAAAGCAAA
Source organism: Dicrocoelium dendriticum (assembly GCA_944474145.2). Classification (NCBI taxonomy): domain Eukaryota; kingdom Metazoa; phylum Platyhelminthes; class Trematoda; order Plagiorchiida; family Dicrocoeliidae; genus Dicrocoelium; species Dicrocoelium dendriticum. The sequence goes on along the minus strand of OX104063.1, from coordinate 248,023,692 downwards.
CTAACAATTCTGGAATCGTTTGAAAACTAAACTAGCTTTTGCATAATGTAATGCTGTTCATTTGTTTATGAAAGCAAATGCGTCGTATTTTTGGTCGTTTATTTTCTGTAGTTTTCCTTTTGAGCTTATCAGTCTATTCAAGCAAAGCAAAAGGTGTTATTCCGCAAAACGTGTATGGTTTATGTGGCCATCAGAATTCTGTATGAAAGGAACTGATAATAACATTTGCTATCATCTGGTAGTTACGGAAACCTCAAAAATAGAAGTTCCACCAACTTAATTGCCTAGTCTCTGCATTCACGCGCATAAAAGAGGTGGCCGTCCGTCGACTACCATCCGATATAATGTGTTGAAGTATAATTCAAATGATAGAATCCGGATGGCCAACTATATCCTGTAATTCGATGCAAGGTTACACTCTATACCTATCTGAGTTAGCTTTCCTCTGTACAAATAACTGGATTCAACTCAATTGACACTCTTTCTCTAAATATGAACAGGATGGTTGAAATAACCAAATGGACGCAGCGCACGCCTTGCTTGATCAAACAGAGATGCATCGTGGCATCAGAATAGGGCTTCGTCCATTGTTCGTGTAAGTAAATGCTCTCGTGGGAGTGCTTTATTACAAACTGATGAACTCTATGTTTATCAGGCCATCAAGGGATTAGATAAGCCAGGAAGAATTCAAGACGAATTTTATAGGATGTTTGAGCCGGTACTTATGGCAGTCCTTTAAATAAAAGTGGCCTAATGTAAATCCATTTGATTGCGCAACTACTCACAAATATCAACTGGCTTCTTCTGCAGCATGATTCATGTAAAATTGATTTCAAGTGTCCCTTAAAGATGGGATACATAAGGAAAGTGGAATAATACAAGAGAACTGCTTGGCAACAGGTAGGTTTTATACTGCGGGCTTTCGGCACTTTGACTATATCATCCATTGAAAATATTGCATACTTGCGAGTACATGTAGCGTACATTATCCAAGTCTGGTGTCCTCGGTAATTCAGCGCTACATCATTCTTGAATATACACAAATAAGTGCAATTAATGTTGTTAACAGGTCGATCTGTTTCTCTTATTTTACTTGAGGTACCGGGTGTTTCCAGAAAATTACCTCGTTAAGGTACATTAGTTCCCCAATTATTCACACCAAGTAGCTTCCTGATTATGGAAACTCAGCCTTGACACATTCCTGATTAGTCGCCATTTATACATGGAAAACAGCATGACCTTTGGAATTCCGCCTGAACGCCTTCCCCCATGTGTGTATACTGGTTGTGATTTTATCTTGCAACGTCCCATATTCCGGTTACTACTTTAACCGAATTCGAATAGTGCCTTGAAAACACAAGTATCCAACGAAATAAATTGATTCAAACTAATCTAATGGACGGCAGCACACCTCAAGCAAATTGGTGCAAACGTGAAACATCCGGTGAGTTTAATGGGGTGGTAATTCATGCAGTTGTGTTTTAGCTTACCATTTTTACTGTTATATTATTTTTGCAACGCATAGTAGTGGTAAAGTTGGCGAGTACACTAAAGCTGTGTACTTAAATAATTAATTGCGTATTAATCAATCTTCCCATTACTGTATTTGCGATTGAAAAATCAAGTGGGACAACCAGTTAGCTGAAGGCTATGCTTTCTGCAGCCTTGAAATACACTTGTTGCAAAGGTTGTCAGTCGCTCTCACCGTCAATCCCTGGTTGGCAGGGCGAACCAACAACTTTCTCTCCAAGGATTCAGTGCAATTCAGCGTAGCCGCACGTAACCAGCTCGAGCAAAAGCGAAACCAGTAAAAGTTTCTCTGATTGATCGAGATAACCAAAACTTCCTATTTTGATCTCTATTTGAGTATAAACGAATGCTAAGTTCCCCGACATTTTTCTAACAGAAGGGTACAATACATCACTGATGGGATGGCAAACGATTTGCCATTTGCAAACATGTTATTCTTGTGCTTCATTAAACAAATTCTGCATTCAGTAAATAAAATTAAATGTACCCCGCAGCTTGTGATCGAAAAACCGAATGACAGTGGAGACTGTCTCTTAGTAGGCAAAATGGCTGGGTGAATTCCGCTCTATTTACCTCAACGGTTCAGTTGTCCAAATGTATGGAACGATGGAACAAAGGCATATTAAGAACAAAAGAGCGGATGCTTAACAGGAATAGGAGCTGCAACGTGGTGAATAGAAAACAAAGTGATAACATGAAATTCCTTTTAATGCAATCACCACAGTGTTCACACAGAGGAGTTTAGACACGGGCCAAACTAGTTTAGGTTAATGCAGGATGTGCAACTTTCGAAACATTATATGATATGTCGATATAAATAGGCTATATGCCGTAATGTGTGGTTTGGGGCAACATCAAAGCGATTTTATATACAGTTAAAGTGTGGGAAAATAACGTAATGTGGACAGCATTAAATGATTGGCACACATGAAGGGAGCAGAAGTTTTGTCGACATTCTAGCCAAGTGTATTGCGTTGCCAACTTGAGCTGACGGCTCATCATATCCATGGTGTGACAGTGTTGCTGTAGCTGGCAGCAGACCTGGTTGGCGCTTCTCAAAATCAGATAAGCCATTAGTAGTTTTCCACGTAGGTGCCGATACCGACCGCTGTAGAATCTTAGAGTACTCAAGTTAAGTTAATACGGAAGATGTTGCAACCCTTTGAGGTGCTTCGTTACTCGCCGCTATGGAGTCTCGAGTGCTGCAAGGTCTTGTTTGTGCCACGGCTGTCACACCTGGATCGAGTATTCCACATAAGGCCGCACGTAGGTTTTAAGCAACTACGAACAGACAGAGGGATCAAACCACCCGATTGCTCTCCGTAGCATGTTAAATTTTGGTTTCCATCATTTGTCGCTTCATCAAATTGTTCTGAGCAGCACAGATCAGTGAAGATTAATACATCAAGGTGGCGCTTCTGGGTAACTTCCTACACGATATATGTTCTCTAAGCTTGCATTTACTGTTCGGCTGATGAAGAACGTGGACCACCTTACACTTAAACAAATTAAACGCGCAGATTCTGCAGTGGTCATACATCCCACAGTCCAGGTCCCGCTGAAGTGTACCGTGATTTCCTTTGTAGGCGATCGCCCGCTATATCTTAACATCAATAGCAAACAACAAGAAATCCCAGGAAATCAAAAGCATATGACGACCAGAGCACCAACAAGAACACTGCTTGCAAGCGTAACTTCTACGGCCATGCAATACTTAGAACACATCCAGCGGACCCAGTGACATGGACCCGTAAGGAATTAACGACCTCTGAATATCAGGTAGAAATGTATTATACTAATTACTCCGCTCTGGTAAACACGGTTAGTTTGAGTTTGAGCTCAACGCTTGATGTTTGTTGGTACGATGTATGGTGCAACATCACGTGATGTAGTCTTCGTGGTGATTGCGACAGCAGGCAGAGAACGCAAGTAGCAGATGACTAGTTTCCAAGGCTAAATCGTTTTAGCGCCAGCTGCTAAAGGTTCTACAATGTTGCTCACACTTCGATTAATGAATTGTACAAGTTATGGTGACTGCTAAAATGAAATGGCATTACACTATCAAATGTTGATTACAAAGTGAAAAATGCGACTACCTGAACATAATAATTAAAACTTTCATCCTAATATTGGCACAGTTTATAGTGAATATTGCATCTTTATCGAGTAATTGAAATGTGGCCTGCAAGCTGAACTCGGGACATTGAATATAAAATATTGCGGGCTTAATCATATTGCTAATCATTTACGAGCCCAGAACAAAAGGTTACCAAGTTGTTCCTATATACGCAAGTACAACTGCCATCAGCTCACATGCTTGCAGCTATTATAGAGACAGAATGACAGAGGTGTATTTATGAACACAAGAGCATAGTTCACTTGCTTAAGAGGTACACGCTAAATATGTGTCAAATCGCGCTTGAATTTGACTGAAAACCCTTGAATACTGAGTCTTAATAGATGAGAATGGAAAAATATAAGATATACCTATATGTTGCTCCATCGACATAGCATCGGCCACTCACGCGAAAGAACGTTACCTATTGCCGTGCACAGTCAAGACATTTCGACTGTACGACATCCTATTCAGCTGTGACCCACTCTTGAAAGCTATAATACGCAAAGTGGAGTTTCGGAAACTCAGAAATCAGAAATAGATTTTGCCCCGACTTTTATTTTGGGCGAAATATTCCAATATTCCATCACTTCTTGAACGAAGCATAGAGGGTAAGCTCTGAGATTCAGGTTCTTTACCCAAAGATTGTCTTGAGGTTCACTACTAGTGCTTGCGGCACGCAGGCTTAGAAGAAACCTGAGGATAAAGAGATGACCTAGATGTAATATCTGATGTGACATCACGAGATCCATCCAAAACTATCAGAACGACAGGGTGTGCAGATCCAGCCATGCGCAGCAGTCTTCGTATGACATAACACGCAACCTGGGGATCAGCTTGGTAACCACATGCTGAACACGTTCCCGCCACGGGTGATCGGCCAATAGGCAGATGATCCGCAGTCCAGCATTTGTCCAATTGTAGAGCAAAGTAATAATGTTTAAGACGAGTAAAAGCGCACAAGCTTATCTCCTCCAAAAGTTGGCAGTGGAAGGAATGGCACATTCGAATAGTGCATAAGTAACAAGGTAGATTACGCATTGGTCCACAGAGAAATCAATGTTATAACAATATCAAAGTTATGGGGTACTATTGTATCATGCACAACGGACTAACAAAGTGTTTTGGTTGAGTAGCATCTAGATTAACAATTTGACAGCATACCCTACTGCAGATATACTTGCTTTAGTGTGGGTTGTAATTCCAAATAGGCTGTTCAGCTTGAACCTATTCTGAATATTCGTTCCCGTAAAATGTGTAAGGAGCTCAGCGCGGTATCCAAACGATCTTTGTAAAAACTAACTGAAGTATGGGCACAGATAATTGAGATTGAAAATGGGTTTCAGTATTGACAGACCAGGGTGTTGCAAAATTCGTCGAAAATTTAGACGACTTTTGTAGACACAGATTAAGGATATTGCCTAGGAAGATCGTGTTCGAGCTGAGTTTAACTATGTGACGACATTAGTTGCCGTCGTCACTCAGTAATTGGTAAACCGATATGAGGTTTCCACATAGGCGCTGCTAGCGCGCTCTGAACAATTGGAATTGCTTTAGTCGTTCTTGGTTCGGAATCTGGCGCAAATAATTGACAATTCTTTTGCTCGACATTGCGCTTTGTCGAATGCTGTGATATCAAACTTTAGCAAAGCCAAGAAGCCTGTATAGCGCATTCGATGTGGGGTCGACACAAAGGCATGAAGCATCAGAAGTGAAATGAATGTATCCGAACTCCCGAATGTCTTCCGATAGCGACCAACTTGCTAGTTACTCCTATTGAGCGGATTCTGACTGACTAAAACAACCGAGTCCGTCCCTTATACCAGCACATTGATTTCACATTTCGGCGTGGCGGTCACCAAATCATGTGCCCTAATCCTGTAGATATTAATAATAATAATATTAATAATAATAATAATAATAGGTATATTTCTCTTGATGAGGGAACCTGTGTCTATGGCGGCACAGATCAATTTACACGGAAGTATCCATGCGCTTGCATGGGTGACATGCATATGTGGAGAATTGTGATATGCGTTTCATGTATTAACATTCTGGCGGAAGCTTGAGGCTGAAGCCTAGTTATAAAAATATTGGTGTTTAAATGTTTCTGAGCCTCTCTTGGGATAGCCAATGGAGGGATTTTTCCCATGTGAAAATAGAGCTTAGAGTAGTTAGATCAAGGTAATTGACAAGCCTGCTACTGAAGGTTGCCGCATTGTCACATGAACTGAGTGTTTTTGCTAGTTTGTTCCACGGATAGCTGTATCTGATCAGGAAGAAATTAGAGCGGACGTTCGTTCTAGCCTTCAGTATATTCAATGTAAAATCTTTGTTGGGAAGCACTCGAGTTGAACAATGTTGTAAATTGAGCGTAGGCTGGTTGGAATAGGTCCTTTTGTGTAACATGTTGAAAAGCAGCATCATGTTGTGCTTCAATCGTCAAATCCAAAGTGGTTCGAGATGAAGTTCATTGCAACGCTCTCGATAACTCATAGCAGAGTGTTTACCAATCAGATGTTTAGTAAATTACCTCTGCAGGTGCTCTGTAGCAATTCTGCCACTCTTTCTCGTATTTCCGTATATTATCCTACAGTATTCAAGGATGGGGCGAGTGAGTAGCATGGAAAGCTCAACCCTAGCACGACTTGTGTGGATTTTGTTTGATATATTGAACCTAGACTGTCTGGATCATGCTAGTTGGTATTAGGCCTGTTCGGAGAAATTGAAGCTAGACGAGTACCTAATGCCAAGATCTCGCGTGGAAAACTGTGTAGGGACGCGTTCATTGTTTAGGGTGATAAATCCTTCGGGGATGCAGAAGCCATAAGACATGATGCTTGATTTCTTAGCCTAGAGGTTCATCACACATGTGCAGCATCATGACTCAATGGAATGTAAATCATCTTGAATGAGCAGTAATATCCCGTGAAGCTCATCATGCCGAAACTTATAGGCTAGTTCGATATCATCAGCAAATAACAATGATGTACCACGTTTTATAGATGTGGTTATGTCACTGACGTAGAGCAAAAAGAGTAAGGGGCCAAACATGCTCCCTTGAATGGCTCCACTGGAGATTGAGCGTGGGCAAGAGCGATAATTAGCTAAAGTGACTAAGTGATGACGATCATTTAGGTATGACGATAGTCAACCTAGTAAGTGGTCCCGGATCCCAAGGTTCTACGACTTTTATAGCAGTCGCTTGTGCGCTACTCGGTCGAAAGCTTGGTGTATGTCAAGGAACTAGATTACTACTACAAAGCCGGAATCGATTGCTTCTGAAATGTGATTAAGGCAATGCAGTTGACAGGTGATGCACGATCGCTTATTGAGAAAACCATGCTACGAATTATTGATTAGGCCAAAAGAATCAACTAAGTTCATCATCTCCATTCTGACTAGTTTTTCAAATAGCCAAGCGAGTGTGGTGGATTTGTCGGAAGTTATCAATCGTTTGTTTGGGACCACCTTTATGCCGAGGTATAATAAATAACGTTTTCCATTGCTCTGGAAGGTGGCCAGATTCCAGTGCTAGAATGAACATGTTCATCAGTAACAATGGTATATCAGGTCCCCCTGGTTTAATGGTGGTTGGTGAAATGTAATCAGATCCCAGTTTGGAAGATGGCCTGATTAATTTGATAACTTGATGGATAGCGTTGAGCGAGATATCGACTCTGCTTAAGAGGTTTGTTTCTGTAAGCTCTGTACACAAGTGTACCGGGTCAGCTTCGAGATTCATGTTAGTCGCAAAAATGTCATCGCGTGCTTCACAGATTTGAGCTGGGTCATGGAGTAAGTGACCCTCACCATCAACGATTTCAGTAATCAGATATCGGTGACTGGTTCTACGATGCGGTATTTTGCCATGCTCCTTAGCTTTGCAACTTGTCCATATGGCTGTACGTTCTTCATTTCTTCGTCGTGTCAATTGCGCGTGTTTGACTCTGGTGGCAAATTCATGCATTTGTAAGAAAGTGAGAATTCATGGTCCTTCTGTATCTTGCAGCTAACTTTTGGCTTTCTTGCTGATTAAGTGCTGGACGGAATATTTGGAGACGTGAAGGGTATGAGCAAGGAGGGCTATACCGTGATGTTTACAGAATTTCTCCACAGCTGTGTACAGACTGGTAGAGAGGAAAAATACATCCCAGTCGGAGAAACGAATGAACTGCTGAAAACATTCCCAGTTTATCTTATGGTCGCAACCGACATTGTAGAAGCTAGTTTAGTGACCATTTTAATTTGGAAGCTGAGTCAGATCTTGCTATGGTCGCTGCCAGGGAGATTGTTTAAGATCTCGGTCTGTAGATTTGGTATCCCTAATGTGAATATTAAATGCAGTACATTGTCGGACCTGGTTGGACTGGTAACCCACTGTGTCCAGCCCCCAGCTCTGATGGAAGAAAGAAAAGAGGCGTGTAAAGTAGTCGTTGGAGGGGATGACCAGCGTATTTTAGGTAGGTTGAAATTGTTGACAATAATCTTCTGGCTGTGTGGCAACTATGATGCGTAATGAAGTGCAGCAGTGATCTTAATGATCCTGACGTTGGACGCATTCGTTGGATTGTAGATACACGCGAGCAGTGCGTAATATGAGACACCCGCAACTGTCAGCCAAATAGATGCAGGGATATTCTCCAGTTGTGAGTGGTCTATAGGTTTAGTTGTAAATGTTTTGCGAAGGTATATAATACACCCTCTATCTTTTTGGTTACAGCGATCGTTTCGAAATAGGTGTTAGTTTAGAAGCATAATAATATAGTCTAGTGTATCTGAAGAACACCATGTTTAAGTAACGACGATCGCTTGTGGGTCATTGAACTGTGCAAGTGTGTTTATCAAATGAAGCTTGTTGATTATGGATCTGGCATTAATCAGAATCACTGAAAATGTACTAAGTATTGGGGAATGGTCGCTGTCCGTTGTGTGATCGTCGGAACCATTTTCTTAGAGCATGGTGTAAGTGCGAGTATGTTGGGCCCGAGTTAGCAATTAGAACGTTAGTTGATAAGGGCAGCATGTCATGTGTGAATATCGATACAGTTGGAAGTACGACGGGAACCCAGGCATCATGCTTAGATTGCCGTTTGTTTGACAATGGACAATGTATGTATTGAAGGCAAATGTCGACGACACTGCACTTGACCATATTAAATGGCAGTGCGCTTTTCACAGATGAATTCCAGACTTCACCGAGGTCGCGCTGCATGGCCTGGTCTAATCACTTCATCGTCCGCCAAATCCACTCTACTTGAATCAGATCAGACATTGATGTTTGATCGCTAATCCCTAATGGCCGTTCAAGAAACTTTTTACTAATTCAGCTCAATGCCGGATATCATTTGCCACATTGCTAAATTTTATAAAGCAGAAATCGGTGATCCAGGCTATTGATTCATTTAAAAATGTCCAAGTAGATATCCTTTTTCTTCCCCTGTCCCCATCAGCGGGTATAAAATGATCGCTTCCATAACCTTGGTTAGCATATTGTATGACGTTGCCAGGCCGTAAAAGACAAGCTCAAAACAAATTCTTCCCTTCTTACTAGGAGGAAAATTTTCTCGCTGCTACTTTCAGGTAAGTAAATACTCGTTTACACAACGCTTAAAATCCAGCTATTGAGTCTTCTCATTGTATGGTTGATACCTGCCATTTGATGAATGTTATCCACTAAAGGAGAATTGTGTGAAAGCAAACATGAATTATTCTAGCTCCTTTTCTGCTGTGAATGTGACAATGAAAAACTGCTTATGGAGTGACAGAAGCAGGAATAGCATTCAAGGATCATACCCATTGGTAAGTATCAGGCCGAACTTTTCGCTCTATATGTGAACCCACCAACCGTAGTCGGCGGCGGAATTCTGTGCAGCAACTTACATTTGGCGAGTTTGAAAAGAAGATCATGGCTAGAACAGAATGGTTTCATTAGTTCATGCTGAGGTGTTGCTTTTTCCTCACTGATCAACTGCGCAGATTAATCTGTGCTGTGATTGTTTTGTAAATCTGCCATCTTCGATCCCCAAGATCATATATTTAGGATTTGACTTCTCAAATTTATTTGTTGTTGCTCAAACTATTGGAAACTTTTGGATCTTATGCTTCAGAAACTAGGAACGTGAATAATTTATGGATGATTCTCAAGAAACATCAGGAGTGCACTAAGTCATGATTGTTCAACTAGAGTTTTAGACGAATGCAGACGATAGGTAGCAGTGCTTTCAGAATTGCATCATTTCGGACGTTGCATAGTATTATTTGGAGTAGCAAGTGTGATCAAACATTCGGGTTACTTATCCGCTTCCAAGAAAAGAACTACACACATTTGGCCATCAGTCATTAGGTCCTTGCTGGTGTGCACTAGGTCTAAGATTGATGGAGCAAATGGAGCAAATAATGCAAGCTGTCGATGAAGCGGTTGGAGGAATCTTTCCTCGATGTGCCTGGAGAAACTGGTAAAACTTTCCTCCTTGGATTGATTCTTAAGACAATTAAATCACAAAATAACATAGCTTTAGCTCACGCGTCCTCCTGAATAGCTGCGACACTGCTACCCAGTCAAAAAACGGCTCGTTCTACTAGGAAATTACCACTGAACATGCAGTTCATGGAAACTAACCCCTGCAACGTTTCTAAATCGTCCAGCAAGGGAAAAGTATTGCAAAGTGAAAACTTATTTCTTGGGATGAATGCACAATAGCGTACAAAATATCGCTGGAGGAAGTCCATGGATCGTTGCAAGATTTGCGAGGAAACAGCAGCCCATTTGTGAACGCGTTATTACTGTTTGCAGGAGATTTCAGGCTAACGTTGCCTGTAATTCATCGATCTACACCAGTGGACAAAATAAACACTTGCCCGAAATACGCTTCTTTGTGGCGTCACGTTAAGACGTTAAAATTAACTGCAAATGTATGTGTCTAGCTTCAAAAAGGATCAATTAACTGAGGTACTCTCACTCGAATTACTGGATATTGGGAACGGAAAGTTGCCCGTTTGTTTGACCTAAGGAAGTGTTTTACTGCCCCATAACTTCTGCCATTTTATGACGTGAAAAGAGGAGCTGGTTGAAAAAGTATTTCCACATATTCTAACCAATTATCCGAATCCCGGTTGGCCGAGTGAAATACCTATTCATGCGATAAAGAACAAGGACGTTGGGGAATTGAACCTTTTTATTAAGTCCAACATTCCAAGCGACACAGTCGCATTTAAGTCCCTGGACCATGCTTTGGAATCAGATGAAGCGTTTCATTATCCAACAGAATTTTTAAATTCACACAAGCTACCAAATATTCCACCTGCACGTACTTGGATTTAAAAAAGGGCGCACCAATCATCATTTTGTGGAATATCAACCACCCAAAGCATTGTAACGGCACGCGTATTGCATTAAAATGATTACTCAGCAACGTCGTACAGGCAGTCATCTTGACCGGACCTTTCAAAGTTGAAGATATCTCTTACCCCATTTTCCCTTGATCTCTAATGATAGACAATTTCAGATTAAAATGCTGTAATGCCCTATTCGTTTCTCGTTTGTAATTACAATCAAAAGAGCTCAGGGGCAGTCTTTTGAAGTGTGCTAATAGATATACGCACCGACTGCTTCTCACATGGGCAATTATATGTTGCGCGTTCTACAATCGCCAAACCAGCCAATCTCCATATCTGCACAGAAAAAGTAACAACAAAAATATTGTCTACCCACAAGTATTGGGAAACTAAATATATTACACAGGTGAGATTTTTCTTATCTAACATTTTCCATCAACCAGAAAACAGCACAGCAAGCAACATTGCATACCCACAAGGTTCGTGAAATGACGTGTATTGCAAACATGTTTTGCTTTTCTTCCATCTTGCTTTAACTACCTGAGCCACAGCAACGCGTTTGCAAGCACAAGCAACGCTGCTCATGACAAGTCTTTCGAAGTGTGCTACTTCGACATACGCACGGACTGCTATTCACCTGGACACTAATATGCTGCATGTACTAGAATCTGCAAACCCGGAAATCTCCATATCCACACATAGGTAAGAATACTTTTCTTACACCTTCAATTTAACCGCATTGTACCATAGCAACCCCATTGTAATTAAGGTGACTGAAATTCCCGATTCTTTTGCCGTTTGTACTCGCAATCAACAAAGGTCAGAGCCAGTCTTTTGAGTTGTGCGGGTTAGATATACGTAGCGAGTGCTTCTCACATGAACACTTTCATGTTGCGTGTTCTAGAGAAGGCAAATCTGACAATCTCCATATGTGAACCGACAAGGTCACAACATAAAATTTTGTACCACAACAAGAGTTTTGAAACTACATGCATTACAAAGATGAGCTGTTTTTTCTTTATTTTCATGAATATAGACAGGGATGCAACAAACAACATTGCATACGAACAAGTGTGTAAAACCATATATATTAAAATGTTTAGATTTTTCTTTCCATTTGTTTTCATTTACCCACACTGAAACACAGTAACGCGTGATCGGGTGCAGTTAATGCATATATATATATATATATATCCCATGGTGAAGTTGATGTTGCATTCATGATGATTCTTCACCGCAGTTGCGCTAAACAAACTTACAATTATATTAGGTCTTTTTAAGCTTGATACATTTCATTCCACTTTAGTTGGTTTAATCAGCTTACCAGAATGAGCTTCTATTACTTGGCCACGTTGCTTACGCTACTTGTGGTTATCCCCGTTTAACTGATTCGTTTTTTCGCATTTTTTGAATAACTTCGAACATTTTGAAATTATTTCGTGTTCATTGCTAACTAACTTATAGATGCTAATTTAGCGAAGAGTTATATCTGCATAGCCGTATTTTTTAACAGATACATTTTATTTGATAATTTTATTTCAAGTGATTGGCTGTTTCTTAGTATTTCATCATGTTGCTTGCCATATGTATTGATTGCGACAATTTAAACCCAGCAGGGCAACATTGCAGCATA
>OX104063.1:247956638-248010580 GCA_944474145.2 Dicrocoelium dendriticum | reverse complement strand
CGTTGCTGGGACATTTCATTTAACAAGAACGGTTGCGTGCGTTGTGAATAATAAGACGATGCATAAAGTAATGATCTGGTCTCACAATCTACGTCTTCCGCTTACTTAGTACCAAAGTATAAATAAAACTTAATGTCATAGGATCGAATTTCCTCTCGCAGGATTATACCAATTACCACAACGGGCAATTTTTGGACGACTATTCGTATTTGAAAACCTGTCCATGTTAAGTCGTCGAAAGGCTATGGGCATTCGCGTGACTTGTAGGAACACTCATGCAGTCCGCAAGGAATCCAGTGTAATGATTCCCCTGATATAAGATGAATAAAGTTAGTAACATTTATATCCTTGTAATTGCTAACCTACCTTGTGTTACTGGTTAATGGTAAACAAACTCAACAACATGTGGACAAATTGTAGACCAAATGAACTTAAATATAACTAAAAAGTTTACGTAACCCAACCCAATATTTCAAACTTCATTGAGGTTATGTCTCACAGAAAAAACGCTTCTTACAGTTCATCTATTCTGTATGTTACAGTGCGTCAGCCGAACGCCGTGTGTGACGTCAACATAGAATGAGTGAGTGAGTGATTTCTTTAAGTGTTCGCCATGCATAGTCAAGATTAGAGGGAAGGAAATGTCCTTTATCCTAAAGGAATTTCAGCCTATTCCTGACATCCCTAGTAAAACGGAATCAACGAGGAGGAAAATAATTTCTACAATATTAATTGCTTAATCCAATTCGGGACGCTTCTCACTGAATAGCTAGAAGGATGTAAGCGGACTGTTGTGTCTCTCGACATTTAATTAGCATAGTCAATGAAGCGAAGAACTCCTTCGAAATCTGATAAGTTCACATTCATTGTCTAAACGCTTGTATTTATAAAAAGTACGTAAAAGTAAGTGAATATATTCTCCAGACAAAGTCATTCTCCCTAACGGAACAGAAATGCCAAACTAGTGTATATAGATAAAGATTAAATAGCATGAACACATTTCTTGCTTGTAGTCTGAATATGTAAATATACGTGTCCATCATTGTGACACGATTTAGCTGCCTTTCGCGGTTTGTATAATAAAGAAATTTATGTCACTGTTATTGTCGTTTAATACACTTCCCATATAAACCAGTTTTTCAATGAGAACCGACAAATCTGGGACTCGATTACTCGAAGTTCTAAATGGTTTATAATCACGAATTTAGTGAAATATAGTTAAATTGGTTAATAAGAGTTTTGGCAATACGGCGGAGGTATATTACAAAGTAGACGTGAATATTTGGAAAAACCGTTTTCAATTGGAGAAGACTATGCTAATTTGCGGAGTTTGACTCATGGTTGCGTGAGAAATGAACCAATTTAGGCTCAAATCCATCAAGGTGTCGGCCAGTGAAGCAGCGGTTAGAACATCGGGTAACAACATCGCTTATACTCAAAGTGCCTACTGGTCCTAAAATGAATAGAGAAGAATTCGAAGGCAATGAAAAGAACTATAGAAACCTGCCAAAAGTGAATACAAGGAATTTATACGTAGTGTAAACCAGCAAACATATGTGATTCCAATATAATAAAACAATAGGTAGTACAGTTTAATTTGTAGCCTAGTGATTATTCAGTGCCACTTTGTGCCAATGTAGAGCGGGTATCTGCAATGCACTGTACCTCTTCAAACAAACCCTTATGAGAGTAATAGCATGCCAATTACTCATGTCAATTAGTTACTTCAAGCAGTGTCATATTAATCCATGATGATAGACCATGTAAACTACAAGCATCGTCAGAGCAACTGAAAGGCATGGTCAAATTTATGCCCTGATGTGTTTCAAGAGGCAGTCTAAAGTAGCTCAACTCAGCTATTTACATAGAATAATTTGAACGTTCGTCGTAACTCGACACACCTTTTCGTTATCGCACTATCTGCCAGTTACAAATAACTGAGGTTAGCAATTTCGGGGTCTGAAGACAGGTCATTCACGGCAAACGTCAATGTCCTGTAAACATTATATTAAAACGAAAATATTTAGAATACGGGTCTTAACATTGTCTACCATCATTATAAATCTTTAGTTTCAGCGTTTTCTTTAGATTTCTTGGCAGAAAGTGTTCACGAATATGTGACGCGGGTTGAAGGTGGCCTACTATACAACAGCGATATCCGTCAGACATTTTGTGGGCGCATTTGTCTGGATCCGACTTTTGTCACTACTAACATGGTGGTTCCATTGCTGGTTCTGAAACGTCAGCCATTATTATGAATTCTTTTGTGGATACTCGTGTCGTTACGAGATGGTTTGTACAAGTGTATCAGATGCAGGAACCAGAGATTTGTTCTCCTGTTGCATAGGTGTTCTACCTGGATTATGCCGACATCTCATTAATATGAATGATAAATTTTCAGTTGTATGGTTATAGGCTTTCGTGAGCGAAGTCGGCCTTTGGCAAAAACCACTTGAACTGTATTGCTGCCGCCTAGTTGTGGCATGAGCATGTTTGTCTGTGATCGAACTCTAATTTGTCCGAGAGTCTAAAAAGCAGAGCCTGTACATGGACGTTTGCTGGCAAAAGATAGCTATTCGTTAACTTGCGTCATGATATTCTGTATCCTAATTACGTGATTGCACCTTCGGTTTTGGTGGCGGTGTGAAACGCAGTTAAAAAATAAACACAAAGGTGGCCCACCACGGCTGCATGGTTGTTTCTCTTTCTCACGTGATTGTTTTACTAACACATTTTGTAAATACCACACCGGAACACTTGATAGAATGGTTGTTAAGTTAATCGGTGAAATTTCTTGAATAAATTATACAACATCATGGGTTACACATAATAAGGGAATGTGCTTGTCCCCCACAACCATAGCATCAATTTTCAAATCATGCTAACGCTATAGGCAAAACTTGAGTGAGTTGGAAGTGTTTATCACGGCGTTTATCTGTGGAGAAATGAAGGGATCTTGACAAAATCCCATTGAACCGTAAGGTTGTCATGGGAAACTAGCACATCCAACAGACCATAGAAGTGCTTTCATTCTTATGGTCGCTGTTAGTTTGACAGTAACGACTTCGTTAAGAACACTTCTCGTAACATAGCGCACCTAAACATCTTCAATGTTCCGTACGTTATTTCTTGGGTTATTTTCCTCTGCGTAAGATGTGTGGCTTCCGTTGCTGTCTGCTGATGCCCGGTTACCAGAAAGGAGCTCTCAACACAAGATACGCTTTTTACAATTTGTGTGTAATGCATAGATTCATAAACATAAACAATGGAATGGTAGAATGAAAGTTTGTGATTAGTAAAATATTGGCTTAACATATCGATGTGCAAATTACCATTTGAAGGAACAACGTCTTCGAATACTACTTATATGAACCAAATAAATCGTACATCGTTATATAGTAATGGTATACAAAATTAGGTTTGCGGGAATGTGTCGGTCCATGTAAATCTGGCTAACAATTTTCTATCTTTGACACTCATTACAATTAACAATACATTTGATCACCGATCTGCACATATCTACATGCGTTATAATTCCAAGTAACCTAGTCAATCTGGATATGTCTGAGCATATCCGTTCATGCAAATGTCGTAGAGAGCTCAATGCGATATGCAACTGTTTGTTAAAAGTGGCGACGTTGGAGACACGGACAACTGATTTCGAAAGGGAGGCACAGGTTTGCAAGACCCTGTTGCATGACAATCTAGACGATTATGTTATTGACTCAGTTTAGTTTATTGCATCTAATTTCGTTTTCAGGCTTATTTTCAAGAGAAGGCAGCGTACGCGACTGGAGTCGCTCTACTTAGCCACCGTGACTTTCTTCAACCATCCATCCTGCAGGTGTTGCATATCCCGTAAAATTCTGATTTTTCGAGCGTTACAAGTTCACGCCTTGGCGGTGGTTGACAAGTTTGGATTGCGCACTTGATGTGGAGACGCACCAACGCATGAAGCATCATAAAGAAGATGAAAGAATCCAAAATCCAGAGAGCTGTCCGCAAAAGACCAACATACAGTTTGTCTGCTCTTGAAGTTGGTTCCGAATGTCCGGAATGATGAACAATGATTTACAACGGTCAAAATAACTGCTTGAGAAGTCCCCTCGACTGACGGGAATATGGATCACATAGCTTCGAAGCTTGTGAAAGAGAAATCAGGGGTTACATCGATGGAGCGATATTTAGAAGCCTAAAGTTTGCAATTACAATCCCTTGTCTGGCATCTGCTGACTCCGTCCAGATTGCTCAGACTAGTAACACGCTTGTTTTTCAGGACCGATTTTGCCATTGTCCAAGCTGCCGTGACACTATGAGATTGTTGCACTCAAGGTAGCCCTTGAGCGCTTCTGCGATTATACCTTCCTTAACTTTGGATAGCACTGGGAGGAGGGTGATCGGACTTTAGTAGAAAGCTTCCGCACAATTCTTACTTTGAATATAGTGGTAATTATTCCCTATTTCCAAATGGTCGAAACCTGCATTTCTTCAAGTTTTTTTGCAAGAACCGAAGCAATGTTTCTGTAATGTTCATGAAAACTTTTTATGTTTTCGTCCGGTAACCTCCATATCACGAGGGTTGTGCACGTGCAAGTACAATGAACTTTCATCACATTTGCAGCGGTGAACGATGCGTGGCTTAATCGTAGGGGCAGAGTGAGATGTGCCATGAACGAATGAAGTGACAATGCACATTTGAAATACGGATATTTCTTTACCAAAGCGCATTCGCTCTATCGTGTGTGATGAGTGTCAGAATCCTTAACGCACGCAACCGCGGAAAAAAGTGTAATTGTGGAATCTAACCGATCTTTCAAGATCCGACCGTTAGAAGTCACATTAGT
This sequence comes from Dicrocoelium dendriticum, assembly GCA_944474145.2. Classification (NCBI taxonomy): domain Eukaryota; kingdom Metazoa; phylum Platyhelminthes; class Trematoda; order Plagiorchiida; family Dicrocoeliidae; genus Dicrocoelium; species Dicrocoelium dendriticum. The sequence continues at coordinate 248,005,736 of OX104063.1, read as the reverse complement.
TTGGTTTTCATTATGATATCTAACGTTGGCGCCTTCTTTTGTACATTGACACAAATAGATCGCAGTGGTCCCGCGGAAGTTTTTTCTGTATTCGGCAAAGTTAGCATTGTGTAATTTCCACGCCACCAACAAAGTGAATAACATGCGTGGCCCTAAAACAAAAACGAATCTGTTGTTCTTTAAACGATAACTTTTCCGAACTAAATAACAAATCACTCTCTTTGGAATCACCACTTAATGAGATGAAAACTCGCTCGCACTATTTGTACCCCTCAAACACCGCTTGATTGCGCCTGATAACATCAGTTAATCATTAGAAAAGACTGATAATGTTTTGGAGGGAAAATCAGGTTAGCTAGTTGTTTCCATGGCCCCCAAATAGCACGGAGAATTATTTCGAGCAAAAAGTATAAATGCTTTTAGCGGCTCGGACAGGCTGTGTCTGGATATAGTTATATTAATCAAACTGCAAATGCCAAAATTAGGAAAGAAACACACCGAAGCATGGTTACCTGATCGTTTTCAAATTTTTATTCGTTGAATCCGCGCAGCGATTCCTCCATTTTGGACCAGTCCTAGCCCTGCACACACAGTTTAATAGCATTTTAATTTAACCAGTTAGGACACCATTACATGGGTCTGCAGTTGACACTGCCGAGAAGACAGGGAACAATAATTAGACACTTCGAGAAATCTCAGTCAAACGTCCAAAAGTTGCGTGCATCTAATGTGGATACTGTATGCAGTTTATTAAAACTCGATAATTTAACAGCATTGTCAACTAGCCCCAACTCCATCTTTCTTTGCTCCACGGGATGCTTTCAGATCAACTTACGGATAACAAATGTTTTTCATATTCATGTGAACGGCCCACCGGTTAAACTAAAATCATCTTGTATAAGGAAGAAAAGAAAATCTAAGTCATCGAATCTTTGGTGCAATGACAAACGATTGACTATATCACAATCCGGTCTCAAATACCAAAGCACATACAAAGATATACAAGCTCATAAAATTAATTGTTCACTGTCGACCAGGAAGGAATTCGTCAGTTTAGGAACCAACTACCTCAGAAAGCTTATGATCACGAAATACTGGGTTGTACCAGAAGTTCTATATATACCAGCCACATACAACCACCAGGTGAAACTACCTTCCATGCTGGATAACACGAATAACAATTGTTACTTGGCTGCGCCTAGTTATTACTCCTCACTCCACAACATTCATTGGAATTGTACAGATAACGGAAGGACATTGTAAAATATGACAATGTTACCCCCTGCTCCGCTGCATGTTTCTTCTACCTCTCCCTCGGCTACTCCTAACAACGCTTTTTAGCTGTGACGGGAATGGGCTCACACCTATTCCCGCCTCATAGGCACCCGGAAGAGGTCATCATTTTGATCCCACCCTTCTTCCAGATGAAAAAGTTAGTCCAGTGCCAATCCAACGGTAGCCTATGCATAATGACTCGGTTCCCCTCCGTGCTACCAGCTATCACGACATTCTCACGTGACACTCTGCCCCTACCAACGAACATTCTCATGGCCAACTAGGGTGCACCATTCTCGCATTTACCTACCATATACATTATGCTCGGACCCAAACAGTCAGACGATCATGCAACAAACAGCGGTAATTCCATAGGTAAACACACTTACGCAGTTTCCTGGCTCTAAAGCGATCCTTCTCATTGAAACATGATATTCCTATGATGTATGACATTACTTCGATGACACTACACAATCAACAGTTTTGGAAAGGTCGCTACACAAGAACTGGCGGAGGTTGTATCATGTACGCATACAAGACATTTACCGCGAAACAAATAGACCACATAAAATTGGAAAATCTCGCTGAATCCATTTGGCATTCAGTTGCAGGCGCCTCCTCTTACATAGTTCTAGCTCGTACCTACAACCTAGAGAATGCGTCTAATTTCACTTCCGCATTTGACTTTGCATCAGAGTTGCCACACAGAGAGAAGATAATTTTTGGTGGTATCAACTTGCCTAAAATCCACTGGTCATCCCACCCAACGTCAAGCTTGCACACCACTTCCTTTCTTCCATCAGAGCAGGGGGCTGGGCACAATGGGTTACCAGGTATACCAATGTATTGCACTTGACATTCTCACTGGTGATATCCAAACCCCCAGTATATGATCTTACACAGTCTCGTTAGCAGAGACCCTAAATTGATTCGACTCAGTTTCCTCACTAAATAATCACTAAACACTCATTTACACTGTGTTATGAAACCCATAAGACAAACTGGGAATATTTTCAGCAGTTGATTTGTTTCTTTGACTGGGTTACATTCTTCCTCTCAACCAGTAGGTAAACTGCTGTGTAGCAGTCATGTAATTAAAACCATGACACTATAACCTTCATTGCCCGCAATGTGGTCGTAATTTTATCTCTGAAGAAGCCATCGAACATGCAACTAGCTAGAAAGCTATAAAATTAGCTGCAAGATACAGAAAGAACCATGAGTTTTCATTTATCTTACAATTGCACGAATTTACCACTAGGGTCAAATCTGCGCAATTAAAACAGCAGCAAAATATAGAACACAGCCCTACCAGCAAGATGCCAGACGAGGAAGCTTGTCAAAAGAAGGCATCGTGGAAACACTGACCGCACTCCTCTGAGTGCCGAAATTGTTGACGGTGAAGACCACATTCCTCACGACTCAGCTGCAGTCTATGAAGCATTTAGTAACTTTTGCCACTTCCTTGAATCTGGAAGCTACCCCACTGCCTAGTTATACAGAGGTTAAGTAACATACCACTAAAGCAGCGTCGATATATCGCTCAACATTATACACCAAGTTATCAAGTCCATCAGTCCATCATCCAAAATGGGATCTGATAGAATTTCACCAACCCCTATTAAACTAGGAGGGACTGGTATACCTCTACTCCTGATGTGTATGATTGCCCTATCGCTGAAATCCAGCTATCTTCGTGACCAAGGAAAAACGGGTATAACATCTCTAGGCGCAAAGGAGGCCCCAAACAAACAAGTGATAACTACCAGCCAATGCTTCATACGCTATTAATCGCTTGGTTATATGTAAAACTGGTCAGAAAGGAGGTGGTGAACTTTGTTCATTCTTTGGGCCTAAAAAGCAATTCGCAGCATATTTTTCTTGACAAGCGATTGTGCACCAACTACTAACCGCATTAACTAATCTTTATTTCATTATCGATCGATCCCGGCTATGAAGTAAGAATTATATTTCTGCACACACATAAAACTTTCAAAAAATTACCTTTCTAGCGGTTGTTAAAATATTTGAGGGCCTTTGAGATCCTGGAACCATTACTAGGCTGGCTATCGTCATACCTGAGAGGTCGTCACCAGGTAGTCACCTTAGGTGACTATCGCTTTCTCCACACCCCATCACCAGTGGGGTCATTCAAGGGAGCGTGCTCGGTCCTTCACTGTTGCTGCTCTCTAGCAATCACATATCCATATCAATAAAACAAGAACGGACCTTTTTATTTGTCGACGATATGAAGATGGTCCGTAAGTTTCGGGGTGACGAACTTCACGGAATGCTACTGTTCATTCAATATGACTTACAAACCCTTTAGTCATTACACCACATGTGGATGATGAACTTCTTGGCTAAGAAATCAAGCGTCATGTCTTATGGCTGTTCCATCCCCGAAGGGTCTATCGTACTAAACACTGAACACCTCTCTAACAGCTGTGTAGGCGTGATCTCAAAATTAGTAAGCCATGGAACTTTCATTCCTACAAATAACTATAATAATAGGTAGCCCGTGCTATACAATCCATGTTCAATAAAGTTAACAAAATCATCATAAACCATGCTAGGGTTGAGCTTTTCAAGTTACTCACTCGTCCCATTCTCAAATTTTTCAGTAAAAATATGGCAATATGAGAAAGAGCGACAGAATTGCTGTGGCGCATCTGCAGATATCATTTACTAAACATCTGATTGGTAAACATTGTGCCATGTGTTATCGAGAATGTTGCCATTTACTTCAATTCGGACTACTTTGGATTTGACGATTGATATACAAGTTTTGGCTACTTTATATACTGCTTCACAAAAAGACCTATTTCTTCCTGCCTACACATGTTTACACAACGTAACTCAACTAGAGTGCTTCCCAATAAACATTTTCCCCTGACTATACCGAAGGCTGGAACGAACATCCACTCTAAATTCTTCCTAGTCAGATTACCTGTCTGTGGAATAAACTACATTTCACACTCAGGTCCTATGACAGGGTAATAAAATTTAGAAACTGATTCTCCAATTACCTTGCTTCAGCTAACGTAATCACTATATTCACGTAGGAAAAGACCCTCCATGAACTATTTCAAGAGGAGCCTAAAAACATACAAACACCAGTGTTTTCAAAACCATGCTTTTAGATTACTCATTCACCAAAACGATACTATATGAAAAGCATACTCCAAAATTCCACTTATGTATGTCACCCATGCAAGCGCATGGATAGTTTGTACAAATTGATCTGTTCCGCTGCCGGCACAGTTTTCCCCATCAGGAGAAATACACGTCTTATTATTATTACTCTGAACAACCACACAGTACCATTGTTAATGTTCAGCATATAATCAGGTAAGCTTCTGAATAATTCGCTGCGATATTTTAATTGCAACCAATCAACATGAGACCCATGCATTGAAATGTCAGCAATTCACTGATCATATCTCTCCAGAATTGCTACAACCAAATAGAGGCTAAAGATTACTAGTACGTTTTAGTAATTTGCGTCTTTGGAGTCTTGTTAACCCACCCAGTGTGCAGCGTACACTGGGTTGACAGATAGGCTAAGTACACCACCGCCGTACCCAACTGCAAGCCATCTACCGATAAGACAAAGAAATGACTGGTGGCCGACATGCAATATCGGCACAATATCTTATTTGAATCACATTTCCTTCGCTTCGCTACGGTGAAGTCGAAAAGACTTCTCAGCAAACTTGATAGGTTTAAGCTGCCCATGGTAACAAACGTTCTAGGTTACAGTTCAGTAATCGAGACTTGCTTGTGCTTACATTTTAAGGTTCCCACAGCTCGAGTCAGAGAAAGTCCCTCTTCCGGAAAGATCCTTCTGACGCAGGAAATGTCGTACTTCGTTATTTTCTGCCAATTAATTTTCCACGGACGCTTCGTTTGCGCCTTATGTACAATAAGAATTGCTTGGTGGCAATCTTTTATCACCCCATTGTCCACTTCAGAGATCCGTTGCCACCAGATACCGGTCTTGACAAAAGACACACTTACACAAGCGAGTTCAACTTATACGGACTGGACATCTTAATACCCCCACAGAAACATGTATTTTCACAATGCGACAAGCTGTCGCAAGCTAACTCTTACACGACGGCACCCCACAACCGACCAAGTACCCACTTGAAATCATACACCCGTACTAAACCTAATGTTTACAAATCAGGAGCTCTTGGTCTATAATCTACTGATAGGCACTTCACCAGAACTAAGCGATCGTCTTACAATGCTTTAAAACGACATGCGTTACGTTGAATGTCCAGTGAACCACACCGAAAAAACGTGCACAGTCACCGATTGCAGCAGCCCGAGATATCTGGTTGCGATGGCAGATTGGAATCTCTTGAAAGGTGGCTAGCCTGACAATGCCTGATTTCACTTTGCTAGATGTTGTAGCAACATGATGATTTTAGAACCTATATGGGTTCGCTCTACCAAGACATCTTCCTTCATGGGAAGCGGAAATCAAAAAACATATCAGTAAAGAATGCAACTCGTCAAGCTTACGAAACATCTCGTTGAACCGAAAACAGGAGAAACTACGTCGCACAGCGTAACCACTGTCGTCCGTCTGACTATGAGGGGAGATAGGCTCCCTAAACTAACTTGGCTTGTAAATTCTACAGAAATAAAAGCTACTGCATAAGTGTGTCGAAGGTAATCGCGAATTGAGTCAGGGTATCTCATGTTAACACGGCAGTAGAGGTGGCACAGAATCTGGAAGAAACATCTAATAGTCTATGGAGGTATTACACCACAATTTCCCATTCCGCGAATGCTTGCAATACCTATTCACCCTCAAGGCCGCAAATATAGGACTTACATCATGTATACTGCTAAAACTGTGCGTTACTACTCTCACTATGCCCCTACATTTCACCTTGAATCATTGACATGCAACTGACGGCGCTGAACATAGCAGCAGAAACGCTGGACGAGCCATTATCGCACTGCTGCCGAATGGGTTTACATAAACGTAAGACGCCTGCTGTTTGCAAAAGTGATATATTGACTCCAATTTTGAAAACATCAGTTGTTCGGAAACCATAAATTATCACCCAGTGTTCCTTCGCCATGTAGTTTCAACGGTGACTGAAGCAATCATGCCTAGGCATTTAGTTAACCATGCAAAACGCCATGACTCCACGGCTCCGGAGCAGCACGGTTTCACTCAGCACCGAAAGTGCGGAACCAACGTACTGATTGCATATAGTAGATGGCCGAAAGCGGAAGGCAGTGGTACACGGTCGCGAATCCTGCCTTCTGGTGGATCGGCAAGTGTTCTCAGTGGCAGCAAATCCAGTCTAGATTCCGGGTGTTATACCCTTTCTTAATTACGTCAAACGTGGATTTAAAAACAATCAATTCTGGAGCCATGTCTGTTCCTCGCGTTAATTAACCGGCTTACACGTCTGGTTACCTCATAATTCTAGCTTACGTGTTGCTTATGTTAAATTTCAGTGCAACTGCTGACCAAGGAGGCAACAAAGAGCAAGATACAATAGACCTGAATAGCGCGTATGAATGGTCATTCCAAAATCTTCTGCCGTTTTGCTAGTCCAGATGCTACGTCGTCTACTTTTGACATCAGCTGGACATTGTAGATAAGCTTGGAAACCACGTCTTGCAGGCGGCCACCCTGGAGCTCTTACTTGGGTTGCTATCTCAGACTGCCTTTAGTTGCCCTAACACCATCTGACATGGCATCAAGGTCGAAATCCAACACAGGCATTCTGTGGCGGACATTTGGGCGGCTGGCTCCAACTGACTACCAGCAGATGCGTGACTCACACATGCAGTCTCAAGTGGAATAAGTTACCCAGGCCTAGCAGACCTGGCAGAAGCAAAATCTCGCAGCATGTGCGAATTCATAGAGAGGACCCACCAAGCACATTAGGCGATTACTATAACTTCCATAACAACTTAGGCTGAAAACCAAAAGCTTTATGGTAGTTAGTACCGGCGTCTGTGATGTGCAACTAATGATCAACAACGTCTGCCACCATCTACTTCAACTTGCTCACGAATCTTAAAGGCCAAAGGTTCAGGTTGTCCAAGCAGTAGTGCAGGCAAGAATGTTCCCGGAACTTTTCCTCTCTTCATGTTTGCTAGCCTTGGACCACCCTCCTTAATTACCTACTATAGCATGTGTGTTTAAAAATAAGTTGTCCCTGAACTAACCCAGCTACATTACGAAATACGACTTGTATACATCAGGAGAGCATATAACCTGACAAAGGTTACACAAATTAGCAGTTCCTCGAACAATCGAAGAACGCGTTTCACGGATGCTTCGATGTAAACGATAGGATTGATCAACCAAAGCAGGTTACATTTACTCAATATTATTTTCCTTTTCCATTTTGGTAGTTCTCCTTCTTTCATTCGAGGAAGCTATGTCCGGTATATCGAGTAAGCCTAGCTCGGGGTTTAAATAGCAACTTAGCTGTTCAATAACTTGATGAACTGCAACCTACTCCCCTATATTGAACGACCGTTTAGTGCCGAGGGTTTTATGATTCGAAGCACTGTTAGCGATTCCAACTATGCCGGTCCAAAGAGGCTAATAGCTTGGTCTTTACTGACATAATGGTAAAGAGTAGAACCAACAGATCTCTCGACTGTCTCAGGTGTGAAGCAGCGCACAGTGCCGTGACGTGCCATCTGGTTGACTTTTATGGCGCAACAAAAATTGTGCACTTGATGCAGGATGGTCAGCGCTGACTATTCATCATTGATATCATGTGCACTTCAAAATATCATCGGCAGCTACCTCTTGCTCGTTGTAGATGCACCTCTCGGGATAATCTCTTGAGGTTTTAGATACACAGTGGATTTCCGCCTGAATCTGTCAAATAATGCTAACTCGACTTGACCACACGCGTAATTCAGGCAAGGAAGTCAGACTTACTGGAGCTTTCATGGCACTTGGTTTATAATGGAGCTGAGAAAATCTAAGTAGCCAATAAGATAAACTAAGTGAACGACAATACTAATTCGTACTCCACGGTCACCAATTGGTGGGCTTCAGGATAATAAGCCACCGTCGGTTACCCAAATGCAACGAATCGGTCCACATGGGAAAAAGTGTTTACTGAACCAATCTTTACACTTTGCCAATCCTGATTAACAACATTTGTGTTTATATACAGGCTGAAAAAGGAGAGCAGTACGTGCCACTATCTTCATTATTCAAACCTATTAGATTTTACATTTGCTAAACCATGACAATCTTAGTCTTTCATTTTCACGTAAGAGCTATGGACAGAACACCAGCTATTTTTGTCCTTGTCCTAAGGTATTTCATCATGTACAAGCAACTGACCTTAGGCAAACAACAGATTATTGCCTATAGTCTGAATCAATCAGTCCCAGCCTAGATGTGATATAACTGAAGGCTTTCCTCGTAGACCTACATATTTGCATCCTACTGCATTAACATACAAATTAGGAGTAAAATATGTTTCGAAAGAGAAGGGTATAGTTCAGATATATACCTTACTGCTGCTAAGCTCGCCTAAACATTTCCAAATAGCTTGTTTCAACTGGGAATAAATAACTGGTTACAGCTCTACTATGTATGACATGATCAAGGTTACACAATGTTAGCTTTAATAATTCTTTACGAGTATAGTGAAGGTTGGAGCTTTTAACCAATAAACTGGAACGAGAGGTATATGCGAGATAAATGTGGAAAAATATCTCTGTATATTTTCAGTTGGAGATAGCAGACCATGCAGTTATGTCCTCAGCAAACCAGGCAGTAGAAACGGCACCTTAATCTAACCATAGACACGCATACGTCATACATCATCTGGTTACGGCTTACCGATATACTGTGACATTGTCACAAACGTCTATGTCCCTTTTGAATATTTTCAAGGGTTTATTGCTAAAAAGATGTTCACACACACATATATGCATGACCGCCAATCCTTTCGCATTTTCAGTCTATACATATCTCACATAGGTTAACTTGCTCTGCGAAGTTTTGCGTTCAGGATTATATACTAAAAATAATAACAATAGTACTAAAACATATTCCTGCGCAACTGCTTCTCGAATTATAGCAATGTTCACGGCTGCAGTTTAAAAAATGCTGTTGTGTGATCTTTTCGGCCCTAGAACTGGACTTCCTGCTGTTCTTCTATGAAGCATTATGTTACCAACTGCACCAGGTTCAACAGATTTATGGGAAAATGCTGCCTTACACTATAAGGGAATTCCGATGCTCTTAAGGGAGACACTGTATCCATTTATTCTTTTATTTTTACTTGCATTACATCTGTCTAAATTTACGCAATTGCCATTTCGCTGAAGTTCGAGGATGACTTAACGCCTGGTATTTATCATCCCACCTTAGTTTCATCGGTCAATTTATAGCCAATCATCAATGGTCAACGGTATATTGCGGATAAAAATGCCGAATCTTAACGTTTCCCTCCGTATACTCGGTTAGGCGTGAGCAAAATGGAGCTACAAATGGTAATAGGAAATACTGAACAAACGCAAATTGCCAACTTGCTGATTACAGTGTTTCAGTCGGTTTTACGTATATACACGATTATCGTTTGTAGTTTCCGGACACAAACAGATATGAGTTGGTTTGCCTTTGTTTTACTGCAGTTCGTATGGGTCATTTGGATTGTGTGATATGATGTAGTATGATCAGTGCACTATCGACGCCTGCTTTAAACAAGGCTTACGGGGGGCTAAAATAACAGCTTCTGAGAGGATCTTCCACTCGTGACAAACAAGCAGCGTGAAGAAGTTTCCTCAACAATCCAAACGACTGTATTGTACTACAAATTTCAGATGACAAACCCTCAGTTATTTGCTGTGATTCAAATTCAATAGGTAATGGCACGGGTGAATAATGCAGTTTAATAATTGGGAAGCCATAATTAGGCTCAACACGCAAACAGCGATAACTTCCGCTGAAAATGCCAAGCACCCTAAAACATTGTTCGTATGACAAGTGGTGCGGCCTCTTGACATTTTTGGTCGCCCAGGCTTGCGGAATCTTTTAGGCCGTGAGATCCCACTTTCGCCATAGGTACCATGTTCGAACTGCATATTCAACATAAGGGCGTATGTAAGCGGGAAGTATTTGGCGGAAAATAGACTGTTTCATTCGTCCGAATACCTTCCGTAAAATCCCCACGATTTGGTTCCCCTTCATGGACCCCTTTTTGGACTGAATCGTGCGACCGAAATCTTCCTTGACCAACACAGAGATCATTTCTGAAAGAACAGTGTTGCAGATTCTGGTCCCCCAGCTTGATGTGTGGACCATTCGGTGTCCTAAGTGGAGCATTCGACATTTACCCAAGGTGGACAGAAGGCGAATATAGACTGACATCTATAAATCTTGTCAAGATCGTTTTGAACGTGGATACGGTCTTTTGGAGCGCTGATCACTCGCCAAACTTTAATGCCAACGACATAGACTAAAGAGTTTGACGCAGTTTGACTCACTAGATCGTGTATGGATACCGAGATTGGACAGGGCCCCTGTACCGAACCCTGTGACACTCCGTATTCGACGTGAATTGGGTCTGACATGCATTCACGTATTCTCATATTAAGATGCCTGTAAGAGAAAATTGCAGATGCACCCGCGCAGTGCGTCCTCAATGCCACATCCTTGGATTTTGACGTGAAGGATACGATGATCCAACCGGTCGAATGCCATATAGAAATCAAGATGAGCCACATCAAGTCCTTCACCACCGTCCACAATTTTGGTCCAGCCGTCTCGGGCTGACGGTAGGTTGGTTGTGCACGACCGATTCTGGCGGAAGACGTGTTACTGCTGAGCAAGAAAACCGAAGCCGTCCGCAAAATGCATGATTGCGTCCGCAATGATAGCCTCCATAAATTTTGAAATGAAAGGCAGAAGTGTCACTGGTCGATACCTAGCTGAGTCGGAACGACCAACTCTTTTGTAGATGGGAGTTGTTATTCCATGTTTCTACATTGCAGGGATGTGCTGCAATAGCCACACCAAAGGCTCAGCCAACATGGTAGCCGTCAAAACAAGCGTATTTGGGCGTGTGATGTCAATTCCTGAACAGGCGTGCAAGCGCATGGATAACACTTTTCTCATCACGATGTCTGCCGTAAACTTTATATGATTGAGTCCTGGTGTGGGCTAGATTCCAAAGATTCAGCAGACCATGGGATGTAAATAAACCTAGGTGCATATTACTGTTTCAGGACATTTGGCGCTTCTTTGGCAGTCCGATTAAGACTAGTTGTTTGGTAATAACTCTATTGCCTATAGTTAAGCAAATTATAATTAAAAATCTTTATCAACATTGTTTAAAGGAAATGGCTACCGGATATCAAAACGTAATGTCTGCAGCTTTGCACCGATGGTACATACGACCACTTTCACGTCTGTGAAACAGCTGGTTATGAAAGAGATCAATGGAATTACATGGCAACATTTCGAAAACAATATTTCCACTAAAATCAATGGAAGCTTGTTCCATAATAACTATTTTAGCACTTGCTACTAAAGCTGTTAATCTGATCCTACGTTGTACCACTGCATGTGAGTTACCCTGTAGTATCTTCTCTAAACTGATTTTCCCTGATTTCATATGAAAGCATCTCAAGTTGATTGTACAGTTAATGAAACGTCGATCAAAACACAGTAGCTTCCCAGATCTGGATTTTAACATATTTGCGCTAAGCCATACTTAGTTGTGCAAAAATTGTCCATCCAAAATAATCATTGAAGATAGCCACCGCGTACATAGAATTTATAAAATACTTCGACCAAACATACGCATAAAGTGTAATACGCTTTGAATACACACATCAATAGTAGGTAAGTTGTATTTTATTTGAAGAAAATTTAATAAAAAATAGGGATATTAACATAAAGAAAGTAAACTGTTAGAGTGAAAATAACTATTACAATAGATTTAAATGTTTTAAATGTTGCGTCTCTTAAAATGTTAATTCTGTAGTTAACCCTTTCCACGGAAAACGCGTTGCAGCTAAATATGCAAACCACACGCATGCACAAAGTTCATCCTCCTGCCTATAATAATCCTCGGGCAAGTTGTCATCTCGGCCAAAAGAATTAATCTGAACGGCCAACGAGTTGCGCTGAGGGGCATACAACATGAGTCTACTCAATTAATTTGAGCCGTGTCTATGCCACTTACTTGTGCAGGTGTGTAGGTGTGCGTGTATAGCCCGTCGCCTTCGGCTAATTGGACCTCAGACGCACTAAGTCATAGGGGTGCAGGTGGGACGCTTCAGCTCCTACCAGGGACAATGTCGCTGACCGATGCACCAAGTTTGCCTTTGTTTCTCTGTCCTAAGAAGTGAGTCCCACCCATTAGAACGAGAGTAATGATTTGAATGACGATTGGGTTGGTTTAATGAGTCACAACCAAATAAGTTTGCCCTATGCATTTGAATGCGCAGTTCACATAAACGCAATGGTTCGCTTGTATGTTCGGCACTCGAGGGAGGTGAAGAACGTCGTACTGAAAGCGTATGAGCAAGGCGACGATTGGAAGCCGGTCGTTTGCATGCTGAAGGTGAACGTGAAAACTTGCCTCAACTGGATACGGGCGTACGAATCGACGGAACCGATGGAGCAGCACGGGGGAGTCCGTCGCAGAGCACTGCGAGAAAGCCACGTAGACTCTCTGGTTGAGTGGGTTTCTGCGAAGCCTACCGTTGCCCCTGAACTCCTTCGTTTTGCGGTTGAAGGCGGAGTTCAAACTTTCAGTAAGTACCAGCACCCGTCTCACGATACTTGAATGGTAGACTTATGACAATGAAGAAATTGCACATCATTCCTGAGTCCATGAACACGCTGGAGAACAAAAAGCGACGCAGGTCATTCGTTTTGCAGCTCATGGATTACGAAGTGAAAGGAAGGCAACTGGTGTGGATTGATAAAACCAACTTCAACTTATGTTGCTCCCGCACTCGTGGCCGCTCACGACGTGGTAGTCTAGCGCAGTGTACAGTGGTGAACAGCCGGGGACCGAATGTTCATCTTGTCGGCGACCTGACAAACAACGACTTGATAGCGTGTTCGGTTCTGAGAGAAAGTTACGACAAGCAAAGGTGCGCTCAGTGGCTGCGACAAGTGCTTGATACCAACGGAGTAGGGTTTTTGGAATGGTGTCTTTTGATTTGTGACAACGCACCATGTCACACGCACCTGAAGCACGTTTACCTGGAGGAACCGTGCCGCTCTGTGAGACTTATACGCCTTGCGCCATACTCACCAGTTCTCAATCCCATCGAGGGCATTTGCAGCATAATAAAAGCTCATGTAAAACAGAAAATGTGGGGACGATACTCCGAGATGCTCCTGGTGGATCCTGAAGGCATTATGAATAAAAGCGAGTGGCGGATTCGCTTTTTGGAGCACGCGGTATCTGAAGCACGGGCCTTAGTAACGCAGCAGCACTGCCAACAAATGGTTCAACATATCAGTAATAATTATGGTCATGTTATTCATTTGGCCGATCTGGAAAACATTCTGTTGGCAGTAAACTATCTGTTTTAAGCGAGTGTTGTTCTTACATTATTATGATGACGGGTCAGAGTGCACTTTATACTCTGCTAGAAATAGTCAGTTCTCTAATTGGCGGAACCTCGTGAATTTCCGGTAAGTTGGTGCGTGTGGTCGCATCGCACACCCATTTTAGTTGCCGCGTTGTAGAACAATCATATGGGAGCTTGATAAACAGATGCCACTCTAACACGGTTGTGTAACATGCAATTATGTTCTACCGCCTGTCGTTGATTGTGTTTGGAGAGCCAGTGGATAAGGATTTTGATAAGGGCATAATAAATACGAAATTTGAACTATGCAAGCTTGACGTACATGGGTAGTGTTTGTGGCCGTTTGCCGGATTGCTTGACCCGTTACAGCAACGCAGGCGGCTGGACGTTGGAAGCGGAAACGCAGAGCATGTAGGACAAGCACAACTAATGTTCATCACGCTCTCTATGGAAATATTTCCCGATGGGTATTTGTCAGGTGTGGACTGTATTCGAACACATCACACGGTTGCAGTGAGATGATGCTTTGAATTTGCAAATAAAATGTATTCGCTTCGGTGAATCAAATTTACTCGTCAGTTTGTAACGTCTGCACAGGGACGAGTGGCTCCGGATGACGCAAACCAATCCGTGCGTTAATACGGCATTTGCCATTTGGAAGTGGAAGTTGCTATTTCGCTCCATCCCAATTCTATGTTGGTAAATGATGCGATTATAAATGGACATATGTTGCCATCATATCTAGTGTGTGTTATCGTCATCCATCCATACACCTCAGGCTCCGTCTGCCATAGCCAGCTGTGACTACACCGTGCAGCCAATCACGCGATGTAAATCAGGCGCGCTCTCCATCCACCTCGAACTCCTAGTAGGTGGTTGATATGAAACGGTCCAGTCGCCTACCATGTATCTGTTACACATTTTAATCCCCTGGTTCTTTGACGACCCAATGTACGCCCGGATACGGAAGCCCTGGGTACCCTCGCCATGACTTGTATTACATTAGGCGAGCGACCCGTCGAAACTTAGTTCCAGTGTTGTTCTCGGGAAAATGAGCGTTTACCTTAGTTCCTTAATGGTTATCGACTAAAATGTCTCATGCTTTGCTGGCACATTCAACCAAGCGCTTTTCATCAGGAACGTCATCTACATAGTTGTTAACCTGGTGATGCAGTCCCGGTGTAAGCGCTTTGGTCTCCAGTGCACTCGGTTTGAGTTTGGATGAGCAACTATCGATGCTTGAGCTATGGTGTTGTTGCTGGACTCCCAACATGTTTTCGTTCTTAATGGAGTGGGTTGGAGTACGTAGACGAATAGATGACTGATCTGTTTTGAATACGTTTAGTTGTTTCGTTTGCAGAGGCGCAGTATGGGGACGCGTAGGCGGTCCGTCCAGGGCGGCACGTGACACGGGGCCACATTTTTATTACCGTCGTATGTTGGATACCAAATATAAAGGACGAATTATCCGGATAAGCTGTGGGTTGAATATTTTAATGTTACTCTGTAGATCAACAGCACATTTGCGCCATGTGTCACACTTTGCAAATGTTCTTCCCAATGCTCCTCTTATTTGTTCCATAGTGGCCACTTTCAATACATTCACCTCAAGGTCCCAAGTGCAAATTAGTTTGCATCGAAAGCTAGTGTGCTCTTTACCGATCATATGAACTTCACGCGCCAATGCTGCCCTCAGTGGCAACTACTTTGCCACCCCTCGGGTAGCAAATTATTTGCCACTATCCACAGTGCCAAGTGGCCCATCAACGAACGGTATGTTTGTAGGCTGGTGAGCAAATTTGAAAAAACTGGGAGCGTGTGCGTCGCCAAAAAGACAGAGTGGCCTCGCATCACCACGGATGACTTTTCTGCTTGTGTGGTTATTTGTGAGGTGTCCAGAAGCTGCGAGCTAAGCATTCATAAACTTTCCCAGTATTACGACACCACCAGATTTGCTGTCCATAGGGCTTTAAAGGAAAGCTAATTCCGGAAGTATACCGCCCGTCAAGTGCAGGTTTTAAACCCATGTGATTAGGATAAGCGGCTTCATTTTTGCCGCAGGTTTTTGAATGCCATGGACATCCATTCAAATCTTTTAACGATGAGGCGGCTTTCTCTTTGCACTTTGCGGGGAAGCAACAGTCTTGGGCAACGTGTAATCCACGTCGATGCAGCGCTTCACGTAAACAACAGGGCGCAAAACTCATGGCGTGGGCTGGGTTAACTGGCAAAAGAATCGTGCGACCGTTTTGCTTTTTCGGTAATGTGAACGGTAGATTGTTGTTTCGCAGTACGCTTTCTAGCATCCTCGTACAAAAAACTACTGGAAAATTGTGCCATTCCGGAACTGGAAGCCGCTGGGTTATTACGTACTGTTATATTGCAACAAGATGGTGCACTTGCACAGTATGCACAAACGGTGCGGGATTTGCTCAAGTAGACGTTTTCTTGCCGTTGGGTCGGGCTGGGAGGACCTATAGAGTGGCCTGTTCTTCCAACAGATTTGGACCCTTTGGATTTCTTCCTCTGGGGTTACTTTAAGCAGCGTGTTTATAAAACAAATCCAAACTCTCTTGAGACATTGAAGCGGAGTATTTTGCACGAATGTCGCGGGATCACAGTTGGCACTCTGGAGAAAGTGCCAGCCAACACTATCAGGCGAATGCTGCGCTGTACGTAAAACGCCGGCATGCACTTCCAACATCAACTTGGCTGACAAATCTGAGCATTACAATGATAAGTCATAAATATATGTATCATGCAAATGTTTATCGACCGCATTCGTGCGCTGTCTAATGACCTCTTTTTCGTAGGAAATCAGTTTATGGTTTCTCCTGGCGTTTTGCGTGCGCCTGCCGCGTTATAAATAGCTCGGGATACTCATTCTCTCGTAAGTCACCCCCAACTTGAAACTTGTCCCTACTGTTCAGTTTCTCTATTCCATCAAATCCATGTGGTAGAATAGCAGTCGACGCTCAGTTTGCACATTTGAACGAACATCTTCCCAGTTGAACACAGAACAATGAGGAGACAAGCGGTTGCTTTACAACTTACTAGGGTAGAACTTACCAAACAGTCTTGCGCTAGTGACACCGTGAAGTGACGTATCATGACGAAGGATCAGTGCAAGACCTTAACGTAACAGCTACGCAATGAAAAGGTTGTACTACTGAGACAAGATACGGGATTATGTCTCGTCATAATGCAGAAACATAGCTACATCTAGAAAATGCAAACATTTCTTGCAAACTAGTTGATTCTTTCTTGATGTGACAGATAACGATCAAACCGAACATGTTATGAAATTAAACTTTCGTGAACTAAAGACCCTAACGACGATGGGATAGAATCACGCAAAAACTTTGACACAGCCGGTCACTCGAGCATCTCGGCTTCCTTATTTGTAAGGACTGCCGAAAATCCACAACGAAGATATCTCCTTACCACCGATTGTTTCAATGGTAGGCGCACCATAACAGAAGTTGGCCAAATGCCTGACTAATGTAATCTAGCCTATCCAAAGGGAACTAGCCGACTACAGCTTTAAAGATAGTTTTGTTGATAGAATACATACTACCGCAAGTACAGTGGGCGAACCGACAATAGGCTGTCAGAGAGAATCGCAGAGCACATCCCTAACATGTTTGCAAAGGGTCGCAAGCTACCTACCAGTTCGGTTGCCCGCCACGTACTTGATTGCTCCGTGTGCCAAAACCCTGGTGGATCGTTCAGCGTAATTAGCTAACGAAGAGACCCCATCCCATTTCCCACCTATGTTCTTGAATTGTTAAATTAACTTCGCTTGATCACAAAGCGTTGTCGTACGCATCAGCCGTGATTGCTCACATTGTTCTAATGCAAGTAGCGAATCACAGCTATCTCTTACGCAGTGTTTTCAGTTTTAAGCTGGGAAATAGCTCCCATACCATAATTCGACTTGATGTATATATGGTTACGTGTCGAAAATGTTGCTCCTTTGATAAGATGCCCTAATTTGCTTCAGTTTGCCTTCGGTCTTTTTCGGTTGTGTATGTTTGTCGCATTACCTATAGGTGCAGCTCCTTACCACAGGTGCCAGTACATCAGTACATACAGAAATGTTGTTGACAAATTCAACGGCAGCCAAAGTCAGGTTGCCGGTTCAGAATGCTGACTCCCAAATCATAGTGCAAATAAGTTCCTTAAATATATTCCAGTAAATACGGTGAATGTTATGGGTGGGTTGCCACTTTGTAAGGGACTGGCTTAGTTCGGTAAATGTTCACTATACAGAATGCCGTGTTGTGGTCACAGCCCGATAGTGAACTGTAAAAATGTGTACACAAGTAGAACGGAATCCTCATGATGTACACCGAATCTAGGTTATTGGCATTTCCGGTGTGCCCTCTGACATATTTATTGCAGTCATTGAAGTGGATAGAGCACACCAGTTCGTCTGGTCGCGTTTAGACCGAAGGTCCATGCAGTAACCAATTAACCTTGTGACGCAATGAAATATTCACACATAACTTTGGATTTGTAGGTAGGGCTTTAAACTGTGTAGAGAGCATACATTAGCCGCTAGGTTTTATGGTGGGTTACTCGGGGAGGTCGGTCGATATAATCGATTACAGGATACCGACCAATCGTTACAACTTTAACAATCTAACGATTGGAACTTGGTGAAATGGTTTACGCAAATCGGAATATATATTTACAACATAACTATCAGCAGCAGCAGCCATTGTTGTGTGTTTACGAACGTTCATTTGCAAACTGGAATCGAACCAGTCCTGTGGAAAACCATGTTAAGCCTAATTGATTAGATGTTCCGAGAACAAGAAACTTATCATCTCATTTTAATTATTCGTTATTTTTCCAGACAGTTAGATTTTGATATAACAAGAGACAACCAGTAAGTTAATCTGTTGTGAAGGGCACTCGACAGTGTGGATTGCTCCATCTTCTCCCGGGTGCTGAATGCCTACCTAAATTCTATATCGAATAAGCTACCCAGCATCGGCAACATTGGTTAAAGCGCGAGTTCTCTGCGGTAAAACTCTGCCGAGCAACGAAGATTGCAAAGGGATTGCGGCACCTCTCGCCTTCAAAAAATCGCAGAGACTCTGGTTGCTCAGTTGAGGTCACGGGGAGACCTCATAATAGTGTACCAAATACTGCGTGATCTCAGTCATGTATGCGGACACAAATAATAGGTAGCACAAGGTAGTCTGTCTTTCTGTATTACATGAGCTTTTATTATGCTGCAAATGCCCTCGATGGGATTGAGAACTGGTGAGTATGGCGCAAGGCGTATAAGTCTCACAGAGCGGCACGGTTCCTCCAGGTAAACGTGCTTCAGGTGCGTGTGATATGGCGCGTTGTCACAAATCAAAAGACACCATTCCAAAAACCCTACTCCGTTGGTATCAAGCACTTGTCGCAGCCACTGAGCGCAACTTTGCTTGTTGTAACTTTCTCTCAGAACCGAACACGCTATCAAGTCGTTGTTTGTCAGGTCGCCGACAAGATGAACATTCGGTCCCCGGCTGTTCGCCACTGTACACTGCGCTAGACTACCACGTCGTTAGCGGCCACGAGTGCAGGAGCAACATAAGTTGAAGTTGGTCTTATCAATCCACACCAGTTGCCTTCCTTTCACCTCGTAATCCATGAGCTGCAAAACGAATGACCTGCGTCGCTTTTTGTTCTCCAGCGTGTTCATGGACTCAGGAATGATGTGCAATTTCTTCATTGTCATAAGTCTACCATTCAAGTATCGTGAGACGGGTGCTGGTACTTACTGAAAGTTTGAACTCCGCCTTCAACCGCAAAACGAAGGAGTTCAGGGGCAACGGTAGGCTTCGCAGAAACCCACTCAACCAGAGAGTCTACGTGGCTTTCTCGCAGTGCTCTGCGACGGACTCCCACGTGCTGCCCCATCGGTTCCGTCGATTCGTACGCCCGTATCCAGTTAAGGCAAGTTTTCACGTTCACCTTCAGCATGCAAACGACCGGCTTCCAATCGTCGCCTTCCTCATACGCTTTCAGTACGACGTTCGTCACCTCCCTCGAATGCCGAACACACAAGCGAACCATTGCGTTTATGTGAACTGCGCATTCAAATGCATAGGGCAAACTTATTTGGTTGTGACTCATTAAACCAACCCAATCGTCATTCAAATCATTACTCTCGTTCTAATGGGTGGGACTCACTTCTTAGGACAGAGAAACAAAGGCAAACTTGGTGCATCGGTCAGGGACATTGTCCCTGGTAGGAGCTGAAGCGTCCCACCTGCACCCCTATGACTTAGTGCGTCTGAGGTCCAATTAGCCGAAGGCGACGGGCTATACACGCACACCTACACACCTGCACAAGTAAGTGGCATAGACACGGCTCAAATTAATTGAGTAGACTCATGTTGTATGCCCCTCAGCGCAACTCGTTGGCCGTTCAGATTAATTCTTTTGGCCCAGAGGACAAATTGGCCCAGAAATATTGTTGGCTCGACTCAGATTTTTGCTGATTTTGTTTGACGGGTGCTTACGGCATTCGCTTAACAACTACTTTAACCGCCCTTCAAAATGGTTAAATATGCTGCTTGACTGCAGACGGAATCGGCGCGTTGCGGCCACTTATTCGACTCTGGCTAATTTCACCTTGCTTTTCGATGAAATAGGTGATTTTTCGGACACAAATATAAATGTGGCACTAGTGTCCCCAATGAGTCAAGTTAATAGATCGCTGGAAAGTACTTTTACGCAGGTGTGGTACTTCGCGCATGCGTGTTGTTGGTCAGGTTGAGTAACATAAAAATATGCAAACAGCTTATCTGGAAATTTTACTCCATGTATTTGGTATCGAAAAAGTAACGGTACAATCTGCCGCCCCTGTCAACAGCCGCCGCGATGGACCTGCCTCCTCCCACGCTACACCAATGGCCTACGATGAGTTAGGTGTTTTGAATTGTAGATAACATGGAACGCACGCACAGCCTCTGCACAATGTTTATCAAAGTGCCAAGTGGTGGACGATAAAATTAGGCAGATTTTTTCTGTGTAACGTGAGTTGACTTCGGCGTAGCGGACATAAGTATCTACATAATTATCTACTCACGCCAAATGTGCCCTGCGACCTCCAGCCGCAACGTTTGTTGCACTAAACCTATATAATCATCCCAGTAGCTATCTAAGAATTGGTGTATACCGTTTGCAAGTTTGTACAGTGACAGTGTGTTAAAACCTTAGGGTTTGGGCAGATAATTATTCGTGTAAGCCAGTACTGTTTCCGCCTCGGTTTATACTCTTGGTGTTACGATTTCAAGCGGCACTTATACCCCAGAACAGTAGCTGCAGTGCTGCTTGCAGCTTGGGTACTATAACTGCACGTTTGTCCTCCTTCACACTAAATTTATTTAGATGGTTGTTTGCCAGCCGCACTTATTGTTTCAATGTGTCGGTATGCATATTTGTCTGACCCTGTTAAACAGAGGATGTACTAACAATTGGTTTTACTTCTTACTCAGGATACTGTTAAATTCTGAGTGTTATCGTTTCCAGTATAGCTTACAGTGAACTGACCCGCATGTTCTACCGAAATTCCTGTGAGCTATTAGGATGCTAAGGAGGAGTAGCGTACTGTGCTGCTCGTGCTTCATGGTAAATGTTTGGATGTCGGTCATTTAATTTCTTACCCAGTTCAGTCACTTGATCATCGTTATCACAAATTACTAAAATAGGCCACGAAAGGTTTTGCTAGTACCAATCCTACTGGACTGCGTGTTATAGCACAGTCCAATTATCTATAGCTTTTAACCTACGTCCAAGTTGCGATTTTAGTTAGATTGCAGAACAAGTCCTTCTGATTCCGAAATTGGGAGGTCCTCTTCTGCTTGCTACTGGATCACTTGCTTACGGATAATCTTGATTGGTCGGTAAAGTTTGAAATTTCTGCGAAGTTCGATGCAGTCTAGACGTTCACTAACTCGAACGCATCTTACAGGTCGATTAACATTTAATTGTTTGACTAACGTCAGTGCAACTCAGTTTGAGAGCCCAGTAGGTGACACCGCTTCAAGCATCTCAGTGTTGTTGGGGACCCACTTTCGAAGCTTAAACCTGGGCTACTACGAATTTCACGAATCTGAAAAGCTAACTGCACGGATTCATGGATAGAAGACAATGAAATCAAACGGTCGTCAACACAAAGTCCAGACACACTTTGGAAGGATGTTTTCGAGTAACGTAAGTTTCGTAGAAGGTAGAAATCACGATTAAAGTCCACACGGAAATTTGCCTCGACGGGGAATCCAACCCTGGTCTACGAATTTCCCGTCCGCTGCTCTACCACTGAGCTACCGAGGGCTGATGATTAGGTGCGGGTTTTAACACGTGACTACTGCTTGGTGCGCGACGTATGGCCAATGAGCTCACAGTAACTGTCCTGGCGTTGCAGATCGGCTCACTCACTCGTCACTTCCCAGTGGACCGAAGTAACTGTCCATCCGAAGTCCAAAGGGCGAAGATAGATTATTTGAAGGATGTTTGTGAGTAACGTAAGTTTCGTAGAAGGTAGAAGTCACGATTAAACTCCACACTCATTGGCAATACGTCGCGCAACAAGCAGAAGTCACGTGTTAAATTCCGCATCTAATCGTCAGCGCTCGGTAGCTCAGTGGAAGAGCAGTGGACCGGAAATCCGTGTACCGCGGTTCGATTCCCCGTCGAAGCAGATTTTGGTGTGAAGTGTAATCGTGACTTCCACCTTCTACAAGACACTTATCATATAGATCTCCTAACGCCTCCGCTGACCGACGCAATTCGAAACCAACAGGATGCTCCAAATGAGTGAGCGGTCCTTTGGGACTCCAACGAATCAGGGTCGCAATTAATATCTCTCCCCCGTTGGAAACGTAAGGCACGGCGATCCATATCTGGAAGCTGCACTTGCATAAACGTCCCCTCGATGTGCACAATAAATGTGACTCTGAATGGCGTCTGTACTCTCATAAGGCTAGATGTGCTCTCCGGACCTTGTAACAACCGCTCGTTCAAAGTGAGGCCCTTATATTTTACGGCGCAATCGAGAAGGATCTACACATCATCGGGTTTCCAAGAGTTATCATAACTCGATGCAGTAATTACACATGGGGTGCACAGCTAGCCTTTAACTGATTCGATGGCAGAGACAACCTACTAACGGTAGCCTCTACGACCGTCGCGGACCTCTCCTGGAAAGACTAGCTAACACTCAGACGCTTTTGCAAAGCTTGTAACCGCGGTAAAACCATCTCATAAGTAGTTAGCAGCCAGCGAATTTCGCCACGAAAAACCGATCTTAAGGTGGCTAGTTATCAACTGCAAGCAATTCTGCGCTAGCAAAAAATGCAGCCTTGTGTTCTGCTGAAGATTCATGATTTCCTGAGCCCACATGCGCAAACACAGTGTTGGACAATCTATCCAGCTGCTCTCCACTTGACAGTTGGTTGATTAGGGAATAATGCATGAAATGGGTGACCGTTTTACACTCTCCCACTGACCCGAGTAGCGTCCAGCCTAGTAAGGTTTATACAGCAAACGGTTGATTTCTGCTCCCCAATCGTTGGTTCAATTGCCAGTGTGGCTCCGGCACGTCTGCGCCTATGAGTATTCGGACAAGGCTGTCATTAAATTGTTCAAAGGACACATCCATCACGTTTGACCACGAAAGCGCCAAATTCATCGCTGAGTTACAACGGGTTTCAAAGAAAACGTTGGTAAACAATAGACATGGCTAACCGAACTTGTATCTGTACCATTTAGCATTGAAATTGTGAAGTCGGCACATCCTAGTTCATGTGAGGAGAAACATGACATGGTCATGAATTCTAAACAAATCGATGTGATTCTGCTGCCTGCTTGTTGTAAAAGGCCTTCCTCTACTAAGCTAATAGTTTAAACAGTATCTAACATGGCGTACGATTTAAACAATCATGACGGACCTGCCAATCATACTGGTAATAGTCCTAAACACATCTGCTGTGGTGCATTGGAGATAGAAGCGCTAGTGCCTTTCTTGGTTGAAAGAGCGATGTGTCCTGGCTCTGACTGAAGTAACAGTTGATGTTGTCCTCTGCAAAAGGGCACTTTGCATTCTACTTTTTCTTGACAGTGAAAGGATCTGTGGCCTAGTTTCAGACACATTTAGCATCCTCGTTTGAATTTTATGAGATTCCACTTGCCAGAAACATTTGAAGGAATAAAAACGCCGGCACGAGCATTTTTATGTCCACTACCACAGGGTAAACACATTTGTTTCGGTGAATCGCTTCAACTGGTATAGAGGATACGTCAACCTTCGTTTCCTTTATCATATGCTCTCGGTGCTTTCGCTGCGGGAGGTTGTCATAACGAAACTGAGGAGGCAGTTTGGCCGAACGATAACGATCTGTGCAGCATAGTAGGCTCTGTGCGCAGCAATGATCACGAGCTCAGTGGTCCTTAAGGTGGGGAAATCACCATCATTAATCATTATATACGTTAGCAAGAGATGGGAAATACCTCAGCTACCGTGCCGCATTACATAAAGGAGAAAAGAGGGAAAATGCAACAGATGCAGGCCAGCTGACCTACCGGTAACGGATGGGCATCGTTCCGGTAAGCTACCAGCCAGATAGTAAGCAGCAAAAAATTTCCTATGCAAACTTAAATGTGGTTAAGCATTGACATTGTGGTTGGAGGGGGAAGCTAAGAGTGATGGGGTGGGACAAAGGAACTCACAGCACGAACGCCATTGAGGTTGGCTCCTAGCCATGTCAGCCATTGTATCCAGTCAAACGTCTTCATTGTCTTTCGGCCGATAAGTTCCAACCGAGGCCAGCTTCGAAGTAATTGCCTTTATTCCTCCCGACCAAGCCATCGCTTGGCCACCCTTCCTCTTCCTCCATCCACAGACCAGGCGGGCAAGCAATACAAGTCGAGGGAGTCGGTGGGCTGGCAGGCGTAACACATGGCTGAGCCATCAGAGCCTGGTGCCTGGTGCTGAGCGGTTCATTTCCTTTGCCTGTGCAGTAACCGATGCGTCGAACACGTTCGTTGCTTACTCGGCGTTCCCTACCAGATGTGAGACAAATGGCGAAGACACCGGTGGTCGAAAGTAAATAATCGCTTTATATCCGTGGATCTAAGGGGCCAGGTTTCACAACCGTACAGTAGGGTCGAACGTACCGCTGTATTGTACACTCTACCCTTCAGGACGAGCGTGATGTCGCGCCGGCGCTATAAGTAAAGAAGCTTAGCAAAAGCGCCTCGAGCTTTTGCTATACTGTTCATGATCTCATCCTCAATCCCACGTGCGATGATACAACTTCCCAGGTGGTTGAATTTTTGAACGACTTCTAGCTGATCCCCACGAAGGCTCAGCGTAGAAGGCTGTTTAGGCCAATCTTGGAGGAACGTTTTGCACTTCGAGGGTTCAAAGCAAAGCCCGAAGTGACGGACAGCCAGTGCTAATATATCCAGTGTTGCATGGCACGTTGTGTCCTGTCACAGATTAGGGCAATATCGTCAACACAATCCAAGTCAAGAAGTCGTTCTCCTGGGAGCAGATCCAACTATTCTAAGTCGTGTCCTGTGAACGTGATTTCCATGGAGTCCTCAGTGACGAAGTTAAAGCACAAAGGTGACAGTGTGCATCCTTATCTCACCCTGCAGGAGATATTAAAGGGCGACGACAGCTTGTCGTAAGCTCTCACTCTGACTGTGCTACGCGCGTATAATGCTCAGTTAACATCTACATATTTCTCAGGTACACTTTTCATGAGTAGACAGTCCCAAAGTGCACGTCTATCCACTGAATCGAATGCATCTTTGATATCGAGGAAGACGACAACGGTGGACCGCCAGTGTATGTGGCGGTGCTCAAGCAACTGACACAAAGTCAAAATGTTGTCAACGCAGCCACTACCTCGACGAAATCCGGCTTGCTCTGCACGAATATGGCTTTCACAAGTTGCAGTCAGTCTGTGAAAAACGACAGAGGCAAGCACTTTGGAGGCGATGGAGAGTAAACTGATTCCTCTATTGTTGCCACATTCCGATCGTGAGCCTCCCTTGAAAATTGGGACTATGACAGAGCGGCTCCAGTCGGTTGAGGCAGTGTCCTGCTCCTACATTTTTAGTAGTACTTCGTATAAATCATCCTCAAGAACAGGTCCACAGAATTTGAATAGGACTGGAGGAGATCAACTGCTTCCGCGGCTTTCTTCAACTTCAACAGTCCGATCTAATGTTCGACTTCTGAGCCAGAGGGTGGACCCAAAGTGACAGCCCACAGAGTGGAGCGATCACTGGCCGGCGAGATAGCTAACAATTCTGACCGATTAAATTGCCATTCAAAGTGCTCAGCTCAACGCTCCAAACATTTTAACAAGTTGTGGATAGGCTGTCCACTCTCATCACAAATTGTTTCACTAACATCAGTTCTCTTAGTGCCCGTTTCCCGTATCAGCCGGAGTAACGCAAATGGTTAACAAGGGCAGCGGTCATTTTCATTTATGAATCAAGATGAGAAAACCAGGATTTGCGGTCTCTCTTCAGGCTAGCACGGAGTTCTCCAGGAGCACTTTGCGAGTTTCATTTTGTTCGCTTCCAGTCGGAATATGCCGGCGAGCATCGCTAAGTTATATAGACTGCGAAGAGACACCATGCCTATGTTGGCGATTAGACTTACCATATGCGGATTTGCCTGCTTCTGGTAAAGTCTGATGAAAATGAGACCAGTGAGCTTCAATTGCATCCAGTGAGCGTTTATCCAACTCGTATAACAGCGTACTTTGATAGGCATTCAGAACAGCTGTTTTCGCCAGTTGGCTGGTGTCAATGCGCTCACAGCGTCGTCGTGGGCGTCCGCCAAAACGCATCCGCAGGTCAGTACATACAGTTGCATGGTCGGTGTCCACACTTGTGCTCCAAATCGAGCGACAGTTCTGGATGAAGCGTCTCCAGCGGTAACTGATAGCAATGTGATCGATTTGCTTCCACTGCCGATTTGAGGCTGGTGGGGGCCAAGTTACCCTCCGGCGGGTGTTTTGTCGGAAATTAGTGCTCCCAAGAAATAAGCAAGCATCTTCACACAAATGAATTCACCGCTCGCCGTTATCATTAAGGGAGCTCACACCGTATTGGCCGCCCAGATGCAGTTCATCAGTGGATAATCTACCAAGTTGAGCGTTCAGATCCCCCGCCAGCACTGCAGTGTTCGAGCTCCTTCTGCGGCTATTTAGCTGGTTCATTTGGCGATGAAAGTCGTATTTCACCGAATCATCGCTAGCGTTTGTGGGTGCGTAGCCAGCAATGAGGAATAGACACCGGTTAGTCCCGTGCGACTCCGAAGCTTTGAACGAGCCGGTCAATCGGACCGCACACAGCCGGCTACTGATTGGAATCCAATCAATAAGATCAGCTTCAGCCCGGGGACTCAGTGTAATACGAAAACTTGCTTGGACGGTGCTCGAAGCTGTATCGTCAGCAGATAGGCGCAATAAGAAAATACTGTAGGTGTCACCTGAAGGGGATCGCAAACTGAGTACTGATCTCGAGTCCTGCAGGCGGGTCTCAGATAAGCAGAAAAAATCGATCAAGAGATCTCTAAGGTCCGCGCAAATGCCGTCTATTGACCGAACTGTAGCAATGTTCGTACCTTGTGGCATGCCAATCTGAAGGAGGATCGGCGGCTCCAAATGCAGGCCGATGAACTGGGCTCGGCCGCTTACTTGGACATGAGTTTATCGACAGGTCTGGAATGACACTCCGCGTTTACATGTGATTGGAAACTAAAAGGTTAAAGGCTATCAAAGCAAGTTGGGGGAGTGCCAAGAGTTGGGGTTGAAAACACGGGGACAAAAGTGAAGCTGGAACGCGACGGTAATAGTGAAAAAGCGTAAGAGGGGGTATAAGAAGATGGGTATGCTTGAGCAGTAGCATTCAAACCCATATCCACCCTGATCGATGCAGCAGATAGGGCACGGTTTATTATCCTCTGCGGTGGCCAGAGCATCAACACATTGTTTGAGGAAAGATTCATAGTATATCGTAGACAGAATACTGTCAGGTTGCCCAGACCTAGACAGGAGAACGATTGGACGTCCCAACCCAAGCCTTTGGTTCAAAAACCTGACCGCAAGGCAGCGGGTTTGGAGTTAGGCTACAAGGAGTCCGTTTTAAGGAATAAGGATCCACCCGCATTCCAACCCCACATTGGAGGACCGGGAGGCTGAGTTTGGCTGGCCTATAACCCTTGACCAAGCTGGTATTCGTGGCTCTGAAGGTGCAAAATGCAGCAACCAGCATAGCTCGAAGGATCTCTGAAGCACGCAAACCATCCCACCACGGTAAGGTCCAGCCTCATTGCGATGGGGTGAAATCACCCATGAGTAATGATTCGATATAAAGTTTCTTCTTCGCCGACTCCTGTAGAAAGTCCTTTGTTATTCTTGGTTGACTGTGCTCTGTTATAAATCTTCGGGATTAACCGTTTGACATTGGTGGTTGTAATTCGTGCCAAGTCATCGGTTAGACTGCCGACCATAGTCGTCTGTCGCGTCTAGATAAGATCCTCACAAGTGTTCACGTGTGCCACATTAGTGTAAAGCTTGTGAAATGCAAGAACTAGTCGGACCAAGTTACCGTTCAATAGACTGATCTCCCAACAATTTTCTCTACAACTTCTGGGAAGATCCAAGAGTGGCGGACAATGTTCTCGTTCTAGCTCTCAAGTGACGCATAAGTTGGTGTGTGCATTGTTGAAAATCTCAACCAAATAGGCGATATGCTGTCCTGATAGCTAAAAAGCTAAGATGTCATCAACGAATGTCTTTATTATTTATCTATGTGGATACAATTTTTCGTTCATGAGCATGAACAACTCAGCCAGTAAACGGCTTCGGGTTGTAACCCCCATGAGATGGCAGTATGTGTACTGCAATTGAAAATGCAAATTCTGTTTACACAACAGCAGAGAGAGTCTAATTAACTCGGTCGAAATCGGTAACTAACAACCGGTGCCTTCATCTTGTTCGCCCATGTAGTTCAAAGGATCATGCACAGGAAATAGAGTGAAGAGAGATTCCGCGTCCTGGTAACTCGTGACCGCTGACAGTTTGACCGCACAGAGGTCACTGTTGAACCGAGTCGAGTCCTTTAGCCTGTACACGTTCACCAACTGTCTCCGTGGTGGACGTACCTGAACCAGTTAATCAGCTAGTTTATGCTGGGGCAAGGCCAATAAATCAACCGGTGTAAGCATTTATTCCAGGCGGCACTATTTAGTTAAAACAGCTGGATCACTATTTTTCCTCAAACTGACCTAAATACTTGGCAAACTGATAAGCATGTGCCTAACGTATTTCTGGTATTTTGATGTTGTAACCTGGAAAAGCGATGACACTAATAGCCAAGCTTAAATAAATAAGTTGTTACCACTCAGATATATTAATAATTATTAGCGATTTTGCTACTTCATTCGACAGCCAACCTATCGAAAAAGAAAACAGATTGGTATGCTATCTAGGTTTTCCGGCTGCAACAATAAAAATGTTTTCTCCTGGTGACGTCTTAATAGCGTTGTTCTCACTGATCTAGTTTACCGACAATACCAAGATCGTTAATTTAGATGTCTTTAACGCCATCCGTTTGCAACACCATGCAAGCTAAAGTATTCGGTATATCAAGAGCCAATTAGATACACAGGTGTTTGCGCTCAACAGATATGAGCCGAAGGACTGAGACTAGATTGTGTCTAATTGCAATAAAAATAAGAACGTACAGGAGAATGAGAAAACGTGTATCACAACAGCTGTTAAGAGGATCAACTGCAAACGTTCATAGATAATTTGACCTTCACTGCAGAAATTGCAAGCGAACTATAGTTTCTACGGATAGTTTAGCTGAGCATTTAGGAGTTAGCTAAAGCTGACTTACTCGATTGCTGAAAACACAGAGAGCTTAATCTATGAAAAGTACTGGCAACACGTAAGTGACCTAGGCTAAACGTTTACGATGGATTACTTCGCAGCAATAGCTGCATCACTAGAATGGTAAAAGCAAGTCCAACGAAACAAAGTCGCAGAAATATCCAAACTGCCGGTTAGCTCTATAATGCAGCACATCCTAGATTTCGCTAGGTGTCATAGTGCGCGGCAATCGTTTAGTGTCATTTGCCAACAGGGCAATGCTTGTCTGTTTCAGTTCTCGGAAGCTTCAGCGTTTCGGCGTTTTATAAACAGACTGAGTTTACGGCAAGCCTCTCTTTGCCGTTGTGATGTCCTTGCTCCTTTTTATTTAAACGGAGTTAACTTGCAAACTGCTTCCACTTGTACACCAAGAGATAATTTCACGGCTTGTAGGTATACAGTTAACAAAAATACACGAAATACCTGAATTAATATATCCTGTTACTAGGTTTTTTTCTTCTTGCTAGTTTGAAATTTGTAAAGGGAAAATTCTTTATGGAAGCATCGCAAGTTTTGCACTTAAATTAAACTAGAACGTTTAATGACAATACGCTAGCGATCACTGACGAGAATTGACATTTTATATAATGATTCACTATCTCTTCTTTCATTTCATTGCAATTCCAGACAAACAAAAGAATAAATGTGTATCTTGGAGATATCTTTGTTTTAAGATGCATTTGAGTCAAAGTAAAAGGTCGTACATATAACCGGTTATCGAACGAACGTTCTTTAATGACAACATGCTGATCGGTTCCTAGCACATTTCAACAAAACGAACCATGAATACATCGATATTTTGATGCTGTGAATGTACTTCAGATATTTGAGTGCATGCCAAGTCGATATGGATGGTAAGTCGATAAATCAGTGCAGAAGTTCAGATGCTCAATACGCACAGGAATTCCCTGCAATTACTCTAGCTTCCCTGATTATATCTTGTGCCTCAAATGCAACTCCACGCTTAAATTTCGTATGGTAAATATGCTGCCCAAATAGCATTCCTGTTTTGAAACTTTAGGGACTAAATGTGTGGGTATTTAAATCGAAGGAAACAACACTATCAAAACAAACAGGTTGGCTTAAGTGACATGGAGTGGCGATAATAAAAATCAACGAAACGGGAACAAGCTGATTAGCTTTAGCTGCATTTTGTAAATGTCCTATCAATTATGCCACTTGAGAAACGTGGTTGATAAGAAAAACAAAAGACTTTATTTTGTGTGGATTCTGGAGGTCCTAAACAAAATCGATTTGCAGTAAACTAATCCGTTTGTAGGAAAACCTTTAACGATTAACCTGTCTAAGCTCTACTAAGGATTTAACGTTTTAACCATGGGAACCGATATTCATTTCACAACAACAAACACAACTTGATATAAAAATGCTTTCATCCTATAATTATATGAGAGGAAAAGTAATAAATCAAATATTGTCACACTGTCATTTAATTAAACAATTATGTTATGTGCAGGAGGCATACATAAGAATGATCAGAGCGCTTCATATCACGCATCTGTGGGGCTGTTTTATCCACGGCTTACCATCATCATCCATAATTAATTCGCAGCATGTCAAAAGGAATTCGGCGATCATGTATGTATAAATCATTTTTATGTAACAGAAAACTGGCAAATGGAATATTCAGTATCGCGGGAAGAAAATTATGTTTTTTTAAGTTAACAATGGTGTTGCATAATAATTAAACGGAGTGATTTGCAACTTTATGTAGTTTAATCACTCCGCTCACAAAATGCATTCGCCAACTTGTCAAAGATATCTGTTAACATTTCTAGCACATTTTTCGGTGCTTGTGAAATAACTGTTGTAGGAAAAAATGAATGATTTCATTGGTATACTTATCCTAGTTGGATTTACTATCTTATAAATACCCTGTCTTCTTGAACGACGCTATGCGAAGCAAACTACTTAAATGTTGACGTTTGATCGAGTTCTTTTCAAAATACCACATACTAAGAATATGAATGATCCCAAATGACATTAAACACTTTATTACCTAGTGTACGTTGACCGACACCAAACAGCTGTATCACTAACTCATGCAATCCTCTAGTAAACATTCAGATTAGTGTGCAACTATGGCTGACCATGTAAATCTAGTATGCAGACAGGTCCAGAATTCCTCCGGAAAGTAAGCACCGGTTATTACTTTCAAAAGATGTATTAGGCATGGGCATTTTAGCCGAATACAACCGCATCATCGGTGAGATATGGAACACAAATCTGATTGGTACAAGCAGAGTACTAATTCAAATGCGACACATTAATTGCTGGAACAGCTTACATTGCAGCTTGATTGGCCACAAATAGCAACAAGAGTGGTAGTTCTGAGGAAGAGGGATGTCTTCTACTCGTTCGGAACATGCATCGCAGTGTAGGGAGAATGACGTAAAACCGCAGCTAGTAATAAGCCATGGTGGCTCGTTACCGTCAAGCATGGGCCAAGTTCCGCACTCGTAGAAATAAAGTCATAGTTTTCGGCACATCAGAATCCGATGGATTCTCGCTGCCGTGGTGTTTCAATACAATGAAATGGCCAGCTGGTAACTTTTCAAATGTATGGTGGTCATCTCTATGAGTTTAATCATGACTGGCGCCCTCAAAAATATCCCAGTGTTTCAACTTTTCTGTAATCAAAAGATATGAAGAAGACAGTTTTACGGGTTTTCGTGAACAACCATTTAACCCGAAATGGGCCCGGCAGGAAATCGGTAATCAAGTTGCTTTCTCTAGGATTGTCTTACATGAGTTCAACCGAAAGAAGGGCCCCTATCGCATTTTAGATTGAACGCAAAGTGATGGTCACAAGAAAATGGTTGATACTTTAAATAAACCAAAATACATGACTATAAAATATTTGTGATTCGCTAGCCAAACGAACATATCGCGACGTCTATTCCTTCTGCTCAGATAATCATAATTTTGTAACCTCGGTGACGGCTTTTTTAAATATTTTAAATACGTTAAAGGAGGACAGCTTGAGTAAGGTATTGAGTACACCTTAATATTAAAGCATTATATATCCTCTCTTATATATTAAATGACTGAAAAATAAGAAGGTCAATAATAGTCTTCAACTCGTCATTCACTGATTGACAAGTTTTAGAACACCTACTGTGACCGGTAAAATATAATCTTGGTCCAAAGATATTGGACATTATAATACATTGACATTTATATACCAGTTAGCAAATGCTAAAATCAGCACGCCTTACACTTAAACAAATTTGGTCATTGTGACTTCCCTAGCACGTTGTGCGTAGTTTGACTCAAAATGAAACCCACATAAGGTATGTTCGGCAATGCTCGTTCACTCGCATCCTGCCTCCTTGCTACTTCATTGTATGCAATCTCTGGTCGCTTGCAAGGTTCAGCTGAACGACTGGGGCGGAATATGACGTATATGGATAAACTATAAAAATGTCAGCAAAAAGATAACAATAGAAATAACTGAACAGAAATATTCTTTTCTGCCATACAGTCCACACGCTGCTAGGTGAGTTACTCGCTCCGGTCGCAGCGTATGGCTTAGAGCAATCAGTGCATCACAACCACAATCTACGAGAATAAACATGTGAACGCATTAGTTGTTATCGAACCATGGTAAGAAAACACCAGTATCATTCTTAAAGGATAGCCTGGAACCATTAAACCCTTGGCTAATGGAACTTGACGTACTTGGTCTAGTAAAACCAACAGCTGATTTCCACTTCAAGTGAAAAGCGGGTGAAAATAACTCAAAAAATAAAGACATTAGTTTATGAATTATTCTGATCATCATGCACCTTTCTCTCGACGAGGTGGATATTACCGATTAGGGTTACATTCGTGAGTCAACGTGAATATTGGCTGATAAGTTCAAAAATGTAACTTCAATGGCCTGCTGTGTGTACCGATTCTAGGAAGTACTTCACAACTCGTGCATTTTCTATGCTTCACTATTATGTTTGAATGATTGTAAGGGCATTGGTGCATGCATAGATATAACGTCAGTGCCGTGGTAAGGACTGACTGCATCCAGTTTGCTGATTACCAGGGGCTTAAAAGTTACAACGGCCTCTTCGAGTACCCTCACATCAACCACTAAATCACTGCCAACAAAATCGAGACCGAAGTTACAGCGCCAAACTTGCAAAGTAGTTACGAACCAAAGCTATACAATGTACCACTGGAGCAAATGTTTCTTAAAATTATCCACAATAACATGACTAACAATTACCGATACTGAATGATCCATCTGCCCATGGATCTCAGGCACACCCTCGTGGTTTACTTTCCATCCACAGACTCCGGGAGGGTTAGAGGATGTGGAGCAGCATCTAACAAATCACTATAGCTATTGGTGAACTATGCACCTTCCCAGATTTGGAATAGTAATTTGAGTGGGTAGATTGGCGCGTGGTTAATTCTGCAACAGACAAGACGTATACAATTCTTGCTTGGGCAACTTTTCCAGCAACATATTATAGTAACCCAAGCGTAGGCTGATTAGTTACTAAACGCCTGAACTGTAACGAAGATTAATATCACACCATCACTCCGTTATACGGGCTAAAGTAGCCTTCCGGCTTCGTCTACCCACTTTTCACTAATGATGGTGGGAATTCGATAACAATCACTACAAAATAGAAATATTGCAAATAAGCCAATATGAACCAGTGACAAATAATTCCAACGAACTAAAGTGAATTGTAGCTTGGCAAAATTGTTACAATTCCTTGGTCATTAAACACATGCGCAAAGCCTAGCGAAAATGTAACTTATAGCGGTTGAAATGCGACAATCGGGAAGTTACTTAACGTATGCTGAGTGACTGAAAGCAATATGTTAGAACGAAGTTGCTGTGTGATATCAGCAGTATATTGTTCTCCAATCCCCTTAGTTACATCAGTTAAACAAGGTAGTAATCGTTGTTCCACCGACGTAGATCAGTGGTTTCAATCTTACAACAGATAAACAATTTGCATTCGAGTTAGAACAATGGCACAGTCTCAATCTAGGCGTTACATGACATTCCGATTCGTAAACACCACTACACTTATGCTAACAATTGACAAATAGTTACCAATTTTTCGAATAATCGTGGAACAAACCAAAAATCGCAGAGAGACTGTTCTATAGAATTACTGCTGACTGATAATTTAAACATTTGTAATAGGAAAACGTGTAAACAAAGTGTAGACGCATGTTTCGCTAAGGTGCTCTGTATGTACGCAGTTAATTGCTTGTTATTTAGAGTATTATATATCTTGCGGTAATTTCCTGGATCAAGAAGACAAAGTTGATTTTTGCAATGAGGCTTGTTTTGTCAGGATCCTTATCATCAAAACAAGATTAAATGATTAAATAATCCCCATATGTTTTAGTCTTCCGGCTGGGTGAAGTTTGCGTATTCCTATAGGTTTAAAAGAATAATTTGTGTATTTTGGAAACATTTGGTTTTCAGCACTGGAGGATAAATTAAGGGCGTTGTGTGAAATACCTTGGCCTGCTGTTTGTTTCAAAGATGCATCTGAAATCCACCGTTTATTTAGGCCATTACACAGCAGGCTGATAAGAAACAGGACATCAGCACGACAGTCGGATTGGGTTGCCCATTGGTGCCATCTGCTAGAAGCCAACGATACTCACGTGAAGTCGATAGCCTCAGATCGGCTAGTCCAAAATATTTTACTAACAATGGAGGAAACTAACCCGTTTAAAACTAGAAATAGAGTATCTGTCTAAAAGTAAAGATTCCTACCTAGTTTACACCCAATAATTCATCTGATGTCTGAACCATATTTTAATAATACTGAAAAGCAAGGATGCCACAAGAACACCACGAGTTGCATCCTAAGTGCGTTCAGCTCACAGTTAGGCAGTTGAAGCTGCGCAATGGCTGGTAGGATTCTCTATGGTAATATCCAAGAAGCTTGGTCATCCTACTCGTAGCGCGTATACATAAACTAGTTCAGAAACACGAAAGACTAGTGACAAGGATTGATCAAATGAAAAACACCGAAATCACTCCATTTGAAGAAACCGTGAGAGTAATCAGTCGGGTCCAATAGGCTTCGATTCAAAATTAAAGATGGAGGCCTGGCAACAGTCTAAATATGCGTCACCTCAAGCTTTGCAGTTCACTCAGTGTGTCAATACCACCAGTCGCCTAAATGCGTATGACACAATCACAGCCAGTCCGATAAGTATAAGTAAAACGAGGACCTCGTCTACTATCTAACTGTTCCGTAATTACTGAAAGGCATCGACATGTGTGCTGGTTGAAAAATGGCCTTCGTTAGAGGCACCCGAAAACGCAGCAATTCAGTTACTTCAAGGAGACCCAAAATAAATTAGGGTGGAGCTGTACTTACATGGCGTCCATCGATTGGATGCAAACCATCTGTGTGGCAGACATCAACCCAGGCTTCACAAACGGTCATTAGTACATTACTTGGTGTACAATCAATAATCTGTTCCAAAATTCCAGAATTATTGTTAAGTTCCTTAAAGGGAATGCAACTTGAAGATGTGAACCATTTTAACTTCAAGTATGACAACCTAATTGTCCTAACTAAGTCCCCAAACTTGAGGCGGGTCGCCCAAACTGAAGCAATACAATATACCGCTTATCCCCCTAGTTGCAACCATTTCCAATGATAGAGCATTAGCTGCCTTGTTATGGACAGCCGGCCACACAAATTGGTCATTTTCTATCTATATCTTCTCATATATTCCGTGTAGCGAGCATAGATTGGTGACTCACGACATTGGAGGATACCAGAATGAATCCACAGCCATTAACATTATTGCACGCGGTGCTCTCGAGGCTGGAGAAACTGATAAGCGTGAAAAACTAACCACAACTAAGGGCAGTGGAGCTACATTTGTGAGGTTCTGACCTTGAAAACCTTGACGTGCAAGCAGTCTCGAGGATGCACAGATAGGCAAATTACAATGTATGTGACCCAAGGATTGTCAAGATAGTATTTAGGTCCAAAAAATGTTAACAATAATACTGGAGTTCTGGTATGCAGGTCGCAGTATACCACCATCTGATCTGCGGATAAAAGTGACGCCTCTAAAATAACATAGGAGAACAGCAATTACATGTGAACCGCTTCAGGACAACGGCTCGAAGAACGACTCTCGTCTAGCGTACGAAACTAGTGGCCACTTCATAGGTTACATACAAAGCGCTGGAAAAAGGGAAACTGTTGGGATCCATGCACCTGATACAAATGAGTTTGTCAACACTCCATCCAAAAGCGATTAGTTCTTGACGTATCCCTGGCGACGGCGACCTCACACACAAAAGATACGTCCCCTAACTCACTGCTATATTCTGGGAATATTTCTTGTGTGTTTTCCAAAGCACAAGGTCTCCTGAACAAACCTGCTGCACTGAAGCTAGCTCAAAGACCATGTGCCTGGGACCTCACCTACGTAACTGTAACTTATCTGTAATCAGAAATCAGTGACGCCGAAGTTGAGAAACACGGTATGTTCCTTCTAAACCATCTCTGCAGCATGGGCTTTGGGTACTTTTATACAGTCAATCAAGCTTTATTGCAAGCCCGGTGTATAGCCCAACCCGTTTTATTGCCCAGTTTACCAAGACACACCTATTTTTCAGAAGTCTGCTAGATTTTCACCGCTTTATTGCCCATTGCCCGAGTCGTCCCACTGCTTAATTACCCAGCTACGTAGGCTGTGCTCTTTTAACTTTGTCAATTCTACACCCTCACTCCGACTATCTTTTATTACGATTGCCCCACAGCTAGCGAGTGCGATCGGGTTAAGAACAACAAAGATGTCGGCGAGGTTATTGATAGACCAGAAACGGTTATTTACTTATTTCAGTACAAGAGCAAGCTGAATGTACAGACGGCTGTCGGCAATCCCTCAACCGTTTTCAAAGCTGGAGTACTGAGCAATGTCGGGTAAAGTTTCTTCCCCCGCATTTGTCAATATGGTATGGGTTACACAGAAGTATGGCCAGTAGGAAAAAGTATTTGTCCTTGCCAAAATTATTGGACTTTTTGGAAACAATTAAGACTTATCCAGCGGGAACCTCACAGGCCAAGTTTTCATGTGATTTACACATTTCTCGTCGTACCCCAGGCAGATTTCTTACCAACGAAAAGGAATTCCGACAGAATTTGTTGCGTGGCACTGCATGCAATCAGAAATAGAAACGATGTAGAAACCATGAAGAAGTTGAATCTGCATTGAAAGATCGGATGATATCAGTTCTTGAGCACAACCAAACAGTTACAACGCCACTCCTGAAGATAAAGGCGGAAGAATTCGGGGAAAGATTTGGAACAATCTTTGTTGCCATAGAGGGATAATTGCAAAGATGGAATACTAGAAACCAAATTGTGTATAAACGTGCTCATGGCGAAGTGTTCTGCAGACAGAGTAGTCTGTAAAATTTGGCTGCATGGTCTACTGCCTGAATTTTTGCATGCATTTTATGATGACAAGTTTTGCAATGCAGATGAAATAGGTCTCTTTTTACCGAGAAACTCCAGAGGACTTTTTGTGTTTTTCTACCGACATGCTCAGCGGATTAAAAAAGCCATGGATAGGATCACTCTCCTGTGACCAGATCGGTAAATGGTAAAAGTTGTTCCCTCAGGCCACAATCAGCGTAGTCACACTAATTAGAATTTAGCTTATTTTCA
Organism: Dicrocoelium dendriticum; assembly: GCA_944474145.2. Classification (NCBI taxonomy): domain Eukaryota; kingdom Metazoa; phylum Platyhelminthes; class Trematoda; order Plagiorchiida; family Dicrocoeliidae; genus Dicrocoelium; species Dicrocoelium dendriticum. The sequence goes on along the minus strand of OX104063.1, from coordinate 247,967,227 downwards.
ATCAATGTTCAAACTGAGCACGCTTTTTGTGCAAATATATGGCATCCCTCAAAACACAGCGGTCAACTCTGACTGTTTCGCATGAGGCGTTCAGCAATGTAGCTATCGAAGTTTAGCTTATCTTCAATCCCATATCTGGATGTCATTATCAGAGGAACTCAACTACTACTGAAAGCTCTGTTCTAGTATGGTTTTCGTGAGCAAGTAATAATGAAAACATCTCTACGTCGGATGGAGTCTCAGCATACGAAAGATTGTGCTTGTCTTCTTAGTAAATCGCGGTCATTGCTGATTTTGCTTGTCACCTGCAAATATACAAACATAAACCGAAACCGAAATATAAAATTGTCTAAACCACACTCCCAGCGAGGAGTCGGTTGGAATTACCGTCCAAGCGGATCGCTTAACTTGTAACATGTCTCAATAACAGTCTAAACTGTGACTTTAGTAATTCGTGGCTACTTGCGTAAATTTCAGCGTTGATTGATTCTGTACTCTCTTCCGTGAGTGAAGATGACCGCAATAATTATCAAAATAAAGGCGAATTATCCTTGTTAGTCATGGAGCAACCGATAATTGGTGGACTTGCAGTAGCATTGAAGGTTCCAACTCCGATCAAACAACCATATAATAACTTCAGCTTGTCTACTCTGTTCAACATTTGGCGTTCTAACCTCACTGAAGTAAAGAACACTGAGACGTTCACGTGAAACGAAACTACATGCTCAATTTTCGCACACCGCAACCTCATTTTAGTCAAAATCGGACCAACACCCATTCCTGGATGAGGTTCAGTGACATGGCCTGAACACGGGTGTGACATTAATGAGCTACTCTGAGTGAATTATTGGCTGGCGTGAGTACGCATAGATTCATGCTCATTTGATGCAGCCCTAATATGTGAAGTTCTGTTTGAGCTGCGTATAATGCAGTGTACATGACTTCGTTGTTAGACCTACTGCACTCGGGATAGAGCACATTGGTAGTTGTCTATCAAATTTGGTAAAAGTGAATAGTAAGTTAAGAAATCATTTTCGGGGCGTAAATATAGGAAAGACGCTCTTGGTTATGAACCTGTACAATGACCAGTAAAACGATCTAAGAATCTTGAAAACTTGTGAGAACTACCTCAGCTTTTGGAACATGCAACGCACTTCATTTGCGTACGAAACCAGGTACCTCGAATTTTTGGCAGACATTTCTGTTGCATTCCTTGTGAAGTTATCGGCGTTTATGAGTGAAGTAAATGAAGGTAATTGGTAAATCGTGTATGGGTTGCGTAGCCGTCAGATCTTTGCGTGAATAAAGCTAGAGATAACAAGTGCCATCTCCTGGTCGCTACGAAAAGTTCACCAATGAATTCGCTACCAAGTTAATTGCCAAGTCCCTGCATTTGTGCGCATAAAACACGTAGCCGCTCATCAGCTACTCTCTGCTATGGCATGTCAAACCAACACTTAAGTGACGAAATCCAGGTACCCAACCAAAACGGTTCACATTATTCTATCTAAGTCAGTCTTTTTGCTGTATTCTTCATAGAATACCAGAAAGTGGAATCAAATCACTTCGGCGCTCCTTCTCTGAATAGCATTGGGATGATTGAAACTATCATAAGGACGCAGGGTTACCATTATCTGACCACACAGAGGTGTACCGTAGCATCATTATAGGGTCACGACTATTGTTCATGTTCGTAAATGACCTCGTGGAAGTATATTATTAACTACAGGCAGGCCATCAGAACATTAGCTGACCAAAGAACACGTCGAGGCTACATTGCTAGTCAATATTTCGGACCGTACTCCGATTTAAGGTGGCCTAGTTAAACCCATTTTGCATAAGCCATCACCCACTCATATCAAGTAGCAGAGCCTCTTCTGCCGCAAGCTTCACAAGAAGGGGATTTCAAGTGTCCCTACAAGATGGGATACCTAAGGTTAGCCGAATAATAAACGAGAACTGCGAACCAAAATGTAGGTTTGTTGCGGAGGGTTTTGGCAGTCTGACCATATCATCTTTGCAAAAGTCACGCACACGCGAGACCACATCTTTAGTACATTATCCAAGTGTGGTTTCCACGTTAAATACATGGCTATACCATCCTACAGTCCAATCAAGGAATGGAAACTAAATCTGTTAACAGCTCAATATATTTCTCTTATTTATTCTTCTGCAAGTACTTGGCATTTCCAGCAGAGTAATATCATTGCGGTACATCAACTCACCAAGTATTCACTACACACAGCTTCTTGATTATGGAAACTCAGCCTTGATACATCCATGACTGGTCACCGTTTATCGTTGGAAAACAGCAAGTCTGATTGAAACTCCGCTTGAATGCATTCTCCCTCTGTATGTGCCATAGTGATTTTCTCTCGAATCCTCTCCTATTCCCGCTTCAACTGTTTACATTCGAAGAGCGGCAGATAACACAATTACCCAACAACATAAAATGATGCAGCCCAGTTCTCAATCAAATTTGTGCACATGTGAAATCTCCGATGTGTTTACTGGGGTTACAATTTATAACTGCATTTTTACCCTACTATATTTATTGTTACCTTAATTTTTTGGCGCCAAGTAGTTCCGGAGTTTGTAACCTGTCAGGATATCCAGTCTTCCATCAGCTGCAAGTTCATGCGACACAAATGATTAATATTCATACTTATAGAAATAATTATGCATGCATCTAGCTTGCAAAAACTGGATTTGCGATCGAAGAGTTGTATGGAACTGCAAGTTAGTCGAATCGTTTATATTTGCAGCACTGACATAATGTTGGTTCGAGGATTGCCACTCACTCTTACCGTCAATCTGTGGTTGACAGTGCAAACCAGCAGAAACCCCTTCGAGGGTTTAGTACATTTCATCGTAGGCCATACGTGACCCAGCGCGAGAGAGGGGCGGTCAGTACAGCTTACTCTGATTACAAATATAACCAATATTTCCTATTTTGTTCTTGGCTTAAGTATAGACAAAGGCTAAATTTCCCGACATTCTGCCTGGCGCACGTTCACTGTACCTCATTGATGGGAAGGCAAGCGCTTTGCCATTGTATAAATTTTCTTCTTGGGCTCCAGAAAACAAAGCTGGCATTCAGCAAATAAAGTCAAATGTCACCCACAGCGTCTGAGCGAAAAAGTGAGTGGCAGTAGAGATTGTCCCGCAGTGGACACAAAAGCCTGAGTGAATTCATTGCAAGTTAGTCTATCGTTTCAATTGTCTAAATGTCTGTCTCACATATGACGACCAGAACACCAACAAGGACACTGCACGCATGTGTATATATCAGTGGCAATGCAAATTGTGGAACGCATCCTGTTTGGTCAGTGCTATGGACCCGTAAAGAAACAATGGACCGTTGAATATAAGATTCTCTAGATATTAATCCGCCCTAACGAAATCACTAAGGGGTATAAATAGGAGCACAATGGCTGATGTTTCTTTGTTTAATATATATTGTACTACATCAAGTGACCTAGGCTTTGAGGTAATTGACACTGCAGGTAGAGTAAGAGAATAGAAGATGACCGGTTTCCAAAGCTAAAAATGCTTTTTATGCCAGCTGAGGAAAATTTCTGTAATGTTACGTAAAGGTCTTGATGAATGTCAACTTCATGATTGCTGACAAAACCGGGTTGCATCGTATTAATAAATTTCGGTTATAAAGCTGATGTAGGCGAACAACAGGAAGAGTGCAGCAAATCAGTTCCGAGGAACCATTCAGTAAACCTCGCAACCCAATATGAACGCACAGTTTGCAATCAAACTTTTAATATTCATTGATAGATTGAGAAGCAAACCCACGCTGATGTCAGGACATGGTTTAAAACCTACCGCGGGCTTATTTATAATGCGAAGCATATACGGAGTGCATGACAAAATATCACCAAAACGTCCATATATACTCAAGTACATGTGTGATCATTTAGCTTGATTGTAACTATGACAGTGACGGAGCGAGAAAAGTTTACTTGTGAACACAAGAGGATAGGTCACCTGTTTAAAGGGTAAACGCTAAAAAGCTGTCGGAGCATGCTTGAACTTGAGCGAAAACTAAGGAATCCTGAATATTGCGAATAGAGAGCTAAAAGATGCACTATGTGTCACTCCTTTGGTATAACATTGAACACGCATGCGGAATAACGTCATTTACTTTCACCTACTGTCATGACAGTTGGACTTTGTGACGTGTTGTTCAGGTGGGACGCGCTCTTGAAATGTGTACTCCTCAATTTGACACTTTAGAAAACTCAGAAATTCCGACACCGATTTCGTCTCTATTATTACCTCTAAAAAACTTTTCCAAATTTCACTGCTGGATGTATGAGGTTTAGATGGTAAGCTATCATATTCTGGTTCGGTACTCAAAGGATGTCCTGATGTTCACGAGTTATGCTTATACTGCGCAAGGCTAGAAGCGGCCTCAGCATAAAGAATTCACCTAGATGTCAGTGTAAGGTCTACTGGAAACCGTCGGTACGACAGGGTGAACAGCTTCAGTCCCGTACATAGTACATCGTAAAACGTATTCTGCAAACTGGGGTCAACTTGGTGGCCAGATGCTGAACACGTTCAAGTTTTGGCACCTCACGACGGATGCCAAGGTCAGATGAGCAGCACTCGAGCATTTTTCTAATGATGGAACAATAGAACACTGGTTTAATACGGGTAAAAGGCTCATGGTTAATACGTTCCTTAGGTTAGTAATGGAATTCCAAATTGAAATACTAATTAAGTAACCAAATAAAAGTCGCATTGGAGAATAGGGAGAGCAAAGGTATGAAATAATTTGTTTGCGAGGGTGAGGATGTACTATCCGAAACAAAATGAAAGTTGATTTTCGAGTTTTGGAGCACCCGCCGTGTATCTTGGATTGCGACGTGCAATCTCACTCTTGGCGTCGGTTGACTTTGAAGTCAGCCTTCGCCAATACGGTCACTGGGACCGTCACCGACGTGGAGGGTTTCGGTGTGGTTTTCTCCCATCCCCGCACTCCCCGACCGACGATTTCCTCTTTGTTTAGACTCATCAGGCAGAGATAGCCGAGCTGTGAGTAGAGCTCGGCGTATAGTGCTTGGTGGCTATCGCCATGATAACTAGGCTATTGAGCTCGGCGAGCAGTGTTTGACACTGCGGTTAGAACTAGGTTTTCAGGTTTTGGAGCACCCGCCGTGCGTCATGGATTGCGAGGAGCAATCTCACTCGTTTCGTCGGTTGACTTTGAAGTCAGCCTTTGCCAATGCGGTCACTGGGACCGTCATCGAAGTCGTCCTAGTTTATACGTAGCAAATATGAAGAGGTTTGCTTAACCTTCGGCACAGAATTACTTGTCACTGCGCTATTGTCCCAAAGAAACTATTTAGCTTGAATATATTCGAAATATATTTTTCTGTAAATAGTGCAGGGAGCTCAATACTGTATCTAGTCGTTGTTTCATAGCTATTGGGGGCAAGATCAACTGAGTTTGAAAAGCGTTCCGTTGTCGACAGATCCGGATGGACTAAATTTCTCGACTATCCCGATTAATGTGTTACGGCTCAGTATTAGGCTGCTGCCTCTAAAGTTGGTTTCTGAGTTGCTTCAAACGGTGACAGAGTACGGGGCAAGCGTCACTCAGTATTTGGTATACCATAATGCGTTTTCCACGTAGCCGCCGGTAGCGTCCACTTAACACCCCAAGCATCTGCACTCGATCTTGGTAAGGAAGGTGGCGCAAATCCTTGACAAATTTCGTTGCTCGAGTTGCGAGGTGTCGAGCAATACAAGGTCACAGGTTAGACAAGTTTTCAAAACATTGATAGTGTATTCGACTTGGGGACGAACGTAGGCATTAATAAACAGACAAAAGTTGGAGGAATCCAAACTGCTGGATGTTATCTACAAGTGAACAACATACTGGTTATGTCTTTTGAAGCCGACTCGGTCTGTCTGCAACAAACAATGTGATCCGGTACCAGCACACAGAGGTCACGTTCTGGAGTGAAGATGTTCATATCGTGCGCCCCAAGATCGTGGATGTTGGTGTATCGATGGTGAATGTAGACAATGATACACTTGTCCACATTGAATGGCAGTGCGTCCCTCACGGACCGATTCCGGGCTTCATCGAGGTCGTGCTGCAAGTGTTCGTGGTTTTCCAATAAGTTGACCGCTAGCCAAACCTTCCCATCGTAGGCGAAAACTAAAAATATTTGCGGAAATAAATATATTTTCTAGGTTGTTTATAAAAGGTAAGAACATGCAAGGCTAAAGTGCCGAACTCTACAGTACACCGCACTCTGTCGGATAGGTTCGGACGTTGATGTTCAAACTATAACTTCAAAGTGCCGTTCGCGGAGAAAGCTACCGGCCCATCCTGATACTGGATATCCGATGCCGTAGTGCTGAATTTGGTGGACCAAGATTCGATGGTCTAAGCCATATAACGTCGTTGCACTTCCAAATAGATTTCAACGGTTCTTGCGCTCTGTCCCCATCGTTGCGTCTACGATGCTCGCTTCCACGACGTGAGCAATCACAGGGAGCAGCGTTAACAGGCGGTAACTAGTAAGTTCACTTCGAATTCCTCCTTTGTTAATAGGGTTGGTGATACATTTTTCCAATTTGATATTACTGTATACTCGTCTAGACAACGTTGTAATTATCCCACAACTGGTTCGGCAAGTCACATGACTACTACATGAAATGCCTTCGCGTGAATGTTGTCCTTACCAGACGAATTGTGTGTACGCAAGAATGGAGCCGTTTCATTAACGTTTTTGTGGTGTATTTTTCGCGAACTAAGTGTAATGGTATAGTGAATGGAGCAACAACAGCGTTCGGGATTTGCACCTCATGGAAAGTTGGGGAGGACTGGGTCAGCAAGGTGCTAATCGCCTCACCCGCTGTATGTGTATAACCACCAACCGTAGCGAGTAGTGTGATTCCGCGCTGCACTATATGATATATATTCAAGTGTTTGTAAAGAAACATGTGGTTTGAACAGAATCGTATCGATAGCTACTGCTGGTATGTTAACTTGTTCACAGCAACCAACCGCACACATTGTTTGCCTTGAACCATGCACACTGTCCAATTTTCTTAGTTATCATCGTGCTTGTAACAACGCCTTGTTTGACCTTTCTAGGCCATATAATTTCGTATGCAGCTTCTCAAAATGTATTTTGGTTTTATTGGAGGATGATAAATTAAGGTATCATTGATCTGTGATTATTGACTTGACCGGTATCACGAATATTTCCAAGGCTAATTCTGATGTGCACCGAATCACGAATGCGAAAAATACATGGTAACGAGTAACAGATTTCTTCCTTTAGGGTTCTGCATCAGGGTATTTGGCGTAGCAAATGTAATCGAACAGTAAAGTCATCTGGTCGCCTAGACTCCAAGAATTGTACACATGTAGCCCATTAAAGAGGGCCTCCATGCTCGCGGGCACTACGTCTAACACTGATTTCTTATGCGTTGTTTTGAAACTCATGGTATCGGTGACGTAGTTGTGCAGGAGATTGCCTGAGGTTAGCTATTGCAAGTGTGATTTGAACTGTTCAATCTCGGGTGTTGCAGTTTCTAGGTCATAGAGGTTGAAATCTCCTGTATTGTAGATATGACGATAACTCTGATATTTTACAATACGCCAAGCAGATATAAGCTGTAGCACATTTCCAGAGGGTAGCAGGGCGTTTGATAAACTGCGGTTAAATGACATATGTGGTCGTACTCCAATTGTAGATTGCACCAAACGATGCCAGTGATACTTTTGGGGATGGTCTCTGAGTTCACAGCGAACTCGTGTTTTGTAATAAACGATCACACCCCATCAACTACCTGTTTGTCGTTCCGGAGAAACGATAAACCGCTTAAAACCATCTCAACGTCGGTAACCTCACAATTCAACCAGATTTCAAAGACCATTATGTTATGTCGAGGAATTGCAGTCTAATAATAAAGGAGTTGTTACTAGTTACTAACACGGTCTGTGCATTAGTGCACAAGTAGGACAGTTTCTCATTAAACAAAAGTTAGTTAGTGGATGTTGAACTAACTATGAATATTGTATCAACCGTAGAGGGTTCGGTCAATTGCCATTCCTTTGTGGAAACCTTGGCCTTTTAAGTTCGGTTAAGTTACACGGCGGTTCGGGATGTCTGGGAGTTGGTTTCTCCCGGTATTTATTCTTCTCCCGCCGAATGCTGAGGTTGCGATTAAGGCCAGTCCATCCACAGAGCTGCATGATGACTGGGTTCACCAATTTGGCCGTCTCCAGTGAGTCGCAAGACACTCGTCGCCGTGTATCATTCGCCTTTAACCGAATATCTGTAGGCAGCATCTTGCGAAATTTAGACCAGCTTTCCTATATAAGCACAGTCAATAGCACAGACTAACTCATCCTGAAGTACGACTTTAGCAACTGGCAGCATTCCCCATGAAATCGGGTAAAACTGGAATTCTTGTCAACCTCTTGACAACGATTTTGTAAAGGGAGAGTTCCTGGATAATACCACACCAGTGTCCCCAATCGTGTGCTTCCGCTTCTTCACAGGAGGACGTTTGAAGCTCGGGAAACTCCGGAGAGAACATGCGAGTGGCAATATCTACAGTATAAATGCAGTAGCTGCGTTTGAGTGCAGGGGTATGCTTTGATATTTTTACACATATCTTAATCGTTTTCACTACGGATGTTCCATTGCACCGTGAAATTACGTCCAGATCTTTCCCAGAATATATTGTATGTAACCGCTGTTCGGCTAGAGTGTAAGTGCACCCATCATCACCTTTCCTTATGCTCATTAATATCGACCTGACTGGGTTGACCAGCAGAGACGCATAGGCAGATCACATTAATAGGCGGTCGCCATCATGCTCAATTACATCGCAGTCCTTCAGAACATAAACTTCTCACTAAATCTTCAGATACTCCGAAAGCAAAGCACAAGGCAACCGAAGAAGCTAAGGCATTTCGTTGATGTTTATCACCATAAAAATAGGCACCACTTCGGTGTCTAGGTGCACCTCACTGGTGGAGGGACACGAGCCAGTTAGATGAGCGTGTGTTTGTACCATACATTTTCGCTCAATAAGGAAATCATTCGTCCACTAGTACAATAAGCCACTAAAATCGCCTATCCTCAGCTTGTGAAGGAGCACCTCATGTTTTACTGTTTCAAACGCTTTTCCGTACTATATGTAGTTCATTTCGACGGAAGTTTCCGGATTTGGCACCTGGAACCACTCATTCCGCCTCACCGGCAAGTTAGTGATGCTTCAGCGGCCTTTCATGAAAACTTGCTGCGCTTGTGTCAGGGAATTAAACTAATGCAGCAGCTGTCGTAGCTCATTTTTACTATTTTCTAGAGCACTACACAAAACTGAGGTCAAACAAATTACTCGGTACTTCTCTGGCTTGTTTGATTCACTGGCTTTCAGATGCAGCTACACTGCAGAGCATTTCCAGTCTCTCGATATGGCGGACTTGGACAGCGACCCGTAAAACAGATCAGTCATGGAAAGTCAGATAATAACTGTTAGGGAATTGTGATACAAGGGGCCGGGCGCGTCATCATCAGCACGCTTAGTGCCACCATGAATAGTGACTGGATTGCGTACATCTGCCACATCTCAATCCAAGGTGTCGATTTCTGTTATGGCTGCACAAGTCAAACGCCCTATATATGCACGAACATTAGAATAATCCAGGAAGAAAAGTACGACGCCAATGCGAACTCACCGTCAGTCCTCGATGTCAGAGTATGTCCAACAGAGCCAACTAATACTAATACGTCACCTGCAGCCATCATGTGCTGCTTTACGCAAACAAAGATCCTCTCGGGTCTGTTTTGCCTGCAGCTACATGCAGCTACTCGAACTGCTGAGGCTTCTGTATTTTCGCACTCTCGCATAAATTCCGATGTCTATTATACAACTTGTTATCTTTAGTAGAGCCAGAGTAAATAAATTAAATGCAATCCACTCCACTTGACTACTAGCTGAGACAATTAAAGTCCGTTTTCCAGGATTCGTATGATAGCTTTTGTGAACGCGAGTATGACAGCAATAGTTCAACACTGGCTAGGACAATTTGGTCAATCGCTGCCAGGGTCCCTAGAAAATAAACATCGTGCGCAAGCCGAGTGAACCATCATTTTGGAGCACGCATTATGTTGATGGATTACGATACGCTATATCGTTGTGCGAAGCTTCTTTCGTCGTGTCCCAATGGCCAACGCGGCAACGGTCACAACAAAAACCCAAAGGTGCCGGGTTAGATAGCGTTGGTAGAATGCAGTGTGATCGGGAGGGCGGTCAACATCTAGCATTTTTCCACTTCATGCACTAGGTGTTTGTAGCTAGTCAGCCTCCGGTCCAGTCACGACGAAACTAATTGCCGTGAAATGCCCCAGCAGACTCGGTCACCTCTGCACAGTGCCCGGATAGGATGCGGACGGCATTGCATTATATTTGAGGTTGGTATAAATCACGAATGCACACGAAGCAGAGACGACTGGCGGGATTTTGAACATGAAGAGACAAGTCCAAAACTCGACTATGCGTGCTGCGATATGCTGCACTCATTAACATTTCACCAT